>CM040128.1:121594287-122239188 GCA_022559845.1 Amorphophallus konjac
AGAAGAGCAAGGAAGCCCGAAGAGAGAGAGATTAGAAGTAGTCTGAGAGAGCAGCAGAGAAGAAGAAATTTGAGAAGAAAATAGAGTGTTGTAATTCAGCAGAAATCTGAGAGAAAGAAGAGTGTGAGTTCGAGAGAGAAAAGTGATCGTGAGATAGTGAAGAAGAGGGATCTCGAGAGAAGAGATTGTGAAGCAATTGAAGTAGTTCTTGAAGATTTGTCTCTATTGGCCTTTGGATCATATCCAAGCCAGTCTGCTCCTGCGAGAGCTACATTTTATCGGTGTTTTTATTTCAAGCTTTCCATTACTATGTCTTGATTTTATTTTATCTACTAAACTTCAAGCTGTGTGTCAGGAGAGCTAAGCTATAATGCTCAGCGGGTGAGGTGGATACCTCGGACAGCAAGCTGTGATGCTTAGCGGTCTGTAAGCCAAGCTGTAATGCTCAGCGGACGCAAGCTGTGGGGCGCAGCAGTTCAAGCTGTTAGGCAGCAATAAGCCTCACTATGATTAGAGTTGGGGGATGGGCGTAGGTCTGCAGGCAGTAGACTGAACCATCTAAAAACCATCTGTGCAGTGGTTTGTCTTGTGTTCCATTCCATTTCTCCTACCTCCTTCACAGGACTGATCGGTAACTTGATTTAGCACGATGTGTTTTGATTGTTTGTGTTTAATCTGATTATTGAGTTTCGTCAATGGTTTCATAGCCATTGACTTCAATACTGATATTCATCGTGTTGATCTCAATTTTCTCTTATAGTGTTTAGTACATGCTTAGTGTTAGAGGGTAAGCTGCATTAGAACATCTATTTAGCACCATAGATGTATGCTTAGGCTCATCGCTTCTGATTAGTTTAGATTAAGCTGATTTCAATGTGTGTTTCAATCATCTACAGTTTGATCCCTGTTGAGTGTCTAAGTAAGCTGGCTGGTTGTGCATCTTTAGTGTTCGAGTGAGATTCACATAAGATTAACAGATTAAGTGTTTGAGTGTGAATCTTATTAGAACAACCGTATTACTGAATCATAGAGTTTAATTCCGCAAGATTTTATAAGTATAGTCTTAATTGGGCAAATTTCTTAAAGGGGATTCATTCACCCCACCCTATGAATCCGGTTTGCACCATCACTTAGATTCAACATAAGTCCTCTGCATGGTCTGTATAACATAGCTATTATTCCAATGCATTGACATAAAGGAGGCTCATGTGTGCTAATCATTCTTGTATGTCTTCCTCCTCTCTTTCTGGCATTTACACTTATTGCTAGCTCATGCATGTATTCAGGGGGAGCATACACTAGCTTCAGGTGATGGTTGTTGAATATCTGGTTCATTGTTCCTTTACTGTCTATTTTGGTCGACCAGATTCCTTATTTCGGTCAACCGTTGATTCAACTCTCAGCTTGAGTTGTCATCTTGGCTATGATCCTTATTGAATAACACTTTGTGCTGTATGTGTAGCGGAATTCATCTCAGTTCCTTAAAATCTGTACTTGAACTCAGGTCTCCTCAGTTGTCCTGATCTTTGTACTTTCACCTATTTTCAGCTATTCTGAATTTCACTTCTGTCTATCTTGAGATCATCTAAGTACATCAGTTTCATGTCTTTGGAATCTACTGTCTGTTGCTCCTATATTTGCTGAAGGGCAGATTATCATAACTTTTTCCTGCTTGATTTTCACTGCTAAATCTTTGATCTAGCTGCTATCTGAAGAAGCTTCAATCATTGCAATTCATGAAACCCTCTTGATCTATCTATAATTCAGGAAGATTTCAATTTGTATACCTTGCTCATGATTCTGGAAACTTTGTCGATAAGGAATCTTCTATTATAAGGGATTATGAATATCTGAGATTCTCAGCCGGTTTAAGTTTCATGCATTTCTTGAGTTTGAATTTGAACATTATGAAAATATCTGAATCAATCTGTTTTAATAAACTTTAACAAGTTGTTTCATGATTATATATTGTAAGATGTTCTGAAATCTAGAAGTTCTTATCATGGCTTACCTTGGTTAAAATGCTTGATGTGAATATTATTCTTAAACGTTTGGCCGCTCTAAGATTTGTCTGTAGGATAATATATGTTCAGAGCAATGACCTTGGTCACTGAGAAATTGGGTTCTTCATCAAAGAAATGAAGTCAACCCATGTCATGAAGTGCCATAATTATCTCTGCTAAAAATTTGATGAAAAATTACTGAAATATTAAGGAAGAGCAAGGATTGGCTTACATTGAGAAATTGGGACCCTCATCAAAGAAATGGAGTCAACCTACATCATGAAGTGCCCTAGTTAACTCTATTCAACATGAATCATGACAGTTAGTCATACTAAGTGCTCAGGTATACTTGCGTCTAAACAACGTGTATCCTCTAGTTACAAGGTGTGTACTAAACTTGATTGATCTTGAAAGATATTGTTATAAAAGAATTTTTTTTTTGCTATTGCATAAAAAAAATCTGAAATGTTATTGAAATCTTGGACACAATCTGATGCTTTCAAGTATGTTTAATCTCAATATTTGTCTCTTGCAACTTCCAAAGAGCCATTGAAATTAAATGCTTAAGATGAAAAGAGATCAAACTAGATGTTAACATGAAAGCTGGGTTCACTTTTATTAAAATTTGCTTTCGGTTATGAGTTCAGAAACTTTCATGAACAAACTTTGAATACATTATATTTAAACCACACTGTAAAATAAAGATCATTTCATAAGTCTTTATGGTAGAAGAATCTGAAATATCTTCAAATTTTGGATTTATGACATGACTATCTCATTGAAAATGTCTTAAATATATTGATCCCTTGGGTTTTCAATCTTATCTATTGTGCCTAACTTCACTTTGCTGGAAAGCTCTTGCTTGATCTCATTCCCATACATCTGAAATTCTGAGCTTGTCATGACTGCCATATCTCTTGACTGCACTTCTCACTGCCATATTTCTTGGCTTGTTTGATTGTCTACATGCCCCTGTGCTTTTGCTAATACATTCTAATGATTTCTTTCCAAGGGGAAGAGTGTCTTCGCAGCATCCATTATAGTTTATGACTCAATCATTTCATGCATGCCTTGTATTTATCTTATCAAACTACTTCCTTTTTGATGAAGTCAAAGGGGGAGAATAGTTTGTCTGTCAGCATCTTGCTTTATCTTTATGACTCATAGTGTTGCCATCATCAAAAAGGGGGAGATTGTTGTGTCCCTGTGATTTTGATGATAGCAAACACTATAAGTCATCATGTGTTTGCATAAAACTTGAATGATGATGCAATATGCATTTGATTATGCATTTGGTCATTGCATTGTGCATTAATGAGGTTTAATTGTTGTGCATTGATTTTTGTGCATTGGATTCAATGAAGTCATCATGATCATTTGCATGATATGTGCATTTTCATATTGATGCATTCTCATGCTGCATAGAATCTCATAAGATTGCATGAACATTCATTTCATCGAACAGGTTGCATGCTCATTCACTTTATCAAACAAGTCGATGCACATTTTACTTTTCATGTAGAATGCACAACAAACATTGATGCATGTCCATTCTGGTGCATTAGAAGGTCGATGCACATATGTGCCTCTGACTATAGAAGGTTCGAGCACATCTGTTGCTATACAAGGTCTGTGCACATTACTGTTCACGCATATATAGAAGGTCCGTGCACATCACTGTTCATTGCATGAAGGTCGATGCTTCACTGTTCACATGCATACACAAGGTCGATGCACATTTTTCTTTGTTCATGTAGAAAGTCGATGCATGTTAGGGTCGATGCTAGGCTCAGGTTGATGCACATTTAAGTTTTAGTTCATTCAGGTCTGTGCACATTTTCACCTAGTGTTAACCAAGGTCTGTGCATGTTTTTCCTTCAATACACAAGGTCTATGCATGTTTTCACCTAATGCTAACCAAGGTCGATGAATGTTTTTACTGCAATGCATAAGGTCTGTGCACGTTTCTATGTTAACTATTATAAAGGTCGGTGCACATGTTGTTATATGCCATACAAAGTCAGTGCACAGTTTGCTGCATGCACATTAAGGTCGATGCACATTCTGCGTTGTGCATATTTAGGTCGAAGCACATTTTGCTTCTAGCACACCAAGGTTGATGCATGTTTTCCAGAAATGCATCAGGTCAGCGCATGTTTACATTAGTAGCAACCTAAGGTCGGTGCACATCTTGTGTGACTGAATATAAGGTCGGTGCACGTTTTGGTTTCAACACTATAAGTCTGTGCACATTTGGCTCCAATGCTTCAAGGTCTATGCTACTTCATAATATAGGTCTTAGCATATGTGTTCACTACAGCATGCAAGTCTGTGCACATCTGTTTACCAGGTCCGTGCACATCAGGTCATATGTTATGAGGTTTGTGCATATTTGAAATCATCAAGTAACTAAGTCTGTGCATGTTTTGATTTCTACATAAGAGAAGTTTGTGCACATTGCATTGTTGCATAACCAAGTCTATGCACATTGTGCATTGTTGCACAACACAGTCTGTGCACATTTGCTCACTATACACTTTGAGATCTGAGCATATATGCATTTGAAGTCTGAGCTTTGAGGTCTGAGCACATATATATATGTACAATTGAAGTCTGAGCACATCCTCCCATTTGTTCTTCAAGGTTGAAGCATATGCATATATTAGTCATGCTGACCAAATGTTTGATGAAATGTCCCAGAGAGTCTGATGATTAGCAGAATAGCACGTGAGCTCAAACTGAAGTAGGCATGTGTTCCCAGAATGGCTAGAAGCTGGCATGTGGTCCCAGGAGCTTATGATTGGGCACGTGATCCAAGGCTCTATGGTAGAAGAATATTCTCGTCCCTACAACGTGGTCCAATAGGACACAAAAGGAATGAAATCACCCTATCCAAAGAGTTTATACGGAGCCCCTATTTTGGGTACAAATATAGGGTGCTTTCTCCTTTGAGAAATGAGCTGCCAGAAGAAAGGAGCTGCAAGCCAGTAGAAGGAAAAGAGAGTAGAAGAGTACGGGAGCCAGAGACTCTGTGAGAAGAATTAGAGTGAGAGTGCTGAGAGAGAAAGAGAGTTTGAGAGAGAAGAGAGAAGTGAAAGGGAAGCGGCTGAAGCACTTTAAAGATAATCATTCTGTTGGTTTTTGGATCAGATCCAGGCCAATTTGCTCCTGCAAGAGCTATATTCGTTTCCATTTTCTATTTGTTATATTTTCCTTTGTTGTTTTCCTTTTCCACTTTGTTATTCCAATCCTCTGGTTTGAGGTCGGGTTCCTCCTGAGGATTCAAGAGAAGGGAGACCGTGTCTCCGGTTTGTGAGTGGCGGGGTGTCACTCATGGTTTCCCTCTGGGTTTCAGAGGAAGGGAGACTTGGGTCTCCGATTGTGAGTGGCTAGGTGTCACTCACAGTTTCCCCTCTGGTTTGGAGGAAGGGAGGTTTGCCTCCGATCCTAGTTCTATGGACTGCAGAGCTAGGGTGCTGATCTTGTGGGAAGCAAGAATAGGTCGAGGGATTTGTTTCCCTCAGGGCAAGCTGTTAGGTAGCGTCTATTGCAGACTGAGTCTGCTTTGGTTTCTAGCTTCTGCTAGGGGAAGCCTCACTCCGGTTTGGAGTAAGGGGTGGACGTAGGCGGACTGGTGTCCGACCGAAACACCTAAAAATCATGCGAGTCGTGTGATTGCTTTGGTGTGCTTGCTCCCTATTTTCTACCCCCCATTCACAGGTTGGTTTCTGAAATGGTTTGATTGAACTAGTTGTTTCCAATTGGGTTTGCTATTCACAATAGATGCTTGCTTAGGCATATTTCCTTTTCATTCTATTGGCCTACATCTAGTTGAGGCTTCTCTATTTGTTATAAGTCCAGTTCCAACTCTGCAGCCCAGTATTGTCCGATGTTCAGTAGAATCTCCAGCTACGTAGGTTGGCTAAACGTTTAAGTGTGAACCACAATAGTGCATCTGTTTAGTTTGAGCCATCCCATTTTATTTCTGCACGTATTGCTCAACGTGAGTCTTAATCGAAGTAATTTTTTAAAGGGGGATTCATTCACCCCCCTCTGAATCCATGCCTTGCACCCCAACATGTGTGACTTCGACGTCGAGGAGGCTCTCTGCATGATGACGAGACTAGTCCTATTGCCGAGACGTTCCCTGACTTTGAGTCATGGAAGGCCTCCGAGGAGTTCCGGTGGTGTAGGGCCCTCTGTTACTGGTAGTGCTTCGTCCATGGCTATGCTTTCTTCTAGAGGCTGACATTGCCATGTTTTTTTTTGAGTGTGCAGACACGGTGGGGATGTCAGGGGCTCTCGCCCCTTCTGGGACTAGAGATGAGGTGCCCCCTTCTACTGGTCGGCAGGAGCCTGGGGCACCCCAGGATGGTTCAGGTAACTGCTAAGCCCTGGTAGGAAGACATGACCTCTTCTCTCCTTGCTTTTGTTGTGCTGGGGTGTTAACTAAGTTTGTTGTTCTGCTTAGCAACTGATGAGCAGGCTACAACCCTAGAGTTGGTCCAGGAACTAGTCAGTATTGGACCATCAGTGGAGTTTCCCTCCTTTAAAGTTGAGCCAGGAGTGGCGGGCAGCCTTGCTGCCCTTGTTACTGGAGTTGCATCCGGGCTTCCCCTCACTCCTTTGCCAACCGTCGTCTCGGCTCGCACGGTGGGGCTGGTTGGGTCTTCCACCATGGCCCCCTCATGTGACGACCCAGGAGATCCGGATATCGATAACCCGATATCATCGATTTACCGATACCAATAGCTCGGGGAAGCCACCCAAGTGGCTGATGAGGCCCCGTAAGGGTTAGTGAGTGTTTGTTGAGGGGATGCATAACGAATAGAAATTACACGTGTAATATTAATTAAACCATTCATTTGAACTTTAAACGGAAGCAATTACATATATCAGAGTGATAAATTTATACAAGTAGTCTAGATTCATATATCACAAATCCCACACTGTACAATGGTCCAAAAATAAATAACTACACGGGACGTAGCCTGGCCAAAAGAAGAAAAAGGACAGACTGACCACTGACCGACCACTGCTGGCTCTAAGGTTTTTCGCCAAAAGCACGAGAGAATCCTGCAGCCGGTTGCTCCGCCTCACCTGTAAATGGAAGGGGTGAGTCTCACAAAAATCCCTAACTCGCAACTAACTAAAGGAAAGCAGTAATGCGTGCATTGATATAAATAAATGATAATTTAATAAAGCTGTAAAACTAACTAAAAAGTTCATGAATAGCTAACTAGCATGCCAATTAGAATTTAAACGCAAGTACTCGAAATCCACCAATAGACAATAACTCAATCATTCCTAAGTGACAAGAGTGAGAAGGACAGGAGCTCCACCAGAAGAAGAAACCAGATGCGTCCACTGACGGCTTACACTGCCTCTCAAGCATCTACGCAAGCCTGATCATAGCAAGCGAGACGCGTAACCGTACCAAAACAAGTAACTAGTCTGAGCAACACTCATCAGTGTCAGTCCAAGTCTTTGACCACGTGTGCACACACCGGCTCGTGCCTGGAGCCAGGCCTCTAGCTAGTATTCCCCTCTGGAGGATGCTACGGTTGGATTAGGGCCCACGGAACTAGCTTAAAAACTGTGAAACTGGGATACCCCGCCACCTCTCCCGGGTGGGATCAACACTAAAATTCGTCAGGCTACGACTGGTGGTTCCATCACTAGGAAAGAGAATAAAGCTCTATTGGGATCTAAAAATATGCCATAATTTATAATAACAATTAAATATGGCAAATATGCAAAATTCAAGGCGTAATTAATTGAATATGCTAAGATGGCCATTATTCAATAATTCAATGCATAAATAATTGAATATGCTAAAATGGCAATCATTCCATAATTAAATGCATAATTTAAATGAACACGCATCATTATAGAACAAGCGGTCGAACTAGGGCCACTATGGTTCTAGGCGGTCGAACGACGAACCGCCGCGTGCTACTTAACGGATTAACCGGAAATTTCTTCCACCATTCAAATTTAATTTGTTTGCGCGGTTTAATCGTCAGTCGTTCGGTTCAATAAAAGGTTTATAGCGAACCATTTTAAAATCTAAAAAAAGGTAAACATAGTCCTTACCGGAGAACCGGACCGACCGGAATCATAACCGGATCCCCTCCCAGTCGACTCAAATCGACGGGAGTTATTATTTTAACATGTTCCCTGCCAATCCATCATCTCAATATAACAATTTATAATCGAAGAACTCAGCGATGATGGGCATGCTTTTAATAATCTATGCACTCAGCGACGATGGGCATGCTTTTATTAATCTATGAACTCAGCGACTATGGGCATGCTTTTATTAATCTATGAACTCAGCGATGATGGGCATGCTTTCATTACTCTATGAACTCAGTGACGATGGGCATGCTTTCAAAACATAAACACAATTTAACATGCTTGGGCATTGATCCCCCTACCTCAAATGTGCTGAAAACACCCGATCCGATCGCATGCAAGCCGAAGGTCACCACGGTTCTCTCGTTCCCGGCCATCTCTCCACTTCACGGTTGGTCCCGGGTTGATGCTACAGCGTTCCTCGTGTCATGGGGAAGTTCCCGACGCTTCAGACGAGGCTAGAAGGCCGTTGATGTCACCGTGGAACCGTGTCTCCGTGTCGGGGTTTGGCTCCGTCGAGGGTACTCTCGCAGTCTCCACCTCCGCAGGCTCATCAGTGAGGTCGTCGGCCCCTCTGCCAAGGCCGTCTGGCCACCGCACTGCCGAGAAGAGGGACGGCGAGAGGGGGTCGCCGGTCCCGTCCCACCTTCGCGCGCCTTGAAGGGGGGAAAGGGGGCGAGAGAGGGGGGCCGGTCGCGTCCTCCTCCTTGGCCAAGTAGCCGGTGAGGCAGCCGGAAGTCACCACCGTGGCCGGGGTCGCCGCACGCCGAAGTGGAGGACGGGAAGAGGGGCACCCTTCGACCGCCGTGGGACGCCTGTGGGTTTCACCGCCCGCGGGTGCCTGCGTTCGGGTGAAAAGAAAAGGAGGGGGGGAGAAGAGAATTGGGAAAGTGGGAGAGAGAGGGGGGATCGACCGTGGGTTAAAAAAAAATTAAAATATATTTTGTTTTTTTTTATTTTTGTCCCTAATTTGCATTTTAAACCCCCTAAGATGGATTATTATACATATGCCCATTGATTTCCTTATAAGCTTTAATCTAATTAGATTAAATGCTAGAAAAAGCCCATAACTTTCACAAAATTAGCCAAAATTCATGGATTAAAATACATTTTAATATCGATAGAGTTCCATTAAAGAACGGGTCTCACAGTCCCTCCCTCCTAATAAAAATTTCATCCTCGAAATTTAAAAGGAAGAACAAGGAGAGAACAGAGAGAATTATACCTTATTCGAACAAGAAAGGAAATTACTGACGCATTTCGTCCTCACGTTCCCATGTAGCTTCATTACCAGAGTGATGCTGCCAGACAACCTTAACCAGACGGATTACTTTATTTCTCAAACGTTGCTCACGATGATCTTCAATTCTGATCAGATACTCTGGTGTGGATAAATCTGCAGTCACTTCAGGCCAAACTGAATCATCAAGGACGTGAGATGCATCTGAAACATATTTCCTCAGTTGAGACACATGAAAGACATCGTGGATTGCTTGCATTGCTGCTGGAAATTGAAGACGATATGCCACTTGGCCCACAAGTTCCAGAATAGGAAACAGACCAATATAACGGGGACCGAGCTTTCCACGCTTCCCAAACCTCATAACGCTTTTCATCGGAGATATTTTTACAAACACCATATCTCCAGGCTCAAACTACAATGGTCGCCTGCGCTGATCTGCATACATTTTCTGTCGACTTTCAGCTGTCAACATTTTCTGCCTGATCAAGCGAACCACATCAGCACATTGCTGAACCATATCAGGTCATGTCAATAGCCTGTCACCGGCTTCAAACCAGTTTAAAGGTGTACGACAAGGATGGCCATACAAAGCCTCATACGGTGCCATGCCAATGCTGGAGTGATAACTGTTATTGTAAGCAAATTCCACAAGTGGCAAATGCTGACTCCACGAACCCTGCCAATCTAGGCAACATGATCTCAGCATATCTTCTAAAGTCTGAATAATCCTTTCTGACTAACCATCTGACTGCGGATGATACGCTGAACTAAAAGCTAACTCTGTGCCTAACGCCTTTTGAAAATTGTGCCAAAAGCCAGAAGTAAACCGTGGGTCACGATCTAACATAATTGATATTGGAATTCCATGCAATGGCACAATCTTTTGAACATAAAGCTCGGCCAATTTCTGAACACTCCAGGTAACTTTAATTGGCAATAATCTTGCTGTTTTTGTTAATCGATCAACTAACAGCTAGATCCCATCGAAGCCTTGTGAAGTCCGGGGTAAACCCACAACAAAATCTGTCGTGACATGATCCCATTTCCACATCAGAATTTCCAAAGGTTAAAGCATTCCTCCAAGTTTTTGATGCTCAGCTTTAACCTGTTGGCATGTCAAACATTTAGACACAAATGCAGCCACATCCTTTTTCATTCCTAGCCGCCAGAACTTCCTTTTCAGATTTTGATACATCTTGGTAGTGCCGGGGTGAATAGCATAACGGGATCCATGGGCTTCACGCAAGATGGTATTTCTCAACTCATCAACAGCTGGAAGATACAGCCTGTCACGGAAGCTGAAAACTAAGTCATCATCGAACTCAACATCATGCATCATTATAATGCGGGATAAATCAGAATCCGCCTGCTGAGCTTCCTTGATCTGCTGATAAATAGCTGGAGTCATTACAAGACTAGCACATACAGCTACCGTCGGATCAGAAAGAATGTCCACGCTGAAAGTTTCACTAGGAAACTGTTCCCACAACTTCCATTCATGAACAAGCAAATGACTAATTTGCACTTTCCTGCTCAGAGCATCAGCCACAACATTCATTTTTCCTGGCTGATAGGAGAGAGTGAAATCATAGTCTTTCATATATTCTATCCATCTGCGCTGTCGGAGACTCAAATCTTTTTGAGAAAACACATACTACAAGCTCTGATGATCAGTAAAGACCTTAAATTTCTCGCCATACAAGTAGTGTCTCCAAATTTTTAGGGCAAAGATCACCGCTGCAAGCTCTAGATAGTGAGTCGGATAATTCTCTTCATGTTGTTTAATTGTCGGGATGCATAAGCTATGACTTTACCATGTTGCATAAGCACTGCACCCAGACCTACTCGAGAAGCATCTGTGCAAACCACGAATCCACCCGAGCCAGAAGGTAATACCAGCACTGGAGAAGAAGTGACAAGCCTTTTCAACTCATTAAAGCTCTACTCACACTGATCTGACCAGACAAAAGGCACATCTTTCCGTGTCAGTCTAGTTATTGGCACGGTAATCTGTGCAAAGTCTTGAATGAATCTTCGATAATAACCAACAAGACCTAGAAAACTTCTGATCTCGGTCATAGTACTCGGTCTCTGCCATTGAAGAACAACTTCGATTTTAGCTAGATCAACTGCGACTCCGTCACCAGAAATCACATGGCCGAGAAAATGAACTTCTCGGAGCCAAAGCCCACTTTTACTGAATTTTGCATAGAGTTCGCGATCTCGCAGAGTCTGCAATACAATCCTGAGATGCTGAACATGTTCCTCTACAGAAGTAGAATAAACAAGAATATCATCTACAAAGATCACAACAAACTGGTCCAGATATGGACGGAACACACGCTGCATCTGGTCCATAAATGCTGCTGGAGCATTGGTTAGCTCGAACGGCATAACCAAAAACTCATAATGACCATAACGCATGCTAAAAGCAGTATTTTCCACGTCAGATTCTCGAATCCGTAATTGAAATAGCCATATCGAAGATCAATCCGTGAAAAGACAGTAGCAGACTACAATTGATCAAACAAATCATCAATCTTGGGCAGAGGATATTTATTCTTGACAGTCACCTGATTCAATTGCCTATAATAAATACATAGCCTCAGGCTTCCATCTTTCTTCTTCACCAACAGGATTGGAGCACTCCATGGAGAAAAGCTGGGACGAATATAGCCTTTTTCCAATAATTCTAACAATTGTGCCCGCAGTTCCTTCAATTCAGCTAGAGCCATGCGGTATGGTGCCTTTGCTAAAGGTGCCGTACCTGGAATCAATTCAATCACCATTTCTATTTCTTGCTGAGGAGGTAAGCATGGTAACTCATCAGGAAATACATCAGGAAATTCACAGACCACAGGAATGGCATTGACATCCTGCTGTGGTGTCTCAACAGCAACCACGGAAGCTAAGAATCCCTGACAACCTGCATTAAGTAATCTACAGGCTCGAATAGCATAAATAAGCAAGCGAGAAGAACGAGATCGAATACCTTGGAAGTAAAATGCTGGTTTCCCATGTGGCTGAAAATAGACTTTCTTTGATCTGCAATCAACCACGTCTCCATATTTTTCTAACCAATCCATGCCCAGAATAATATCATAATCAACCAGCTACAACACATACAATCTAGCCGACAACTGATGATTATCAATCATAATAGGTGACTCTGCCAGACAAAGAGGAGTGAACATGAAATCCCCCGAAGGTAGTTCCACAAGCAACTCATAAGTAATTTCAGAAGTCGGCTCCTCAATACAGGCAATGAAGTTTTCAGAAATAAACGAATGAGAAGCGCCTGAATCAAATAAGACACGAGCCGCATGTCTATAAATCATAATCGTACCTTCAATAAGATGAGACGCCACAGCTTCAGTCCGGGTAATATGAGAGACTTTTCCCTTCTGCTTCTTGCCCGTTGCAGTAGACTGCTAGGAAGAAGACACTGAAGCTTGAGGATAATACTGTTGTGCCTGAGGTGGTAGAGGAGGTCTGAACTGAGACGACTACGGTTGAGAAAATTGCACTGGCTTCGGCCTCTGCGGACAATCTCGAACCACATGTCCCGGTTGATCGCATCGGAAACAAACCACCGGCAGCGAACACGGCTTGCCTCGGTGGCTCCCACCGCATCTTGCACACACTCTCGGCTGACTAACTGCTGAGCCTTGACGCTGCCGGAAAGAAGGTGCCGATTACTACTACACGGTACCCGAAGATGCCTGACTACCATACCGCTTCTTAAACTTCTTGAATTTCTTGAACTTAGGCTTAGTAACAGGAATGCCACTGGCAACAGGAACAGTAGACGGAACTCCTGTAGCAGATGGCTGACTGAACTGTTGACGCGGCACACCTGGCTGGATTGACGCCATTTGAGTATGCCCTCAGGTTCTTGCCAAGTCAAGCTCTAAAGCCACAACTGCCTGATATGCTGCATCCATCTCTACCACTCTGGTCGCAATCAAAGGTTGCCTCAACTTTGGTTTTAATCCACGCAAAAATTGCTCGGTCTTCAAGCTCTCATCAGCAAGAATGTAGGGCGCATACCGACCCAATTTCATGAACTTGCTCTGATATTCCAGCACAGTCATATTGCCTTGAGCTAGTTCCATAAACTTGTGCATTTTATCCATCCTAAGATAAGCTGGACTGAAGGTGCGCTTAAAGGTTGTGACAAACTCCATCCATGTAATTTGACAAAGAGGACAGGATCTAAAAGCGACCTCCCCCTCCATGGTCAACCACGTGAGTGCTGCTCCTTGGAGTTGAAAAGTAGCCAGCATGACTTTTTCATCCTATGTGCACTCCATGGAACGGAATACACGTTCAGTTGCATCTATCCACACTCTGGCTGCTTCCGGATCTACCTGTCCTTCATAAGTTGGCGGGTGGAACAGAAAAAATTCTTTTAAAGCTCTACCACGGCCACCAGGAGGCAATTCAGCTTGAGGAGAAGGGTCAGCTTGAATTGGAGCTGGCACATTAGCCGGAGCCGGAGGAGAAGTGCCACTACCTTCCCTCGGGATGCGTGCCCTTCTACGAGGTGGCATTTTAATCTAGAAGAAGACATGCAATAACAGAAAATGCATCAGTAATCACAAAAAACATCCTCAACCAGTAGTAGACTCACATGGACTTGTTCTGGACTAATGTAATTTCAATTCCTTATACAATTCCTCAACACCGCTCTGATACCAACTGTGACGACCCAGGACATCCGGATACCGATAACCTGATATCATCGATTTACCGATACCAAGATCTCGGGGAAGCCACCCAAGAGGCTGATGAGGCCCCGTAAGGGTTAGTGAGTATTTGTTGAGGGGATGCATAACGAATAGAAATTGCACTCGCAATATTAATTAAAGCATTCATTTGAACTTTAAACGGAAGCAGTTACATATATCAGAGTGATAAATTTATACAAGTAGTCCATATTCATATATCACAAGTCCCACACTGTACAATGGTCCAAAAATAAATAACTACACGGGACGTAGCCCGGCCAAAAGAAGAAAAAGGACAGACTGACCATTGACCGACCACTGCTGGCTCTAAGGTTTTTCGCCAAAAGCACGAGAGAATCTTGCAGCCAGTTGCTACTCCTCACCTGTAAAAGGAAGGGGTGAGTCTCACAGCAGAGACTCAGTAGGGTTCACAGAAATCCCTTACTCGTAACTAACTAATGGAAAGCAGTAAAGCGTGCATTGATATAAATAAATGACAATTTAATAAAGCTATAAAACTAACTAAATAGTTCATGAACAGCTAACTAGCATGCCAATTAGAATTTAAATGCAAGTACTCAAAATCCACCAATAGACAATAACTCAATCATTCCCAAGTGACAAGAGTGAGAAGGAGAGGAGCTCCACCAGAAGAAGAAACCAGATGCATCCACTGACGGCTTACACTGCGTCTCAAGTATCTACGCAAGCCTGATCATAGCAAGCAAGACGTGTAACCGTACCAAAACAAGTAACTAGTCAGAGCAACACTCGTCAGTGTCAGTCTAAGACTGTGACCACATCTGCACACACCGGCTCGTGCCTAGAGCAAGGCCTCTAGCTAGTATTCCCCTCCGTAGGACGCTACGGTTGGACTGGGGCCCATGGAACTAGCTTAAAAACTGTGAAACTGGGATACCCCGCCACCTCTCCCGGGTGGGATCAACACTAAAAGTCATCGGGCTACGATTGGTGGTTCCATCACTAGGAAAGAGAATAAAGCTCTATTGGGATCTAAAAACATGCCATAATTTATGATAACAATTAAATATGGCAAATATGCAAAATTCAAGGCGTAATTAACTGAATATGCTAAGATGGCCATTATTCAATAATTCAATGCATAAATAATTGAATATGCTAAAATGGCAATCATTCCATAATTAAATGCATAATTTAAATAAACACGCATCATTATAGAACAAGCGGTCGAACTTGGGCCGCTATGGTTTTAGGCGGTCGAACGACCGTGCTACTCAACAGACTAACCGTGAAATTTCTTCCACCATTCAAATTTATTTGTTTGCGCGATTTAATCGTCAGCCGTTCGGTTCAATAAAAGGTTTATAGCGAACCATTTCAAAATCTAAAGTAAGGTAAACATAGTCCTTACCAGAGAACCGGACCTACCAGAATCATAATCAGATCCCCTCTCGGTCGACTCAAATCGACGGGAGTTATTATTTTAACTTGTTCCCTGCCAATCCATTTTTAACATGTTCCCTGCCAATCCATCATCTCAATATAACAATTTATAATCTATGAACTCAGCGACGATGGGCATGCTTTTATTAATCTATGAACTCAGCGACGATGGGCATGCTTTTATTAATCTATGAACTCAGCAACGATGGGCATGCTTTTATTAATCTATGAACTCAGTGATGATGGGCACGCTTTCAAAACATAAAGACAATTTAACGGGCTAGGGCATTGATCCCCCTACCTCAAATGTGATGAAAATGCCCGATCTGATCGTATGCAAGCCGAAGGTCGCCGCAGTTCGCTCATTCCTGGCCGTCTCTCCACTCCACGGTTGGTCCCGGGTTGATTCTACGACGTTCCTCATGTCGTGGGGAAGTTCCTGACGCTTCAGACGAGGCTAGAAGGCCGTCGATGTAGCCGTGGAACCTCGTCTCCGCGTTGGGGTTTCGCTCCATCGAGGGTACCGCCGCGGTCTCCACCTCCGCAGGCTCACCGGTTAGGTCGTTGGCCCCTCTGCCAAGGCCGCCGGGCCACCGCACCGCCGAGAAGAGCGACGGCGAGAGGGGGTCACCGGTCCCGTCCCACCTCTGTGCGCCTTGAAGGGGGGAAAGGGGGCGAGAGAGGGGGGACGGTTGCATCCTCCTCCTTGGCCAAGTCACCGGTGAGGCTGTCGGAGGTCGCCCCCGTGGCCGGGGTCGCCGCACACCGAAGTGGAGGATGGGGAGAGGGGCGCCCGTCGACCGCAGTGGGACGCCTGTGGGTTTCGCCACCCGCGAGTGCCCGCGTTCGGGTGAAAAGAAAAAGGGGGGGAGAAGAGAATTGGGAAAGTGGGAGAGAGAGTGGGGATCGACCGTGGGTTAAAAAAATATTAAAATATATTGTATTTTTTTATTTTTAAACCTACTTTTTATTTTAAACCCCCTAAGAAGGATTATTATACATTTGCCCATTGATTTCCTTATAAGCTTTAATCTAATTAGATTAAATGCTAGAAAAGCCCATAAATTTCAAAAAATTAGCCAAAATTCATGGATTAAAATACATTTTAATATCGGTAGAGCTCTATTAAAGAACGGGTCTCACACCTCTGGTATGTTACTAGGAACTTAGCCACTCGTGGTGAGCTTTTGCATCACCCGTCGGTGCTAAGCTTCGTCCGGTGTTGGTCACAGGTACTTCATCCCCCTTAGAGGAGGGTGAGCTTCGTCGTGACCTGGCTGGAGCTGCAGGGGGAGAGCCTACTGTGGCAACTTCAGCTGGAGAAGATGAAGAGATCATCGACATAGAGGGGATCTCTGAGGGGAGTGCCCCGGCTGGTGAGCTTCTTGTCTGAAACCCTTGACTGGATGGCTTTCTTTATATGAGGTCAGGCTGTGTGCTGACCCGGTTGTTTTGTTGATCCGCAGGGGCTTCTAGTTCCACCACCTCTAGAAGTTCATCGGAGACTTCGTCATACTCCTCAGGTAGCGGTAGCTTCGTCATAGAGACGGAGGAGAGTTCGGGCTCCTCCTCTTCTGAGGCCTCCTCTGCCGAGGGGGCTGAGATTGAGGCTACTTCTGGAGGTTCGTAGGGGCCTTTCCTTCCCATTTTTAGCACTTGTTTATGCTTTCTGGTAGGATGTTGATGCTCCCATTTTGTGTGTAGCATGAGTGTCAGAGGAGGAGCGCATGTCAGCTCCCATTGCAGTTGGCCGGGAGGAGTTTCCCGACCTCCCTGTGGCTTCCGAAGAGGACAGGGCCATTGGAGACGGCTACCTTGTAGTTGAGGAGTCATTGCCCTCCCCGACCCTGGTGAATGACGCCGCAGGCATTGAAGGGCTTGCTCTGGGTAAGGGTTGAGAATTTTTTTTCTTAGGTTTTCCACCATATTTCAAGTGGAAAGTTTTACATGTATTTCTCACTTTCGATTTGTTCTTTCTGGTATCGTGTAGCCTCGACCGATGTATTGATGGAGGTGGTCGACCCCTCTTTGAGTCTGGGGGTTGAGTGGCCTACCTCCACCCCACCGTCAGAGCCATTGGTGGATTTGAGTGTGGGTGCCTCCTTGCTCCAGCGAGCGCGAGGGTACCTTCAGAGTGACCCCCACCTTTCTCTGGAGGGCTTGAGGCAACATCTGATGGAGTGCACCCAGGGTTATCACATCCTCGGCTTCCCGTGTGAGCCTTGGATGTCCGGGCTGGCTGGGATATGGGCAAAGTACCTGCAGCTTCGAAAAGCACAGGAGCAGAGAGCTCGGAGGCTGGATGCCATCCAGGAGGAGCAGGAGAGGCTAGATCGGCTTGCGACAGTAGTAGCCGAGCAGAGGAGTCACGTCGAGACGGCCCAGGTACTCTTCTGAGACCGAGCTATCTTGCTGGAGGAGGGTGAGGGCCGGACTGAGGCCATGAGGAAGGTCCTCGAGGAGCAGTAGTCGGTGACAAAGAGATTCAGAGCTGAGTAGCGAGAGGCTGGGAGCACGGTCGAGGATGGTACTCAACTCTTGTCCACTCTCGAGGCGGAGCTCGTGGCTACTCGATCTTGCTTGTTGGCATTGAAGGGGTGTGAGCCGTGATTTGACTGTATTTCCCTCCCTTTTTGTTATGTTAAAGGCCATGGTTGTATATGCTTTGTTACCCAGAGGGAATGTCTTGGGCTCCTCTTATAGAGTATGAATGACAAACTTCTGGACTTCTTTTGTCATTTCTTGTGTTGTCCCACCCTTTTCTTCCTTGTTGAACAATGCTGGGTGCAGGCACTGACGACCACGTACTGTTAGTCATGGTTGATTCTTCTATTGTGTGCTATTACCGGTGACAGGGAAGTGGGTACCCGAGTCCTGGTACTGGGCCGGAGACTGAGTACCGGATGGTGGTTGCAAGGTACTGGGTATAATGGAGAGTCTGGGCTCAGGGTACTGAGGGCTGAGAGTAGAGTACTGGGGGCTGGAAGCTGGGCATTGGGTACTGGAGGCTGAGTGTTGGGTACTGGAGGATGGGTACTGAGTACTAGGTGCTGGGTACTGGGCACTGGGTATTGGAGACAATAGGTTGACCGCCTAGGACTGAAAGCAGAGAACTGGGTATTGGCGACTCACACCATTCGGTATGTGTGTTGAGGAATGGCTAGGGACTGAGCAACTGAGGGTAATACGCACAGGTCCCATAATTGGGGAGCCTGGAAGCTGGGAACTGGCAGCTGGAGGCAAACCCCGATGGGGGGGGGGGTTGGCCTATGTAGCTGGGAATTGGGGTTGTGAGACGACCCATCCGGGTGTGATGACCCGTATGACTGGAGACTAGAGGCTGGAGGCCAACCTGTGAGGGTGTTTTGGTCTGTATTGTTGGAGTTGTTTGGTCTGAGGAGTTGGAGCTGGGGCTGCCCGGCTAATTGCTGATGTGTAGTAGCCGGAGTGTTGGCCCAGATAGATGGCGGACAAGAAGGGGTGTTGAATTGTCCCCCTATCGAGATGGCAGATTTTAAAATCAACTTAATTAATTAGTGGAATTCAAATAACTACATTAATAAAACTAAACTGAAGTGAGATTTAAGCTCTCTCAATCTTTTCGACCTCACACGAATAGCCTAAGCAAGTAACGATTGATCTTCCACTAAACATGTATAGCAGACGTAGCGATATGTGATGGTGCAGTGAATAAAAATCTGTAAAATACCCTGTGAATATAGATAGAAGAAATGAACAATCACCCAGGCGAACCACATGGAACGTGGAGATTTTTAGGTGGTTCGTCTGGACCTATCCGTCCGCCTACATCCACCCCTCACCGAAACCCAGTGAGGCTTCACTAACACGCTACAATTGTAGCAACCACGGGGACGAACCCCAACACCACACACAAGCTGCTTCTGCAGCAATCCACACACACAGGGCCTAGCCCCAGAACGCTGCCACCGCAGCACACACCCACAAACTCGAGGAACTCACCCCGCAGTAAAACCTTACACGGAGACGCAGCTCCGTCGACATACACAAGTATTTTGATGTTCAGAAAAATAAGAAGATGATCAATACATGCTCAATAGTCAAGATAGAAATCATTGAAGCATATGAGGAAGAGTAGAAGAAATGTATCCATGATATAGGAATGGGCCGAAGATGATCCTTTTTAAGCTTCCAAGGCGAGGGAGGGTCGAACTCCAGCGGTATCAAGCTCCACGAACTCGGTTCTGCAGATTTGGCTACTTTGGCATGTGAAAGCTTGATGGAACAAATGAAGCTTTGAATCCCTTCGACCAAGAGTGTTCCTACAAGATAAAAACATGGGTGATGCTCTCAAAAATGCTCTCCCTCTCAACCTTGCGGCCACACCCTCTTCCTTCTCTTTTTCATTTTTTTTCAGATCTGAAAATCACAACCCTTATATATTAGCAAGATAGGGTATGTGAAATGCCACAAAAATCTTTGCAAAAACCTTGTAGAAGATGTCTAAGATATGTATGAATGCCCTAGGGGTAATAGGGTAAACAACCAAGGCAAATGGATCAAGAAAAGAGGGTTTCGAAACCCATTCCGCAAACCCTATCCGGACGCACCAGAAGTAGTGTCGACTCTGTGAGTCAAGTGTTCTGTCTGCATAAAAAACATGCCCTAGGCCATAAAGTGTCGACTCACAGAGTCGACACTTGCTGCCTGCTACAACAAGGCAGCAACCAGGCCAACAAGTGTCGACACTTGCAGCAGCCAAAATGAAAACTACCTTAGGCAGTCCAATATAAGCCAGTTTCTTGAAAAACCCTTCAACCTCATTCAAGGGATCATGAAACACATTCAAAACCAAATTCTTACCATGCAACTACGCAATCATATGAACATCATCCAAGCAACTTACTTCAAGGGGTATATGTGAAAATGCTAAGCAAGGTACAATCTCAAAAGCACAAGAAGTATATGGATGAAAGCATTTTCAAACCACCAAAACCTCAAGAAAGAATGCAATCATTAAGATATGTATTTGCCATACATGAAACTCATTCAACCCAAATACATCAAAACTCATGTGAAGCAAGTTAAGACCCAAACTCTTTAAAAGTCCCATTGAGCAATATGCAATGTGAGAGGAGTTTAAAACACTTTTATAGCTTGATTGACATTAGAAGAACATGCATGGAAAACGATCAAAATATGAACACGAGTTATATGCATGTTATCCCATTTATGTTATTGAAGAGCTAAAGAGAGAATGTCCGTGAAAACCCAAATAACAAGATGCATGACATTATAAACTCCCATGAAGGAAATTGCATGAAAATCCATTTGATCAAGATTCACATGGATTAGTTATGTCAACATTCAAGCTCATAACTTCATGGCCAAAAACCAGATTTTCTGTCGACCTAAAGATGATGGTCGGTCGACCGAAATGCAGAACTCCCAATGAAGGATTTTTCAAATCTTAAGCCTTACCAATCTTTGAACATGAGTAGAATTTTCAACCTGTTTTGAATCAAGAGTACCAAAATACTCATTCAAGCTTACATTTGTGTCCCGCAAGTTGTCCACTATAGATTTGTTCCTACAATGCAAGATTATCAAAATGTGAGCTCCTTATGCATCAATGGACGATTTCTACAAACACATGCACACACGATTTATCATCATTAAAACTTAAACTCCATAAGCAACTCAGGGATCCAACACGGAGGACTGGGACTAGTCGGCTGGAACAGGGACTGGAGCTGGCCGGCTGACCATTTCAGGTGTTGTAGCTAGAGGCTGGGACTGGAACTGGAACTGGCCGGCTGACCGTTTAACGTGTTGTAGCCGAAGACTAGGATTGGAGCTGAAGCTGGGACTGGACGGCTGACCGTTTAAGGTGTTGTTGCTGGAGGCTGGGACTGGACCTGGAGCTAAAACTGGAACTGGCGATGACCGACCCTCGAGGGTGTAGTGGCCGCCATTATTGAGGAGTAAGGTGTAGCTTACCGTTGGTGAGATAGCGCAGCTGACGGCTTTCATCAGTGGGCGATAGAAAGGAAGAGATATTCTTTTTTTTTATTATTCCCTTTACCAGCTCTACCGCCCTTGTGGGTTTTCTCTAGAGCTGGCCCCCTTTTGCTTTTTCCAGTGCACTCTCACGGGTTTTCACATCGACGGGTTACCCAATTTTACTTGAGGCGCCCTTGCGGGTTTTCACCTCAGTTGCGTTGATGCTAGTTTTTGCCCTCAGTAATCCCGTAGAGGGAGTTAACTGATGTCGCCGAGGTATCTCTATTTTTAACCCCATTATTGCTTTTTTGTTTAATCTGGGGGTTATCATCCGTAGCATGCTACTATCAGGGGACGTGACCTGAAGTTAATACCGTGTATGGTTTGTCATTATTGTAGACATGGTAGTGGCTTTGGCTGGTTAAGGAATTTCAAGTTTTGACTGGTGATCTGGGGACTGGTGAGCCTTGGCGGCATATTGCTGGAATCATAATTGGGTTTATGGTGGCTTAACAGTGATGGGTTGATGACTAGGCATTCTGGGTTGATGGATCTTTATGATAGATTGGTTCAAGGTTGATGTGGTTTAGAGGGGCCCCACCCAAGGTGGGGTGTAGGCTGGGGTTTGTTGGACCAGATGGCTGAAACGGTGCCTAATCCACTAGTGTATATGGTCCAACCATGGTGGTGTGAGGTCGGGGGAAGTGTGAGCCAACTGGGGTAATATAAAATTGACTGGGGAGATCAAGGTTAGAGAGTCAGGGATATGCATTGGTCCGGGACTGGTATGGTTGATGGGGCATCAGGGCTATTCCATTAAATGCTGAAATGTATTTTTGTAATATTGTACTTGGTGTGTAATGTGTACTTGTTTTGGTTTTTTGAATTTCTTTGTAAAAGACCACATAGGTCCACCACATAGGTCCAGCGGGCCCCACCACCTTCTCTCCCATTGGGCCACCTAGGTGCTTGGGCCCCTCGGAGTTGGTCCATGGTCCAAGTTGGACTTGGACCAAGGAAGAAAATTCCTATTTTACACCTTAGTCAAGGGGGCGCCCCCTTCTTTGTCCTTATATGTAGTTTTCTTTATTTTACTTTGACCACATGGTAGAATTCACATTCCCTATGTACCCCTCCCTAACCCTAGATCAGAGGGTAGTCTTGGTCATTTGTCTAGGGTTTCCATTTCATATAAAAGCATTGTATTTTCTATATTTCATAGAATTAATGTGAAAAAAGTTGGAAAGTTGCCCAAGAAGGCCAAGTGTGCCCCTCTCTCTCCTCTCTCCACCCATTACAGCAGAGATTGCAGCTCCTCGGAGGTATGATGCCTCCATATCAATCTCTCTTGAGTGAGAAGCTCAACACCGCTGCCGCCGCCGCCATCGAGCCGTCGTCACACCACCACCGCCTCGCTGTCGCGGTCCTGTCTATATCTAGACAGTAGCCTGGTGTCTGAATTCGTCCTCTCAAACCCCAGATCTGATCGATCTGAGATTTTGAGGGTAAGTTCCCCACGTGATTACCCTCCTCCAAGAAAAAATTCATGCCCTAATTCATCTGTTTGCTCCCCGTTCCATCCACGTTTCCCTAGAACTACACAGGCTGCCCCAGTGCAGATCTGTGTTCCAACAAGCTACCTATTCGCCCCTTTCACCCCCTTTTCGATTTTAGATTGAGCTAAAATTTGGACTGAGAGTTCTGTCCACCAAAGCCTTCGTCCCCAATGTTTTTTGTGATTTTTTGAATTTTCTTTCCCATCCAAAAAACCACTGCATTTTCCTAAATCTATTCTGCCCCCCGTAGTCCAGATCCGACCCATCCCAGTTACAAAATCCATTTCCCATATCAAAACACATCAGAAAATTACAAAAAAAAATATCCTCGTGTTCCTTACTTTCCCCTGCAACCCCCATAAAAATCCAATCTCCCATATCCAAGGTTTCAACCTCGGTCAACTCACTTCTTCAGGCAGATCTTACTCTGCCCGGCCATATCTGAGACAGGAACCTTTCCTGTTAGAAATTCCCCCATGGAGAATACGGCCACAGAAAAATTCCTGTAACACCAGAGGGTTGAAGATCTACGAGTTAGCTTCGCAACGGCGCTAGTTTGGTGACATTCCGAGTTCGGAGCTGGTCGCAGTAATTTTTATCGCCAGACTGCGCATCCCTGAAACTGCAGAACAGGTCCGTGGACAGCAAGCAACAACGCTCCCCAGTCGGGCCGCCTCGCCTTCCATGAGGTGAACCAGTGCATTCCCTTCCTAGGGATCATCCCTCTAGGAGTCCCCACCGCAGCGATACCACTCCCAAGCCGATCGGCCCGTCGACCAGGATGTGGACCGCACGCTTATTGGTGTGCTCTACCGCCGAAGCTGCCCAAAACGCTGCCCGTCAACCGGAACCCGCTACTCCCGGGGTCCCACATTGTAGCCCTTTACCACCCTGCATGGAGTGGGAAATAATTCATTTCTGTAATTATTGATTGTTTGTTGTACCAGGAGTGTGAGTCTCGGCCGGGGTCGTCTTCCCCATGCCCGGTAGCGTGGAGGTATCATGTCCGCTCCCCTCACTCGGCATTTTTGCTTATTTCGTATATATTTCTATATGCCGCTACATGAGTGTGATAGGATATTCTAGCCCACTCAGTTGTATCACCGCTGTGAGTAAGAGAGCGTGACCCGTCCCGTGACTCCATCCGAGTACACGGAAGAGCCGACTACCCGACTCAATGTCGGTTTCTCAACCACGCAGATCCCGTGTTTCCCTTGCTTAGGGGCATCCACGAGCTAGAGTCCCAGGTTCGCATTTCCGTCCCGCATCAAATTGGTATCAGAGCGGAAGGTTAGAGTCTAGGGTATTCGGTCCAATGTGTCACATTGCATCTCTATATCCGGTATATCAAAAGGTATTCCCGGAACGATAGGCTCCGCCTATTGGGAAGGTGGCACACTTGCGTGATTGCGATCTTCGGATCAAACCTCCGCCTTGTAACGAATATTGGAGTTTACGTCGTCCTTCACTTCGCCTTGGTCGGTGCATTCCAACCCCGTGTCATTTGCATGCCCACTCGTAGAGGTACCCAATACTCACCACCACCACCACCTATGGTAGATCCCCGTGTCCCTAGTCCTGATGCGTCATCAGTGGCCAACATGTTTCGAGCTATTATGGGAAAAATGGATGATTTGAGTGCTCGAGTCGATAAGATGGAAGGATTGAGTACACGAGTGGATGGCCTAGGTGCACATTTGGAAGGAAGGATGATGGCCTTATAGGACAGGGCCATAGAGTCAGACCAGTCTTGTCATGGTCTGGTAGGGAGGGTAGCCGTCCAAGAGAGACCCCCGGTTGAGGCGCATCCCACGTCGACAAATGGTCAACCGGAGCCGGTTCAGCCACCTATTGCTCCCAGGGCTCAAGGGGTAGATGATAGGAGGCGTTGAGCCCCAGAGGTGGATGACTACGATGATAATGAGAATAAGGGCTATGGTCATGATCGTCAAGTTTAACGGCGGAATTGTGTTCATGATGAGGACGCGCGGACTCTCAGGACCGTTCGTGCGGATCCTCCCACTTTTGACGGGTCCTTGGACCCGAAGGTCTATCTCAATTGGGAGTCCGGCATGGATCGATATTTCGATTGGTTCGATATGACGGACCTTCGAAGAGTCTGATTCTCTATCATGAAGCTGATGGGACAGACTCAGACCTATTGGAAGAACGTAGAGAGCATGTTGTTTCATCGGCAGGAGGCCCATGTTGAGACATGGGGTGAGATGAAGGTCAAGCATCGGCAAAAGTACCTTCCTGCCACATACCGTCAGCGACTCATCGATAGGTGGCAAAGGCTCAATCAGGGAGATCGGTCCGTCTCCGAGTATATCGCTGAATTTGATGAGTTTTTTTTGTGATGTGGCCTCTCGGAGGAGAGCACCATGCCCATCTCCCGCTTCCGTCGTGGTCTGCGGCCCCACTATCAGTATGAGCTTTTTCGCCGCAATGTGACCAAGTTGGAAGACGCGTATCAGGTTGCTCTCGAGATGGAGCAGTTTGAGGGAGATCTCGAGTCTACCCAATGGTTGGGCCCCGTCCCTCTTCGTAGTGCCGAGCCCCGTAGCTCCTTAGGCCCATATCCGATGGCCCCCATGGCTCAACCTCGGGAGCCCGCTCATCAGGAGCAATTCGCTCCAAGGCCTCATCCTCCCCCGCCAAGGGATCTACTTCCACCCCAACCACCAGCACCTATTGCCCCCCCCCCCCCCCCCCGGACCTATTGCCCATCCTCCGGCACCCACACCTCCTCCCCTGTTGCCTACACCCCCTGTCCGTCGGGAGGATAAGGGTAAGGGACCACTTATCGGAGAGACTAGTGGGTCAGGACAGCTGTGTTATCGCTGCCAGGGGTTTGGCCACTTTGCAGGCCAGTGCCCCACACGTACATCTCTAGTCATTGGGGACCAAAGGGTTGGAGAAGCCTAACCATCAGGGCTAGTGCCAATCAGCTATGAGGCCGAGCAGGACGTAGCTGACGAGTTCTTTCGTGACAAGGAAGATGTCCATGGGGATCCACCAGACCTCCCAGATACTCAATAGCCAGTATACTGCATTATGTATGAGTCTAGGGTCATGTGTGAGTCTGTGTTTCATTGTTTGTTCAGTTTGTCAATAGTCTATAGGTAAATTTGTCGAGTGCATAGTGAGTCTCCATACGTCGAGCCGAGTCAGTCTAATGTCAGCTCGCGATATCAGTCCCTTTCGAGTGTGAGGCAATTTGGATCCCACGCGTATGTTGTGGACTTGCCTAACAACTAGGGGATCAGCTCTACCATTCTATATCTCGAATCCAGTCACATATAGTGACCCAGCGATGATTTTCAATGAGTCTTTGCGCCGTCTCCTCCCCTTGTGAGTGACCCCACCTCGGAGTGTCCACCACTAGCCTCATTCCCACCGTAGCGTGTGCATATAGAATCTATATGGGATGAGCAGGTGACTATTACCCGGAGTGGAGCGTACCCGCACTATCTAGTACGGTGGAGAGCATGACCACATCTGATCACCGAGGCAGAGCTACGAAGGATGGATCGTGATCCGAAGGCGCAAGCAGCCGCACCCCTTACTCGACGAGGTCGAGTTCTTCCCACCCGGGGAGAATTGATGGGGCATCTGGGCTATTCCATTAAATGTTGGAATGTATTTTTCTAATATTGTACTTGGTGTGTAATGTGTGCTTGTTTTGTTTTTTGGGGGGTTACTTTGTGAAAGACCACATAGGTCCACCACGTAGGTCCAGCGAGCCCCCCCACCTTATCTCCCATTGGGCCACCTAGGTGCTTGGGCCCCTATGGGCTGGTCCATGGTCCAAGTTGGACTTGGACCAAAGAAGAAAATTCTTATTTTACACCTTAGTCAAGGGGGCACCCCCTTCTGTGTCCTTATATGTAGTTTTTTTTTATTTTTCTTTGACCACATGGTAGAATTCACATTCCCTATGTACCCCTCTCTAACCCTAGAGCTTAGGGTAGTCTTGGTCATTTGTCTAGGGTTTCCATTTCATATAAAAGCATTGTATTTTCCATATTTCATAGAATTAATGTGAAAAAAGTTGGAAGATTGCCCAAGAAGGCCAAGTGCGCCCCTCTCTCTCCTCTCTCCACCCATTGCAGCAGAGATTGCTGCTCCTCGGAGGTGTGATACCTCCATATCAATCCTCTCTTGAGTGATAAGCTCAGCACCGCCGCCGCCGCCGGCATCGAGTCGCCGTCGCACCACCACCGCCTCGCCGTCGTGGTTCTGTCTATGTCTGGACAATAGCCTAGTGTCGGAATTCTTCCTCCCAAACCCCGGATCTGATCGATTTGAGATTTTGAGGGTAAGTTCCCCACGTGATTACCCTCCTCCAAAAAAATTTTCATGCCCTAATTCATCCATTTGCCCCCTGTTCCATCCACATTTCCCTAGAACTACACAGCTGCCCCAGTGTAGATCTGTGTTCCAACATGCTACCACTTCGCCCCTTTCACCCCCTTTCCAATTTTAAATTGAGCTCAAATTTGGACTGGGAGTTCTGTCCACCAAAGCCTTCGTCCCCAATTCGTTTTGTGATTTTATGAATTTTTTTTCCCATCCAAAAAATCACTGCATTTTCTTAAATCTGTTCTGCCCCCTGTAGTCGAGATCCGACCCATCCCTGTTATAAAATCCATTTCCCATATCAAACCACATCAAAAAATTACAGAAAAAAATATCCTCATGTTCCTTACTTCCCCCTCCAACCCCCATAAAAATACCATCTCCCAGAACCAAGGTTTTAACCTCGATCAACTCACTTCTTCAGGCAGATCTTAGTCTGTCCAGCCAGATCTGAGACAGGAACCTTTCATGTTAGAAATTCCCCCATGGAGAATACGGCGACAGAAAAATTCTTGTAATACCAAAGGGTTGAAGATCTCCAAGTTAGCTTCCCAACGGAGCCAGTTTCGTGACGTTCCAAGATCGGAGCTGGTCGCAGTAATTTTTATCGCTGGATCGCGCTGCCTTGAAACTGCAGAATATGCCCGTGGATAGCAAGCAACAACGCTCCCCAGTCGGGCCGCCTCGCCTTCCACGAGGCGAACCAGCACGTTCCCTTCCTAGGGATCATCCCTCCAGGAGTCCCCACAACAGCGGTACCACTCACAACCCGATCGGCCCACCGACTAGGACGTGGACCCCATGCTTGTTGGCGCGCGCTACCGCCGGAGCTACCCAAAACGCTGCCCGTCAACCCAAACCCGCTACTCCTGGAGTCCCACATTGTAGCCATTTACCTCCCTGCATGGAGTGGGCAATAATTCCTTTCTGTAATTATTTGTTGTTTGTCGTACCGGGAGTGCGAGTCTTGACCGGGGTCGTCTTCCCCACGCCCGGTAGCGTGGAGGTATCGTGTCCGCTCCCCTCACTCAGCATTTTTGCTTATTTTGTATATATTTCTATATTCCGCTGCATGAGTGTGATAGGATATTCTAGCCCGCTCAGTTGTATCACTGCTGTGAGTAAGAGAGCGTGACCCGTCCCGTGACTCCATCCGAGTACACGGAAGAGCCGACTACCCGACTCAATGCCGGTTTCTCAACCGCGTAGATCCCGCGTTTCCCTCGCTTAGGGGCGTCCGCGAGATAAAGTCCCAGGTTCGCGTTTCTGTCCCGCATCAATGGTTTAACTAGGGAGGCCTAGTATTTGTTGAGGAGTGGACGGGTAGTTACCCTTACTGGCGGAGAGAGATTTTTTTTCTCAATACCTGCCCTACCGCCCTTTCTGGTTTTCACCAGAGCCGGCCCCCTTTAGCTTTTTCCAACGTGCCCTTGCTTGTTTTCACGTCGAGGGGTTTCCCAATTTTGCCTGAGGCGCCCTTTCGGGTTTTCACCTCAGTCGGGTTGTTGGCCTTTTTGCCCATAGTCGCCTTCTGGTGAAGAGCACGACCGAGCCTACCGGGGTATCTCTATTTTCAACCCCATTTTTTGTTTGTTGTTTCTTTTTGCTTACTTGGGAGCCTGATCGCTGGATTGTTGCTGGTGTTGGGCGTCCTCTCTCTTGTAGTGGCGGGGACGGAGCCGGGGGACCCACTAGCTACAAGTGCGGGATGGTGGTGCCGGGAGGCTTTGACAGCCCCCGTCATCTTGTCAGGGAGAAAGGCTGGAGAAGATGACAGGTTCCACCCCTTGGGGGGGCTGGATACTGGTTTTTCTAGTGATGGCTGGGGCACACGCTTTAGCCTGGGTGGCGCGCGAAGTCATGCTCTGGAGCGTGGTACAGCTTCATGTGTTTGCCATTGAGAGGTTGGAATGGCTTGTTACCCTTGTGATCTATAATCATGTAGGCCCCACCCTCAGAGACATCACGAATGATGTATGGACCTCGCCAGTTAGGTTGTAATTTTCCACTGGAGCGCCCTGCCATGACTTCCCTTTCCTTGATCATGACTAGGTCTCCTTGCTTGAAGGCTCGCTGTTTGACGAGCTTATCGTAGGCCCGAGCAATGAGGGCCTGATATACTTGTAGATGATTGTAGGCCTCGAGTCGCTTGCCCTCTAGATTGGCAAGCTCCTCTAGCCTTCTCTGGTATTCATCTTCATCTAGACCAGCCAGGCTGGTGTAGACTGCCACACAATAAGAGGCTAGCTAGACTTCGATGGGGATGATAGCTTCTGCCCCATAAATGAGGGAGAATGGTGAGCACCCCGTAGGGGTCTTGTAGACTGTCCGATAGGCCCATAGCGCCTCGAACACTTTTTCGCCCCAATCGCACTTCTGGTGGCTAACAATCTTACCCAGAAGCTTGCAGAGGGTCTTGTTGAAAGCCTCCGCTAGGCCGTTAGCATGAGGGTTGTAAACTAAAGAGGTCCTCCAGTCGATATGGAATTTGGCCGCTAGTTGATATATGGCCCTATTCTTGAATGGTGTGCCATTGTATGACACTATGCGACTGGGAGTACCAAATCGGTAAATATTGTTGTGCTGGACAAATCTGGCTACCACTTCGCCGGTGACCTCCCATAGGGGAAGGGCCTCAGCCCATCGAGAGAAGTAGTCGGTGGCAGCCATGATATACTTATGGCCCTTGGAAGATGGCGGGAAGGGTCCCGCGATGTCCGTGCCCCACTCGATGAAAGGCCATGTGGCGGCTATTGGACACAGGGGATTGGGAGGTCTTTTGGGTACCTAGCCAAAGGCTTCGCATTGATGACATCACTACAAGAAAAAGCGGCGTTTGCGACGGCCGTATTCCATCGCAATTCCGTCGCAAAATCCGTCGCTAACAGATTTTGCGACGGATTTACGATGGAATAAGGCCGTCTTAAAAAATTAGTCACAAATAACCGACAGATTTTATTCCGTCCTAAATTTTAGATGGAAATAAAAGTCGTCGCAAATTTAGTCGGTAATCAAACAAATACGGATGAAAAATTTCGTCTTAAAATCCGTATGCATTTTGCGACGGAATAATTCCGTCTAAATATCCGTCTCAAATTTTCCGACGCAAATTTATTTCCATCATGATATCTGTCGCAAGCTGCAGACAGATCCGTCTCACAATCCGTCTGAATTTTGCGACGAAAAACTTCCGTCTGTACTTTCGGACTAAGTCGCTTGAAAATCCATCTTGCACTGCAGACAGATTCATTTCCGTCCTTATATCCGTCGCAAATTTCAGACGGATACGTCTCAAAATCCGTCCGAAATATTTTTACACCTTTTTTAAAATAAAAAATTTGTATTAAAAACCTGTTTACAAAATAACTGAAAACAAAAAATACACACGAACAAAAATAAAAAATATGTTTAATTAAAATTACATCAAATATCACAATAAACTCATCAGCGTTACATAGAAAAAATATACAACAAAATCAACAAATATCCTCCAAATCGTCCATATCTTCATCCCCCCCGCCCTGCTAATCTCCTCTGCTGCCACTCGCAGAAGGATCCTCCTATATTAAAAAAAACATACATAGATAAAAAAATTAGTATAAAGATAAATTAAATATTTTATTAGATTAGATGAATTTAAATCAAAAATAATATCAAATCGATGACGGTAAAGATATCCAATTGTAGACCCCCGGACCCGACTTCTTTAATTTTAAACCAAGTGCATTTACAAAATGCACTTTAGAGCGTCGGGCTCAAACCGGATGTCCGATTTGGAATCCGTCATCTCTGACAAGTCACGTCTACCTCCCAGGTCATGTTGGAATGATCGGAATGCCGATCAGATCAGTATTTCACATTTTGGACCCTCGGACCCGACTTCTTTAATTTTAAACCAAGTGCATTTACAAAATGCACTTTTGAGCGTCGGGCTCAAACCGGATGTCCGATTTGGAATCTGTCAGCTCTCACAAGTCACGTCTACCTCCCAGGTCGTGTTGGGCCGATCGGAATGCCGATCGGATCAGTATTTCACATTCTGGACCCCCGAACCCGACTGCTTTAATTTTAAACCAAGTGCATTTACAAAATGCACTTTTGAGTGTCGGGCTCAAACCGGATGTCCTATTTGGAATCCGTCAGCTCTCACAAGTCACGTCTACCTCCCAGGTCGTGTTGGAATGATCGGAATGCCGATCGGATCAGTATTTCACATTCTGGACCCCCGAACCCCTACTTTTTTGAATTATTCTAAACTAAGTTAGTTTTGAAAACTAACTTAGTTTTGAATTGAGTTATTTTAGCGTCGGACTAAAACCGGATGTCCGATTTGGAATCCGTCAGCTCTCACAAGTCACGTCTACCTCCCAGGTCATGTTGGAATGATCGGAATGCCAATAAGATCAGTATTTCACATTCTGGACCCCCGGACCCGACTGCTTTAATTTTAAACCAAGTGCATTTACAAAATACACTTTTGAGCGTCGGGCTCAAACCGGATGTCCGATTTGGAATCTGTCAGCTCTGACAAGTCACGTCTACCTCCCAGGTCGTGTTGGAACGATCGAAATGCCGATCAGATCAGTATTTCACATTTTGGACCCCCGGACCCGACTTCTTTAATTTTAAACCAAGTGCATTTACAAAATGCACTTTTGAGCGTCGGGCTCAAACCGGATGTCCGATTTAGAATCCGTCAGCTCTCACAAGTCACGTCTACCTCCCAGGTCATGTTGGAATGATCGGAATGCCAATCGGATCAGTATTTCACATTTTGGACCCCCGAACCCGACTGCTTTAATTTTAAACCAAGTGCATTTACAAAATGCACTTTTGAGCGTCGGGCTCAAACCGGATGTCCGATTTGGAATCCGTCAGCTCTGACAAGTCACGTCTATCTCCCAGGTCGTGTTGGAACGACTAGAATGCCGATCAGATCAGTATTTCATATTTTGGACCCCTGGACCCGACTTCTTTAATATTAAACCAAGTGCATTTACAAAATGCACTTTTGAGCGTCGGGCTCAAACCGGATGTCCGATTTGGAATCCGTCAGCTCTCACAAGTCATGTCTACCTCCCAGGTCGTCTTTAATTTTAAATAATTCTGCCAAACTGAGCTCATAGAAAAGACTCATGGAAAATAATCACATGTGCCGCTTGTGCCGTGGTGGTGGATGCATGAGAGAGAATTCCCGCTTGGGAGAGCAGGCCAGTGAGTGCCTGCAACATGGTTGCCTGCTTGGTAGACATCTCCTCTCGGAACTGCCGCTGCATCTGCAGCTGTAAATCAGAAATCTAGCTAGACATCTCCGATCGGACGATGTCTCTGACGTCGCTGGCAGAAGTACTGGGGGCAGGTTGAGGTATACTGAAGGCAGAAGTACTGGTTTGGGCAGAGTTCGAACTCGCACACGATGATATCACCGCGCTAGAGTCCATGCTCTCCCCAAAACTATATATCCGGCCCTTCTTCGGTACACCAGCTGCGGCCACCCATTCTACGGGATCCAACTCCGGCTGCTGCCCCTCTCCCTCCCCGTACTTCTCTGTCACAGCTCTGCTATATGTTTCCTACAAATAAAATAAAATAATTAGTCAATTTCATATGAATCAATCCGATTTAAATGAACGGTAGAAGTTGCACATGTAGATAAACTTACCGCTACTGAACGAGCTCTCGCACTCACAAATTGACCTGTCGCCTTCTTTTTATGTGTTCTTTCGAACACCTCGAGGAACGTCGGAGCTCGGTTAAACTCCACAGCCTGTTATATAATTCATAGTAAAAAATTGTCATATATATTAATAAAATGTAAGAAGATAAATTGAAACATTACTTACCATTTTATTTTTATGAGTCGCAAAAGAGACCGACCCACATGTATGCAAATTTGCCTCCGGTTGTGACGCCCTATTTGATTTGGCTTTTTGGGACTTTTCTATCCACTTGGGGTCGGCAAATTTGTCACATAGTATGTCCCAATCCTCCTTCCTCATCCATAGAGGATGGTGCTCCTTCCACAGCTGTCGGTCTTCACTCCCACCAGCATTTTTTTTAGCCTTCCTCTGAGCCGCATATACTCTCTTTCGATAATTTGTCTTCACAGTAGACTCCCAGGCAAAACGACATCGTGCCGCATCATGTCCACCCGTAAATCGATAAGTCCGCTGTAAATAAATTGTGCTTCATAATTAATATACTGTTGTGAATTGAGTTTGGTAAAGGCTTGAATTAAATGACATAGTTACTTACTAAGAACATGTCGAACAATGAATCGCGGACGCCCATCGGAAATTCTTTAAAAGATAAATGTGGCCCGGGCACATGTGCCATTACTAGGCTAATAGCATGATGGACAGCATTGGAAGGTTCTAATTTTTTCCTGCAATTGCAAATGTCAAAGTATTCATATTAGAAACTTACCGCTAATAATTAATGAATGTAAAATAGCCTTATAAATATACCCGGAGATCCAGCAGGGGCGACGTCCATCATGGACAGTGCCTCCCTCGTGATGACTACTGGCATCGTCAACTGGCTGCTGAGTGGTGGGGGGGGGGCCTGTAGAATTCAGAGGTGGTGGGAGGGCTATAAGTATTAATTTTCATAAGTAAATGCAACATGTTACTGAAAATTAAAATAGATATACCTGTAGCGGGAGGTGGTGGAGGTGGCGTCTGTACAGGTGGTGGGAGGGCACTTGGACCTGTAAAAATTAATACACATTAGATAAATGAATATTTTGCTAGAAATTCAAAGAAATACATAGGTGGGAAAGCATTAATTTTCATAAGTAAATGCAACATGTTACTGAAAATTAAAATAGATATACCTGTAGCGGGAGGTGGTGGGGGTGGCGTCTGTACAGGTGGTGGGAGGGCACTAGGACCTGTAAGAATTAATTCACATTAGATAAATGAATATTTTGCTAAAAATTCAAAGAAATACATAGGTGGGAAAGCATTAATTTTCATAAGTAAATGCAACATGTTATTGAAAAATAAAATAGATATACCTGTAGCGACAGGTGGTGGGAGGGCACTCGGACCTGTAAGAATTAATTCACATTAGATAAATGAATATTTTGCTGAAAATTCAAAAAAATATATAAGTGGGAAAGCATTAATTTTCATAACTAAATGCAACATGTTACTGAGAATTAAAATAGATATACCTGTAGCGGGAGGTGGTGGGAGTGGCGTCTGTACAGGTGGTGGGAGGGCACTAGGACCTGTAAGTAGTGGTGGTGGCGTCTGTACAAGTGGTGGTGAGCCGACACTTGGACCTATAAAAAAATTCTTTTAAGTTAGTAAGTAATTAAAATATTTATATAGCTAACTTATTGATCAAATATACCTGTGTCTGAAGAAGATGCTAACAAAGAGGGAGTAGCGCCCCTCTCACTGCCTTGTCTCCTCCCACTCCTAGTACGACCTCCTCGCACCATTTCATTATTAATAACAAAATAATTAATACATATTAATCCACAATTATATAAGGCTAGATAAATGTTTTTTAAAATTATGCTTAAAAAGTAAGAACATCTTACTAAATTATCAAAACATGCCTCCCTCATGTTGATATATCTAGCACATCATCATCATCTTCGTCATCCATCGTAGTCTCATCAGATTCGAACTCTTCCTCTTCATCTGACTCCTCCTCCCCTCTAACATGAACATTTAACTCCGTCGGATCGATTTCTTCCACTTCATCTTCCTTACGTAATGACAGTGGCTCATCAGATTCATCCAGATTAACATGTGTGGAACCGATAAGGCCAACTTCATCTGATTGAAAATATTCGGCGCTGCCAAGCTCTGAGACATTTTCACTCATATTTAACTCATAAGTGGGAAAATATTTTGCTTTAACCTTGCAAACTGCCCACCAATCTTTATTCTTGGACGATAGATACCTTGAATAATACACTTGGTGGGCTTGTGCGGCGAAAATGAATGGTTCATAGGTATTAAGTTTATACCTATGTTTGACATCAACAATCCCAGTAGACGTGTCATGTCGAACTGAATTAGGATCAAACCAATGACACTTGAATAGGTATACATGATTGTCTCGTCCCAAATACTGAAGTTCTATGACTTCCTCGAGAATACCATAGTAGTCTAATTCCACTTCATTGTATACACTTCCCTTAACAGATACGCCGCTGTTCATCGTAGACTTACTTCGTCCATAATCTCTCGTATGAAATCTGTATCCATTCACAATATATCCTGGGTAGGCACGTGCAACGTTCGAGGGGCCATAACCTATCTCTTGTACTCTCTGATCACTAATGAGACCTTGTTCAACCTATATGTAAAGTAGAGTAGTTAAATATTTTTGAACAATTATGTCAATATTAGTAAATGCAAACATATATATTGAACGATCGACACTAACTTGATATCTCAACCATTTGGCAAAAAACTTCTCGCGTTCTTTTTCAATCTCTACGTCCTGGATATTTGGACATTTTTATGCTAATTCTGAATCAAATTGTCTGCAATATAAATGCACTACTACTTTAAATGAACTATAGAAGAAGGATGAACAAGTTATTGCATTGCTGGAAATGTGAGTTAAGAACTTACTCAACATAAGGTTTAATCTCATTACAATTCAGAAGAATATATATCTCAGCAGCGTACAACTCTCTATCTTCGAGCGTGCGGGTCGAGCAACGTCCGAAAGCACGTCCAGGATGCTTAAATAAAGAGAGCCGATCTGACGAATCATCAACTCCCCCATCATCATTACGTGGAGGTCGAGTATGACGAGTTTGAATATCTGGCTCAAAGTACATGGAACAGAAGTTTGAAATTTCTTCAATAACATATGCCTCAGCAATTGAACCTTCCACCTTTACCTTGTTACGAACTTTCATTTTTAATTCATGCATGCACCTACAACAACAATTCAGATGGCAATGACATGTAGTGACCATGGACAACATGTATGTCTTCATGAAAATTCTCACATACCTCTCAAATGGATACATCCATCGGAATTGTACTGGCCCTCCGACAATAGCATCGTATGGCAGATGGACGACCAGGTGCTCCATCGAAACAAAGAATACCGGAGGAAATATCTTCTCTAAGGTGTAAATAGTTTTGACCACATTTTCTTCAAGAGTTTGTACGTCTCGAAGTCTGAGTTCTGATGCACATAAAATCTTGAAAAACTGACTCAGCTCGGTCAGTGCTCCCCATATAGGCTTCGGCAACAAATCACGAAATGTAATGGGCACTAGCCTCTCCATGAACACATGACAGTCGTGACTTTTCAGACCAGATATTTTTCCCTCATTAACATTCACACAACGGGCTATGTTGGATGCATATCCATTTGGAAATCTCAATTGTTTCAACCACTGGCACACTTCCTTGATCTGTGTATCATTAAGCACGTAAGTTGCTTTTGGCTGCACAACCCTTCCATTTATGTTTTGTAGTTCCAGTTCTGGATGTTTACAAAGCATCTTTAAGTCCATGCGCGCTTTGGCGTTGTCCTTTATTTTGCCTTTAACATTCATGACCGTGTTGAACATATTATCAAAAAAATTCTTCTCGATATGCATGACATCTAGATTGTGTCGTACAAGAAGAGTTGACCAATAAGGCAATTCCCAAAAAATGCTTTTTATGTTCTAGTTGTGATCCTTTCCAAAACTATTCAATTGTCGTGTGCTACCAGATAATTGTACTACATCTGGTAAATTTTTCACCCGTGTCGCCATATGTCGACCCGACACCCGTTGCAAGTCTGCTTCACCTACTTCAACAGTATTTTTTTTAAACGAGTCTTTTTGCCTTCGAAAAGGATGGTCACTTGGTAGCAACCGCCGATGGCAATCAAACCAGCATGCTTTTCCACCATGTTTCAATACAAATGATTTGGTATCTTCCATACAGTAGGGACATGCTAACCTCCCATGTGTGCTCCAACCAGATAGCATTCCATATGCAGGGAAGTCACTTATTGTCCACATCAGTGCAGCCTTCATAATAAAATTTTGCTTCCTATGTGCTGTTGCATCCCTATGGTTTTGATGATGTCTCACACTATAAATCAATCTACTATCTCTAGATTTATGCTGGTTCATCATGTAAGTGAGTACAGTTCATATGATGCTTCATTAGTTCATCTATCTACACTCTGCTTAGTTAGAATGAACAGTAGTGGGTCGACCCACCCTTGCTGATGCGTCGACCCATCAGAACACTGCCTGTCTGGGTATCAAAGTCTGTACATCAGCTTGATCGTAGTAAGTTTGTACAGCATGCCTTAGTGTTCATATCATTAAGTCTGTACACTGGCATATCATCTTCAAGTCTGTACATCGGGCACCTTCTAACTGAAGTCTATACACTGGTCTTAATATTCTAAGTCTGTACACTGCCCGACCAGTTAAGTCTGCACATTGCCAAAGTCAGTACAGCTCAACTCTATACATCCTTCCAAGCTTCAACTCTATACACTGGATTGTCAAGCTTCATGTCTATACACTGGTTTGTCTAAACTTCAACTCTATACATCTGATTACTGTTGTAGTGTTCACCAAGTCTATACATCGCCTTCAGACCTTCAATTCTATACACTGCTACAGGAACCAAGTCCATACAATCTCCCATTCAAATCCTTCTAAGTCTGTACATCATCTTCGCATCTGCAAGTCTATACACTGGACTTCATTTTACCAAGTCTATACACTGGACTTTGTTTTACCAAGTGTGTACACTCCACATCTTTTCCTACGCTTGGCCAAGTCCATACACTCATACCTTTTCCTACGCTTTCCTGGTCAAGTCTATACAGCGCTAAGTCTCTACATTGCATTCAGCTTACACGTTCAAAGTCTCAAAGTCTGTATAGCGTGAAGTCTAAACATTAGCTCATGGGCTTCAAGTCTCTACATTGAACTGTTCTTCAAAGTCTGTACAGTGGCTTCGAATCGGCAAGTCTATACATCGGCTTCATTCACTCAAGTCCATACATCCACAGTGGGTTATCAAGTCCATACATCCACAGTGGTACTTCCATGTCTGTACAACGCTGAAGCCTTCACAAGTCTGTACACTGCTTGAGCCTCACCAAGTCTGTACATCGCTTCAAGTGATTCAAATCTGTACAGCCTGCCTTCATATTCAGAGTCTGTACATCGGTCCTTCAGCGTCTCATGCATCGTCTTACTCTCGCAAAGTGCATACACTGGCTCAAGCTTGTCGAAGTCTAGACATCACCGTTGGGCATCAAAGTCTGAACATTGGCCTCATGCTTCAAGTCTATACATTGGGTTGTCCGACCACAACTCTATACATTCGGTTGTTATAACTTGAGTCTTCAGTGCTCACAGCACACTCGTTCCAAGTCTGTACACTGGTTAGGCTTCGTGAAGTCTATACAGTGGCTGAGCAATGTAAAGTCTACACATTGGTAAGGCTAGTTCATGCATTGTTCATCACATGTCTATACACTGCCATTCATGCGCTTATTCATTGAGTCTGTACACTGCCATTCATGCGCTTATTCATTAAGTCTATACACTGCCTTCACATGCGCTTATTCATTAAGTCTATACACTCTCTCACGTTGTACACACTTACTCAGTTGCTGTTTCTGAAGTATATACACTCGTGTTAATAGCCTGAACTAACTAAGTATATACATTCCTTCTGTCTCTGTCTGCAGGCGATTCAGGCTGATGATTGGGCACGTGATCCGAGGTTGGCACCTAGCACGTGATCCAAGAAACCAGGAACATGACACGTGGATGGCAACCCAGTCAGGATGCTGCCATGTGGTCGAAATTCAAATGATCTGGCAAAAAGTTCTTGGGCGGGAACCTGGAAGCCACACGCCTAATATCTGCTATAAATATGAAGCTTCGTCCTTCAGTAGAAGTGTGATCGTGAAAAGAAAAAGCAGAAGCCATTTGTGTGAGACTGCACGATCCAAAAAGGAAAAAGATAAGAGAGTTCCATATTGTCCAGATCCGAGAGGAGTATGTTCGAGAGAGAGAGAGCAGTGTCTGTGGTTTGATGAATTGCTTCCTTTGAAGCTACATTTGTATTGGTTTCAGAACCGACTGCTTCTTCGTTGGTCTTTGTTTCTATTTTGTTTTCCTTTTATTTTGTTCATTCTTCTGATTCGAATTGGTTTCCCTCCGGTGTGTGGAGGAAGGGAGTGTTACTCCGGTTTCCCTCTGGGTTGCAGAGGAAGAGAGATCGGTGATCTCTGGTGTTGCTAGTGACAGGTTGTCATTAGCAGGTTCCCTCCGGTGTGTGGAGGAAGGGAGAGGTGTCTCCGGTTCTGTTCTAGCTGGTAGCTGGAATAGGTTTCAAGTTCTGTGGGTAGCAGAGCTTGGTTGAGGGATTTGTTTCCCTTGGTTGTTCAAGCTATGTGGCAGCATGTTGTTCGCAGACTGAGTCTGCAGTGTTCTAGCATTGTCTAGTGGAATCCTCATTCTAGTTGGAGTGAGGGGTGGATGTAGATTGCGGACTGCAATCGAACCACCTAAAAACCGAGTGCCTCTTCTGTGGTTTGCTGTTATAATTTGCGCTCTCCATCTGCTTGTCTCTTTTCCATGTGATCAGTTCTTCATTCTCATTTACTTATACTGTCTTGTTTGGTGACTGCGTTTGCATTTCTCTGTGTGCGGGTTCAGGAGGGGCGTAAGCAGTAGAATTAATTTTCCGCCTAAGTTTTTACAAATTGGGAGTGATCTATTCATCCCCCCCTTCTATATCACTCTTGTTGCGCTAACATTTGGTATCAGAGCAGGTTTACGCCATGTGGACGAACGGTCAAGGAAATGCCAGTGGTCCTAGAACCTTCATGGCCGAAGGTTAATCCATTAGTCGCCCTCTGTATTTTGATGGTAGTAACTATCAGTTTTGGAAGAACAAGATGGAAGTGTTTATCAGGGCTCAGAGCCATAAACTGTGGAGAGTAATTACTGTGGGGCCATATGATCTGCCACCAAACGAGGACGCTTGGACAGATGACCATGTCAAGCTCTCTTCACTCAACTGGACGGCGCTGAACATCATCCAGTGTGCTGTTCATCCAGAGGAATATGCCCGTATATCTGCCTACAAGACTGCCAAGCGAATGTGGGATGAGCTGCAATTGATCTATGAAGGTACAGCTCAAGTGAAAGCCTCGAAGGTAAACCTCTACACTTCTAAGTATGAAATGTTTAGGATGAATGCAGATGAGAATATAACTGAAATGTATGCCAGGTTGTCCTTGATCACAAACACACTTAAAGGGCTAGGGAAGGATCTTGCTGAGGCAGATATAGTCAGGAAAATTCTTAGATCTTTATCCCCGGCATGGCACACTAAGGCCATTGTGATTGAGGAGTCAAAAGATCTAACTATCTTGACTGTGAATGAACTCATAGGATCCCTTATGACCTATGAGATGAATTTCCAAGGAGGTGGAGAAGGAAGTGAGAGGAAGGCTAAGAATGTGGCTCTAAGGGCATCCCGCAACAAGGGTAGCAACAGCGGGAGCAGCAGCAGTAGCCCCGAGTCCGAGTCTGAGCTTGAAGGTTTTTCAAATCTCGACCAGGAGGAGCAGGCAATGCTCACTAGACAGTTCAGAAAGTTTTTGAAGAAAAAGGGAAAGACCTTTAGGAAGAAGAAGCCACACTCTTTTAACAAGAATGCTGAATTTACCAGTTACAGGGATAGAAATCCTAAGAGACTGACTTGTTTTAATTGTAACAAACAGGGACACATGAGAGGCGAATGCCCAGACCTCCAGAAGAAGGGTCCCTATCTTCAGAAGAAAAACATAAAGGTGCAGAAGAAGAAGAAGCCACAGGCGATGGTCTGCACATGGAGCGAGGAAGAAGAAGACCCAGAAGACACTTCCTCAGAAGAATATGAAGATGGAATTTGCCTTATGGCAAACAGTGAAGAGGAGGTAATAAATGTTTTTGAAAATTTCTCAATTGATGACTGGGAGGATGCTTATGGTGAATTGTTAGATAAATTTAATTCTCTTAGTAAAGAGCACAGAGTTCTGAAAAGAAAATTTAACACAAATGTTGAAGAACAAACTCTGGTCTATGAGGAAAATGAGAAGCTAAAAGAACAACTAGAAGAAATGACCTCACTAAGGAAAGAAAATGATAAGCTCAAGGGAGAATTTCAAGAAAGTCAAAATCAGATCAATGAATTCAAAACTAAAATTGAAGAAAGCATGAATGAAATTAGAGTGAACTCAGAGAAATATGAAGCTGTGAAGAAAGTAAATGTTGAACTCCTAAAAAATTCGAGTCCCTTCAAAAGGAACTGGAAGATAAACAGAAAGTCTTAGAAAAGTTTGTCCAAGGAAAAACTAGTTTAGATGCTATACTAGGGACTAGGGTCAACTTCAATAAGGAGGGTCTAGACTATGACCCAACCAACAAGAGACCCTTGCAATTCAAGACCATCACCTTCTGCCCAGAGAAGGGAAAAGAGAAGCTGGACACACCATCCAGCTCAAACAGCACTAAGGGAATTCAAAGTCCTAAAGAAAACACAAAAACCAGTGCTGGACAACCATTTAAGATGGGAATGAATTTTATGAAGAATATCACTAAGCCCACTCACCAGAACACAAATGGTAGATGGACCAAGAAAGTGAATCAGAATAAGAGCTGGAATTACAACAATCAGATGAGTCCAAACAGGACCTACTGGAGAAATAATTTTCATGGTCAAAAATATGTTAATCAACAAGCTTACAGGAAATTTCCTAGGAATAGGAAGACTAATGAGTGGAATAGAACTCACTTCTCCAGTCCAGCTGGATTCAACTTTAATAAACCAGAAAGGAAGGTGCCAGAGAAAACCATGCTGAAGCAAATCTGGATACCTAAACACTTGATCAGAGATTTGAACAATGTCTTTGGACCCAACTCATCTTGGGTTCCAAATCACTCTACTTGATGTATTTGTGTAGGTCGGCCTGGCAGCTGAAGACAACAAGTGGTACCTCGACAGTGGCTGCTCCAGGCATATGACAGGAGACCGATCCAAGTTTAGCAAGATAAAGATGAAACCAGGGGGTCTGGTCAAGTTTGGAGGAAAGAACAAAGGTAAAATAATTGGAGTTGGTACAGTAGGTAAGTCTTCCACAAACTCCATTGAAAAAGTCTTACTTGTGGAAGGGCTTCAACACAACCTGATTAGCATTAGTCAGTTATGTGACAGGGGTCATAGGGTTGTATTTGATGATAGTTCATGCAAAATCCTTGAAATAAATTCTGATGTGGTTAAATTTGTAGCCAACAGGATTAATAATGTCTACATTGTAGACTTAGATGAGGAATCTGAATCTACTATTTGCTTATCTTCCAACTCTGAAAATGATGCTTTTGAATGGCATAGACGTCTAGGTCATGCTAGCTTTACAACTTTAAATAAATTGGTCAAGCATGATTTAGTTAGAGGCATGCCTAGAATTAAATTCAACTCGATATCAAAAGCATGTGATGCCTGTGCTTTAGGCAAACAGACCAGAAATTCCTTTAAATTAAGATCTGAGCCATTGTCTTCTAGACCAATGGAACTTCTTCATATGGACCTTTTCGGTCCCACTAGAACTCAGAGTCTTAATGGAAACAGGTTTGGCTATGTCATCATAGATGACTTCTCTAGATATTCATGGATATTTTTCTTAGCAAATAAGAGTAATGCATTTCAAAAGTTTAATCTATTTTTCAATAAGGTCAAACAAGAAGGGAAATACAAGGTCTGTTCTATTCAATCTGACCATGGAGGTGAGTTTGAAAACTCCATGTTTACTGATCTTTGTGAAAAAGAGGGACTAACTCACAGGTTTTCTTCTCCCAAGACACCTGAACAGAATGGGATTGTGGAGAGAAGAAATAGAACTGTGGTGGAGATGGCCCGAACCATGTTGATTGAAAGTAAATTACCTAGAAGGTTTTGGGCAGAAGCGGCCAATACATCAACTTACATAATCAACAGGGCCATGGTAAGACCCATTCACAAGAAAACACCCTATGAGCTTCTAAAAGGTAAGAAACCAAACTTGTTTCATTTCAGAATTTTTGGAGCTAAATGTTTTATTCATAACAATGATAAGAAAGATTTAGACAAGTTTGAAGCTAAAAGCTCCCCAGGAATATTCTTGGGTTACTCTGAAGTGTCAAGGGCATATAGGGTATTTAACATATCAGATCAGAAAGTGGAAGAGTCTCCACACATCCTTTTTAGTGAAAAGAAAGATGTTTCTAATGTTGAAAATCTTGACAGGGATTCCAATCATGATAGGGATTTTCTAGAAGACCAATAAGAAGAAGAGAAGACTCAGCAGAGTGGAGAAACAAATTCCCCCAATCAGGAAGGGCCAAGAGAAACAGGTGAGTCTTCAACAAATGTTAGATTTCTTAAAGACCATCCATTAGATAATGTCATAGGCCATCCTGAAGATCCTCCTCGGACTAGGTCTCATTTTAGAAATGTGAATAGTGATGACTTAATTGCTTTAGTCTCACAAATTGAACCCAAAACAGTAGAAGAGGCCTTGGCTGATCAAGCTTGGGTCAATGCTATGTGTGAGGAATTAGGTCAGTTTGAAAGGAATAATGTCTGGGAGCTTGTCCCAAGACCAGATGGTATTAATATCATAGGAACCAAGTGGGTGTTCAAAAATAAGATGAATGAAGATGGAATCATCTCGAGGAATAAGGCCAGATTAGTAGCCAAAGGCTACTGTCAGGAATTCGGTGTAGACTTTGATGAATACTATGCACCTGTTGCTAGGATGGAAGCTATAAGATTGTTGCTTGCCTTTGCTTGTTCAAAGAATATAAAACTCCAACAAATGGATGTCAAAAGTGCCTTTTTAAATGGAGTCATTAAAGAAGAAGTGTTTGTTGAACAACCTCCTGGATTTCAATACTCTCCTCAACCTAACCAAGTTTTCAGGTTAAACAAAGCCTTGTATGGTCTAAAGCAGGCTCCAAGAGCATGGTATGAAAGATTGACTGAATTTCTGATCAGCAAGGGCTACAAAAGAGGTAAAGTTGATCAAACTTTATTTACCAAGGGCTTGAATAGAGATCTCATCATAGTTCAGGTATATGTAGATGACATTGTATTTGGATCAACTAAGCATGAACTATGTAATGAATTTTCTACCATGATGTCTGCTGAATTTGAAATGAGCTTGGTTGGTGAACTAAAATATTTTCTTGGATTGCAGGTACAGTAACTAGAGGACGGGTGCTTCATCAACCAAACCAAATACACAATGGAACTGTTCAAGAGGTTTGGTATGGAAAACTTAAAGCACATTACAACACTCATGGGCACCAATACCTCACTGGATGCAGATGAGACAAGTAAAGAAGTAAATGCCAAACTTTATCGAGGTATGATTGGATCACTTCTTTACTTGATAGCCACTTGACCTGATATACAATTCAGTGTAGGAATGTGTGCAAGGTATCAGTCTAGACCTACTAAACTACACTTAGCTGCAGTTAAAAGAATTTTCAGATATTTGTTAGCTACTCATTCTCTTTGTTTATGGTTTCCTGCATCACATACATTTAACTTAGTTGCATACACAGATGCTAATTATGTAGGCTGTAAACTAGACAGGAAAAGCACTAGTGGTCATTGTGAATTTTTGGGTGGGTGTTTAGTGTCTTGGGGTTCCAAGAAATAACATTCTGTGGCCCTCTCCACTGCAGAAGCTAAATATGTGGCTGCAGGGAGTTGTGGAACACAAGTCATATGGATTAAACACCAGCTTCAGGACTACCAAGTAGACCTGGGGTGCACACCAGTCTACTGTGATAATACTAGTGCCATCAATATTGCTAAAAATCCTGTTTTGCATTCACGAACCAACACATAGAGATAAGACATCATTTTATAGGAGATGAGGTGTCTAAGAATAATTTTGAACTGAATCATGTAGGCACAGATAATCAGATTGCTGACATATTCACAAAACCTCTGGATAATGAAAAATTCACCACATTGAGAAGAGAATTAGGCTTATTCAAATTGTCTTAATTATGAAGCATGTTCTTGTTGTAAGGGGGAGTTGTGTTTGTCTGATGTTGAGCCTTATGTCATGCTGGTTTAAGGGAGAGTTCAGAATGTCTGCTGGTTAGCTTTCAGGAATGCTTTGAGTGAGGGGAAGCTTTGAGATTATGCTGGATTGTTTTATTGAGGAATGCTATGTCTTAGGGGGAGCTGAGTTGAAATGTGAGAAGAGAAGTTCTTTGACAGATTCAAAAGGATTGTCCAGATGTGTAACTTTGCTGGTTTTTGCATGACTGATCTAGTGTGGTTCTCTCAGACAGTAGAGTGTCACTTATCTCTTAAGTCTATAAGTCAGTGACTCTAAAATCCAGTTAGAATCTTTCCTTTGGTACTCCTTCAGAGATCTGGACTAATTGCATAAAGTATATCTTCCTACATTGTCATTGATTCTAGTTCAGGCCAAAACCTGTATGTCTTGATATCTGACCCAATCAGCTTGAAATCTAGACTTCAAGACTCAATTCAAGAAATAGTCCTTCTGGTATTGTTTTCAATCATTCTATCTCTTTAACTCAAGGGCTTAACTGAACAAACATGTTCTATTTTGCTCACTGAGAAACTGGGAGCTTCATCAATGAAATGAATATTTCTCCCATGTCATGAGGTGTCAAATGCTTAAAATGAATGAAAAGACATGACAGAGCAATGGTGGCTTGCTGGTGAGTAACTGGGGACTCTGGCCTCTAATGAAGGTGTTTCCTCATGTCAAAAGCCACAGTTACTAACTATGTTCCTTAATAATAAAAAAAAGGAAGGAAGTAATGAGGTACTCACTCTGAGTAACTGGGGATTCAGGCCTCTAATCAAGGTGTCTCCCTAATGTCAAAGGAGTGAACTACCAACTTACTCATTGATCTTCTTGAAAATCATCTCAAAAAGAAAAAATTCCTTGTTGTTATGCAACTAATGGATTGCTTGTCCTCAATACCTTGAGAACACCTCTCTAATTTCGTCTCTTACTGTCTTGTGAGATAGTTGAATGATCAGCTATATCTGGCCATACTTGTTAAACTCCTGCTCTAAATCATACACTATGTATGCTGATAAACTTTTCTATCATTCTACTTCTCTATTGTGTACTGGAGTTTAAAGAATCTTCTCTTGAAATTAGAACCTCACTTATTCTCTAAAGACCTACTCGTGACTTTCTGAACTAAGAAGTTACCTCACTTCTTCTTCATGTTTCCAGCACTGTCATACATTCTGTATCTCTTTTTACTGATGTCAAAGGGGGAGAGAAGTTCTGCATTATCAGTGAGTCTTGGATTTGACTTATCAGCAGTGAGTCTTGGATTTGTCTTGAGCTTTGGGGGAGTCATGTTGCTTCGGGGAAGATATGTTTATGAGAGAAGTTCTGCAATATCAGTGAGTCTTGGATTTGTCTTATCAGCAGTGAGTCTTGGATTTGTCTTGAGCTTTGGGGGAGTCATGTTGCTTCGGGGAAGATATGTTTATGAGTTGTGGGGGAGATGAGAGTGTGTGGTAGGGAATGTATAATTCATCTGCATCAGCATGTCTTGAATTTACTCTGTTTGTTGCAGCTGATATTAATTTCTTGTTGAACTTTGATATTGCTTGATTCATAGTGTTGACATCATCAAAAAGGGGGAGATTGTTGCATCCCTATGGTTTTGATGATGTCTCACACTATAAATCAATCTACTATCTCTAGATTTATGCTGGTTCATCATGTAAGTGAGTACAGTTCATATGATGCTTCATTAGTTCATCTATCTACACTCTGCTTAGTTAGAATGAACAGTAGTGGGTCGACCCACCCTTGCTGATGCGTCGACCCATCAGAACACTGCCTATCTGGGTATCAAAGTCTGTACATCAGCTTGATCGTAGTAAGTCTGTACAGCATGCCTTAGTGTTCATATCATTAAGTCTGTACACTGGCATATCATCTTCAAGTCTGTACATCGGGCACCTTCTAACTGAAGTCTATACACTGGTCTTAATATTCTAAGTCTGTACACTGCCCGACCAGTTAAGTCTGCACATTGCCAAAGTCAGTACAGCTCAACTCTATACATCCTTCCAAGCTTCAACTCTATACACTGGATTGTCAAGCTTCATGTCTATACACTGGTTTGTCTAAACTTCAACTTTATACATCTGATTACTATTGCAATGTTCACCAAGTCTATACATCGCCTTCAGACCTTCAATTCTATACACTGCTACAGGAACCAAGTCCATACATTCTCCCATTCAAATCCTTCTAAGTCTGTACATCGTCTTCGCATCTGCAAGTCTATACACTGGACTTCATTTTACCAAGTCTATACACTGGACTTTGTTTTACCAAGTGTGTACACTCCACATCTTTTCCTACGCTTGGCCAAGTCCATACACTCATACCTTTTCCTACGCTTTCCTGGTCAAGTCTATACAGCGCTAAGTCTCTACATTGCATTTAGCTTACACGTTCAAAGCCTCAAAGTCTGTACAGCGTGAAGTCTAAACATTAGCTCAGGGGCTTCAAGTCTCTACATTGAACTGTTCTTCAAAGTCTGTACAGTGGCTTCGAATCGGCAAGTCTATACATCAGCTTCATTCACTCAAGTCCATACATCCACAGTGGGTTATCAAGTCCATACATCCACAGTGGTACTTCCATGTCTGTACAACGCTAGAGCCTTCACAAGTCTGTACACTGCTTGAGCCTCACCAAGTCTGTACATCGCTTCAAGCGATTCAAGTCTGTACAACCTGCCTTCATATTCAGAGTCTGTACATCGATCCTTCAGTGTCTCATGCATCGTCTTACTCTCACAAAGTCCATACACTGGCTCAAGCTTGTCGAAGTCTAGACATCACCGTTGGGCATCAAAGTCTTAACATTGGCCTCATGCTTCAAGTCTATACATTGGGTTGTCTGACCACAACTCTATACATTCGGTTGTTATAACTTGAGTCTTCAGTGCTCACAGCACACTCGTTCCAAGTCTGTACACTGGTTAGGCTTCGTGAAGTCTATACAGTGGCTGAGCAATGTAAAGTCTACACATTGGTAAGGCTAGTTCATGCATTGTTCATCACATGTCTATACACTGCCATTCATGCGCTTATTCATTGAGTCTGTACACTGCCATTCATGCGCTTATTCATTAAGTCTATACACTGCCTTCACATGCGCTTATTCATTAAGTCTATACACTCTCTCACGTTGTACACACTTACTCAGTTGCTGTTTCTGAAGTATATACACTCGTGTTAATAGCCTGAACTAACTAAGTATATACATTCCTTCTGTCTCTGTCTGCAGGTGATTCAGGCTGATGATTGGGCACGTGATCCGAGGTTGGCACCTGGCACGTGATCCAAGAAACCAGAACATGACACGTGGATGGCAACCCAGTCAGGATGCTACCATGTGGTCGAAATTCAAATGATCTGGCAAAAAGTTCTTGGGCGGGAACCTGGAAGCCACACGCCTAATATCTGCTATAAATATGAAGCTTCGTCCTTCAGTAGAAGTGTGATTGTGAAAAGAAAAAGCAGAAGCCATTTGTGTGAGACTGCACGATCTAGAAAGGAAAAAGATAAGAGAGTTCCATATTGTCTAGATCCGAGAGGAGTATGTTCGAGAGAGAGAGAGCAGTGTCTGTGGTTTGATGAATTTCTTCCTTTGAAGCTACATTTGTATTGGTTTCAGAACTGACTGCTTCTTCGTTGGTCTTTGTTTCTATTTTGTTTTCCTTTTATTTTGTTCATTCTTCTGATTCGAATTGGTTCCCCTCCGGTGTGTGGAGGAAGGGAGTGTTACTCCGGTTTCCCTCTGGGTTGTAGAGGAAGAGAGATCGGTGATCTCTGGTGTTGCTAATGACAGGTTGTCATTAGCAGGTTCTCTCCGGTGTGTGGAGGAAGGGAGAGGTGTCTCCGGTTCTGTTCTAGCTGGTAGCTGGAATAGGTTTCAAGTTCTGTGGGTAGCAGAGCTTGGTTGAGGGATTTGTTTCCCTTGGTTGTTCAAGCTGTGTGGCAGCATGTTGTTTGCAGACTGAGTCTGCAGTGTTCTAGCATTGTCTAGTGGAATCCTCATTCTAGTTGGAGTGAGGGGTTGATGTAGATTGCGGACTGCAATCAAACCACCTAAAAACCGAGTGCCTCTTCTATGGTTTGCTGTTATAATCTGCGCTCTCCATCTGCTTGTCTCTTTGCTTCCATGTGATCAGTTCTTCATTCTCATTTACTTATATTGTCTTGTTTGGTGACTGCGTTTGCATTTCTCTGTGTGCGTGTTCAGGAGGGGCGTAAGTAGTAGAATTAATTTTCTGCCTAATTTTTTACAAATTGGGAGTGATCTATTCATCCCCCCCTTCTATATCACTCTTGCTGCGCTAACATGTGCATCATAAGTAACAACTCCACCAGTCCATTAAAAATTGAGCTCATCAATCAACGGCCTGAGATATATGTCCAAATTTTTTCCGGGACTTTTTGGACTAGGAATTACTAAAGACAAAAATAGATTTTCTCGCTTCATGCACATGTCTGGCGGAAGGTTGTTCGGTGTCATAACACTGGCCAACAAGATTAAGATGACACTGAACCACCGAATGGATTAAAACCATCTATGCATAAACCCAACCTAACATTACGTGGCTCCTTTGAGAAAGCAAGATGAGTACGATTGAAGTGGGTCGAAGCTTCACCATCGGTAGGATGACTTATTATATCATCGGCATGGCGTACTCTTTCACTGTGCCATGTCATATGTAGAGCTGTCTTTGAGGACATATACAGCCGCTGCAGCCTAGGCACAAGAGGGAAGTATCGCAATGCCTTGTAAGGTACATCTTTTCGCTTTGAATTGACTCCTCCCTTAGGTTTGAATCTGTCATGGCCGCAAATAGAACATGATATCTTATCTGCATCATCTTTGTAATATAACATACAATGATTCGGGCATGCATCTATTTTCACATATCCAAGTCCTAGCTCATTGACCATCTTTTTTGCACGATAATAAGTTTCTGGCAACTTCTCGTCTCGAGGCAACATACTCTTGATAAAGAGGAGGAGACGGTCAAAACAAGTCTCACTGATATGAAATTCAGATTTTAAGTTCAACAACTGTGACACTGCAGACAACCGAGTGTACTTTTCACAACCATCCCATAGCGGCTCATCAGCATCACTAAGTAGTTGATAAAATATTCCGGCTCTCTTATTCGGCACTTCTTCCATATATGCATGTTCGCCATTAACATTAAAACTAGGACCAGCTGCATCCACAACCATATCCACGTAAGAACTTCTGGTTGCAATATTGTCAGGCTCAAACCTCCAGAATTCCTCACCATGACACGTCCAATTCGTATAACCATCAACAAACCCTTTCTTGTACAAATGATGTTGCACATCCCATGGTGAACGCCACCTCAAGTTTCTACAACTTGAACAAGGGCAACGAATGTAACCGCCGTGGTCTATTGATGCGTTTAGATTCCCCAATGCAAACTGAATGAAACTCTCAACTCCATGCTTAAAATCATCCAACACCACCCGATCAACTATTCTACGATACATCCATGAACTATCTGTCAACATTTCACCTGCACCCAATAAATGTTAATACACAAGTAACTTTTAAATCATTACTCTTGAAAATAAACCAGACCCATTCCTCACATCGTTGGTCGCAGACCATTTGTAGTTGGATGAGGACTATTATTTAGATTATCACTTTTTAACCTGTTGGCCCATCTAGGCAAAGGGGACAATTCAACCCCCCTTCTTGTCCGCCATCTAGTCTGGGCCAACAATCGGTATATGAATGATTGATTGAGCATCTTATTTCCATGCATGCATGAAGAGTCATATGGGTTCTAGTATATAGAGTGCATTGTTAGTTATCTTGCACATTGCATCGGTGCAATATCTGCCATATGCATACACTGCATCGGTGCATTCATCAGTTGCTTCAATACAAAGTCGATGCGTGTTCATTATGCATACAAAGTCAGTGCATAGTTCTTAGCAAGTCTATACATTCATGGTTGCCTTGATGACTTAGCAAGTCTATACATTCATGAGCATAGTCAGTGCATTCGTTTGTTTCACGTATACACTAAGTCTGCACATGGTTGCCTTGATGACTTAGCAAGTCTATACATTCATGAGCATAGTCAGTGCATTCGTTTGTTTCACGTATACACTAAGTCTGCACATTGTTGCCTTGATGACTTAGCAAGTCTATACATCCATGGCTGCCTTGATGACTTAGCAAGTCTATACATTCATGAGCATAGTCAGTGCATTCGTTTGTTTCACGTATACACTAAGTCTGCACATGGTTGCCTTGATGACTTAGCAAGTCTATACATTCATGAGCATAGTCAGTGCATTCGTTTGTTTCACGTATACACTAAGTCTGCACACAGTTGCCTTGATGACTTAGCAAGTCTATACATTCATGGTTGCCTTGATGACTTAGCAAGTCTATACATTCATGAGCATAGTCAGTGCATTCGTTTGTTTCACGTATACACTAAGTCTACACACGGTTGCCTTGATGACTTAACAAGTCTATACATTCATGAACATAGTCAGTGCATCCTTTTTGTATCATAGTACTTCACGCATACACATAGTCAGTGCATCTTTTTGCATCGTTGTGCTTCACGCAACACATAATCAGTGCATCACTTTGCCTCGCGCATACACATATACACAAAGCTCATGCTTAATCATGTTCATCTGTGATGTATGAACTCCCTTGATCTACTTTGATACATGTATTTGATTCAGTCATAAATGATTCTGTTGCACTCAATTCAGAATTGGACTGGTTCGGTCTGATTGTTATGTGTGGTTTGTAATAGTTCAAGTTACTTTGGATTGACTTAGCAACTCATGGCTGGTTTGATTTAATCATGAGTGATGTAAGCTTATGGAGAAAATGGATTGAAAAGCTTTGCATCACTAAATCCCTACTTGTATTTCAGCATTCTCAACTGCAGGTTGAAAGACCTATGAGAAGAGATAATTCTGATGCTCATTTCCTAATATGTATTGAATTGTGTTTGACATGAAGTTGAGTTATCTGAAATGCATGTGAGGTTTGAATGATATTGAAACTGAAAATGGGGTTCCCATGCATGAATTTGTTATGAAATGAAAGCATGTGTTTTAAAGGGGTTGAATGTGTTTGAGCTTACATGAGTTATCATCTCAATATGTGGTTGCTCTTCAACTTATTTACATGCAGGTTGTAAGAACAAGTGTAGTGATGAAAGACAATGTAAGAATTTGTTTTTAATGTAATTCATGTTTGGTTACATTAGGATTCATGTTTAGGTCATTGGGAACGCATTAAAAATAATTTATTAAGGTCTCAAGATCAGTGGGTCGACCCCCCCCACTCAATGGGTCGACCCCCGGGCTGAAAACTCTTATTTTTTGGTGCTGTCTGAAAGTGGGTCGACCCCCCTCACAAAGTGGGTTGACCCCTGTAACAATTTCTATAGAAAACTGCTTCTGGATAGAGATGGGGCGACCCCCCCTGGCAGATGGGTCGACCCCCTCAGATTCGCAGGTCCGCGCGTCCATTCTGTGGCCCACCAAAACCCTATGAAATTGTTGTGACCCCTCTATGTTGATGATGTTGACACTTGCATTATTTCATTGGCAACATCATTGTTTTGATTGATTGGCAACTGTATTGATTTGATGAAATTGCTCTATCAGATTGACTATGTGTTCTTTGCATTTAATACACTGCTGTTTGCATTTCTCACTGTCATGGGTCGACGCATCCTCTGATGGGTCGACTCCTTTAGAAGACTTGTTTAGATTGAGTCTATACACTGTAAACTCTTCAATCGATTGAGTCTATACACTGTGCATGTTAGATAAAGTCTATACAGCGTCAGTTCATGCATGTCTTAGGCTAAGTCTATACAGCGTCTTAGGCTAAGTGTGTACAGCGTCATTCGCTTACATTGTCTTAGGCTAAGTGTGTACAGCGTCAGTCGCATGCATGTATTAGGCTCAATGCGTACAGCGTCAACGCATTTCACTGGCTCATGTTACAGCATCAACGCACTAAGTCTGTACACTTGATTCGCCTTTGAATTGGTCAACTGTGTACATTCCTTCACTGTAGCTTTCATGTATCAAAGTCTACACATCGTGAAAGTCTATACATTCATCACTTACCTTTCGCTCAAGGCAAAGTCTATACACTGGGGTCTTCTCCTACGTTTCTTAAGTGAAGTCTGTACACTGGTTTCTGAAGCCTGAAGTCTATACACTCCAGCCTATTCCTACGATCAAGGCTTTAGCTACACTCAAGTCTGTACATTGGCTTCGCTTCATCAAGTCTGTACATTGAATCGCCAACTTCTTTAAAGTCTACACATCGCTTGATTTCCTGAAGTCTATACATCCACAGTGATATTTGAAGTCTATACATCCACAGTGAAACTTGAAGTCTGCACATTGGGCTTCAAATCTAAAGTCTGCACATTGGTCTTCAAATCCAAAGTCTGCACACTGGTCTTCGAATCCAAAGTCTATACAATGGTCTTCACACTTGAAGTCTATACATTCGATGTGCAGAGTTGATGTCTATACTGTGCCTTATGCTGATCGAGTCTACACATTGGTCGGTGGCAAGTCTATACACTGGCCTCAGCTATTCAAGTCTATTCACTGGATTGTTTGGTCAAGTCTATACACCCTTCAGTTGAAATTCCAAGTCTGTACATCGGACTTGTTGTGTTCGGTGCAAGTATTCAGAGGGGGGGTGAATGAATATAGCCTATAAAAACTTTCACACAATATAAACTTTCGCTCAATTAGAATTTCGCTCACTCAACAGATTAAACACTTAGAACAAAATCTGATCAAGTCATCTAATGAACCTGTGATCAAACACTTGGAGCGCCCCTATGCAAACATCTAGCGGAAGCAAATCATAAGCAATCAAACCACAATGCAAGAGGGGTTTTTAGGTGGTTCGGTCCTGCAGACCTACATCCACCCCACACTCAACCCGAGTGTGGCTTCACTAACAGCTGGGCAACACAGCTTGCCAACAGACGCTGATACACAGCTTACCCGGGAGAGCAACCTCCCCTCTTCCTCCTACACGGAGGGAACCTCTAGCAACTCACGGTCACTAGAAACCAGAGACTCACGTCTCTATTCTTCTATACCAAGAGGGAACCCCACTAGTGATAGGTTCGGTGCTGTATTCAGAGGGGGGGTGAATGAATATGGCTTTTAAAAACAATTCGCCCAGTTAAAATTTCGCTCACTAAAAATGCTCGCTCGCAAACTAAACAAACTTGAAGGCTAATTGGGAGTAGAGAAACAAACAAGCACACAGTGAGATCACTAGAGAGCTAACAAGACAGATTTAGTCAAACTGAAAACTAATTAACTCTTATGCACAACCAGAAGCCAAACACATGGAGCGCCCCTATGCAATCACCTAGCGGAAGCACAAATAGACAAGATAAACCACAGTGCACAAGAGGTTTTTAGGTGGTTCGGTCCAACAGACCTACATCCACCCCACACTCAACCCGAGTGTGGCTTCCACTAGCTCACGCTAGAAACCGCAGACTCAGTCTGCAACAAACGCTGCCTAACAGCTTGACCAGGGGAACAACCTCCCCTCTTCCTCCCAACCGGAGGGAACCACTAGTGACAGCAGTCACTAGCAAACCAGAGACGCAAGTCTCTCTTCCTCCAGACCTGGAGGGAACCCCTGGACTTGAATCCAAGCCCAGAACCGAGACAAGTCCCTCCTCAACCGGAGGGAGCACAACCGGAGATAAATCTCCCTTCCTCCAACACGGAGGGAACAACCGATGACACCCTGTCAAAGGCAACCAGAGACGCAAGTCTCTCTTCCTCCACACCGGAGGGTACCAACCACAAGTAGCACCCAGCTACTTGCAAACCGAAGACACAAAGTCTCCCTTCTCCTGAGCCCACAGGAGGAACCCCGACCTCTCTACAGAGGATCGGAAATACAGTAAATGGATAAAAACAAAGGAAAAACAATAAACAAAAATAACTTCAGCAAAACAGAAAGCTGAAAAACGAAATGCACAATGTGGCTCTCAACGGAGCTGACTGGCCTGGATTTGATCCACGGTCCAGTAGACGGATCTTCAGGTAAGATCTTCCTTCTTCTCCACGAGCTCTCTCGCTCACTCTCTATCTTTCTTTCTCTTTCTTCTGCTCTCCTCTTACTCTCTGCTTCTTCTTCTCTTCACACTCTTCTCGAGCTCTCTACCTCTCTTCTTCTCCTACTGCTCTTCTTCTTTCTCTTTTCTTTTTCTATCTGGATCGTGGCTCTCTGTATGAGCTTTTCTTCACGCCAACTCGATCGACTTCATCTATGGAAGAATGCTCATATATATAGCAGCAGCAGCAGCAGCATCAGCCACGACGTGTGACCTCCACATTTCCAGCCCTAAGAATTCGGACCACGTGGCAGTCTCTCAGCAGACTTTATTCCAGCCTCGGATCACGTGCCCTCCTTAAGCTTCACGATCAAAGCACCTGTAAAACAGGGTATCGGATAAGTCATCAGTTTAAAGAACAACTCTGTATAGACTTATCAGAAGAACAGCGTTTTAGAAGAAACCTGGACGAGGTTAGAACGAAACAACACGAGCTAACAAACGGCAACAACACGGAGACAACACGAAGACAGAATAAGGAAACGACACGAGGTACATACGAAGACAAGATAGAAACCAATCATGAAGTATGGTTTCAACAAACGAAAGGCACAAGGTCTAGAAAGAACAACACGAAGAAAGAAAAGGAAACGACACGAGGTGGTATACAGAAAGCAACACGAGGTGCTGCAATGTTCTGCACGCAGTGGAACAAAAACGACACGAAGACACAGAAACAACAGTAACTGACACGAAGTAAGTACGACACCAAGACGAGGTTGACACGAAATGAAAACAACACGAGGTGAAGTTGACACGAAATAAAAACAACACGAAGTGAAAACAACAGTAACCGACACGAGGTGAGGTTACTAAAGCGACAACGACACGCGGTGTGGAAAACACGACACGAAGACCTGAGACGGAGAAACGACACGAAGTGTAACAGGAACGACACGAAGTAAAAACAGTGATTGACACGAGTTGAAAACAACACGAAGTCGAAACAGTAATCGACACGGGTTGAAAACAACATGAAGACGAAATACAAAGAGACGACACGAAGTGAAGTTGACACGAAGTGAAAACAACACTAAGTGAAAAACAATAATCGACACGCGGTGAAAACAACACGACGACAGTGAGAACAGCACGAGGTGAAATGACACGGGGTGTAGAAAACCAAGAATCGACACGAAGTGTGGTCAAGGCGAAAAAGACACTAAGTCAAAAAACGAAAGACCAACACTCAGACAGAAACATAAAAACAACACGGAGACGTAGACACTAAAACAACACGAAGATGAAGACAAGGGAAACGACACGAAGTCTAACCTCATACAAGGTTTCCTGTCACGCATGGAAATCAACACGAAGTGTTGTAAGCTCATACGACACGAGATCTTTTCGTGTTAGTGAGGGGAAACAACACGAAAACTCAAGTACAGAAACAGCACGAAGATGATGTACAATCTGATGTACAGACTTTGAAGAACAGTCCAAGGTATAGACTTGCACGAGCAAGCTACAGTGCCAAAGTATAGACTTCACGCTGTACAGACTTGGAAATGTGAACCCAATGTACAGACTTGATAGTGAGCTCTGCAGCGAATGTAGACTTTCAATGAAGGGCGTTGTGTAGACTTTGGCTTTGAACGAAGGTAAGAATGAGGCTGTATAGACTTGGCCAGAACATAAAAAAAAAAAACACCAATGTGCAGACATGTACATCCAGCAGTGTATAGACTTCGTGAACACAATGCAATGCTGACTGATGTATACACTTGGCAAAATAGAGTAATGCGTGAACAAACAATTAGCCACTACGTTAACCCAATCTAGCCCAATCTAGCCATATTCATGAATTAACTATTCAAGCAAGCAATCAGATAAAACAATCAGATATTCAAGCAGTCAATCAGCCATCTATATTAATTAGCACACCTCAATCAGATAAAACAATCAGATATTCAAGCAGTCAATCAGCCATCTATATTAATTAGCACACCTCAGTGTGACTCATGGTGTGTCAGTCATCATCAAAACCACACAGGGGCACAACAATCTCCCCCTTTTTGATGATGGCAACACTATGAGTTACACTGACTCAGATCTCAGATTAGATTCTTCTCCCCCTTTGCCTTCAGCAAAAAAAGACATGAGTTGAAGAGTGAATTAAAACTAATTGTTAATTAAAAACTCCCCCTTTTGACTAAGCTGCCCCTTTTACTTTAGCAAAACGAATAAACCAGAGATGTCATATGAGACACTCATGATAGTTCAGCAGAAGATGGCAACACAATATCAGAAGCAATTAAAAACAATTCTCCCCCTTAGTCAAACAACTTATGCAGTCATGCAACAATACTCCGCCTTTGACATGGCAGAAGATATAGAGCTAATGCAGACAAATAACACCATCAGACAATCTAGCACATTGCCTCCTTATGCATGTAGTCTCTCAAACAGACCAGAGAATTCTACCCTTATGATCCTTGATGCAAGAGAAATCTACAAGGATGAACTCTGGTTATCCAGAGACAACAACTCTCATATGTGACAACCAGTCTGAATCAAATCTCAGTGATAAAGGGCAATAGGATGAGCAGATTCAATGATTTGTGAAAATTGAGATAATGAACTTTTTCAGCAAGATACCAACTTCATAAAATCAAAGTCTTAAATTCTGGATTCCTCCATCATAAAAGCTTATGAACCCTTGATTGCCAGATATGGTTTAAGAATGATGTAAACTGAAATTTTTTCAAAAGAAATTATACTCATATCTGAACCAACACTTAATAAAAAATGAACTACAAGCTCATATAATATTCTAGTTCAACCAACTTCTATCTTAATTAGTTTACTTTCCATGACAGCTTTAAGAGAAACATAAGTGAATGCTCCTGAATTTTTCTTGTTCTTTCAGAATTTGATTTACACTTGTTCAAATCTTTCTTTAATGAACACTTTTGGTTTATCAGCACCTTTTGACGTGGAGAGACACCTTGATCAGAGGTCAGAGTCCCCAGTTACTCAGTGTGACAACCGTATTGTTTCTCCCATTTTAGAGAACAGAGGTAGCATTAAAAGTATCTTTGGCATGAGGATACACCTTGATCAGAGGCCAGAGTCTCCAGTTACTCAATACAACTATGCCATTGCTCTGCCATATTTTCACAATAGTTTCCAATCATCTCTTTAAACAGAGTTAACCATGGTACTTCATGACACAATCCTTTGGACAGGTTTCTCAGTAGCCACAGTCATTGCTCTGTCCAACTTTTTCTTAAAAAGGATTCAGAACTAGTTAGTTGTTTAGGAACAACCACATACACTATATATCTCAGTCAATGCAGACATGGATATCAACTTTTCAGATTTCAGAAAGTCTTACATGAATTTACATGGAGCAGACAGTTCAAGTTTATTAAGAGGTTGAAACAGATATTTTTCAAGTTTCTTGTAACCAATCAAGAGTACATAAGACTTAAACCACTTCCAGTTAACAAATGTTCTTAAGCATGTATAATGGAAGTTTCCTCATTAACGATATTTTAACTTTTATGAAGTAGTATTCAGGCTGAAGGTTTACTTCATGTCTCAGCAGAGTAATTCAAGTGAGAATAATCACTAAACAGCATGATTCTGAAGAATTGTAGCAATGAGCTGCTCTTGAGCAAGGAGGTTCAAAGTTGACTGAATAGAGGAAAAGCTCTCATTCAGCATGTTTAGGAGATACAAACAGATACCAATAAGGTATGCAATCAGATTTTGAACAACTTCAGAAGTAGTCAAGAAATCATTTGATACCAGTTTAAATGATGGAATCACTGACACTTCAGATATGACAAGATGAATCATATAGCTGGAAAAGAACGGATTAAGCAAGCCCCCCCTATCTATATGCAGTGATATTTCCCTTCCCCTTTTTTTTTTAATTTTTTAAAGAAGTGATATGCTATGCAATGATTCCCTTTAACTAAAAAACACTGAATCATCCTATATGTCATGCAGACAATGTAGGTGATGAATGACTATGCAAACAACAGATTTAACATGCTATGCAGTAAATCTAAAAACAGTTGAGTGATTTCAGATGTATGAATAATGCTCCCCCTAAATATATGCATTCGAATTTATCTTTTTGACATTTTCAATGGAAAGAAATGCAATGCAATTAACTTCTTGTATGCAGGGGCATGAAGTAAAATATTCACATGAAAATGCAGACATTCTCTGAAATGCAGATTTGACCCTTGGTACTTGGCGGAGAACTTGGCCTAAAAGACCATCTCACACATAGTAAGAACCTCTAGACAGATTTCCTCTGCCCTTTAGTAGCTTTCTATTTATATACCAAGTGGTCATGCATGATAATGCAATACAAACAGTCCTATATGCATCAGATTTTCAATGAATGTATGTCATGTGCATGTTTATGCCATTCTCATATATGCACACAGCTCATAGTACAAACAAGAAAGCCCACAAAGATCACTGCAAGAGTCAAACCAATTAAAATAAAACATGTATGCATGAAGCTATGACTTCTCAACTCAACCATAATTTTCATTTGAACAGATTTGAGAAATTTACCTGAATGGGGTTTTATCAACTTGGGTGCCTTGGTTTATTTCCCTCTTTTTATTCTTCAGCTTCCAAGGCACACCTGCAAGTTAGCACACTATCTTGCATGGGCAGGTACCCAAACAGTCTTGGGTCCTGCATGGTTAATAGTGACACCTTTGGTAGGTGTTCTAAACAACCTCTTAGCATGTAGGTCATCAGATCTCATCAGATGGCAATTATTCATTGAATGACCTAATATACCACAGTAATAGCAAGAGGCAGCAGATTTCAGATTTAATTTATGCACACTCTGATTAGTATGAGTTCTATGTGCATATGCATGAAATTTTCTGTTAACAGAATTAAGATTCTGTTTACCAACATAAGCCAGCCAACAGTCAGAAGCTCTATGGCCTGGCTTCCCACATTCAAAACATGTAAGTGTTTTCTTTTCAAACACAAATTCATTTCTATCAGAAATATTTCTATTGACAGGGAATTTACCAGATTTATTGTTAAACTTCCTTCCCTGAGCATGCCAACATTGGGCTTCAATGTGGCCCATCTTGCCACAGTGAAAGCATGAATTAGGATTTCTTCCACCAGCCCTCAGCCAACATTCAATAGCCCTATGGCCTGTCTTTCCACACTCAAAGCATGTAATGAGCTTATCTTTAAAAACAAATTTGTTCTTATTAGGACCATGTTGGCTTGCAGGAGATTTATTATGATATGAATGAGATGTTTTCTTATCACTTGCAAACCAGCATTGTGCAATTGTGTGTCCTAATTTACCACAGTGAAAACATTCAATTTTCTCTTTCTGAAATGAAAGATTTTTATCATTAAGGTTCATAGCAGTCATATCATCCTTCTTCATCAGTTTACATTCATGCATCAGATGACCAAATTTATGACAATAATGGCATGATACTTTCTTTTTAGATGCATGTGAATGTGTGTGTGAGCTTTGATCAATATGCCCTAATGAACCCCTTTTATTTAATTTCTGTTTTCCAATCTTTTTCTGATTTTTGTTCTGTTCTTCAGTTTTCTGAACGATGGGCTGTTTATCTTTTGAAGTGGTGGCTACATTTGAAATTTTTACAAAAGATGTCATCAACTTGCTCTGAAATTCTTTCTTGTTACCATTATTGTAGCCCAGCCCTTCCTTCCTAGTGTTGATTGTTACACCTAGTAGCTTGTCTAGGTTTTTCTGCCCACTTACGAATTTTGACAAAGTATTGTTCAGATCATTTATTTCATATTGAAGAGAAGAAATCTGATGTTCATAGTTGACTATATCTTCTTCACAGACCAGAATCTGTTGATGCATCACATCATTCAAATTTTTAAGAGTTTCAATCTCTAGTTTCAATTTGAGCTCATTTTGATTTTCATCAACAGAGTTTCCTTTTTCAAATGTCAGCAATCTCTCTGACATGGTGGAATTCAACTGTTTCAGTTTCTCAATTTCTTCTTTTAGACTAGTGTTTTCCTGCTCAAGTTTATCATCATCAAATATTGCATCAGTTAGGAAACTTGGATATTCTGATGTACAGTTTTCAAAGTTTTCCTGAGATTTTAAGTTTGCGACACTAACTGCCTTGAACTCTTCATTGATCAATCTGTTTTCTTTTTCAAGACTAATTAGTTTTTGGTCAGATTCCTGACATTGTTTTCTAAGTTTAGTGTTTTCAGATTTAACATGATCAAGTTCTGATTGGATTCCATCTAGTTTAGACAATTGTCTTCTGAGTATTTCATTTTCAGTTTTCAAAACTTCAGGATTTTCAAAATTTTCAGTCTCAGAAGCTGGATCCCCTAGATTTGTTATCTTCTTTATCAGACTTTTATTCTTCTTCCTTAGTTTTTCATGGGAGTGTAACAGACTAGCATATGCATCTTCCCAGTCATCTAAAGTGAAATTCTCGAAAGGGTTTACCTCCACAGCATCTTCAAATTCATCTTGTTCACTGCTATGGTCACTCTTATCAGCCAACAGAAAGCTGTCCTCATTCATCCTCTGAGCTAGCTTCAACTGATCCAGAATGTCTTTTGCAGACCTGCAGTCATAAAAATAAGAATGTAGAGCCTTGTCAGTAGCTTCTTTCATTAATCTCAAAACTTTCTGATTCTCTCTATTTCTTGATCTATCACTTTTAGTCCATTCGGACTCTTCCTTTGGCAGTCTATGAGGACCATGTGAAATTAACTTCCACAGATCCGGATCCATCAAATCCACATAATTGTGTAGACTGCTAACCCATGAATTAAAGTTAGAACCATTGTAAACCGGTGGAGAACCCATGGATTAGATTGGCACGTAGATATATGCAGCAAAGAGTAAAGACAGAAAAGCACCAAGGGACAATAGGATCCTCTGCAGATCGTTGGATCTGATCAATCAGAGAACTGCTCTGATACCAACTGATAGGTTCGGTGCTGTATTCAGAGGGGGGGTGAATGAATATGGCTTTTAAAAACAATTCGCCCAGTTAAAATTTCGCTCACTAAAAATGCTCGCTCGCAAACTAAACAAACTTGAAGGCTAATTGGGAGTAGAGAAACAAACAAGCACACAGTGAGATCACTAGAGAGCTAACAAGACAGATTTAGTCAAACTGAAAACTAATTAACTCTTCTGCACAACCAGAAGCCAAACACATGGAGCGCCCCTATGCAATCACCTAGCGGAAGCACAAATAGACAAGATAAACCACAGTGCACAAGAGGTTTTTAGGTGGTTCGGTCCAACAGACCTACATCCACCCCACACTCAACCCGAGTGTGGCTTCCACTAGCTCACGCTAGAAACCGCAGACTCAGTCTGCAACAAATGCTGCCTAACAGCTTGACCAGGGGAACAACCTCCCCTCTTCCTCCCAACCGGAGGGAACCACTAGTGACAGCAGTCACTAGCAAACCAGAGACGCAAGTCTCTCTTCCTCCAGACCGGAGGGAACACCTAGTCTTGCAACCCACAAGACTAGAACTGGAGGACCAATCCTCCCTTCCTCCAAACCGGAGGGGAACAACCGATGACACCCTGTCAAAGGCAACCAGAGACGCAAGTCTCTCTTCCTCCACACCGGAGGGTACCAACCACAAGTAGCACCCAGCTACTTGCAAACCGAAGACACAAAGTCTCCCTTCTCCTGAGCCCACAGGAGGAACCCCGACCTCTCTACAGAGGATCGGAAATACAGTAAATGGATAAAAACAAAGGAAAAACAATAAACGAAAATAACTTCAGCAAAACAGAAAGCTGAAAAACGAAATGCACAATGTGGCTCTCAACGGAGCTGACTGTCCTGGATTTGATCCACGGTCCAGTAGACGAATCTTCAGGTAAGATCTTCTTTCTTCTCCACGAGCTCTCTCGCTCACTCTCTATCTTTCTTTCTCTTTCTTCTGCTCTCCTCTTACTCTCTGCTTCTTCTTCTCTTCACACTCTTCTCGAGCTCTCTACCTCTCTTCTTCTCCTACTGCTCTTCTTCTTTCTCTTTTCTTTTTCTATCTGGATCGTGGCTCTCTGTATGAGCTTTTCTTCACGCCAACTCGATCGACTTCATCTATGGAAGAATGCTCATATATATAGCAGCAGCAGCAGCAGCATCAGCCACGACGTGTGACCTCCACATTTCCAGCCCTAAGAATTCGGACCACGTGGCAGTCTCTCAGCAGACTTTATTCCAGCCTCGGATCACGTGCCCTCCTTAAGCTTCACGATCAAAGCACCTGTAAAACAGGGTATCGGATAAGTCATCAGTTTAAAGAACAACTCTGTATAGACTTATCAGAAGAACAGCGTTTTAGAAGAAACCTGGACGAGGTTAGAACGAAACAACACGAGCTAACAAACGGCAACAACACGGAGACAACACGAAGACAGAATAAGGAAACGACACGAGGTACATACGAAGACAAGACAGAAACCAATCATGAAGTATGGTTTCAACAAACGAAAGGCACAAGGTCTAGAAAGAACAACACGAAGAAAGAAAAGGGAAACGACACGAGGTGGTATACAGAAAGCAACACGAGGTGCTGCAATGTTCTGCACGCAGTGGAACAAAAACGACACGAAGACACAGAAACAACAGTAACTGACACGAAGTAAGTACGACACCAAGACGAGGTTGACACGAAATGAAAACAACACGAGGTGAAGTTGACACGAAATAAAAACAACACGAAGTGAAAACAACAGTAACCGACACGAGGTGAGGTTACTAAAGCGACAACGACACGCGGTGTGGAAAACACGACACGAAGACCTGAGACGGAGAAACGACACGAAGTGTAACAGGAACGACACGAAGTAAAAACAGTGATTGACACGAGTTGAAAACAACACGAAGTCGAAACAGTAATCGACACGGGTTGAAAACAACATGAAGATGAAATACAAAGAGACGACACGAAGTGAAGTTGACACGAAGTGAAAACAACACTAAGTGAAAAACAATAATCGACACGCGGTGAAAATAACACGACGACAGTGAGAACAGCACGAGGTGAAATGACACGGGGTGTAGAAAACCAAGAATCGACACGAAGTGTGGTCAAGGCGAAAAAGACACTAAGTCAAAAAATGAAAGACCAACACTCAGACAGAAACATAAAAACAACACGGAGACGTAGACACTAAAACAACACGAAGATGAAGACAAGGGAAACGACACGAAGTCTAACCTCATACAAGGTTTCCTGTCACGCATGGAAATCAACACGAAGTGTTGTAAGCTCATACGACACGAGATCTTTTCGTGTTAGTGAGGGGAAACAACACGAAAACTCAAGTACAGAAACATCACGAAGATGATGTACAATCTGATGTACAGACTTTGAAGAACAGTCCAAGGTATAGACTTGCACGAGCAAGCTACAGTGCCAAAGTATAGACTTCACGCTGTACAGACTTGGAAATGTGAACCCAATGTACAGACTTGATAGTGAGCTCTGCAGCGAATGTAGACTTTCAATGAAGGGCGTTGTGTAGACTTTGGCTTTGAACGAAGGTAAGAATGAGGCTGTATAGACTTGGCCAGAACATAAAAAAAAAAAAAACACCAATGTGCAGACATGTACATCCAGCAGTGTATAGACTTCGTGAACACAATGCAATGCTGACTGATGTATACACTTGGCAAAATAGAGTAATGCGTAAACAAACAATTAGCCACTACGTTAACCCAATCTAGCCCAATCTAGCCATATTCATGAATTAACTATTCAAGCAAGCAATCAGATAAAACAATCAGATATTCAAGCAGTCAATCAGCCATCTATATTAATTAGCACACCTCAATCAGATAAAACAATCAGATATTCAAGCAGTCAACCAGCCATCTATATTAATTAGCACACCTCAGTGTGACTCATGGTGTGTCAGTCATCATCAAAACCACACAGGGGCACAACAACTAGTAGTAGCCCCGCTACCAGTGAACCAGCCAGTAGCACTCTGCTACCAGCAATCCACCAGAGGCCTAGCCTCTCTTCCTCCTAGCCTGGAGGGAACCCACAAGCAGCCCCCCTGCTGCTTGCAAATCGGAGATCAGATCTCCCTTCTCCTGACCCACCAGGAGGAACCCGACCTCAGTCCAGAGGATCAGAAGAACAAGGATAACCAAATGAAAAAGGAAAAACAAAAACACGAAATGAAAATAACTTCATCAAATAGAAAGCTGAAAAATGAAATGCACAATGTGACTCTCAACGGAGCTGACTGGCCTGGATCTGATCCACGGCACAGTAGGAACAGATCTCCCTCGATCTCACTCTCTTTCTTCACTCTCTCTCTTTCTCTTTCTTCTCTGCTGCACTTCTCTTCTTCTCTCGATCCCGGTTCTCCTTTTCTCTCTTTCTCTTTTTCTTTTCTTCTCTGTTGCACTTCTCTTCTTCTCTCTTTCTGGATCGAAGGGCTTCCTGCTCTCCAGGCTCCTTCTTCGATCAGCCTCCATCTGAAGATGAAGGCTCCAATATATACCAACAGCAGTGAGGAGATAGGGCGTGTGCTTCCCACGCCTTTCGTCCAGAAGATTCCTCCTTGGATCACGTGCTCAGCACCACCTCGGATCACGTGTCAGGTGCCAGCTTCAGGTCACGTGCCCATTCATCAGTACGCTCAGCAACTGGAGTTGAGGTGGCGTCAACACACTTGCTCCAAAGGGTTGACGCAGCCTTCAAAGACATTCGACCAGCAAAACTCAAGTCTGCTGCGTTGACTCCATCAGCCTGCTGCGTTGACGCATCGGTGATCCGGTGATCAAGTCTTTAGCAGATGGGCGTGCTGCGTCGACGCTCTTAATCAATGGCATTAACGCATTGATGCGTTCCAGTGAGCAACCAGCCTAGCCTTTTTTAACTGTTACGTCGATGCTGCTCCACTGCTACGTTGACGCATTGGAGTATGCATTGTCGATGCTGCCAATGTACTCCAGAGGCTGCAATAAGGGATACTTGAACTGCTACGTCCACGCTACTTGATCAATGCGTTGACGCACCAGAGTAATCCACAAGCTTCTTTCTTGATTGTTCGAACTACTGCGTCCACGCCACTTGATCAAGGCGTTGACGCATTGGTGTGTTCCAGCAGCTGAAATTGGATGTCTTCGGCCCTCTTGCGTTAAGGGGTTCATTTGCCTCTTAAGTCCCAATCAAACAGATGAAACGAAGTCATTAGTTCTAAGTATATGTATTGCATTGTATAGACTTTGCTGTGAAGGCGAAAGCTATGTAAAGTATGCACAACGCAATGTATAGACTTAATGAATATAAAGACATCATAAGACTCAGATGAACACAGGCGGTGTATAGACTTGATGTGTTCACTGGTGGATGTACACCCTTGCCCACTGTACAGACTTTGTGATGCTTGTATGCAATGTAGAGACTTCGCTGAATGAGAATGCAGTGTACAGACTTTGAAGCACAAAGGCAATGTACAGACTTTGAAGAACGTGAGACGATGGCAAGACACTACACAATCGGATGTATAGACTTTACATAACACAGTCCGATGTATAGACTTGGAAAGCTGAGGCCAGTGTACAGACTTGCCACCGACCAGTGTATGGACTAACTCAGCCTGAGGCACAGTATGGACATCAACTCTGCACATCGAATGTATAGACTTCAAGTGTGAAGACCATTGTATAGACTTTGGATGTGAAGACCAATGTGCAGACTCTGAGGAAATGAAACGAGTCAGTGTACAGACTTCAAATTCCACTGTGGATGTACATACTTCAGGGACATGAAGCGAGTCGGTGTATAGACTTCAAATTGAAGACAGCTGTTGTATAGACTTTGAAGACGGAAGCCAGTGTACAGACTTGATGAAGCGAAGTCAATGTACAGACTTAGAGTGTAGCTAAAGCCTTGATCGTAGGAATAGGCTGGACTGTATAGACTTCAGGCTTCAGAAACAGATGTACAGACTTCACTTATGAAACGTAGGGACAGACCCCAATGTATAGACTTTGCCTAATGCATGAAGACAGACGCTGTACACAATTACGCTGAAGTCTGTATAGACTTTCCAATGTCTAGACTTGCAGATGTGAACGACACAATGTATAGACTTCAGGTGTGAAGACATTGTGAATGCAAATGCAATGTTCAGACTTCATTGTATAGACTTCAACTCAAACAATCAATGTTCTGATGGGTCGACGCATCAGCAAGGGTGGGTCGACCCACTACTATTCAGAATGTAGATACATGCAGAGACATGATATCTGACAGAATGCAATGCATATATATAAAGAATAAATGCCATCAATGCTAAACATCATCATTCATGTTACTATCATATGTAGAATGCTCAAGAATAAGAATGCACAGAAAAGCACTTTGTTTATTGCAATCATGCAATCATCAAAACACAATAACATTGCTATCATCAAAATACAATATCAAATGCACTCAAATGCACTCACTGTCTTGCTATCATCAAAATCAAATAGCATTGCTATCATCAAAGCAACATAGCACATGCTTGTGCCTAAGAGGCACAACATTCTCCCCCTTTTTGATGATGGCAACACAATGTGACAGTGAGTCACACACAAGATTTTCTCCCCCTTTGACGTGATCAAAAAGAGAAAAATAGTAAAAACAAGAGTGCAAAGTGCATTATGCATGCAAATTCCTCTAGAACATTCTCCCCCTGAATGTAAGACTCCCCTGAATTATTTCTCCTCCTAAATAATAGCTCCCCCTTTGAGAAGGAATATGAACAGATAGACAAGGAAGAGAAGGTAGGAGGGTCACTTGATAACAGCTGAATCATAGGTTCAGAAAGGAAGTATGATTATAAACAACTGTTAAAGTATAAGAATCAACAACATACAATTTTTAAAAATTCAGGTTTAACAGTGATAAATCTAGAGTAAAACACCTGACCCCTGAAAAAGAGTTTATAGACTCCATTTATAGCAATGAATCTAGGGCACATGGTATTAATAGATAAGTCAGAAATAATACCCTTTTGTGATTAAACAAGGAAATTCAAGAGAGGCAACTTGAACATGTATTGATAAAAATAATTTTCACTCATTGACTTTTGATTTTTCGAAAGGTTACAGCAGTTTGATTTTCACTTTTGAATTTTTCAGAACCTGAACTAAGTAAATAGATCAGTGGCATTTATGCTGTTGACATTAGGTGTACACCTTGATCAGAGGCATGTACCCCCAGTTACTAGGCATAAACTACTAGACCTATTTCAGATCAAAACCCACAAAGAATAGTCTTCACTTTTGACATTAATGGTACACCTTGATTAGAGGTCAGTACCCTCAGTTACTTGGTGAGGACTCCCCCTATAGATTTGACCCTATGAACAGAGATATTCTGAATCACCTCATGACATGTGAATTCTCCTGCTTCTTTGGAGGAGTTCACAGTTTCTCAGTGCAATCAGCCATTGCTCTGTCACTGTGTTCAGTTCTTATCATTTATGATCTTATTTACTACTGCCCTTATCTCTTTTAGGGTGATTGTTTGAAAAACAGTACACACTCTTATTCACCTTTTCTAGAAATTTCCAGATCAACACATTAGGCATTACAAAAACTTTTTCTAATCTTACCATAAGACAAAGATTAAGAGCTATAAAAGTTTTTCTTTTATCTCAGATTCTGAAGGCAGACATTTGACTCTTCAATTTATAAAGGTTAAACCTTTAGTTCTTTTCAATTTGTGAGAGTGATTCTTATAAAAGAACAATTGAAATAATCACAACTCAATGTACTAAACCAGAAACAGAACTGTTGTTCAGTGAAGGTTAGGGAAATGATAGCAATAGACATTGAGTTCCTGGAGCATCTGATGTCAAAAGATATGAAGGAACTAGATGGGGACAGTGAGAAGCAGCAAGGATTCAATGAATTGAACAGAAAAACTCTTAGCTCCCCCTGACATCAAGATGCAAAGATTATGCTATGCACTAGGCTGTTCTACATGCAGACTATGCAATAATGAAACATGAGGAAATTATGCAATCAATTTAAGTTTATGCATCTAACAACAAGCATGCAATGCATTGTCATAAAGTCTATATAGTGCATCAACTGTATACACTAAAGAAGCATCCAAATTCAGTTCAACATATAGCAAGAGCATCAGATATATGCAAGGTAAAACTCAATAGCTGAGTCTGGAATGCAGACTGATCAGCTGGACAAGTAGAGATCATCACAAATCAATCAAGCAAAAACAACAATTTCTGATGATGAAGTTAAAGCAGACAAACAACATTTTCAGATGATGAAATTTAAAACAAATTCAGAACTAACCTGAAATGTAGAATCCTGGGGCTTCCTTTTTGAGTGCCTTGGCTAAATTACCCCTTTTATTTCTCTCACCAAGGCACACCTGCAACATATCAATCACTATAATCTTGCAGGAACCCAAGCTGCCTTGGGTCCTGTATGAGCCCTAACAGGTGTTCTGACTGGTCTCTTAACAGAATTATCATCATAGCCCATCAACTTATAGCTGGACAAGGAATAGCCAAATTGACCAGACTTACCATGATAACTAACAGAATTTAAGTTCCTTTTATGCACCTTATTGTAAGTATTAAATTCATGTGCATGAACGTCAAAATTTCTGTTGTGTGCATGGGCATTTTGTTTTCTGAACTCTGCCACCCAGCACTCAGAGGCTTTGTGGTCAGGTTTTCCACAATTAAAACAAGAAAATTTCACAAATTGTTTTGCATGGAATTTGACAGCATGGGGGTTAATATGATTTTTCTGAACATGCCAACAGTCCTTGACTGTGTGGCCATGCTTTCCACATTCAAAACATGAAGAATTCATTCTGTCAAGATTCTTATAGAATGCATGTCTTTTTACAGGGATTATAGTAGTTTTGGAGTTAATTGTTCTTCCATTAGCATGCCAACAATTTGCAGCAATATGGCCCAATTTTTTACAATGAAGGCAATGAAGTTTCTTTTTCAGATATGCATGATTCCTATCATGAAGCTCTTTAGCATTCAAATCATCTTGCTTCTTTAATCTACAATCATGCATAAAGTGGCCAATTCTATGACAGTAAAAGCATTGAATTCTCTTATTTTGATCATGAGAAGGTTTCTTCGATTTAGAATTCCTAGCATGAATTCTATCTGATTTCAGTTCATCCTCTCTCATGACAAAGCAAACATCCATCTCATGGCCAGATTTACCACAGTAGAAACATTTCACATTCTTCCTTTTAACATGAGACAGTTTGGCCTGAGAAATTTCAGCATACAAATTTTTATTCTGTTTTGTTTTCTTTTGTTTTTCTATCTGATTCGCAGGCAGACATGAAAGAGAAGCTGAAGTGCTAGCTAACTCAGAGCTATGCACAAAGGTTGTATACATTCTTTTTCTCTCTTCCTGTTTACTGCCTCCATCAGAGACTTTCTTCTTAGAAGCAGCCTTTGAATTTTCTTTGTTTTTAAATGACTCAGACAGAGAATTGTTCAATTCAGTGATTTCATTTTTGAGAGAGGAAATGAGAATTTCAGAATCTGTGATCTTTTCATTAAGTAAAACATTAATGGCTTTGTAGCTATCAATCTCTTCTATTAATGCAGTCACTCTCTCACGTTCATTTTCAATTGAACTTTTCCCTCTTTCAAGCATTAAGAGTCTCTCAGACATAGCAAAATTAAGCAGCTTCAGTTCTTCATTCTCCTTTCTAGTTTGTTCATTCTGAACTAATTCATTAGTTAAGATTTGATCATTTCCTAATGAATTCAGCTTATCTTCAAGTTCAGAAATCTTGGCAGTGAGTTCATGATTTTTGTTTTCTAAAACGGAACTATGTTCCTTACTCACATTCAGATTAGCTAAGCACATTTCATGAGATTTTCTCAGATCTTGACATTTTTTACAATGAGCATTCGAATTAATCTGATCACATTTCTTTTTCAACTTTCTATTTTCAGATTTCAAATATTTACATTTCTCAGAACGTTCCTCATACATATCCCATAATTCATCAATTGAAATCTCTTCGGATTCAGATTCAGAATTTACCTTGGATGAGGAATCTTCATTATCCCTGTTGGCCATCAAACAACTATCACTCTGTTGGTTATGCGCCGAGATAACTTTGTCATATATCTCTTTTCTAGAATTGCACCTGAGAGCAAAAGAATATACATCAGTATTAACAGCAGCTCTCAAGATATTAAGAATTATGACATTATCACGATTCTTAAAGGTGTCCTCACTAGACCACTTGGTCTGATCTTTGGGTAATCGATGTGGGCCTTTGGATAGCAAACTCCATAGTTTGGGATCAATGGAATCTACATACACAGCTAGGCCTCCTAGCCAACTTTCAAAGTTAGAACCATCATAAATTGGAGGACGATCCATTTGGACAGATGGCAAACAGATTCAACTCACTAAAACAAATGACAGGAAATGCAGCAAAACCAGATGGGCAAGGTAAAGCACTAAACCGGTGAAACAAAACAACGAGCACAATACACCCACTCTGAAAATGCACCAAAAATCTAGCAGGATCCTTTGCAGATTGTTAGATCTGTTAAGTCAGAGACTGCTCTGATACCAATTGTTGTGTTCGGTGCAAGTATTCAGAGGGGGGGTGAATGAATATAGCCTATAAAAACTTTCACACAATATAAACTTTCGCTCAATTAGAATTTCGCTCACTCAACAGATTAAACACTTAGAACAAAATCTGATCAAATCATCTAATGAACCTGTGATCAAACACTTGGAGCGCCCCTATGCAAACATCTAGCGGAAGCAAACCATAAGCAATCAAACCACAATGCAAGAGGGGTTTTTAGGTGGTTCGGTCCTGCAGACCTACATCCACCCCACACTCAACCCGAGTGTGGCTTCACTAATAGCTGGGCAACACAGCTTGCCAACAGACGCTGATACACAGCTTACCCAGGTGAACAACCTCCCCTCTTCGTCCTACACGGAGGGAACCTCTAGCAACTCACGGTCACTAGAAACCAGAGACTCACGTCTCTCTTCCTCTATACCAAGAGGGAACCCCACTAGTAGCAGCCCCGCTACCAGTGAACCAGCCAGTAGCACTCTGCTACCAGCAATCCACCAGAGGCCTAGCCTCTCTTCCTCCTAGCCTGGAGGGAATCCACAAGCAGCCCCCCTGCTGCTTGCAAACTGGAGATTAGATCTCCCTTCTCCTGACCCACCAGGAGGAACCCGACCTCAGTCCAGAGGATCGGAAGAACAAGGATAACCAAATGAAAAAGGAAAAACAAAAACACGAAATGAAAATAACTTCAGCAAACAGAAAGCTGAAAAATGAAATGCACAATGTGGCTCTCAACGGAGCTGACTGGCCTGGATCTGATCCACGGTCCAGTAGGAACAGATCTCCCTCGATCTCACTCTCTTTCTTCACTCTCTCTCTTTCTCTTTCTTCTCTGCTGCACTTCTCTTCTTCTCTCGATCTCTGCTCTCCTTTTCTCTCTTTCTCTTTTTCTTTTCTTCTCTGCTGCACTTCTCTTCTTCTCTCTTTCTGGATCGAAGGGCTTCCTGCTCTCCAGGCTTCTTCTTCGATCAGCCTCCATCTGAAGACGAAGGCTCCAATATATACCAGCAGCAGTGAGGACATAGGGTGTGTGCTTCCCACGCCTTTCGTCCAGAAGATTCCTCCTCAGATCACGTGCTCAGCACCACCTCGGATCACGTGTCAGGTGCCAGCTTCGGGTCATGTGCCCATTCATCAGTACGCTCAGCAGTTGGAGTTGAGGTGGCGTCAACACACTTGCTCCAAAGGGTTGACGCAGCCTTCAAAGACATTCGACCAGCAAAACTCAAGTCTGCTGCGTTGACTCCATCAGCATGCTGCGTTGACGCATCGGTGATCCAGTGATCAAGTCTTCAGCAGATGGGCGTGCTGCGTCGACGCTCTTAATCAATGGCGTTAACGCATTGATGCGTTCCAGTGAGCAACCAACCTAGCCTTTTTTAACTATTGCGTCGACGCTGCTCCACTACTGCGTTGACGCATTGGAGTATGCATTGTCGATGCTGCCAATGTACTCCAGAGGCTGCAATAAGGGATACTTGAACTGCTGCGTCCACGCTACTTGATCAATGCGTTGACGCACCAGAGTAATCCACAAGCTTCTTTCTTGATTGTTTGAACTACTGCATCCACGCCACTTGATCAAGGCATTGACGCATTGGTGTGTTCCAGCAGCTGAAATTGGATGTCTTCAGCCCTCTTGCGTTAAGGGGTTCATTTGCCTCTTCAGTCCCTGTCAGACAGATGAAACGAAGTCATTAGTTCTAAGTATATGCATTGCATTGTATAGACTTTGCTGTGAAGGCGAAAGTAATGTAAAGTATGCACAACGCAATGTATAGACTTAATGAATATAAAGACATCATAAGACTCAGATGAACACAGGCAGTGTATAGACTTGATGTGTTCACTGGTCGATGTACACCCTTGCCCACTGTACAGACTTTGTGATGCTTGTATGCAATGTAGAGACTTCGCTGAATGAGAATGCAGTGTACAGACTTTGAAGCACTAAGGCAATGTACAGACATTGAAGAACGTGAGACGATGGCAAGACACTGCATAATCGGATGTATAGACTTTACATAACACAGTCCGATGTATAGACTTGGAAAGCTGAGGCCAATGTACAGACTTGCCACCGACCAGTGTATGGACTAACTCAGCCTGAGGCACAGTATGGACATCAACTCTGCACATCGAATGTATAGACTTCAAGTGTGAAGACCATTGTATAGACTTTGGATGTGAAGACCAATGTGCAGACTCTGAGGAAATGAAACGAGTCAGTGTACAGACTTCAAATTCCACTGTGGATGTACATACTTCAGGGACATGAAGCGAGTCGGTGTACAGACTTCAAATTGAAGACGGGTGCTGTATAGACTTTGAAGACGGAAGCCAGTGTACAGACTTGATGAAGCGAAGTCAATGTACAGACTTAGAGTGTAGCTAAAGCCTTGATCGTAGGAATAGGCTGGACTGTATAGACTTCTGGCTTCAGAAACGGATGTACAGACTTCACTTATGAAATGTAGGGACAGACCCCAATGTATAGACTTTGCCTAATGCGTGAAGACAGACGCTGTACACACTTACGCTGAAGTCTGTATAGACTTTCCAAAGTCTAGACTTGTAGATGTGAACGACACAATGTATAGACTTCTGGTGTGAAGACATTGTGAATGCAAATGCAATGTTCAGACTTCATTGTATAGACTTCAACTCAAACAATCAATGTTCTGATGGTCGACGCATCAGCAAGGGTGGGTCGACCCACTACTGTTCAGACTGTAGATACATGCAGAGACATGATATCTGACAGAATGCAATGCATATATATAAAGAACAAATGCCATCAATGCTAAACATCATCATTCATGTTACTATCATATGCTGAATGCTCAAGAATAAGAATGCACAGAAAAGTACTTTGTTTATTGCAATCATGCAATCATCAAAACACAATAACATTGCTATCATCAAAATACAATATCAAATGCACTCACTATCTTGCTATCATCAAAACCAAATAGCATTGCTATCATCAAAGCAACATAGTGTAGATCGTGATAAATCCACACATGAACATGGGGAGTTTTAAATAAGAGAAAAAATATATGTGGAGATGATGATATGAAGATAAAGAAGCAAATAAGCACGTGGTGCTATGGAGGAGGGTGATCGCCAGAGGGGTTACCTCAATAAAAAATAAAGAAGATCGCGAATACCTGGTGGAAAATTGAACGCGGGATAGATTGTGAATTCCTTCCTCCGCCTTCAATCGGCCGGCCGATGAAGGGGGTTTTTCCTTATTGATTATCCTTGCAAGAATAAGACAAAATAAACAAGAAGGAGATCAGCCAAGTGCACGTAGTATCAATCCAAAGATGACATGAAGATAAAAAAAGGACAAAAACATGCGCACCTTATTTTTTTGGTTTTTTTTTAAAACCCCTAAAGAGGAATTAGGGAAAAGAAGAGATATGTGATGAAGCTAATGCAAACGTAAAAGAAGAAGAGACAATGATGATGATGGAACTAATGCAAACGCAAAAAGACGAACCCAGTGGTGATCAGTTGATGAAGACGAAGCAACATAGAAAAAATAAAAGAAAACCCTGCTGTCCCTGACGACAGTAAAGGGAAGCAAGGTGGACGCGGCCGGCTAGATGCAGAGGAAGTAGAGGAAGCAGAGCCCCTTCAAACAATCGCACAGGAGGAAGACGGAGCTCTGTAACCTGTAAACTGTAAACCTCTGTTTGATTTGAATTCTCTGACCCGTCTAACCTCTTAACCTGTGAACTCTTCAACCTCTTGAACCTCTGCCTCGATCGACCAGAGCATCCTTTTATAGGATTTCAATCGAAGATAAGCTCAAATTTGGGAAGATAAGGATAGGCAATGATCAAAGAAGGCAGGACTCTAGCTCCAATTCGAGCAAGGAGACCATTTGAGGCAGGGAACTCTTTGGGAAAGAGGAGTTAAAGCAGGACACGAAACGGAAAACACGACCTTGCGAAAGGCGTCAAATCACAAATTGACGACCTACATCAAGACGTTACTCAAAACACGACCATGATCAAGGGCGTCACTTCTTGGATTAAATTTTGGCAATACAACTTACTTTATTTGAAAATTACGAGAACACGCCTGGGATAAAGGCGTTAATTGAAAACATGCCCTGAAGAAGGACGTTTAATCAATAATTTGAATTTATTTTGAATTTATTTTGAAACCGGATAATACCAGGAATTGACGCCCTGACATTTGGTCATCCTTTCTTTTTAACACGCCCTATGTTAGGTCGCTATATAAAACATGCCCCTCATTAGGTCGCGAATCACAAAAAAAATGCAAAGACCAACTCAAAAACACACATAAAATAGAAAAACTTCATATTATGGAAATATTGAAGTTCACATTGGGGCGTCATGAGATTTGATCAACATAGCGTCAATTTTGGCGTGCCTACAGCTGCCCAGCCTTGGCGTCTGCTTTGCAAGGGAGTGAGACGAAATGGAGGAAAAGTGTGACGAGCGGAATGAAGTGGAGTGAACTGATAAGGAGACGCCAAGGTGTGATGTGACACGCCTCAGACACTAAGTATTGGAAATCTTTCCAAGATTCAAAGCGAAACAACTCCGAGTGATTCCAAGGAAGCATCGATTTGCTGGATAAAGAAGATTTAAACTAAACAAGTAGAAATGTGTGCATGGCACGATAAGGAAAGACCATTGGAGAGCGGTTACCAGCCAATGTGGACGTGCTACAACCAAGGTAGATTTGCAGAAAAATAAAGAGAATTGAGATGGAGATCCAACAAAGGGACATTTTCAAGGAATCAGCTTGAGCTGCCTCAGATAGAATAGAGTACTTGATTTGGAGTGGAATATCTCATGTCAACTCAATCAAGAGCGAGTGACCTTCATTATTGCCTTAATATGAAGATTTTCAGCATGAAGCTCAAAGTCCTACATGATGCATGCTGGGCTAAAAGAAAAGATTAAAACAAACTAAGAATATAGAAAATAATCAAGGATAATATTGCTAAGCCATCCAGATTTGGTCAAGAATCCAAGTTTCTGAGCTGACACTAAGCCGAAGCCCGTTTGTCCGCGCATCAACTCAGAAAGCGGAACCATCGTCCCAGACCTTGAACGACTCAACGGCCTATCCGTGTGATCAAGATTCTCCTGGAATTATCACTGTTTTTGATGAAGGGGAACTCAAATTCCAGGTTCATCAGAACCACAAGGTCCTTGATATACTATAATGGCGTAGATACCATATAGTAAAAATGCTTACAGGAAAGAAATACAAGATGATGAGCGCGATGTTACTTCCACGAGCAACCTTAGCGTCTCGAAACCTGCACTCTGCTGCACTTGAAACTCATTAGTCCTCACATGATTAAAAAATAATCCTCAATTTCAAAAAAATGATCATAAGTGCTTAATTAAAACAATTTCAATAAAATAAAAGCACTTAAGTTCATCAGATCACATTCAGAGAACCAAATTTATACACTCACAAAAACACGCCTGTGTATAACGGCGTCAAAATCATGAAAGGCGCCTTATTATGAGGGCGTCAAAAAGAGAAACACGCCCTTCACTAAGGCGTGAAATTCATCGATAGTTCAAGAAGGAAACGACCCACTAAAGGGCGTTACACAAATCACGACCTATGCAAGGTCGTCAATTCAAGAATTGACGCCCTAACAGAAGGCGTTAATTAACCTCAAGCTTCCGTTTCCAAATCGAAAGCCAAACCCAGTCCTAATAGCCCTCAACCTCTAACTCTGAACAGCCTTAAGATCTCCCAGACCTCTATAAAGGGAAGGCAATTCCAATCAATCAAAGCAATCCTTCTACCTCTGTTCTACTGCTTCTTCTTCCGTCTGTTCTTCTGCAGGCACCGCAACCGTCAGAACCTCTTCCTGGAAACCGAAGATGGAGAGGGCGATTAAGAGGTCCAAGTCCTCCACTCCCAGGTTAACCGATATCAATGGGCATATAAGCAGCAGGATCTCCATGAACCAAGTAATATATCTTCTGTTCTTCTCTTACTTAACTTCTCCGAACCAAAAGACGTTTTCAACTGTTCTGCTGTTCCTGCATGCTCACTTGTTCTTGTTGGATTGTGTGTCTTCCCTAAGTATTTTGATGATGAGCAACACTATGTTAATTGTTCTTGTTATTTTTGATCAGATATATTGCACTTGAGTTATCCATGGTTTTATATGAAATAACTGCTAAGAGGTAACACTTCGTGTGTTCGTTCATGTTCTGTCTTCGAGTCCTTTCGCTGAGTCTCTAAGTCAGTCTAAGTTCAAGTGTTCGTTTCACTTCGTGATTGATTGGCACTTCGTCTTGGTTACAACACCTCGTGTTGTACTGATTGACTTCGTGTCGGTTTCGGTTGCAGTCCATGTTGTTTTCATGTCGTTCTCCTTTATTGCCACCTCGTGTCGTTTTTATTATTAAGTCTTCGTGTCGTTTTACCTCGTGCAGTGTCATCCCGTGTCATTTACTGTTTCGACTTTGTGTCGTTATCAGCCTGTGTTGTTTTCATCTCGTGCTGTTCTCACTATCCTCGTGTTGTTCTCACCGCGTGTCGATTACTGTTTTCACTTAGCATTATTTTTATCTCGTGTCGTTTTTCTGTGTAGTGTGTGTTTGTCACCACTATACTTCGTGTCGTTGCTTTTTACTTCGTGTCTAACTTCACTTCGTGTTGTTTTCACCTCGAGTCGTTTCCTTATATTGTCGTCGTGTTGTTTTTGCATTCGTAACCTCGTGTCTCTCTTGCTTATAACCTCACCTCGTGTCATTATCTTCTGTATATCTGATCTGTTACAGAATATCTCGTGTCGTTCTTATGACATCTCGAGAAATAGTCACGTTGTGTTGTTGTTACTATACCTCATGCAGTTTTGGTTTTAATGGCCATGCAGCGTATTAATGGACTTAATCTCATTACAGGTCCGAGGAAGAACATTCCACACTCCAGGGCTGCACGTGATCCGAGACAAGAGGAACCAATTTGATAAAGGCACGTGACAGGATACTTCTGGATCGAGCGTGGGAGGCACACGCGTTTCATGCCCTATCCATCTGCTGTTGATGCTATAAATAGAATCCTTCGTCCTCAGATGAAGGTGATCGAAGTAGAGAGGCATAGAAGAAAACAGGGAAACAGAGAGCCCTTCGATCCAGGAAAAAAGAAAAGAAAGAAGAAAGAATAGCAGAGAGAAATAGAAAGAGAGCAGAAGAGTGTTCAGAAGAATTGTTCTGACTTGCGGATCAAATCCGAAGTCTATTGCTCTATATTGAGCTACATTGTTTCCATTGTCTGGCATTTGATTTCCTTCGTTCGTATTTTTTCATTTCTTGTTCTTATCTTTCTTCAACCGTTATTGTTTGTGTTTCCGATCCTCTGGACTGAGGTCGGGGTCCTCCTGTGAGATCAGGAGTAGGGAGAGTCAATCTCCGGTTTGCAAGCAGCAGGTGAGCTGCTTGTAGGTACCCTCCGGGTTGGGAGGAAGAGGGGTCTTCGACCTCTGGTTCACTAGTAGCAGGGCTGCTACTAGTGGGGTTTCCCTCTTGGTAAAGAGGAAGAGAGACGTGAGTCTCTGGGTTCTAGTGACTGCTGATCGCTAGAGGTTCCCTCCGGGTAGGAGGAAGAGGAGAGGTTGTTCTCCTGGGAAGCTGTGTATCAGCGGTTGTTTGGCAAGCTGTGTTGCCCAGCCTTTAGTGAAGCCACACTCAGGTTGAGTGTGGGGTGGATGTAGGTCTGAAGGACCGAACCACCTTAAAATCCTCTGAGCCCTTGTGTGATTGATCGTGATAATATTGTGGTATGCCTTCTATTTGCTTGAGCTATTAACTGCACTGCATCTTTTACGATAGTCAGAGCTCGAGGTTAGCTCCGTTTAGCAATATACTCTGCAATAATTTTTTAAATCTACGAAAACAGTGATCTATTCATCCCCTCCCCTTCTAGATCACTTCATATTGTACTTATCAGTTGGTATCAGAGCAGGTTTTTCCCAGAATGTGGTCCAACGGCCAGGGAAACGGATCCAATGGTCCGCGCAGTTTCATAGCTGATGGGCAGTCTATCACCCGCCCCCCTTTCTTTGATGGTAATAATTACTTCTTCTGGAAGAACAGGATGGAAGTCTTTATCAGGGCCCAAAGCAACAAGCTATGGAAAGTCATTACAGATGGTCCATACACCCTTCCACCGAATGAAGATATGTGGACAGAAGATCAGGTCAAACTCTGCGCACTGAATTGGACAGCTCTTAACATCATACAGTGCGCCGTCCATCCGGAAGAATATTCAAGGATCTCAGCGTGCAAGACTGCAAAGAATATGTGGGATGATTTGCAGTTAATTCATGAGGGCACATCTCAGGTGAAGGCTACCAAGATCAACATACTTACAACTCAATATGAGTTATTTAAGATGAAGCCAGAGGAGCCGATCACAGAAATGTATGCCAGATTATCTGTGATCATCAACAGTCTGAAAGGCCTTGGAAAGGATATTCAACAAGAAGACATAGTCAGGAAGATCCTTAGGTCTCTAACTCCCGTCTGGGATACCAAGGTGACTGTAATAGAGGAATCAAGAGATTTATCCATCATGACAGTAACCCAGCTGATTGGTTCTCTCATGACCCATGAAATGAATTTCACACGAGGAAACGATGGGCATGACAGAAAGGGAAAGAATGTTGCTCTGAAGGTTTCACGACATACTAAGAAGAGCAACAACAGCAGCAGCAGCAGCAGTGATGATAGCAGCGAAGGGTCTGATGGATTCTCAGACCTGGACAAGGATGAGCGAGCTATGCTCACCAGGCAGTTCAGAAAGTTCCTAAGAACAAAAGGAAAATTCTACAGGAGGAAGAAATTTAATGCTGCAATGAAGTCTCCTGAACGAAGATTTGAGAAGAACCGGTCTGCTAAGAAGATCACTTGCTATCATTGTCAGAAATCCGGTCACATGAAAAGTGAATGTCCAGAGCTACAAGCTAAGGCTCCAGGACACCAGAAGAATGTGGTGCACAAGAAGAAGAAGGCCATGCTGTGCACATGGAGCGATGAGGAGGAGGACCCAAAAGCCACTTCGTCTAGTGAAAATGAAGAAAAGACCTGCCTCATGGCCGACCATGAGAAAGAGGTAACAAATTTATTTGAGAATTTTACTTTGGATGATTGGGAGGACGCCTATGGCGACCTGTTAAGTAAATATAATTGTTTAAACAAGGAGCATAGAATGCTTAGACGTAAGCTTCATTCTCTGTCTGAAGAACACTCTTCTATTGTCACTAATAGCATGAAAACCAAGGAGCCACTGAGCTAGATCAGGTTAAAGGTGAGATTGAGAGGTTGAGAATGGAAAGAGAAGAGAATCTAGCTAGAATAGATGAGCTGAAGCGTAAAGCTGAAGAGTCTAAAGGAGAGATTAGACTGATGGCTGAAAAATATGAGGCAGTTAGAACAGTTAATCAGGAACTCCAGGACCAATGCAATGAATTTCAGAAGGAGATTGAGGACAAAGAAAAAGTGCTTGAAAAGTTTACAGAGGGGAGAAACAACCTGAATGTCCTTCTGGGGTCGAGGGTAAACTTCAATAGGGAGGGATTAGGATACAATCCTACTAGTAAAAAACCCTTTGAATTTAAGACTATCACGTTCTGCCCCGCCAAAGGCAAGGAGAAACTGGAAACACCATCCGGTTCCAAATCTGTCTCTACAATGAAGTCTTCGACCAGTAAATTCATTCACTCCACTGGTCAGCAGTCTAAGTCAGGAAATCCTGAGACAAGCACTGCTCATGTACAGCAGGCGTGGAACAAAGGTCCTCACAGGACCAGTCCTATAGAGGCCACAAAAAGAGCGAAAAGTTTTGTTAAGAAAACTCATCATGCTAATTATCAAGTAGAGCATGGCAACGATCACCAGTTTCAGCACAAATTTTATTGGAGTAAAAATGCTTACATGAATTATGCTCAACACACACGCACATCTTCTAAGAGGCCAACCAACAATGTCTTTGTTCAGAAACAGCATAGTTCAAATAGGAATAAGCTTATTCAACACCCACCAAGAAATAATAAAAGGGAAGAATCAACCCACATAAATCCACTGAAGAGAACTATAAAACAAATGTGGATTCCCAAGTGCTTTCTGCATAATCAGAAAACTGGTTTTGGACCCAATTTGAATTGGGTCCCACATTACTCTGTCTGAATTTTTGCAGGTCAGCCTGGCAGCTGAGCATAACAAGTGGTATCTTGACAGCGGCTGTAGCAGGCACATGACAGGAGACCGGTCCAAATTCAGCAAACTAAAAATGAAGTCTGGGGGCTTGGTCAAATTCGGAGGAAATAACAGAGGAAGAATAATTGGAATTGGCACGGTTGGTAAGTCCTCCACTAACTCCATTGAAGATGTGTATCTTGTAGAAGGACTTCAGCACAACTTGGTAAGTATAAGTCAACTTTGTGACAAAGGACACAAGGTACTCTTTGACCACAACTCGTGCACTGTTTTTGAGCTGAATTCTGATAACATCATGTTCAAAGGTCATAGAGTAAATAATGTGTACATCGTTGATCTTGATGATAATTCTGAGACAAACTTGTGTCTGTCTGCTAATTCTGAACAGGTTGCTTTTGACTGGCATAGGCGTCTAGGCCACGCTAGTGTGTCTACTTTGAATAAACTGTCTAATTATAACCTAGTCAGAGGTTTGCCCAAAATAAAATTCCAGTTAGGGTCCAAGCTCTGTGATGCTTGTGCTCAAGGTAAACAGACTCGTGCAGTTTTTAAGTTGAGAACTGAGGGTCTCTCATCTAAACCACTACAGCACTTGCACATGGATCTCTTTGGTCCTACTCGAATACAAAGCCTGTCAGGTAAGAGATATGGTCTAGTCATAGTTGATGACTTCACTAGATTTTCCTGGTTGTTCTGTTTAGCAAATAAAAATGATGCTTTTGTTCACTTTGAAGAACTTTTTAATAAAATCAAACTGCAAGGTGAACATAATATCATTACAATTCAGTCTGACCATGGAGGAGAGTTTGAAAACTCTTCGTTCTCTGAATTTTGCTCAAGAGAGGGAGTGACTCACAGATTTTCTTCTCCCAGGACACCGGAGCAGAATGGAATTGTTGAGAGAAGAAACAGGTCAATAATTGAAATGGCCAGGACTATGCTAATTGAGAGTGGACTTCCAAGGAGATTTTGGGCAGAAGCTGCAAATACAGCATGCTACATTTTAAATCGAGCCTTGGTAAGACCTACTCATAAGAAAACTCCTTATGAACTCCTCAAGGGTAAGCTGCCAAACATTTCTTACTTTAAAATTTTTGGTTCCAAATGCTTCATCCACAATAATGGTAAGAATGGTTTGGATAAGTTTGAAGCAAGAAGCTCTCCTGGAATTTTTCTCGGATATTCAGAAACCTCTAGGGCTTACAGAGTCTTCAATAAAGATGAGCAAACTGTTGAAGAAACACCTCATGTGGTGTTTGATGAGAATGTTCTATCTAACAAAAGGACAAATGATGACAGGGAGTCACCAGATGAGGGAGATTTCTTGGAGAAAATTGAAGTAGGAGAGATGCAGCAAACTGCTCAACCAGAAAACTTACAACAAGAAGGAGCAACTGAGGTAGGTGAACCCTCAGGTGAGGTAATATTTCACAAAGATCATCCTAGTGAAAATGTCATAGGTAATTTGCATGATCCCACTAGGACAAGGTCTCACTTTAGAACTGTCCAAGAACAGGACTTAGCTGCTTTGACATCTCAGGTAGAACCCAAGACTGTGGAAGAGGCTTTAAAGCATGATTCTTGGGTATCCTCCATGGGTGAGGAATTAAATCAATTTGAGAAAAATAATGTATGGAAACTAGTTCCTAGACCTGAAAACACTCATGTCATTGGCACTAAATGGGTTTTCAAAAATAAGATTGATGAAAATGGTGCTATCTCTAGAAACAAAGCAAGACTTGTAGCTCAAGGCTACAGTCAGGAATTTGGTGTGGATTTTGATGAATCCTATGCACCAGTAGCTAGGATGGAAGCTATAAGAATTCTGTTTGCATTTGCATGCTCTAGAAAAATTCGGCTACAGCAAATGGATGTCAAAAGCGCGTTCTTAAATGGGTTATTGAAGGAAGAGGTATATGTTGAACAACCTCCTGGGTTTAATTTCTCTGTTCAGCCTAACATGGTTTTTAGGTTGAATAAAGCCCTCTATGGATTGAAGCAGGCTCCCAGAGCCTGGTATGAGAGACTTTCTGAGTTCCTTGTGAGCAAGGGCTACACTCGAGGTAAGGTTGACCAAACCCTCTTCACCAAAAGTCTCGGAAAGGAGTTAATTGTGGTCCAGGTATATGTTGATGATATCATTTTCGGATCTAACAACTCAAAATTATGTAAAGATTTTTCTGAGTCTATGTCCCAAGAATTTGAAATGAGTCTAGTTGGGGAACTAAAATATTTTCTTGGGCTGCAGGTCAAACAAATGGAGGGTGGTTGTTTCATAAATCAAACCAAGTATACTCTGGAGATGCTGAAAAGGTTTGGAATGACCAACCTCAAGACAATATCAACACCCATGAGTACCAGCTCCTCACTGGATTCAGACGAAAAAGATTATGCAGGATGTAAATTGGACAGGAAGAGCACTAGTGGTCACTGCGAATTTCTAGGAGGGTGCTTAGTCTCTTGGGGATCCAAGAAGCAACACTCTGTGGCTCTCTCTACTGCTGAAGCTGAATATGTGGCAGCAGGGAGCTGTGGCACACAGGTTATATGGATAAAACACCAGCTTCTGGATTACTCGGTTGAGCTAGGTTGTACTTCTATCTTTTGTGACAATACTAGTGCAATAAACATTGCAAAGAATCCTGTACTTCATTCTCGAACTAAACACATTGAAATCAGGCATCATTTTATTCGAGATGAAGTAGCAAGGAAGACTTTTGAGTTGATCCATGTTGGCACTAACTCACAAATTGCAGATATCTTTACTAAGCCACTGGATACTGAAAAATTTAGCACTATGCGCAGAGAACTAGGTATTTACAGAATTTCATGATTGAAAATTTGATTTCTGAATACCATGCCCTGTGTTATTATGCTTATCATATTCATCATGGTGTTCTTTTTGAAGTGCATTGAGGGTTGTCTTGGCTAAGTCTGTATTTGGGTCAAGGTCTCAGGGGGAGATGATTTATAATAGGTGTCTTGATGTTTGACCTAATTTGAACATACTCCGAACGACATTTTGCTGACATCATAAGAGAATCAGGTTGATTAGGTGTATAAAAGAAAATGTTGGATGCTTTACTCTTTAAGGCTGTACATCTAATTTCTTGTTGGAATTTCAGCTGTTAGTCCCACTGAGATCAAAATCTGAATTCAAGATTAATCTTCATACACTGTAACTGTCTTCTGATCTAGTCAGTACAGCATACCTACTTAGTCAATGGTGAGTCCAAAATGAGGTATTTTGTGCTTTAGTCTGAATCACCTTGGATCTGGTGTATTGTTCTCAAACGGACTCAAGCTTCATTAACAAGGTTTTAAGAGCTGGTAAATAAAAACAAAATTCAAAAAGGGTTATCAACTTTGTTAACTGCTCATTGAGAAACTGGGATTTTCATCAATGAAGTGAAAGCTTCCCATGTCATGAGATGGCAGTAATCATCTGGTCTTAATAGTTGTCTTGATCATACAGAGCTATGGTACATATCTGGTTAGTAACTGGGGTGTCTGGCCTCAGATCAAGGTGTCACCTTAATGTCAACACCAGCTAGAATACTATCTCTGTCCTCTTATCAGAAGGGGTAATGTGGTCCTGCCACCGAGTAACTGGGGATTCTTGCCTCTAAACAAGGTGTCTCCCTAATGTCAAAGGTGTACTTGACAGACTTATCTCTGATCTTGACCATTTTTAAAGATCCTGCTCACTTGAAGTATAGCTTTTGATTTGTTTGTTCTCAATACCACAGGTCATTGTCTTCTGGCTGTCTTACATAATACTCTCTCAGTAAAGACTTATTTTGATCAAACTGGTATCTTGTACCTCACTTGCTTAGAATCTGGTTCTGTGTATGGAGCAAATCCTTATTCACAGTTTTTGCACAGTCTGACTAACTGTTCCTCAAAAATCCTCACATAAAATTAATGGCTTTCTTAATTGACTAAACATCTCAATAGTCTCCATTTATCTGCCTTACTCTGTCCTGTTTTCTCTCTATAGTCAGCAATTTTCCCTTCTCTGTATCTTCAGATTTGACCCTAGTTTTGATGATGTCAAAGGGGGAGAGAATTGAGTTGAGGGGGAGTTAGTTATCAAGTCTGAGGTAAACTGTTGGTAAACTGTTGCTGTGTTCAGGGGGAGTGAGGGGGAGTGTTCAGGTGAGGGGGAGTGTTCAGGTTTCATCAAGGGAAGTAAGGAAGCAAGTATGCTTTAAGTTGTCTGCATTAAATATCCTGAATTGATCTCTTTTGAACTTATCTCTCATACTTAATATAGTGTTGCCATCATCAAAAAGGGGGAGATTGTTGGATTGTGTGTCTTCCCTAAGTATTTTGATGATGAGCAACACTATGTTAATTGTTCTTGTTATTTTTGATCAGATATATTGCACTTGAGTTATCCATGGTTTTATATGAAATAACTGCTAAGAGGTAACACTTCGTGTGTTCGTTCATGTTCTGTCTTCGAGTCCTTTCGCTGAGTCTCTAAGTCAGTCTAAGTTCAAGTGTTCGTTTCACTTCGTGATTGATTGGCACTTCGTCTTGGTTACAACACCTCGTGTTGTACTGATTGACTTCGTGTCGGTTTCGGTTGCAGTCCATGTTGTTTTCATGTCGTTCTCCTTTATTGCCACCTCGTGTCGTTTTTATTATTAAGTCTTCGTGTCGTTTTACCTCGTGCAGTGTCATCCCGTGTCATTTACTGTTTCGACTTTGTGTCGTTATCAGCCTGTGTTGTTTTCATCTCGTGCTGTTCTCACTATCCTCGTGTTGTTCTCACCGCGTGTCGATTACTGTTTTCACTTAGCATTATTTTTATCTCGTGTCGTTTTTCTGTGTAGTGTGTGTTTGTCACCACTATACTTCGTGTCGTTGCTTTTTACTTCGTGTCTAACTTCACTTCGTGTTGTTTTCACCTCGAGTCGTTTCCTTATATTGTCGTCGTGTTGTTTTTGCATTCGTAACCTCGTGTCTCTCTTGCTTATAACCTCACCTCGTGTCATTATCTTCTGTATATCTGATCTGTTACAGAATATCTCGTGTCGTTCTTATGACATCTCGAGAAATAGTCACGTTGTGTTGTTGTTACTATACCTCATGCAGTTTTGGTTTTAATGGCCATGCAGCGTATTAATGGACTTAATCTCATTACAGGTCCGAGGAAGAACATTCCACACTCCAGGGCTGCACGTGATCCGAGACAAGAGGAACCAATTTGATAAAGGCACGTGACAGGATACTTCTGGATCGAGCGTGGGAGGCACACGCGTTTCATGCCCTATCCATCTGCTGTTGATGCTATAAATAGAATCCTTCGTCCTCAGATGAAGGTGATCGAAGTAGAGAGGCATAGAAGAAAACAGGGAAACAGAGAGCCCTTCGATCCAGGAAAAAAGAAAAGAAAGAAGAAAGAATAGCAGAGAGAAATAGAAAGAGAGCAGAAGAGTGTTCAGAAGAATTGTTCTGACTTGCGGATCAAATCCGAAGTCTATTGCTCTATATTGAGCTACATTGTTTCCATTGTCTGGCATTTGATTTCCTTCGTTCGTATTTTTTCATTTCTTGTTCTTATCTTTCTTCAACCGTTATTGTTTGTGTTTCCGATCCTCTGGACTGAGGTCGGGGTCCTCCTGTGAGATCAGGAGTAGGGAGAGTCAATCTCTAGTTTGCAAGCAGCAGGTGAGCTGCTTGTAGGTACCCTCCGGGTTGGGAGGAAGAGGGGTCTTCGACCTCTGGTTCACTAGTAGCAGGGCTGCTACTAGTGGGGTTTCCCTCTTGGTAAAGAGGAAGAGAGACGTGAGTCTCTGGGTTCTAGTGACTGCTGATCGCTAGAGGTTCCCTCCGGGTAGGAGGAAGAGGAGAGGTTGTTCTCCTGGGAAGCTGTGTATCAGCGGTTGTTTGGCAAGCTGTGTTGCCCAGCCTTTAGTGAAGCCACACTCAGGTTGAGTGTGGGGTGGATGTAGGTCTGAAGGACCGAACCACCTTAAAATCCTCTGAGCCCTTGTGTGATTGATCGTGATAATATTGTGGTATGCCTTCTATTTGCTTGAGCTATTAACTGCACTGCATCTTTTACGATAGTCAGAGCTCGAGGTTAGCTCCGTTTAGCAATATACTCTGCAATAATTTTTTAAATCTACGAAAACAGTGATCTATTCATCCCCTCCCCTTCTAGATCACTTCATATTGTACTTATCAGTTCTTCTGTCCATGCATTCTTTTCTGTTCATTGTTTTCCACAGGACTATCCATTGGTGCTAGGAGCTAGGAGATTTACAAAAAACAAGTGGCTCCCCCTTATCCTTTCCAAGCTTTCTTCAGACATGAGAATTTATCTTGCAAGATGGCACCTTTTGGGCCTAGTCACCCATGCCAAACATCATGACCAAATCCATTTAGATTGGGCATCCATAGGAGCTCTACTTGAAATATGGCACCCTTCCACTCATACCTTTCTCTTTTCAACTTTTGAAGCCACTATCTTATTAGAGGAATTGGAGATCATCTTGGGTTTGAAGAGAATGAAGCAAGGAGATGAAGAAAAGATGGCCGTCATGCCAAAACCAATCTCTTCCCAAGAACTGTTAACAAGCTTAATTCTTAGCCCAAACTTAGTGAACCAAATCAAAGCTACCAAAGGCATCAACCTTCTAAAGCTCGCTTCATGGGTGTACAAGAGAGCAGACCAAGCCAAAGAAGATGAGGAGATAGAGCGGGTAGCAAAAGCCTTCGTGGTGTGCTTAGCAGGAGCGATCTTATTCCCATCCACGGAGGACTTTCTAGAAGAGGCCCAATTAAGCGCCATAGTGAGCTTATGGGAAGGAGATAGAGTTGGACCGGCTATTCTAGCCTATCTCTATAGCGGGCTCACCTCGGCGGCGATGGGAAGACCCATCTACGGATGCATGCTAGCACTCTCTAGTTGGGTTGATCTTCACTTCAAGTTCGATCCATGTGGTGAGGCCCAACAACCCTCAAGAATCTTTTCAAAAAGCTCACTCTCCTATATGACCGGTTCACTTGGAATAAGCAATAGAGTGATGAACCGAATTCCTCAAATCAAAAAGAGAGTGGAATGGAGAGAGCATCTCAAAGTAATGCCCAAGAATCTCTTCACTTGCGCCCCGGGAATACTCAAGACTCAAAATCTCCATGCAAGATTTTCTCCCGGGACGGACCTTCGTCTCATAGGTGCTTCGGACTTCGTGCTATATAATTCACACCGGTGCCTCCCTCAACTCGGGCTTCCACGGCAAATCCTCGAAGATCCCTCTCATCTTCCTCCAATCAAGACACGAGATTTAGGCGGCAATGACGATGGAGAAGAGTGCACAACTATTCAAGCTCTGTGGAAAATCTGCAAGACTTATCAACCTGTGGAGAGCTTAGAAGAAGATAGGGAACAGTGGAAGACATATGTAATAGCTCTGAGAAAATTGAGGCCCAAGGTGGCTCATTAAGCATTGTAATCTTTCTTTCGAATAAACCATGTTATTTCCTTACTGAGCCATCTTACTGTTTTTTCTGATTGAATGTTCCAACGTTCTGTGATTCTGTTGCAAATAACGCCTCTAGCAAGGCCGTGATTTATCAAAAGGACGCCTCAAACAATGTCGCCTTCAACATTCCAGTTCACACATTTGACGCCTTCACCAATAGGCGTTAACTAAAAAAAAATGACTTAGAACAGGGCGTTAATTGATTCAAATTCCCCAAAAGTATTCGTTGAAATTCCAAAAGTAACGCCCTTAGCAAAGCCACGTTTCAACAAGGTAACGCCTCAAGCTCAGGCATTAATCAAAATCGTAACAATTGCTTCAATCACATCAATCAACGCCCATTGAATACGTCTGACGACGGTTATCATTCCCCATGCAAATAAAATTGACGCCTCAAGATACGTCGTCATCCTTCTAAAAACACCCACTTTCACAGTCGCGACTTCAACAAAACACGCCCCTCCCCAGGGCGTCGCTTCTTTTTGAAATGCTAAAAACCCCTTTCTCCTTTTCTTCTTCCTCCTGCTTCGTCCATTCACCCCCCTTTTCTGCAAAACCCTAACCGAAGCTTTCTCTCCATTCTCTATTCTCTCCCTCTCTCTCTCACCCAAGCCCTAGCCCTAACCATGGCCGGAAGAGGATTGAAACGTCAACGTGTGGCCGCCCCCGAGGTCGTGGACCTGGGCGAAGAAGAACACGCCATGGAGGAAGCCCCCGTGGCGGCAGTTGAAGACGCACCGGCGGCGGCGGCCGGCGGTGAGAATGAAGGAGGCCAACAGGCCATCGAAGAAGATGAAGAAGATGCCAGAGAAGAGGAAGAAAATGAAGAGGGAGAAGAAGGTGAGGATGGCGAAGAAGAAGAAGAAGGAGAAGAAGGTGGTGATGAACCACCGCCCGCGGCGGCGCCCCCTCCCCGTGCCGGCCAACTCCGACGGCCACGGAAGCCATGGCCTCAGCCACAGGAACCCAAGCACAAGAAGGTAAGCCTCAACCCAATTGGGTATAAACCCTGCAACCTAGAAAGAAGACGCCCTCATGGGCGTCGCGATCTAAAAAGACACGCCGAACCCAAGGGCGTTAATCAAATTATTTTTCTGAAAAATAAATTAACCCTATGAGAACACGCCCCAAAGCATGTCGCCCATTTAAATTCATATTATGCTGTTAATTCTCGCATGCTATTATTTTTTATTTCATTTCCTGAAAAATTTGGAAACCACGCCCCACACCAGGGCGTTAATTCAAAAACAGACGACCAAACCAGCGGTCGCTCATTCATTAATTCTTGATTAATTAACGAACCCAATTGGAAAACGCCCCACCCAATGGCGTGAATTGATAAAACCTTTTAGGATTTTAGAAATTAACCACAAACACACGCCCAACACAGAGGCATTTCATAGATGAAGAACGACCTAGGGTAGGTCATTATCTTAAAGCACAAAAAGAACCACGCCCTCCTTAAGGGTGCGAATTCAACAAAAAATGACCTGAGGAAGGTCGTTAATTCTAATAACATCAAAATTCAACCTGGGGCAATCAAAATGAAGTAAGCATGAACAATTAAGCCAAAAATTCTCATTTTTATGCATGCAGGGGCTGATGAGGACACGCATCTCCTGGGTCATGGTCCGGGCAGCATACTACGGCCTCCCCGAGTTCTAGAGAGAGAGGGTAGATGCTATGGGGTTCGGGGCCTTCCTTAGCATAGAGCCAGTTAGACCCGACCTACCACTCATTCAGGTTCTACGGGAGAGATGGGATAGGTCTAGCCGGGCATTCCTGATGCCTTGGGGACACATGATTCCTACCCTGGAGGACGTGGCTAGGATTACGGGGTTGAGGGTAGATGGAGAGGCTGTGAGTGGGATCACCTACCCAGACTACACCGAGTTCGCCGAGAGGTTGCTAGGATTGGAGATGGTTTATGAGACGCCTAGCGAGTGTAGGACGATCTTCCGCACCGACCTTACTATAGTGATGGGTTTAGGGAATGCTAGGCACAGGTCAGGGGAGACCCTAGAGCAGTTCTCACAGAGGTTGATAGACGGAGCTAGGGCAGTCTACTGCCAGGACCCAGCTGACAGGGAGAGAGCAGACCGAGACTTGAGGAGGTTCCTACTACTGCTGCTCGGGAGGCTATTTCTCGGGACAAAGGGCGACGTCATCAACTGCCGATTTCTAGGAATACTCGAGGACCTGGAGGCAGTTGGCAGCTACGCATGGGGAGCGGCTCTGCTGGCGCATATGATGGCCGACCTGTCCACGGGGACAGGGCGAGAGACGACCGTCAGTGGCTTCTCACCTTTTCTTCAGGTATGCATTTTTTCATTTTTTTTCTTTTCTTTTATTTTATTATGCATGCGTGTGAATGCCTTCCTAATGCAATGCATGGATGCAGGTTTGGAGCCATCTCTACATGCCGATGGGGCGCGTTGACCCATGGCCTGGAGGTGAGGGAGCTTTCCCTCTAGCACGGCGCTGGGTGCCGATCGTCTTTGGCGCCCCACTCGGCTACGAGTTGTGGGTTTTACGGAGAGAGTTCCGCGACTTCCCTCCCTCGCTGGTATGTATGAATGTCATGCATCTTTATTTTGAATTTATTATGATGATGATGAAATGATGACATGTATGTTTATGAATGCAGGTGCAGTGGAGACCCTATGAGGGGATGACAGACGAGGGCCAGCCGTGGGTCGTAGCGGGCCGTCCTTGCTTTGAGCGTGAGCTTTGGGTTCACTGCTTGAGCGAGATCGAGCCGTTACGGCTTAGGTTGGTGATGAGGACACTGGGCCTCCCCTAGGAGTGGGTAGAGGTAGGCGAGCCGCGGGGCATTGGCAAGAAGATGCGCGGTCGTACAAAGGCGACCGACTGGAGAGTGTGGTTCGAGAAGCAGTACGCCGACTGGCAGCGTGGCAGGACCAGAGTCACCTCTCGCGCGACTGACAGCTCCGAGTACCTCTGGCGCTACTGGGAGGTATACGCCGGCCGACCCCAGATGAGGGTCTTAGGGGTATGTATGAATGCACTTATTTCTAAATTAAATGCAAATGCTTATGTGACTATCATGTGACTAATATGTAATGGATGCAGGATGCGAGGGACATAGCGGCGATAGATGCCCAGCCCATCTACACAGCCTGGAGGACCAGCTGACCGCCACACGGGCCGACCTAGAGACCCTGGTGAGTGTTTAAATTATTTCTATATGCAAATGTATATATTTTTGTTGAATTATTGATGATTAGCCACTGACGATCTCAATGAATGCAGCGTGCCCAGCAGGGAGCAGTGAGGAGAGACCCAGGGGAGGCCTCCAGCTCGAGAGGGCCCAGTGCAGAGGTGACTGCACTGGCAGAGCAGCTAGGGGGAGCGGTGGCACGAGCCGAGGTAGCAGAGCACGACCTCGCTTCAGGGGTAAATTCCAAAACACAAGTCCATTCAAATATTGATTATAATTGTGCACTGATAAAAATTCATTTTCACAGACTGAGGAGCTTCGAGCCGCTCTTACCTGCGTAGATGAGGGCTGCTTGCAGGCGACTCAGCTTCAGGCGGTACGTACCGAGTTGGCGATCCGTGATCAATGGATCTCAGAGCTTGAGAGGTCCCTGAGGCGACGAGAGGAGCTTCCTCAGGACGTGGCCGAGCTACGGGTGGCTCTTGAGCTGGAGAGACGGGAGCGAGCCCGGGAGCGCGAGGAGCGTGCTCGTGAGCGGGAGGAGCACCAGGCGGAGCGTGCCCGGTACCAGGAGCAGGTGGCAACACGTGAGCGAGAGCTGGCAGATTCGAGGACCCAGTTGATCCTTTCTCAGGAGCGGCTACGAGTGTCCGAGGAGCGTCTCCAGTATGGACGTGAGTGAGCACGGGCTGCGAGGTACTCCTTCACCAGCTCCACCTTCGTGGTGGGCTCTTCCCTCCGGGAGAGGAGCGAGGCAGGGGGACACGCTCGGGTTCCTGCTTCTTCACGGGGGCCCATGCCTCCTCCACCAGCGCCAGCTCAGGACGGCGAGGAGGAGGTTGAGAGTAGGAGAGAGGAGGGTGGAGGCGAGAGCTGAGGGATTTACTTGTACTCCTCCACCCTCACACCTGTACTTAGACATTCATGATGTATATATATATGAGATTGAGATTTCTTTGTTACCTGAGCAGTTTGTGTAGTTGTGGCCTTGTGTTTGTGTACTCTCTTCTTTCCACGTTCTTCGTGTTTGCTTTACTGTGCCCTGTTTCTGCAACTGTAATGCACACTTTGAACAAACATGTTAATTCATTTGTTCGACTTGGCCCCTTGCCCGATAAGCAAGGGGTAGCAATATTTTGACCTTAATGACGGGTCAAGGGGCCAAGCCTTTAATCAAATAAGGTAAATAAAATGACTGATAACGGGGAGATGCATCATGCAAGCACGCATATGCAAACCATAAATAAAAGATGCCCACGCAAGAGAATGCAAGCATACATTGTGAAGAAATAGCTTTTTTTTCTTTTCTTTTCACTCATTTATATTTTTTTTGTTATTTTTCTTAAAAACGCGTCTTAGAGTAGGTCGTGGTTCGCATGAAGACGCCTTAGAAGATGGCGTGAATTTGAAAAGGAATTTGATTTTTGAAACGGAAACGACCTGCTAAGAGACGTTATTCTGAAAAAGATGACCTAATCGAGGACGTTAATTCTATAAAAGGCGCCTTTGCCGAAGGCGTTAATTGAGTTATCCTGCAAAAAGTTGTCAAGGCTATCAAGACCACAGGTCTTACACGGTCACCATCTAAAATTCATTAACCTTTCTTGAGTAATTAAAAGGGGATTGACGTGATCATAGTTGGCTTGTATTCGAGATTTCGCACAGCGCAATTTCTTAAGTCCGTCTTGACCATCCTGCCAGTTCGTGACTTTACCGCATAGAAAGGATGGAAGAAAATATAACGGAAGCCCATAAGGGATTCTGAGATGCTCAAGGCAAAGTTACCTCCCCTACCCTATGTCTGTTGGGATTCGGTCTTTGGCGTAGGGAAATTTGTTGCCTTTTTGCCTCTTTTATATTGCACGCATACGCCCAAGGTTTTCCTTGCGGGGACTTTGCCCTCTTGACACGCTTTTCTTTTCACAATTTGACTTTCACTTTGGAATTGATTTGCATTGATGAAAATAAACCTAATTGTACTTGGGCTTTTGTGGCATTTGCTCCCTTTTGGGCCTTGACTTCCACCTACTAGGGCGGCGGATAGGCTTGGCGTGTCTACCCCGAGGTCTCCCTTCCTCCCTTATGGGCCGAAGAAGAAAAGAACGGGTATTGTCTTTCACTTTTAGTCAGGTTTTTGACTTTCCATCGGATTTTGCACTGCTTGAGCTCAAGAATGAAGCGTGTAGTGTGTGCGGGAATCAACCCCCTTTTAAATTAGTAAGACTGATGAATGAATTCTGAATTTTGACCTTTCGGACCTTGATCCTTCGTATGCCATGGCACCAATTTTGAAGAATCTCTATATAATTTTGGGTTTTTGAATCAATTTTCAACATTTTTTTTGGATTTTGAAGATATATATTTTTGGATTTTTTTGTTGAATCAAGGGTAGTATTTCTTAAGATATAAACCATTCCAAGGGTGAGTTAACTCTTCCCCTTCAGCATTACTCAGTTTATAAGCATTGCCAGGATAAACTTCTTTTATGATAAACGGTCCTTCCCAATTGGGTTGGAGTTTAGAGCGGGGGCCACCCGGTTTTACAAAAATTCTCTTGATTACCATCTCACCGATTTTAAATTTTCTCTCAATTACTTTCTTTTGATAAAAACGTGAGAGCCTGTTTTGATAAACGCGCGCATGCTCAACGGCGACCAGACGCTTCTCATCTAGGAGTTCCAATTGGGCCAGGAGTGAATCACGACGTTCATCAATAGAAAATTCCTTATCCAATTGTACTCGCAGAGAGGGAATAAGAATCTCATAAAGGACTACCGCCTCCATTCCATAAGTAAGGGCGAAAGGGGTTTGCCCAGTAGGGGTGCGAATGGAAGTGCGATAGGCCCAGAGAGCTTCAACTAGCTTATCTGGCCAATCCGAAAATTTATTAGCCTCACACGTCTTTTTAACAATTTTTATCAAAGTTTTATTAGTAGCCTCTGCTTGGCCATTGCCCTACGGATAATAGGGAGAAGAATGATGCAATGCAATGTTATACCTGTTGCAGAGATCCTTGAGCTCTTGAGAGATAAATTGAGGTCCATTGTCGGTGACGATGGTGCTCGGGATGCCGAACCTCGTGATGATGTTCTTCATTATAAACTTGCAGATGGTTGACGCTTTGATCTCCACGTAAGCTTCTGCTTCCGCCCATTTGGTGAAGTACTCCGTTGCCGTGAGGATGAATGATTTTTGTTTGGTCAGGAGGTTCGAATCACCAAGAGGTCCAATGATATCAAAAGCCCACATGGAGAAAGGCCATGGGGAGGACGTAGGATGAAGTGAAGAAGCAGGAGAATGAATTTTGTCGGCGTGCAGTTGGCACTTAACACACCTTCGAACATAGATGGAACAATCCTCTTCTAGAGTTGGCCAATAGAAACCTAGCCTAAGGATCTTCTTAGCTAGCATCTGGCTGTTCACATGACCACCACACACTCCAGAATGCGCCTCTTCCACGACTTTCCATGATTCATCATCATCGAGGCATCTTAACAAAACACCGGTGAGCCCTCTCCTATAGAGCACACCTCCAACCAAAACATATCGTTGAGCCACTCTTCTAATTGCTTTCTTTTCTTCAGCAGTGGCTTCCTCGGGATAGGACTGATCATTGCAATACCTGGCAATCTCATAATACCAAGGCTTCTCTTCGTCAGCCAATTCTTCTTCTCAGTCTAAAAGCATGACCTCTTTGCCTTTAAGAGATTCCCTCTGCTTAACCTTTTCAAGCACTTGATCCCTAATATCGAGGAATGCGCGATCCTTAATAACTGGCGTGTCGCGCTGATGAATTAAGGGAACATGAAAATCACGCTCAGGGGGGAAGACTAGAGCAGAGGCCAAAGAGGCAAGGGCGTCGGCTAAGATGTTCTGGCTGCGAGGAACATGGACAAAAATCAATTTGGTGAAGAGTTTGGCATAAGCTGAAGCAAGTTCCTGGTAGGGTTTGAGCTTAGGATTGATAGTGCGGCACTTGACCAGCACCTGGCCTAGAATGAGCTGACTGTCACCTACAATCCTCAAATGGGTGACACCATATCGATGAGCGGTTTGAAGACCGGCCAAAAGAGCTTCATACTCAGCTATATTATTGGTGGCGGGAAAAGTGAGTCGAGCAGCAAATGGGATGGTGACCCCTTCTGGAGTTAAAAGAACCATGCCGATCCCTCTTCCTTGAGAATTTAGAGCTCCATCAAAATGTAATGTCCACATAGGATCGTGAGGTTGATTAATGGACATTAGTTCTTCATCTGGAAACTTCGAATTGACAGGATCAAAACGGGGGAGAGGGTGGTGAGTAAGGTGTTCAGCAATGGCGTAGCCTTTGATAGCTTTCTGTTGAATGTAAGTGATATCAAACTGAGAGAGGAAGCTTTGTCAGCGTGCTAGTCGATCAGTGAGGACAGATTTTTCAAGGAGGAATTTAATCGGATTCATGCGAGCAATGAGGTGAACTTCGTGAGCTAGGAAATAATGTTTTAACTTCTGAACTACCCAGACTAAAGCATCACAAGTCTTCTCCATGGCTGAGTACCTCTGCTCACAGGGGTTAAGAAGTTTAGACAAATAGTATGCTGCCCTCTCCTTACCTTCTTCGTCCACTTGAGCTAAGACAGCACCTACAAAGTCATCCAGGACTGAGACATAGAGAATAAGTGGTTTGCCTGGAATTGGCGGCCTCAGGACAGGAGGATTGGCCAAATAATCCTTCAACCCGTCAAAGACTGCCTGACACTTGTCATCCCAATTAAACTTGACTCCCGGCTTAGTAAGCTCGTAAAACGGCCTACATCTTTGTGAATGCTGGGAGACGAAGCGGCGAATGAATTGTAACCTCCCGATTAATCCTCGAACTTCCTTAAAATTCATGGGAGGAGGCATATCTCTAATAGCCTTTGCCTTGTTGGGATCAACTTCAATTCCCCTCTTGCTGACAATAAATCCAAGCAATTTCCCTGAAGAGACGCCAAATACGCACTTCTTGGGGTTCATCTTCAACTGATACTCTCGTGATCTTTGCAAGACCTTAGCTAGAACCCCAGGATGTTCAATCCTTGTCCTTGATTTCACAACCAGATCATCCACATACACCTCAATATAAATATGAATCATGTCATGAAAAATCGCCATCATAGCCCTCTGATAGGTGGCTCCAGCATTCTTAAGTCCAAAAGGCATGACCACATAGCAATAAGTGCCCCATGGTGTAGTGAATGATGTTTTCTCTTGATCTTCCTCAACCAGACGAATTTGATTGTAACCTGAAAAGCCATCCATGAAAGAGAGAGTCTCAAATCCTGCCGTGTTATCAATCAGAACATCAATATGAGGGAGGGGGAAGTCATCTTTAGGACACGCACGGTTGAGGTCCCAGAAGTCTATACAAATCCGAACTTTTCCATCTTTCTTCATAACCGGGACGATGTTAGCCACCCAATTGGGGTAGAGGACAACTCTAACAAATCTAGTCTTATGGAGCTTGTCGACCTCTTCTTTCATCTTTAAAGCCATATTAGGGTGGAAACGCCTCAACCGTTGTTTGACCGGGACAGACCCTGGCTTAAGTGTAAGGCGGTGTTCAACGAGCGTAGGGTCTAATCCAGGCATATCTTCATAACTCCATGCAAACGTGTCCTTGTATTCTTGCAGCACTGAAACGAGCGCCTCCTCTTCGGAGGGCGGTAAATTCTTGCTTATGAGGACAATCCTAGGGTCTTCCTCGGTACCCAAATTAATTTCTTTGGTAGGCTCTTCTACAGAGGCTGATGGTTCGTCAAATCTCCTCATGCCACTGGCAAAAGCATCAGCCTCGTCCTCATATTCTTCATAGCTTTCTTCCCCCTCTTCAATAGGGTCTTCATCATTCATTATCTCATAGACACCCAAACTCTCATAAACAGCAGCACCCTCATATTCTAACTCTGGCAGGATGATTGGATTCTCTATAAATTCGGGGATGGCTAAGCAAGCCTGACATCTAATAGCTAACTCTAACAGAAACCTATAGGGAATCTGCTTACCCTTGGACTTCTTAGGTGAATCTACCCCATGAATCTTAGTGTTAGCAGAAGAAGAGGAGGAGCAACTAGCTTGATCAGAAGGAGAAAGGGGAGGAAGTGAAAAAGCGGATACAAGAGGCGATACAGATGAGGGCCCCTCACCGGAGGGGGAAAAAAGATCTAGCAATGAATCTTGAAGGAGCGGCCCCTGGGTCGGGACACACTCGGGAAAGAGAAGAGAAGTCTCCTCAACGGAGATGGAGGATTGGAAAGTTGGAAATTTGACGTTTTTTTTCATTTTTATCTTTTTCTTTATTTTTATTTTCTTTTTCAAGAAGAAAGCAATGTGTGGGGAGAATAGCGGGAGGAGTGGAAATTGCAAGATCGGAGAAAGATTTAATCAGTGACGGCCCGCGCGGGGGCGTGATGGAGAGTTCAGAAAATCGCTCGAGGAGCGAGGGAGGGATTGTGAGAGCAACTTGGAATGAATCTGGAGACAAATTGATTATAATCGGAGGCGGTCTTGGGACGTGACCAAACCAATGGGAATATAGAGAAGTAAGCACAGATGGATGCATGGAAGTGAGAGAAAAGAGGCCGGCCCACAGCCTGTCCACAGTAAAACCTTCTTCAAACGGAACATCCGGCTCTCCAGTATCAGTGTAGTCACTCAGCAGTTGCCTCTTATCTGTAATTGCAGCTGGCATCTCAATTAATTCATGAAGAAGTGGTGGCCATTCCGGATCAGTCGGCATGAAGAGGCGGCTCAAAGAAATAGTAATATCCTGCATATCGAACCACATGTACCAGTCACATTCTGGATCATCCATTTTCCTTCTCTTGTCAGGCCTTAAGGACTCCAAGGCTTTGTATGTGGCCAACGGGGCAATATGACGAGCAAACTGTCTAGCATGAACATCATGACAGTCTAATATGGAAGTAATTACGGTAGTTTTCTCACTATTTTGAAAGCCACCTGTGACGAAATGTGTCTTCAATGTCCAAGTGAGTGGTTGGCGATCTGTTTTTAATGTGGATGTCATAAATGCCCATGGTTCATCTTTGTTCTTGCCTGGCCCTTTGTAACCTAGGCCACCTCGTGTAATCAGTTTCTGAGGTTTAACAGGCCTAATCCTGCCTTGACAATTGGCACCCAGACCTTTGCCATTCTGATACCCCATTTTCATTAAGATGTTCCAGCCAGAGGTGTTCATCATTGTTTTCTTCTTTTTCCCCTTGGGAGGCAGGGGTGTCATAGCAACTGTTGTGACTTTTTCTGGCATTGGTCGTGGACAAGGGATGTCCAGCAGAGATAATAGTGGCTTGTTGGCCGGCCACATGGATGGAACTGACGAAGCCACATGAATATCCTCCTCTGGCAAAATTGGCATACTGGTAACTTTAATAATGCGGCCCTTGTGTGGGAATTTAAGGCATTGGTGATTTGTGGAGGGCACCGCATCGAGTTACTGAATGTAGGGCCGTCCCAGAATGCCATTAAATGTCGGATCCATATCCAGAATGTGGAAATCTGCTGTGATGGCTGCAGGACCCAAACTCACTTTTAACGTAATCATGCCTAGGGGAGGTTTCTTCGTGTTATCATATGCAGTGACTGTGATAGTGGACGGCCGAATTTGGCTTTCCGGAATGCCGCACAACTTCAAGGTGCTAGGTGGCAAGACATTGATGGATGCCCCAGTGTCTACCAGACATTGCTTGACAGCCACCTTGTTGATATCAACTGTGATGCACAGAGCATACTTTCTTGCTGGGAGCGGTGCCAACTCATGTTCATGGAAAGTAATCGCCAGCTGGCTGCTAGCAGGCGTCGAAACCGTGACTATCTGCTCGACTGGGATATCTTCATTGACCATCACTTTCTGTAGATATTCTTTCAATGCTAACTGATGAGTGGTGGACCGTTTGATCAACTCCAGGATTGAAATTCTTGCTGGAGTCTGGTCCAAATGCTTTAACAAATCATATTCAGTGCCGGGCACGGACCCTTGTTCTTGTTCTTGCTCTTGCGGCCCCTGCACGGGCTCTAGCTCTCTTTGTGGAAAAATACGGTGGAAAATCCATCCACTGCGGAGCGGTGCCATGCCTTGTAGTGCCTCTGTCGGGGCAAGTGTGGGAGGGGGACTAGAAGAAGAAGAAGGTGCGTTGGCGTTAAGAAGTGGTGGAGGGGTGTTTGAAGAAGGAGTCCCTACGGGGGGTGTTGATGGAGAATTCAATGGAGATGCCTCTGTAGGAGGCGTAGGAGTAGAAAGAGATACCCGAATGCGGGGGGAGTTGGTGGGGGGTGGAATAAGAAGAGACCTGGGCACAAAAGGTGGTGGTACTGAGGGTTGAGGGATCCTTGCCGGCAAAGGAGTAGTGATGGCGGGTGCAGTGGGCGTTGGTGATGGGCGGGTAAGGAGTGGCCTAGATGGCAATGGTGAAGGGTTGGTGGTGGATGGGTTTTGTGGTGGCGTAGGCTGTGGAGATGGTATACGTGTAAGAAGGGGGCGGACCGGCAAGGTCGGAGAATAGGCGGAGGTAGGTGGGTTAACGGTGCGCAGAAGGGATCGGCCGAATTGAGGGGTAGGAGAAGGAGTAGGGGTGCGCAAGAGGCGCGGAGGTTGGTTTTGATTGTGGTTAAATGCCCCGACAGAGGCATTTTCTTTGTGCCATCCCTGCCCTCTCTCCACCTCATAGAGAGACGTGACAGGGTTTACGTGCTGGTTTGGCGGGTGCTCCGGCAGTGGATTGTGGACGATCCCCATATCACGCTGAGGCGCTGGAGCTTGTTGTTGCTGCTGTGGAGCTGGTTGCTGTGGCTGCTGAGCTTGTTGCTGTCGAGGAGCCCTTCTTTCTTTCATGGTAGCGATGAATTATCTCATCTCATCCCAATTGATGTCACCTTGGTCATTTAAGTCATAAATGTAATCTCTAAAGTGGAAGCAACGATCAAGGTTATGACCAGGTGCACGATGGAAAGCGCAGTAACGGGATGTGTCAACATTAGCGGGCCACGCTGTTCTTTCTCTTGGTAACATGAGCAAATTGGTGGCCATTAAGGCATTGAAAATATCCGGGAGACTTTCTGGTAATGGAGGATAGTGGTCCCTTTTGGGGCCAAGTGGTGATCTCCGTTGTTGTTGTTGGCCATAGTTGGCAGGGGGTGGTACCTGGTGGTACTGTTGTGGGGTTGGAGGGTTAGCGCGGGGCGCTTGGTTTGGCGGTGAAGCAAAAGAATGTTGGGGTGCGAATTGGCGTTGTGGAGTGGAGTTGAAATGGGGGTTTTATTGTGGAAGTGGGTTCGGTCGTGGGTTAGCTTGGTGGTGTGGGTGGCCAACTACACCAACCTGCTCATTTGCAATGGTGCCCTCAGTCGTGGGCCCGCTGTTGTTGACATTGGTGGTTTTCTTGAATAGCCGTGCCTTCGGCTCAAACATGCCCATAATGGGCGAGTCCTTCATCTGTGTCTGAATATAGCGAGCCCTTTCATAGAGCTCCTCCATGGTGGTTAACCGGTTCATGGCCAGTATGTGCCGGAACTGAGGAGTGGCATTAGAGATAATCATCTTGACTTGTTCCGGTTCGGACAGTGTATCTTTCAACTTTTCGGCCATAGACCGCCATCTATCAGCAAACATTATGAAGTCCTCCTCGGGCTTCATCTTTTCCGCGACCAGATCTGTGAGCGAAAGGGATAGTCCGACCCGGTCTCTGTATTTTTGCAAGAACTTCCTTTGAATAACATCGAAGTCGCCGGCATCAGCGGAATCCAGTGAATAAAACCATTCAAGGGCTGGCCCCTCCAAAGATCTCCTGAATAAATAGGTCAAAGAGGCCTTGTTGTCTTGCCAGAAGGAGGTCTCGTACATAAAATCTTTTAGATGAATAAAAGGATTACCAGTCCCATTATATCGCCGGAAGTTCGGCATTTCAGATGGTGGTAAGTGGAAGACGGGCAATGTAGGGAGTGAAATTTCCGGGGCATTCTTAGCCGTGGTGATCTTCTTTAGTTGCTCCTCCATGCTGGCCAACTTCTGAAGCAATAGAACATTAGTGTCGGACTCGACTGGGGCCGGATTTTGAATAAAAGAATGCGGTATAGGCGTCCGTAAAATTCGGGGAGGTTGGAGAAATTGGTGCCTAACCGCAGATAGACTCGCCTGTTGGGCCGGCATGGCCGCACCGGGCGTTGGTGGATGGGAAGGAGGTTTATGCAAGACCGCCTGGTCATTAGTGAGGTGATGGCCACTCTCGACCGGAGGGGGATTGGAGGATGAAGAGGGAATAGACTTCCCTTTCAAAGCGGCCTGAATAGCCTGCCGCTGGGAATCGTCTAACTGAGATAAAGCATTAATTAAATCTGTGACATTAAGGGATGGAGGAGAATTCCCTGAGGTGTTGGAGGGTAAAGTTTGAGAAGAGGGCACACCCTCTTGAGGAGTGGTATCAGCCACATGGATTTGAGGATGATGGGACTAAGGAGGAGGGTAATTTCCCTCATAATAGATGGAATCCTGGAGGGGGGTCTCATATTGACCAAAAACATTCTCATCCTCATCATCATAAGAATACCCGTAGCCTGCCATGTTGACGATCTTACCTGAACGGAGTTTCATGTTTAAGAGGAGAGACAGCTTTATAAAGGCACTATCAAACAAACAACCACTCAATCCAAACGAGTCAAATCAACCCAAACAAGTTTATGCAACCAAGTTGAGATGAACGCAAGGTTTTAGTGTTATGCTTGAGATTAGAGTGGATTAAATTGTTGAATAGTTCACTTCTGTTTGCAATGTGAAACCTAGTTGATCCAAGTGTAACCTCCGGGTCAACTAGATTCTTTCTCTCTCTTCACTAATGATAGGTTCTCTATACTCCGGGTACTTCAAGGGTACAACCAGCCCGGCGTCCGTGAGGGAATCCACGGGTGCGGGGACTTACGTAGGTCTTGGAAAAGGGATTTCCGGTCCAAAGAGACGGAATGCTCAATGGAGGGTCGTCCCGATTCCAAGAGAGGTGTGTGGAGTCCTAGTGTAGAGAGAGGAGGTCTCTCAACCAAATGCCACAATATGCAGAATAAGATGATAAGATCACAGCAATATAGGCAAGCAATGTAATAACCAAACAAACTATCACAGACAGCAACAGGAAGCAGGCTTCTGTAAAACGCAGTAAAGAGACGACCTGGGGCAGGTCGCTATCAATCAAAGCAACGACAGGGTCACTGTCGTGAATCACTGCGTGAGGCTATGAGCCGGCAGCGAGAAACAAAGAAACGCCTCTGATTGAGGCGCGAAATCTAAAAAGGACGCCTCTGAGTGAGGGCGTCAAATCTGAAAAAAGCGGCTTGAGGTGAGGCGCTATGCAATAAAAGAACGCCCTGGGGCAGGGCGTGAATTCACAGGCAGCGTGATAAAAGCAGTAAAATGATGAAAGACGTCTTGACAGAAGACGTAACACAGTAATAAAATGCCCTGGATGAAGGCGCTAACAGAAAAGGTGCCTCTGGCTGAGGCATGAATTCAAGAAATATGCAATCACAAACTGGCTGATCCCGAGGAGTGTGCAGGGTGCACAAGGGAGGGTGCCCGTGGGGCACAAAGGAGGGGTACCGTAGGTACCAAAGGGAAAGGGCACATGTGGGTGCCTAAGGGGAAAGGGCACACGTGGGTGCCGATGGGGAAAGGGCACACGTGGGTGCCAAAGGGAAAGGGATAATCAATAGAAAAATAGTGGAAGTCCCACCGTGATCGCCAATTTGTAGATCGTGATAAATCCACACATGAACATGGGGAGTTTTAAATAAGAGAAAAAATATATGTGGAGATGATGATATGAAGATAAAGAAGCAAATAAGCACGTGGTGCTATGGAGGAGGGTGATCGCCAGAGGGGTTACCTCAATAACAAATAAAGAAGATCGTGAATACCTGGTGGAAAATTGAACGCGGGATAGATTGTGAATTCCTTCCTCCGCCTTCAATCGGCCGGTCGATAAAGGGAGTTTTTCCTTATTGATTATCCTTGCAAAAATAAGACAAAATAAACAAGAAGGAGATCAGCCAAGTGCACGTAGTATCAATCCAAAGATGACATGAAGATAAAAAAAGGACAAAAACATGCGCACCTTATTTTTTTGGTTTTTTTTAAAACCTCTAAAGAGGAATTAGGGAAAAGAAGAGATATGTGATGAAGCTAATGCAAACGTAAAAGAAGAAGAGACAATGATGATGATGGAACTAATGCAAACGCAAAAAGACGAACCCAGTGGTGATCGGTTGATGAAGACGAAGCAACACAGAAAAAATAAAAGAAAACCCTGTTGTCCCTGACGACAGTAAAGGGAAACAAGGTGGACGCGGCCGGCTAGATGCAGAGGAAGCAGAGCCCCTTCAAACAATCGCACAGGAGGAAGACGGAGCTCTGTAACCTGTAAACTGTAAACCTCTGTTTGATTTGAATTCTCTGACCCGTCTAACCTCTTAACCTGTGAACTCTTCAACCTCTTGAACCTCTGCCTCGATCGACCAGAGCATCCTTTTATAGGATTTTAATCGAAGATAAGCTCAAATTTGGGAAGATAAGGATAGGCAATGATCAAAGAAGGCAGGACTCTAGCTCCAATTCGAGCAAGGAGACCATTGGAGGCAGGGAACTCTTCGGGAAAGAGGAGTTAAAGCAGGACACGAAACGGAAAACACGACCTTGCGAAAGGCGTCAAATCACAAATTGACGACCTACATCAAGACGTTACTCAAAACACGACCATGATCAAGGGCATCACTTCTTGGATTAAATTTTGGCAATACAACTTACTTTATTTGAAAATTACGAGAACACGCCTGGGATAAAGGCGTTAATTGAAAACACGCCCTGAAGAAGGATGTTTAATCAATAATTTGAATTTATTTTGAAACTGGATAATACCAGGAATTGACGCCCTGACATTTGGTCGTCCTTTCTTTTTAACACGCCCTATGTTAGGTCGCTATATAAAACACGCCCCTCATTAGGTCGCGAATCACAAAAAAATTGCAAAGACCAACTCAAAAACACACATAAAATAGAAAAACTTCATATTATGGAAATATTGAAGTTCACATTGGGGCGTCATGAGATTTGATCAACATAGCATCAATTTTGGCGTGTCTACACATAGCACATGCTTGTGCCTAAGAGGCACAACAGGACTGTGTTAAGTAAAGTCTATACATCCGATTGTACAGTGTCTTAGCCATCGTCTCACTTCTTCAAGTCTACACAATGGTCGGTGGTAAGTCTACACATTGGTGTTTCATTCGAAGTCTGTACACTCACCAGTGAACGAAAAGTCCACACATTGGACTGTAGCTGCTTGTTCTTCAAAGTCTGTACATTGGGCTTTCACATGAAGTATGTACATCCGTTCGTTCTGCATCGTTATCAAGTCTGTACAGCCACTCTTTGAGCATCAAGTATATACTTGGTATTGGGTGAGCATAGTCAAGTCTGTACACTGCACTCGAGTCCGTTGTCTTCAGTAAAGTCTATACATTGGCATCGGTCTTCACCTTGAGTATGTACAGTGGCTGCTTCATATAGGAAGTATGTACAGCCGTTGCCTCTTCATATAAAGTCTATACTTTGGACAAGTCTGTACACTGGTTTTCCTTCTTATGAAGCCTTTATATTTACTAAGTCTATACACTGCTTTCCTTCTCATGAAGCCTTTACGATCATTGAGTCTATACACTACGTTGTGCATACTTTGCATTGCACTCGTGGTTGCAAAGCCTGTACAGGGTTTACAGTTAAATTGAATATGCTCTTGTCTGTCTGATAGGGAATGCAGAGACAAATGAAGGGCACGTGATCCGCGGTACCTGGCTCGTGATCCGAGAAGAACAAGGTATCCAGATGAGGACACGTGTTCTGACAATCCATTGGATGCTGCCACGTGGTCCAAATGCTTTGGCGGGAAACGTGGAGAGCACACGCCTGCTGCTGCTGCTGCTATATATACATGCCTTCTTCCATAGAAGAAGTGAGATCGAAGAGAAGGGAGAAAGTCTATACAGCCACAGCAAGGCTCCTTCGATCCAAAGAGAGAAAAGAGAGAAGAAGAAGATACAAAGAAGAAGAAGAAATAGAGAAGAAGAAGAAAAAGAGAGAAGAAGAGATCGAGAGAGATTGAGGTGAGAGAGAGCTGATTGAGAGTGAGAGTGAGAGAGTTTGTATCTCAGTCTCGTGGTTCAAAACTAGAGCTGAGCTTTGCTCTTTAGAGCTACATTGCTTTTGGGTTTTGCTTTTTCGTTTTGATTCTGTCTTTTCAATTCCGAACATTGTTTCCTCAAGCTGTGTGTCAACGGTCTTGCAGTGGTAGTCTCCACTAGACGGGTTAAGCTGTATTTCCCCAGCGGTTGCAGAGGATCAGATCCTCTTGTCGGCAAACTGTAGTGCCCAGCGAAGCTGTGTATCAGCGGGTTGTTTGGCCAAGCTGTAAAGCCCAGCGGACGCAAGCTGTGTTGCGCAGCAGGAAGCCATACTCGGTTGAGTGTGGGGTGGACGTAGGTCGTTGACCGAACCACCTAAAAATTGTGTGTGCAGTGTGTTTGTGTTTTTGTGTGATCTGTGTGCGATGGGAATTCTTGCTTAGCTTATTTGGTTGCATCGCTTATGCTCATGTCTAGCTTTCGATATATAGATATGGTGAATGGCTTTCATGGGTCGACTTTTTGCTTAGCATTCTTCCTTTAGCTTAACTGATGTTTGCCTAAATTCCGCTTTAGAACTTACAGTAGTTTTAAATTAGGCAAGTTAATCTATTCACCCCCCTCTAGATCCACACTTAGTGGAGATAGACTGCGTCCATCTAACCCAACACTTGGTATCAGAGCCTAACTCTTCTGCAGGGACTCATCGCCCGAAGAGAATAGGCAGAGATGGATGCTCAAGGGATGATTGCCGAAGGTCACTCAACAACGAAGCCCCCATTCTTTGATGGATCAAACTACGCATACTGGAAGAACCGTATGCAAGTGTTCCTCAGGGCTAAGGATTATGAGATTTGGAAGATTGTCAGCAAGGGACCTTATGAGCTGTCCCCGAATGAAGATGCATGGACCAAGGAGGAGATCAGAAGGTCCACGCTGAATTGGAGTGCTATAAATGCTATCCAGTGCGCTTTGCACCCTACAGAATTCTCCCGTGTGTCTGCTTGCAAATCAGCTAAGGAGATGTGGGATGCGCTGGAAGTAATTCATGAAGGTACATCTCAAGTAAGAGAGCAGAAGGCCAATCTTCTTGTATCTGAGTATGAAGCCTTCAAGATGAAGCAGAACGAGTCCATCAGCGAAATGTACGCTCGGCTGACTGTCATAACCAATGGCCTCAGAGGTTTTGGGAAACCTCAGACAGAGTATGATGTAGTGAGAAAATTCTGCGCTCCCTAACTCCCATTTGGCACACCAAAGCAACAGTGATGGAGGAGTCAAGGGACTTGCGTAATACTAAAGCTGATGAGCTGATTGGCTCACTAATGGCATATGAGATAAACATGCCAAGGACAGATGAAGCCGAGAGGAAGAAGAAGCTGATAGCGCTGAAGGCTAGTTCCAACAAATCAACAAAATCTAGCTCCAGCAACTCTTCATCATCAGAGGAGAGCCTAAATGAAGAAGAAGATGTGACTTGATCTGAGATAGCCATGATGACTAGAGAGTTCAGGCAATTTCTCAGAAAGGGAGCAGGACGGTTCGGCCAGAAGAAATACAATGGTGGCCGAAAGGATAAAAGGTATAAATCTAAATCTGCAAAGAAAAATGAAGCTAATGTCTGTTATCAATGCAGGAAACCAGGGCATCTGAAAGCTGACTGTCCAGACAATCAGAAACATAAGGACAGGTCAAAGAAGAAAACCAAGAAGGGAAGAGCTATGATCAGCACATGGAGTGATGAAGATGAAGGCTCTTTCAGCAGCAGCTCAGATAGTGAAGCCGAATCTGAACAGCCCATTTGCCTTGTGGCAATAAGCTCCGAAGATAGAGAGGAGGACACAGATGAGGTAATCACTAGATTTGAAAACTTCACAATTGCTGATTGGGTAGATGCTTATCATGACATAGCTGATAGAGCTGATGATATTAGAAAAGAGAATAGGCATCTTAGAAGAAAAATCAATTCCATGCAAAATGATAAAACTCTATCTGATAAAATTGCATGTTTGGAATCTGAAAATGATAAACTGAAACTCACATGCTTTGAAGTAGAGGACATCAAAATTGAGTTAAAGGTTTCTAGGGAAGAGAATCTAAGGCTTGAAAATGAAATTGATGAATGGAAGCTGAAGATTCAAAAATGTGAAAGTGAAGTAAAAATCATCTCTGAAAAATATGAAGCTGTCCTCAATGTCAACAATGAGCTGAAAAAGTCTATTGATGAACTTCAGAAAGATAATGAGGATAAAATGAAAACCATTGAGAAAATGACCCAAGGAACAGATAACTTAAATGCTTTGCTAGGGTCAACGGTTAATTTCAGAAAAGAGGGCCTAGGATTTAGTTATAGTGCAACAAAAACATTTGGGATGAGAACAATTTTATTTGTTGCGCAAAAGGAAAAGGGACCTCTAATTAGCATGAACTCAACAAATTTGATGAACAAAACTGCTAATCTGAAAAAGCCCAATGCTGAGGAGAAGGGCAAACGAAAGGTTAATGAGCCTAGTAGAGCCAGCACATCCAAGCAGAATCCTAGGGCTCAAACTCAGGTTAGGGGTCAACCTACACAGTCCAGTAAACCCCAGGTCAAGGTAACCAAGTCTCCACCATCAACTCCACCTCTGAAGAAGACCCATTACAAACCTGTGTATAGGTCAGCAGGGTCCAAAGTACAGGGGAGACAGAGTGCTGCTAGGAGTCAACCCAATTATTTTTATCAACCCAGAGCTCAGACCCACTACAATGCACAGCTAACCTACTTCAATAGCTCAGATTGGTCTAGAACTCAGGGTAGGTTTACAGGTCTTGCACACCAGGGTGCTCAATATCAAAGACCTTACAGTAGAAATTGGGTCAATGGGTATGGTTACTAGACATCTAGAAACCAATATTTCCATAGCCAGCCTAGGAACTACTATGGCCAAAATTTTGTGAACACACCCTGGCCAAGGCACTGGCACAGAAATAACAATACTGTCAATAATCATGCTGCTGCCAATAAGAAAAGGAACAATAAAAAGAAAAGGAACAACAATAGAAGAAAATCTGTAGGATCCACTGAACAAAGTTCATTTAAACAAATGTGGATTCCGAAACATCTGCTTTCCTGCTTTGCTTCTTGTTCATTTACATTGGAGCCCAATCAGTTCTGGGTTCCAAACTTCTCTACCTAATTGTGTATGCAGGTATGCCTGGCAGCCAAGAACAACTTGTGGTACATGGATAGCGGCTGCTCCAGGCATATGACAGGAGATAGGGCCAAATTTTGCATGCTGACTGAGAAAGTAGAAGGCCTTGTCACCTTTGGAAGTAACACAAAGGGTAGGATTATCAGATCAGGTAAGGTAGGTAAGTGTTCTACCTGCTGTATTGATGATGTTATGCTGGTTGAAGGGTTAGCCTATAATCTACTTAGCATCAGCCAGTTATGTGATAAAGGTTACAATATTTTATTTAATTCTCAATGCTGCAAGGTTTTTGAACCTGATTCTGATATTGTCAAATTTTCTGGAAAAAGAATAAATAATACGTACATGATAAATTTAGATGAAATTCAACACACTAACCTTTGCCTTACTGCCAGTAGAGAAGACATAGCATTTTTATGGCATCGTAGGTTAGGTCATGCTAGCTACACTGTTTTGCACAAATTAAATAAGCATGGCATGGTTAGAGGACTTCCTGAAGTCTCATTCAAGAAAGAAAATAAAATCTGTGATGCATGCACTCAATCAAATATAACTAGAAAGTCATTTAAGTCTAGAACTGAAAATCTGTCTTCCAAACCCTATGAGCTGATACATATGGACCTTTTTGGGCCAACTAGATCTGTCAGCCTATCAGGGAGGAGGTATGGGTTTGTCATGGTAGATGACTTTTCTAGGTATACTTGGGTTTATTTCTTATCTAATAAGAGTGATGCTTTCTCTGAATTTCAAGAGTTTTATGATAAAAAAAAATCAGAAAATTAAAAATATTTTGTCTGATCATGGAGGTGAGTTTGAAAACTCACAATTTGATGAATTCTGCAGGTCAAATGGAATCAACCACAGGTACTCCTCACCAAGGACACCTGAGCAGAATGGAGTTGTGGAGAGAAGGAACATAACCCTAGTGGAAATGGGTCGTACACTCCTTGTCGAATGTGGTCTACCAAGGAAATTTTGGGCTGAAGCAGTGAACACTACCTGTTATGTAATTAACAGAGCCATGGTAAGACCTTCTACCCAGCAAACACCATATGAGATCTTAAAAGGTAAGAAACCTTCTATTGCTCACTTCAAGGTCTTTGGTTGTAAATATTTTATTCACATAAATGATAAGAAGGACCTTGATAAATTTGAACCTAAAGGACAACCAGGAATTTTTCTTGGCTATTCTAAAAACACCCGAGCATACAGAGTGTACAATCTGAACTCTAAGACTGTTGAAGAATGTCCACACATAGTTTTTGATGAATCCTTGGTAAATTCTTATGTTGGTCAATGCAGTAATGAAAACAATGGTGAAATTCTGAAGGAAGGAGATCCTGCAGACAAATCTGAGGATGAAGAAGGACATAAAGAGTTTAATGAAGAGGAGCCTACAGTTCAGGGGGAGGTAAATCAAGTTCATGATAGTCCAATTGCAAATATTAGATATCTCAAGGATCATCCTGTAGATAATGTTATTGGAAATCTGTATGACCCTCCTAGGACTAGAGGCCACTTAAGAATTCAACATGAACTGAATGCTTATGCTTTTGTATCAAACACAGAACCCAAGTCCGTTGACTGTGCTCTCCAAGATGTGCATTGGATTAATGCCATGCATGAGGAGCTCAATCAATTTGACAGGAATAAGGTGTGGTTTTTGGTTCCACCTCCTGATCATGAAACAATCATAGGGACTAAATGGGTATTTAGAAATAAAACTGATGAAGCAGGGAATGTTACTAAAAATAAAGCCAGACTTGTAGCTCAGGGGTACAATCAGAAATTTGGAATAGAATTTGAAGAGTCTTTTGCCCCTGTAGCTAGGTTAGAAGTAGTAAGAATTTTATTGGCTTATGCATGTTCCCTAGGAATAAATCTTCAGCAGATGGATGTGAAATCTACTTTTCTAAATGGGGAAATTAATGAGGATGTATATGTGAGACAGCCTCCTGGGTTTTAATGTTTAGATTTCCCTAATCATGTTTACAAGCTCAATAAAGCTCTCTATAGTTTAAAGTAAGCTCCTAGAGCTTGGTATGACAGTTTGAGCAAATTTCTCACCGATAAGAACTTCACAAGAGGTATAGTTGATCAAACATTGTTTACCAAGGTAAGCCATCCAGATATTCTTATCATTCAGATTTATGTGGATGACATTGTGTTTGGGTCAACTAACCCCAAATTGTCTGAGGAATTCTCTCAAATAATGACTGATGAATTTGAAATGAGCTCAATGGGTGAGCTCAAACTATTTCTTGGACTGCAGGTTACACAAACAGAAGATGGCACCTTCATCTCTCAGTCCAAGTATGTAAAGAACTTATTGAAGAAGTACAAAATGGACAATCTCAAGGAAATAGCTACTCCAATGTGTACCTCAACCAGTTTGGATGAAGATTCTAAAGGTAAACCTGTGGACCAAAGGCTATACAGAGGTATGATCAGATCTCTTCTCTATCTTACAGCATCTAGGCCTGATATACAATTTGCTGTGTGTTTATGCTCTAGATTTCAGGCCAGTCCTAAAGAAACTCACTTTAAAGCTGTGAAAAGGATTTTTAGGTATTTACTAGGCACCCAAGAACTAGGTCTCTGGTATTCTGCTAAGTGTGAGTTAGAGCTTCTAGCCTACACTGATGCAGACTATGCTGGGTGTCGAGTAGATAGAAAAAGCATCAGTGGCTACTGTCAATTCCTTGGTGGCTGTCTAGTGTCTTGGGCATCTAAGAAGCAACACACTATAGCATTATCCACAGCTGAAGCTGAGTATGTTACAACATGTAATTGTGCAGCCCAAGTACTTTGGATTAAGCACCAACTGGCTGATTATCAGATAAATCTGGGATGCATTCCACTTTTATGTGATAGTACTAGTGCTATATGCCTTGCTAAAAATCCTGTTCACCATTCTAGGACTAAGCATATAGAGATAAAACATCATTTTCTTAGAGATGTTGTATATAAAAATGAGATTGAAATGAATTTCATAGAAACTGAAAAATAAATTGCTGATATTTTTACTAAGCCTCTTGGGAATGAAAATTTAAGTTTCTTAGAAGAGAACTTGGCTTATGTAAATTTCAGCATGATGAATGATTGTTTAACTGCTGTGAATAAAATTTCTGATGTGGACTTGCATTTGATTGCTTGGATAATTCATGTGGATGTGAATATTGAAACAGACTCATAATCATTACTGAACATGCATGTAGAACTGTCATGCATTGCATTTCTCTACATAACCGTGGATAATTTCAGTGTTCAAAGAAAACATTGCATATATTCAGGGGGAGCTTGTCGAGTATTTGCATGTCTTTGCATATCATTCATTCATGACCTATGCATAAGCTCTCTCTCAATTAATTCTTACCTTTCATTAGCAAAGTGCATGCATATAGACATGGGGAGTATTGCTAGAAATTCAGAGTGATTTCAATTTTCTTGAAGTCATTCAACCTTTAACTCTGAATACTTGTCTCTGACATTATGGCAATCTGTTGGTCAGTTCTGATTTCTAAGTAGTAGAAAATGGACTTCTTCATTTATAAGAATTTGAATTGTTCAAAAACTGATGTAATGGTTTAAATCTTATAATGGTTGGAGTTTAATGATTGCAATCAGTATATAAGTAAGTTGAAAATTGATAAAACTCTCAACCTCTTTCTTATTTCATGTCAGACAAAGCTAATCATATCTGAAATCTGAAAACTCATCTGAAATCATGTTAGAGAGGTTAAGTATGTGTATTGTTCTTAAACAAGTCATTCTGAAACATAAAAAGGACATCTAAGAAAGATATTGAAAAATATTAAAAATCATTGAAAATTAATATTGGCAGAGCAATGACTGGTAAATCACTGAGAAACTGAGTGATCCATCACAGAAGTGGACACCACTCATGTCATGAAGTGTATCAGCTATCTCTGTATAAAATGTTCAAAACAGCAGGCTGGTTTCACCGAGTACGTGGGGGTAACTGGCGTTTGATAAATGTGTACCCTCACACAAAAAGGTGTAACTCAGTTCTGTTAAATTTGATTATAGGCAGAATGATCCATCTTATTGAGTATCTAGGGGTATTGGCGTCTGATAAACGTATACCCTTACGCAGAAAGACTTATGGTACCTGAATGCTCTAAATGGTCTAATTTTGATAATGCTGCTCCTTCAAAAGAAAAGTTCATGAGTGTCAATTTGTTTAGTTTCAATACATGACTTGGTTTCTCTCAATATTTTTTATGAGACTATGAAAGTAAGATATTATGAAACTAAATCTTTCATGCAAATGTGATTCTGGTTTATTGTTTTATCATGCACAGTGAACTTATCTATTGCTTGTAGTGCATGAACTCCAAATTTCATCATCCTTAAACCAGAACTCTTTCTGACAGTAGTTTCTAATTTCATATGACTGAAGACTCTATGCTTTAGAAAGCTTATTCATGAACTACCTGTTCAGAATGCCAGCCAGTTCTTCTCTTGATCCTTCTCTTCTATTTAATTTTTCCCTCCTCTTTGTTGATGGCAAAGGGGGAGAATTTTGTCTAGGGGGATGTCTAGGGGGAGAATACATATCTGTCTGAATTCTGAATTCATTCCAAGGGGGAGTGGGAGTGTATATGCATAATGATAAGGGAGAGTTTGAGGCAGTGAGTTGCATGCATTCATAGCATCTGCATGTCAATCTGCATAACTCATCATGTCTTTCATCAAACATATACCTATATGTCAGGATGTTGTTATTCTACTTCATATGGGGTTGCCATCATCAAAAAGGGGGAGATTATTGTGACCCCTCTATGTTGATGATGTTGACACTTGCTTTATTTCATTGGCAACATCATTATTTTGATTGATTGGCAACTGTATTAATTTGATAAAATTGCTCTATCAGATTGACTATGTGTTCTTTGCATTTAATACACTGCTGTTTGCATTTCTCACTGTCATGGGTCGACGCATCCTCTGATGGGTCGACTCCTTTAGAAGACTTGTTTAGATTGAGTCTATACACTGGAAACTCTTCAATCGATTGAGTCTATACACTGTGCATGTTAGATAGAGTCTATACACTGTGCATGTTAGATAAAGTCTATACAGCGTCAGTTCATGCATGTCTTAGGCTAAGTCTATACATCGTCTTAGGCTAAGTGTGTACAGCGTCAGTCGCTTACATTGTCTTAGGCTAAGTGTGTACAGCGTCAGTCGCATGCATGTATTAGGCTCAGTGTGTACAGCGTCAACGCATTTCACTGGCTCATGTTACAGCATCAACGCACTAAGTCTGTACACTTGATTCACCTTTGAATTGGTCAAGTGTGTACATTCTTTCACTGTAGCTTTCACGTATCAAAGTCTACACATCATGAAAGTCTATACATTCATCACTTACCTTTCGCTCAAGGCAAAGTCTATACATTGGGGTCTTCTCCTACGTTTCTTAAGTGAAGTCTGTACACTGGTTTCTGAAGCCTGAAGTCTATACACTCCAGCCTATTCCTACGATCAAGGCTTTAGCTACATGCAAGTCTGTACATTGGCTTCGCTTCATCAAGTCTGTACATTGAATCGCCAACTTCTTTGAAGTCTACACATCGCTTGATTTCCTGAAGTCTATACATCCACAGTGATCTTTGAAGTCTATACATCCACAGTGAAACTTGAAGTCTGAACATTGGTCTTCAAATCCAAAGTCTACACATTGGTCTTCAAATCCAAAGTCTGCACACTGGTCTTCGAATCCAAAGTCTATACAATGGTTTTCACACTTGAAGTCTATACATTCGATGTGCAGAGTTGATGTCTATACTGTGCCTTATGTTGATCGAGTCTACACATTGGTCGGTGGCAAGTCTATACACTGGCCTCAGCTATTCAAGTCTATTCACTGGACTGTTTGGTCAAGTCTATACACCCTTCAGTTGAAATTCCAAGTCTGTACATCAGACTATGTTAAGTAAAGTCTATACATCCGATTGTACAGTGTCTTAGCCATGTCTCACTTCTTCAAGTCTACACAATGGTCGGTGGTAAGTCTACACATTGGTGTTTCATTCGAAGTCTGTACACTCACCAGTGAACGACAAGTCCACACATTGGACTGTAGCTGCTTGTTCTTCAAAGTCTGTACATTGGGCTTTCACATGAAGTATGTACATCCGTTCGTTCTGCATCGTTATCAAGTCTGTACAGGAACTCTTTGAGCATCAAGTATATACTTGGTATTGGGTGAGCATAGTCAAGTCTGTACACTGCACTCGAGTCCGTTGTCTTCAGTAAAGTCTTTACATTGGCATCGGTCTTCACCGTGAGTATGTACAGTTGCTGCTTCATATAGGAAGTATGTACAGCCGTTGCCTCTTCATATAAAGTCTATACTTTGGGCAAGTCTGTACACTGGTTTTCCTTCTTATGAAGCCTTTATATTTACTAAGTCTATACACTGCTTTCCTTCTCATGAAGCCTTTACGATCATTGAGTCTATACACTGCGTTGTGCATACTTTGCATTGCACTCGTGGTTGCAAAGCCTGTACAGGGTTTACAGTTAAACTGAATATGCTCTTGTCTGTCTGACAGGGAATGCAGAGACAAATGAAGGGCACGTGATCCGAGGTACCTGGCTCATGATCCGAGAAGAACAAGATATCCAGATGAGGACACGTGTTCTAACACTCCATTGGATGCTGCCACGTGGTCCAAATGCTTTGGCGCGAAACGTGGAGAGCACACGCCTGCTGCTGCTGCTGCTATATATACATGCCTTCTTCCACAGAAGAAGTGAGATCGAAGAGAAGGGAGAAAGTCTATACAGCCACAGCAAGGCTCCTTCGATCCAAAGAGAGAAAAGAGAGAAGAAGAAGATACAGAGAAGAAGAAGAAACAGAGAAGAAGAAGAAAAAGAGAGAAGAAGAGATCGAGAGAGATTGAGGTGAGAGAGAGCTGATTGAGAGTGAGAGTGAGAGAGTTTGTATCTCAGTCTCATGGTTCAAAACCAGAGCTGAGCTTTGCTCTTTAGAGCTACATTGCTTTTGGGTTTTACTTTTTCGTTTTGATTTTGTCTTTTCAATTCCGAACATTGTTTCCTCAAGCTGTGTGTCAGCGGTCTTACAATGGTAGTCTCCACTGGACGGGTTAAGCTGTATTTTTCCAACGGTTGCAGAGGATCAGATCCTCTGGTCGGCAAGCTGTAGTGCCCAGCGAAGCTGTGTATCAGCAGGTTGTTTGGCCAAGCTATAAAGCCCAGCGGACGCAACCTGTGCTGCACAGCAGGAAGCCATACTCGGTTGAGTGTGGGGTGGACGTAGGTCGTTGACCGAACCACCTAAAAATTGTGTGTGCAGTGTGTTTGTGTTTTTGTGTGATCTGTGTGTGATGGGAATTCTTGCTTAGCTTATTTGGTTGCATCGCTTATGCTCATGTCTAGGTTTCAATATATAGATATGGTGAATGGCTTTCATGGGTCAACTTTTTGCTTAGTATTCTTCCTTTAGCTTAACTGATGTTTGCCTAAATTTCGCTTTAGAACTTACAGTAGTTTTAAATTAGGCAAGTTGATCTATTCACCCCCCTCTAGATCCACACTTAGTGGAGATAGACTGCGTCCATCTAACCCAACTGAAAACACTTCCAAATGGGCTGAAAATTTACCCTAATACCCTTGGGTTACTAATGAACATATTAGGGTGGTTTTTGCTAGGGTTTTGCAAGGGTATAGTGGTCTTTTGCATAACTTATCTTTCTAGTATAAATAACATGCGAATTTGGAGGAAATGTGTGGAGCTCTAATCTCTCTATCTGTTTTGTAGGAGAACGAAGGGAAGAAGGAGGAAGGCTGAGGAAGAGCTCAAGATTCATCTACTTCCATCCATTTTTAGAGCTCGTGATTGAAGAAAGAAAGGAGCAGATCGAGAAGAGGAATGCGTAGACGTCCTCAACATTGGCATTCAGCTATCCTCCGACCTGAGCATCAGAGATTATCAACTACACCTCATTTCTTCTCATGGGGATCTACTTCTATATCTTGTTTACATCTATTAATGCCATTTGCTTTTGAGTTGTGGGGTTTGCATTGATCATATCTTGTATTTCTAAATTCTAGATATATTTTTGTGTGGACCGTCTGTGGACGGGTGTTTGTGTGAAGGCAGAGCTGCATCTCCGTGTGTTGGGTTTTATTGTGGGGAAAGTTTCCATGTGGTTGGTTATGTATTGTCGGAGCTGCGTCTCCGTGTGGATTTAGTGTCCAGGGCGTGTTTCCCAATTCTGTGTGTGGGTGTGTGCTGCGGTGGCAGCGTGTTGGGGATTTTCCCTATGTGTGGATATTGCTGCGGAAGCAGCGTGTGTGTGTGGTTGGGGTTCGTCCCCGTGTTGCTACGAAAGTAGCGTGTAGTGAAGCCTCACCCGGTTGGGTGAGGGGTGGACGTAGGGAGCACGTCATGGTCCCGAACCACCTAAAAATCTCCGTGTCCTTTGTGAATGCCTATGCGATTGTCCATTTCTCCTATCTCCATTCACAGGTAGATTTGTAGATTTTTATTCACTACTCCACTACACACTGCTACCTCTGCTATTTGTATTTGAGCATAGTTAACTCGTTCTCTGCATTGCATATCCGTGTGAGATCGAAAAGATTGAGAGGATTCTTCTAATCTCACTTGAGTTTATGCTAATTAACGTACTTAATTTTAATTCCACCGTGATCAGTTTAGATTGTTTTTAAAATCCGCCATCTAGGCAAAGGGGATAATTCAACCCCCCTTCTTGTCCGCCATCTAGTCTGGGCCAACATAACCCATCCATGAAGATTTGATCGCACAATCACTTACTATATGCGTTGCACAATTTACTAAAATTTCGGCAGCATCTCCCCACACTTCTCCGATATACCAAAAATATTTATTGATTTTAAAGTTTTCTTAAACACTTATAAGTAAGTGGTTAAGAAAACACTCAAAATCAATAAAGGTATATCGAAGAAGAGTGAGGAGACGCAACTGACATTTTCAGCAAACCATACAAACACATATAGTAAATGACTGCCTAAGTGCGATCAGACATTCACGGACTGTCCAAACGGGACAATTCAAGACTTTCAGGTAGATATATACATTCTCATAAAAAAATGAGAACATACACATCAATCCTAAAGTCTTGAACAGGAAGGTTCATTGACACGGGTTTAACACGCTCTCCTGAGGTGCGTGTAATGTTAGGTCGCACCCACGCACCTCAGCTCACATGGAATACCCCATGTGTTTATATAACATAAAATTAAATAACATCGCACTTATCATTCTGCATACATACGTCTAAATAATATCTAATTTAAAAATATATTCAAATGAAGAACATCAAAGCTAAACAATGCACATTTTTGAGTCAGATCAACATCAAATTTCTATTAAAATCAGGTTTAAAAACACATTTATATGCAATTAAAATCCACAAGGTTTGAAATCACAAGCAGAATTTTTAGAGTATTTACCTATTGCTATAAGTCAACTATTGCTATAAACGAACTAAAATTTTAAAATTATTCTTAGTTATCTATTTATCTGGTTGATTAGTTTGTTTAGTGCGAGGGCAGCCCATGGGGTCCCTTTTTTTTAGGTGAATGATCTCATTTAAATGACTTTGGGTCTGCCGACCCGAGGAAGGGGCAACCTAGAGGTTGGTCCCATAAGCCAGATGAATGTCTCTAGAGGGTCCCACAACCCGGAGGTTGGACCTCCGAGTCTTCTTCCTCCCTTTGTTGTTGATTGCCTTTTTTGTTATCCAAAATCTTGAATTTATTTACAACCTTCTAAAAAAATCAAGGATCAAAGAATCTCAAGAAATTTTCATTTTTGCTTCTGAGTATTCTAGCCAGAGCTATCCAAATATTGACGTCTAGACCTAATCTAATATGTTCTACCATTCCTAACAAGTCCTAAATGTCTGGTTTTTTATTACTTGGTCTCCCATTTTTGTGGTGTACGCATGAAATATGTTCCTAGGGTAAATGATTGTGCATCCACATGCATAGGGTAAACCCAATGCCGTAAGGCTCCCATCATTGTAGGGTCTATGGAGCGTCAGTTCGTTGGTATGCAGAATACCATTCCTTCCTAGAAAAAATGTTGATAGCCTATTCGCTACAGAGAGTGGTTGTGGATTGATATGGAAGGGGAGGGATATTGGCAGCCTATTCGCTACCACAACGTTCCGGCTCTTTGTTCTTTCTGCCACAAACTAGGCCACACAGAGACAGAATGCAAAAAGAAACATAATTCTCATATCCCAAGCAAGAAGACTATTCCAGCTCGGGGTGATTCAAAAACAACTGGTGGGAAGCAACATATAGAATTCAGGCAGCGCCCTGTGTCTACTTTAGTTATTGAAGAAAATGCCAATAGATTCACTGCCCTGTTACAGGATACAAAAGAAATGATAAATCCGAACTTGCCAAATGAGCCTGACAAGGAAATTGATGAAGTTATAGAGACAGAGATGCATGTTGAACAAATAGAGAATAGTTTGAATATTAGTTCTGATACACATCCAAGACAGACAGATTCACATAATGAAAGCGCCCCTCTACAATTTCAACTGGTCCTATCTAGTGATCTGACTACAAATCTTTTGAAGGATCCTGCTAATTCCTCAATCTCTCAGAGACCAACAAGAATGGCTACTGATTCTGGCACAGAGCTCCTTTCTATCCAAAACAGATCACTATCTGTTCCTAGCTCATCTAACCATGAGGGCCAAGCTACAACTATTGTTGTTAATAACACTATGTTAATGCAACCAGCTAAACAAAGTTTCAATAATTCAGATTCTCAGGAGGATTTGCAAGTTCATTGAAAAGAAATTGATTTTCAAGCAAAGATAAATAATGTGAGTGCTATTCATGTCGACTGGCCGGGAGTTATAACTAGGGGAATGAAGAGGACTGGATCTGAAGGTAAGATCCAATCAAAATCTCAGCTCTAATGACTTTTGTCATACAGAATATTAGGGGCATTGGCATCGATCTATCATTGGGTCGTGCTAAGCTATTGATTAAAGAACACAAAGTAGATTGCATTGTTATTCTAGAGCCTAAAATCAATGTCATTAACCTGGAAAAGGCATGTAAGAAGTTAGGTATGGAAAAATTCCTTGCTAATCATGATGTGCATGCTCATATTTGGATTATGTGGAAAGGCCAGATGGATTTCGCTGTTATTTTTAAGAATGAGCAGCAAATCTCTGTAAAGCAGTCCAATCAAAATTTGCTTGAATTCTATGCTTCCTTTGTTTATGCTAAGTGTACACCAGTTGAAAGAATGTCTCTGTGGGCATCTCTTATTCATGTCAACTCTTTACTGAATGGTCTGTGGATTGTGGCTGGAGATTTTAACAACATTATTAAATTTGATGAGAAACTAGGGGGGAACATGCCTTGCTTAAGATCAATAACAGATTTTAAGGATTGTATTAATGACTGCGGTCTTACAGATGTTGGTTATATGGGTTCCAAATACACATGGTACAATCAACAAATAGGTGGCAATGGTATATCGGCTAGATTAGATAGGGTTTTCATCAATACCACTTGGCTAAACTCTTTTCCAATTACTGTGGAGCATCTGTCTAGAGAGGCTTCGGACCATGCTCTTCTTCTAGTGAAATTGGTCTCACACATAAATTTAAAGAGCAGATTTTGTTTCCAGCAAATGTGGACAAAGCATGAGCTCTTCTTACATGCTGTTGAACAATGCTGGAAAACCAGTCCATTAGCCTCGTCTGCTATTACCACTTTGTGTCTTAAACTCAAGTCATTGAGGTATATGCTCCGGGATTGGAACAAGCAGGTTTTTGGTAATGTACATAAAAACTTGTTGGAAGATGAAAACTTAGTGCTGCAGGCTGAGGACATCTATGATCAGCAACCTTCTCAAAGCAATTTTTCGTCTCTTGAAAATGCCAAAAATATTCTTACAGAGAGAATTCTTCAGCAAGAAGTTTTCTGGAGACAAAAATCAAGAATATGTTGGCTGGCAGAAGGAGATAGGAACACAAAATTCTTCCATATGACTGCTATGGCCAATAGGAGGAGTAATTGCATACCTCACCTCAGGACCTCCGATGGTGATCTTACCTCTGACAGTCAGAAAATGAAGGACATTGTTGTTAGTCATTTTCAAGCTGCTTTCACCTCCCAGCCTCACTACATTGACAGTGATAGCATTAACTGCATTCCTCACATGGTAACCCAGGATGATAATACCTTCTTGAATGCTATTCCTAATGAAATGGAAATCAAGGATGTTATTTTCTCTATGTCCCCAGACAGTGCCCCGGGCCCTGATGGGTTTACTGGGAGTTTCGTTCACAAGGCTTCGCCAATCATTGCCGATACTATTATCAAGGCAATTCAAGAATTCTTTACTGAAAGGAAAGCTCTTCCAAGGTGCTTCACTACTACCATTATTGCTCTTATTCCAAAAAACAAGAATGCAACTGATATCTCAGAATACAGGCCTATTAGTCTGTGCAATTTTTCATACAAGATCATTTCCAAAATTTTGAGTAACAGGTTATGCAGATTTCTTCCATCTCTCATTTCAACGGAACAAACAACTTTTGTCAAAGGAAGGCACATTATTAAAAACATTGCATTAGCTCAGGAAATGGTTCAGGAATTAGGTAGAAAAACTAGAGGCAGCAATGTCATCCTAAAGCTGGATATGGCAAAGGCCTATGACCGAATTGAATGGGATTTTCTATTCGCATTCTTGAAGAGATTTGGTTTTAATAACCACTTCATCAGTCTCATTGAAAATATGGTTACTAACTGTTGGTTTTCTATCTCACTAAATGGTGAATCTGCTAGATTTTTTAAATCATCCAGAGGCATCCGACAAGGTGATCCTATTGCCCCCTACCTCTTTATTCTTGCCCAAGAGATATTGAGCAGATTACTCAAGGACAATTTTATGAAAGGAAGAGTGGGTTGGTTCTCTGGTCCCAGGAGATGCCCACTTATTTCCCATCTTCTGTTTGCAGATGACACATTAATATTTGCAAAGGCTAATGCAGACTCTATCTGCAACCTCATGAATACTTTAAAATCTTATGAGCAAGCTTCTGGCCAACTGATCAATGTGAGTAAGAGTGGCTATTTTATTCATCCTAATAGCAACCCAGCACTCCAAAGAAGACTTGAGGCTATTACAGGTTTCTCGAGACAAGCATTTCCACACAAATATCTGGGTTACCCGCTGGTCATGGGCAGAGTCAAAAAAGTATATTTTGCTGGTATTATCTCCACAATCCAGAAGTGTATAGAGGCTTGGCAAGCTAAACTACTTTCACAGGGCGCACGTCTGATTTTAATCAAACATGTTCTTACATTCATTCCTATCTATATTTTAGCCTCCACTCCACTTCATGCTGGCATTCACCAGTTATTAGATAGGTCCTTTGCAATTTTTTCTAGGGATCCTCCAAGCATGGAAATAGGAGACACTGGAGATCTTGGAAAAATGTCTGCAAACCGATTTCTCTTGGTGGACTTGGGATTATGTCTTTAAGACACATGGACCTCGCCTTGCGGGTAAAAATGCTCTGGAATGGACTGTACTCTAATTCACTCTGGGCTGAGTTTTTCAGGGCCAAATACATACAAGATAGACACCTCACTGAGGTTAGCTTCATCTGCATCATCTCCCTTTTGTTGTGTAGTTGAAGACGACATGACAGCAGCAGATTATTGCTTTGTAAATGGGGAAGGCAATAAGGATGGGATTAAAAAAAAATGGCAGGGCCTAGAATTGCTCTGATACCATGATAAATCTGGAGTGAGGCAAATTTTCGGTGTGGTCCAACACCTCCACCTAATCTCATATATTTATATAGTAGAGTTTGTACAATCACCAATCCTGATCACATCCCGATATTGTAGGGATTGTGATAAATGTGTACAACAAAGATAAATATGTACAACAAATTCATAAGTCTATTTTCTGAGTAAAATGGAAACTGCATTCTCAGCATTCCCATACACTCCCCCTCCACCGCACCCCCTCGCCCTCCTGCGACCCCCCCTCCACCGCACCCCCCTTGCCCTCCTGCGACCCCTCCCCCTCTTGCGCACCCCCTCCCCCTCCACCGCACCGCTTCTGCGACCCCCTCCCCCTCCTACGACCCCCCCTCCATCGCACCCCCTCCCCCTCCACCGCACCCCCTCCCCCTCCTGCGACCCCCCCTCCACTACACCCCCTCCCCCTCCTGTGACCCCCCTCCCCCTCCACCGCACCCCCTTCCCTGCTGTGACCCCCTCCCCCTCTTGCTGCCCCCTCCACCTCCCAGAACAACCTCCCCCGCCACCGGACCCCCCCCACCAGAACCCCTCCCAGATGCCCCTCCCACCGAGCTCCCCATCCCCCCTCCCACCGAGCTCCCCCCCTCTTGCTGGCCCCTCCCCCTCCCAGACCAACCTCCCCCGCCATTGGAACCCCCCCACTGGAACCCCTCCTAGATGCCCCTCCCACTGAGCTCCCCCACCCACCGAGCTCTCCCTCCCCCCCTCCCACCGATCGATCTCCCCCTCCCCCCTCCGATCGAGCTCACCCCCTTCCTGCCGGTCCCACCGAGCTCCCAGATCAACCTCCCCCGCCGCCCCACCCCCGCCACCGGAACCCCCCCCACTGGAACTCCTCCAGGATGATCCTCAACCTCAAAAAATAAAAAAAAAACACCATGGCAAATGCGGCGACGACGAGAGGGAGAGGGAGAGGGAGAGGGAGGGGGCTTACCGGCAACGGCGAGCTCCGGCGTGGACGGCGAGGACGGCGGGGTACCGGCGACGGCGAGCTCCGGCGTGGATGGCGAGGACCCGTGATGGTGACGGCGAGGGCAAGCTCCGGCGAGCATGGCGAGGTAGATCGGGGGGGAATGGGGGGAGGAAAAAGAGTGCGAGAGGGAGATGGGGGGGATGGGGGGGAATGGGGGGAGGTCGTGTCGCGGGGGAAGTGAAATTTAGCGACGGAACTTGGGACGGAAATATTTTTGTCTAAATATCCGTCTAAAATTTTAGACGTATTTTCAGATAGATAATATTATGTCCCAAATATAGCATTGTTTTTTTGAGGAAACTATCTGTCTGAATTTTTAGATGGATTTGCGACGGTAATTATTCCGTCGCAAATATCCGTCGCTAATATGGCTTTTTCTTGTAGTGCATGTACGTGCATATTGGGTGTAGTCCGTCTACATGGTCAGCCAATATAAGCCTTTGAGCTTGATGTTGTTCTTCATTCTATCTCCGTCTTGGTGAGCACTGCATAATCCTAAATGGACTTCATGCGTGATGGCTCGAGCCTCGGCTGGTGAGACACATCTCAGAAGAACCGACTTGTCCCTCTCGTGGACAAGTCTGTATAGAGAGTCGCTGATTAACTCATATAATGTTGCTCGGCGGAGTAGCTAGACCCTTTGAGCTAGGTCAAGGGGGAGCCAACTTTTCTTAAATTTGATGGTCGGCTCACGCCAATCTTCCTCTTCTAGAGGAGTGTTCTGGTCAAGGTTACGAACCTCATAGACAGTGAGGTCGTACTCATCTTCAAGTGTACTCGGCATCAGTCTTCTGTGCTTGACAGTGAGGTCAACTTCACCCTCGGGCGGAAGTCTGATAGGCGCAATCAATTTTGTCGGGGCGTCTGCCTGGGCATTGCTGCTCTTGGGAACATGGTCTATTTCAAAGAAATAGAACCTCCATATTAGTGTGGTGATGGCGGCGTGGTATGGCACCAATTCTTGCTTCCATATGTCATAGATGCCGAGGACTTGCTGAACTATTAGTTGGGAGTCCCCGTAGGCTTTAAGGCATTTGATGCCCATGTCGAGAGCCATCTGAAGCCCGATGATTAGAGCTTCATACTTAAATTCATTGTTGGTCAGGGAGTTCATGAGGGCACATGAGTTGTATAAAACCCCGCCCCGAGGAGTCAAAAAAAATGTCTGCACCCGCCATGATGGCAGAATTTTGATTATTCTGGGTAATCCCTCGGGAAGCACCATCGAAGTAGAGCTCCCAACTGGCTACATTGGCTATGAGGGCGTCTTGCTGCTGGCAATGCAAGACATCTCTGGTCTGTTCAAATGGTGTCGGTGACTGGGAAGCTAGGGACTCCTCATCAGGGAGTTTCGTGTTGAGAGGTGAATCGACTGGGAAGCAATGGGACCATTTGAGTTGCCTCTTCTGGGCAAACTGATTCTTGGGTGAGCTTTTAATAAAATGCATATGTGTATTTCCTGAATTTTTAATTTTCTTTATTCTATTATGAGCATTCAATTCATCAGATTTCAGGATATAGCAGTTGTGCATCATATGACCGAATATTCCACAATAATGACATTATCCCTTTTTAGTATGAGTGTGTGAGAGATCATGTGACTTATGTGCAGCATTCTTTGTATCAACAGGAGTGCTTTTGTTCTTTTTCTGTAGATTTTCATTCTTTTTCAGTTTCTGAATTTGTTCTGCAGATTTGGGACTGACTGTGGATTTTTGAGTTTTCTGAGCACTGAATTCGAGGATAGGTACACTAGATGTGCTAGCTGGCTCAGAACTACACACAAATGAAGTGTGAATCTTACTGTTAAAGCCCTTTTTATTAGCTGGGTTAAAACCCAGACCCTCACGTTGGAAATTAATTTTGCTACCAAGGAGCTTATCCAAATTACCCCTTCCACTCACAAATTTAGCTAAAGATTCATTCAAACTTGAAATCTCATATTGCAGTTTGGAAACATGAAGCTCATAGTTAACAATTTTAACTTCATAGTACACAGCCTTTTCGTTTAACATCTGATTGATGGTCCTTAGGCTAGCAATTTCTTGTTCAGCATTCAGCAACTCACTAGAGCTCACCAGGCTTACACTCTTCCCTTTTTCTAAAGTGATTAGCCTCTCAGACATAGCTGAGTTTAGGTGTTTCACCTTGTTAGTTTCCTCTTTCAGTTTACTGTTTTGCTCCTGGAGTTCATCATCAAACATCAACTCACATAAGGAAGTCTGATATTCATTGAACACTTCTTGTTGATTTTCTGATTGAAATTTGTCAAGGTTTTTCCGAAGCTCTAAGTTTGTAGCTTTAACATCCTCCAGCTCTTCGGAGATCAGTCTATTTTCACTTTCTAGACTCATTGTCCTATGTTCAGATTGTTGAACCTAATTTTTGAGTTTCTTGTCTTCAGATTTAAGATAATCAAGCTCAGAGCTAAGAACATCAAGATCTGTCAGTTGTTTTCTAAGAACACCATTTTTAGTTTTCAGTGTTTCATAGTCCTTTATTAAGGATTCAGCTTCTTCAAATTTTTTAAGTTTCCTTTTTAGAGTTTTATTCTAGTTTATCAGCATTTCAAAAGATTCTAACAGCTTAGCATATGCATCTTCCCAGTCTTCTAAAGTAAAAGAAGAGAAAGGATTGTTTACCTCTTCTTCATCCCTGCCTTCATTTTGATCTTCACTTTGATCAATGCCATCTGCCACCAGACAATTATTTTTACTATTCTAATGAATTGCTGTCATTTCGTCCAAGACCTCCTTGGCAGACCTGCAATCACGGATATGTGGAAAATTGTCAGCATTTATGGCGTCTCTCAAAATACTTAGAACTTTAATATTCTCCGCATTTTTCATCCTATGTTTATCTGTCCATTTGGACACATCTTTAGGCAGTTTGTGTGGTCCTTTTGAAATAAGGTTCCAGAGGTTGGGATTCACTGCATTTATAGATGTGCACACACTGCCTAGCCAGGTAGGGAAATCAGACCCATTAAACACACAAGGATGAGCCATAGCTGAATCAAAAGCAATCAACCAAGAAAGATAAATGACCAATCGAAGAAGCACCGAGAGTCACAGGACCTACTGCAGATCGTTAGATCTGTAGAGCCAATAACCTGCTCTGATACCACTTGTTAGATCCAGAGGGGGTGAATGGATCTTAAATAAAAAGATTTACCAATTTAAACATCGTTAAGTCTGAACTTCTTTCAACTAGATGGTCTACCAATATGAGGAAGCGTAGTAAAGCACCAAGCAAGACAAGGCAGATCACTCAGAATAGAAAACGGCTCAGGGATGACTTTGAATCCTTTAGAGGCAATTTGTAAACTAGTGGGGAAAGATTCTAAGGCACACACACACAAATCAAACACTTCACGGATTTGATGAATCAGGCAATCAATAAATCTAACAGGCGGCGCACACCCAACCTGACAAGGGCCCCTGTGAGAGAAGTAGAAGGCAGGAGCAAACACACAAGGAAAACCACAGAACACTAAAATTTTAGGTGGTTCGGCCAGACCCACAGTCTACCTACGTCCACCCCTCACTCAAACCGAGTGAGGATTCCACTAACCCAAGTTGGAGTTCCAAGCAGACCCAGTTTGCAATAAACACTGCCTTACAGCTTGACCTAGAGGAACACTCTCCTCTCTTCCTCCAAACCGGAGGGAATCACTAGTGACAGCCTGTCACTAGCAACCAGAGACCCAAGTCTCTCTTCCTCTAAACCAGAGGGAAACCACAAGCGACACCCAGTCACTTGCTAACCGGAGGACCAATCCTCCCTTCCTCCAACCCGGAGGAAACCTAGCGACACCTAGTCACTAGCAACCAGAGACCCAAGTCTCTCTTCTCCTGAGTCCACAGGAGGAACCCCGACCTCAAATCAGAGAATCGAAAAACACAGTTGAAAGGGGAAAATGTAGCAACCCTGGTAAATTAAAGGACTAGAAAGTCTAAATAAATTAAAAATAATAAATACACAAGGCCCAGCCTTTGTACATGACCCTCTTTCGTCCTAAAAAGTCTGACAAAAGAACTCATGGACACTAATATTGTATTATAATAAATTTAAGAATGACATGTTATTTTTAGGTAAGCATTTAATGCACAATGTAATTTTAATTGAATTAAGAATCATTCAATCTCAAAGAAAATGTCAATTTATATTTTATTACTAATTTAAAAAATTTGATATTCTACATTTATTACATTATAAACTTATTAGAAGGGAGAAGGATATATATATAAGATTTAATTACATTAAAGATATGTAAAAGATAAAAGAATGAGTATAGATGTAATTTCAGTTCTTTCAAGGGGATTGAGAAATGGCCAAAACTCAATTGATGTCTCTTTGTGCAGGCGTATCCAACGTGAAACACGACTTAACACAAGTCGTTATTTATAAATTAATGAAAATCAAATAAAGTGTATAGCTAAATAGTTATAGAGATAATACAGATATATACATAATATTAGTCTTTTGAAGGTTAAGTGAAAATGCCAAAAATGAAATGACGCCATACCAATGGGCGTGTATAACATAAGAAACGACTTAAACAAAGTCATTATTTTATTATAAATGAATAATGCTAATTTCTCAATTAAAGAATTTTGGAAAACTAATTACATGAAAAAATAGAGAAAAATGGAAAACTCGTACCCCTAAAATTTCCCATCAAAATCACATTAAGAAAAAAAGATAAAAATCTAGAAAGATCGTTACACCTTAAAATAACAAATAAGGGAAAGGTGAATGACGCCTCCGAGCAAGCCGTCATTTAATTTTGACGACTGTGTATACAAGTGTCATTTACTGAAATAACGCCCCAACTTTAGGCGTCATTTACAAACCGACCCGTTGGTGTTTGGTTCGAACATGGATGTTATCTGGGTAAGTTTTGATTAAGGGATTGATACTTGTATCTTTAAGTTAGTAAGGATTCTACCATGGAAATTTTAGTTCTAATCGAACTCTTAAAAATCCATTAGGATTCCATCCCTATAAATACCCCCTCCCATCGAGCCAACCTGTTGGTTTTTCTTCATCAAACCTATTGCTGCTGTCGATCGTCCAAGCATCGGGGAGCCTTCCTCTCCATCCTGTTAGTGATACGAGGAGGGGTTTCCATCATCTTCCTCTTCGTCCTGCCGTGGTGAACGTGAAGAACGTAGGAGTTCTTCATCTTCTTCCTGCAGGTTATCTGAGACAAGAAGGAGCGCAGGAAGCTTGCTTCTTCTTTCGGTACCGTTGCTGGAAAAGAGGCTGCCGACCTCTTTGGGAAGCTATCATCATCTTGCTGCTTCTTCTTTGAAAGGGGCTGTTGTTGCAAGCTGCTGCTCTTGTTGTATTGGCTTCCAATAACTCTGATAGAAACAGAGTATCGTATTAAGGGATTGTTTTCTTCATCTTCACCATCGTCTATCAACCAAGTCATCACCCAAAGGTAGGTTTTCTCAAGTGTTAAGCAGAACCTATGGTTATTAGGCCATCTGCATGCATGTAGAATTGTTAGCGGTGATATTGATATATCAGTTTTTCATGATTTCTGTATTTCTTGAAATGACGCCCCAGCTTATGGCGTTATTTTGATTCAACGCCTATACGAACAGTCATCAATTGACTAGTTGATTAATAATAACGCTTGTTCAAAAAAATTCAATAATTATGAACCCTTACATGTTAACTAATGCATGATCATATTAGTGAATTCCTGCTAATTTTCTCTATCTGTACATGTCTCTAGTTTCTTGATTGGAAATTAAATAACAACCATGTCTAAGTCATCAATTGAATGAACGCCCCTGTACGCAGGCATCAATTAGTGATGAATTGAGAAATTTTGAAATTATGAAACTTTTTATAACTTCCTAGAAATTGAAATAACGACATGCACCATGCTGTCCTTTTGATATATGATGCCCCTAACTAGGGCGATGTTTACGAAATTGAAGCCTTAATGTAAGACGTCATTTATATAATATCTGAAATTTTAGAATATTTATAGATTTTAATATTAACAAGACCTGGATACAATGACTGCGTGAACAGTCATCACTTATTGAACTGATGACCCTAACAAGGACGCCATTTCATGAATTGCAGACGTGACCTAAGGCGTCAATTCCTATTTTCCAGATTTTCGTGATTTTCTGTGACCCACTGTAAATGGGTTAGTTATTAGGCACTATATTCCATTCCGTGAAGATAGTCCCATGTTTCACGTTGTTTTATCGATTATCCACTATTTCTCGGTGATAGACGAACTCTCCATAGGACATTCTGTTCCTTTGGACCAGTGACTTTATCATAGAGACCTCCGTAAGACTCCGCTAGCCTTGGATTCCCTCGAGGCAGCCGAGTTGGTTGTACCCTTAAAACCTGTGTCACTATTTTATTACCATATCACTCTAAAGAAACATGGTATACCGGCCCTCATGACTTGCTAAGAGGATGTCATGAGAATACTCTAAATTAATGGAATGGGAAACCATGCCATTAGTGTTCTTATGAATTAGGTGCCATACTTGTGGACCTCAATTCTATCTAGCTTATCATGTCCAAGAACGAGCGACCATCGCTATATGAGCGCTTATTCTTATTATCATGGCACCCAATTAGGGAGTCGATTCCACCTAGTTTTATCGTTAATCGTGATTGTACCATTATTGTTGTCTTTATACATCATGTTCAATCTTTGAAATTCTATTCCACAAGATCTACCTTAAAGTCCCTACAAGCTTATTCCATTGAAACTCTATATTGGCTATAACCATAGTGGATGTCGAAAAATACACGATCAATGCCCGCGCATATAAGGGCCCGATCTGGTCCTGGGAGGAGCACCCGAAAGTACTAGTGCCCATGGGAGTTGTAATGATCACGGTGTGGCATTGCACTGAAGTGCATGACTAGCTTGATTAGACATTCCACAATCTCAACCTCGACTTGACATGACCTGACTTGTGTGACTCGAAAAGGGTATTTATATACTTGCTTGAAATGTGATGGCCAATTCCCGACATGACATGATTGCTTGAATATCTTGACATTTGTTGATATAAGTTCTTGAAAGACATGATAGTTCACTCAATTATCTCTTGTTATACTCTCTCTCTTGTCATTTTACGTAAACATGCATAGCTTTATTGCATTCATGTAACATGTAATTTACTTAAAGCAAGCTAGCTCTTGAAATATAATTCCTTCTGAGCGTTTGCTCATCCAGTGTTTTCCCCTATTTTTCAGGTAAGTCCGATGACGAGACTCAATCGGATGGGGAAGGTCAAGAGTAAAGAGATTAGAGCTACTCCGTCTATCCAAGTGTCTACTAGTCTTATCTTTCTATATTTTTTAGTCAATCGTTGTACTTTTCCCTTTTATTGAGTCTTAACACTTTCATTAAGTGGATTGTAATAGAAGTACTTTTGAGGTTGTGATTGAATAAAGGATTGGGTTATCTTTACTTTTGCGCACTCTGTCTTTGTGTTGAATACACTAACGCTCTGATTGACATGATTGATATAAACTCGTCACGCATCTCTGAGTTCCTTTCGCGCTCGGGACGTGACATTTTTTGTGGTTTCAGAGCCTAGGATATTCAATTCCTAGGAAACCCAAGTCCAAGGATAGGTTTAGACCTTTACCCGGTGAGAATTGGGTAGAACCATGGGTTAAAGTAACTAAGGTATTCAAACTCTTGGTCAAGTCTCATGTTAGTTAGTTATTTAAATCCTTGTAGGATAATGGCTGCCGAACGTGCTCAGTGGCGTAACATGCAACGCACTATTGAAGGCATGACTCAGGCACTTCAACAGGTAGCTCAGGGGACGGTGAACCGTGGAGCGGGAAACCTCCACCAAAGTTTCAAGAATATGAACCCTCCTAAGTTCATGGGATCCACTGATCCGGATGACGCCGAGCACTGGATCCGGGAGACAGAACGTATCTTTAGAGTCATGCAATGCACGGACCAAGAGAAGGTTTTGTTAGCAACGTTTCAATTGGAAAGGGACGCCCGCTGTTGGTGGGAGTCGGTAGAAGCCACATTAGATCAAGGACAAGTTACTTGGGAAGAATTTGTTAAATATTTCAACAATAAATATTTCTCAGACCGAGTCCAGGAGAAGAAGGCCGTCGAGTTCGCCGCACTTAAACAACGATCCTTGTCGGTGGCTGAGTATGAGGCACAATTTTCTAGGTTGTCTTGATATGCTAAACATCTAATTAGTACTGAGAAGATGAAAGCTAGGAGATTCCTAAATGGGCTCAGACCCCAATATATCACACAACTGGCACCGATGGACATACATGTTTATTCGAAGATGGTACGATGAGCTCAGTTACTAGAAGATGCCACGGAGCTATCTGATAGGATCCGTGGGAAGGATAAGAAGGAACAGGTCACTAGTTCGGGTTCCTTCAAACCCAATTTCAAGAAGAGGCCGAGTAATGGAGGTACTCCCTCCAAAGAGTAAAAGTTCAAGAAGACCAAACCTTTCTCCATCACCACTACACCTTCAAACGTGGTGTGTAGACACTTTGACAAGGCCGGACATAAGGCCGAAGAATGTTGGAGGAAACTTGGAGCGTGTCTCCGTTGTGGGAGCCGTGATCATCGAATTCTTGACTGTCCCCTACTCAATGATCAAGCCGGTGACGGAAAGCACCCGGTGACAAAGAATGCATGTCTCCAAGCTATTAAGGAAACAGAACAAGACGAAGGCGGACTAGTGGAAGGTACATTGAAAGTTTGTTCCAAGTCTGCATATGTCTTATTTGATACTGGTGCCTCGTATTCTTTTAATTCTAAGAAGTTTGCTAATCCATTACCCATGGAACCGGAATGGATGAAGTTAGTTCTTGCAACTCCTCTCGGAAGCGAAGTTGACCTTACTCACCATTACCAAAACTGTGAAGTATTGGTAAAGGGAAGAAATCTTCCTATCGACCTCATATGTTTAGACCTAAAGGAATATGATGTCATATTAGGAGCCGATTGGTTATCCAAGTACCAGGCAACTGTTGATTGCCGTAACAGCAAAGTTACTTTCAAGGAATTCCTGGAATTGATCTATACTAGCCCTAAGAGTCGGAGCAAGTCGTCTCTTATTTCGGCTCTCCGAGCTAGCAAGCTAATAAGGAAAGGATGTGTATCCTTCCTTGCGTTTGTCACTATTAAAAAGACTAAGGAGACTAAGCTAGAAGCCATCCCAGTTGTGCAAGAATTTTCGGACGTGTTTGCCTGGATTACCTCCACAACGAGAAGTGGCCTTCACCATTGATTTGATCCCCGGTGCTGGTCCAGTTTCTAAGGCACCTTATAGGATGTCCCCTGCCGAACTCAAAGAGTTAAAGGAACAATTAATGGAACTTCTAAAGAAGGGATTTATTAGACCAAGCACTTCTCCGTGGGGAGCACCTGTGCTGTTTGTAAAGAAGGAAGATGGATCCATGAGGTTATGCATCGACTATCAATAGTTGAATCATCTCACTATCAAGAACAAGTATCCACTGCCGAGAATCGATGAATTATTTGATCAAATATCTTGATCTAAGTATTTCTCAAAGATTGATCTCCGATCGGGATATCACCAATTGAGGATCAAGGATGAGGACATTCATAAGACCGCGTTCAGGAGCAGGTATGGGCACTATGAATTTGTTGTTATGCCTTTTGGACTAACAAATGCCCATGCAGCCTTTATGCAATTAATGAATAGTATATTCAGACCTCATCTAGATCAATTCGTGGTGATTTTCATTGATGATATATTGATTTATTCCAAGACCAAGGAGGAACATGAGGAGCATTTGCGGATTGCATTACAGATATTGAGGACAAATCAGTTATATGCAAAGCTCAGTAAATGTGAGTTTTGGCTGGAAGAAGTATCTTTCTTGGGGCATGTTATATCAAAAGATGGTTTATCCGTAGATCCATCGAAGGTTGAAGCTGTAAAGAATTGGGAAAGACCGACCAACGCTAGCGAGATCCGTAGTTTCTTGGGTCTTGTGGGCTATTACCGGTGATTCATCAAGGATTTCTCCAAGATCGCCGTACCACTCATAAGGCTAACTCGCAAGGAGATCCGTTATGAATGGAGTGAGGAATGTGAAAGAAGCTTTCAAGCTCTCAAGGATCACCTAACTACTGCCCCGGTCTTAGCTTTACAAGTTGAAGGAGAAAAGTTTGAGGTATACACCGATGCATCTGGCATTGGCCTTGGATGTGTTTTAATGCAACAAGGAAGAGTTATAGCTTATTCTTCTCGCCAATTGAAGAAGCACGAGGAGAACTACCCAGTCCATGACTTAGAATTGGCAGCGGTAGTGTTTGCACTGAAGATATGGAGACATTACCTATACGGAGTACAGTTTACTGTACTCTGACCATAAAAGTCTTAAGTATTTCTTCTCTCAGAAGGAATTGAATATGAGGCAAAGACGTTGGCTAGAATATCTCAAGGACTTCGACTTCACTATACAATATCATCCTGGAAAGGGTAATCCTATAGCTGATGCCCTCAGTCGGAAGCCAAGAGCACTATTAGCCAATTGTATGATTCAGGAGTGGAAGTTGCTAGAACAATTCTCTAGACTTAATATAAGCATAGACAAGGACAGTATGTGTGTCACATTAGACCATATGAGCATACAGCCAGACTTGCTATCCGAAATACAAGGACTTCAAGATAGTGACCCCGTACTAGTGGAAATCAAGGGAAAAATGGAAGAACAACCTGATTTCAAGATAGCCTCGGATGGAAGATTGATGTTCAGGAATAGAACATGTATACCAGATTGTCTAGAGCTAAAGAAGAAAATCTTAGATGAAGCTCACAGATCAACGTACACGATTCATCCAGGGTCTACCAAAATGTACCAAGATTTGAAAAGGACCTTCGGTGGCCCAATATGAAAAGAGAAGTAGCAGACTTTGTGTCTCGCTATCTCACATGCCAACAAGTCAAGGCCGAACACCAAAAGCCTGCCGGTAAGCTACATCCTCTAGATATTCCCAAATGGAAGTGAGAAGATATCGGTATGGACTTCATTATGGGTCTGTCTAAATCAAAAGGAGGACATGATAGAATATGGGTTATCATCGACCGATTGACCAAATCGGCACACTTCTTGCCAATCAAGAGTCGATGGTCAGTTGATGTTCTTGCTGCATTATACATTAAGGAGATAGTCAGGTTACATGGAGTACCTATCTCAATCGTGTCTGATCGAGACCCATGATTTACTTCACACTTCTGGAAGGGTCTACAACATTCGCTGGGAATGAGACTTAATTTTAGTACTACTTTTCATCCTCAGACGGATGGCCAGACCGAGAGAACGAATTAGGTGGTAAAAGATATGCTCAGAGCTTGCATCATTGATTTTGGTGGAAGCTGGCATGATCACTTACCTTTGGTTGAATTTGCATACAATAACAGCTACCAGGCAAGTATACAAATGGCACCTTTCGAAGCTTTATACGGAAGGAGTTGCCGATCACCCTTCTGCTGGGATGAAGTTGGCGAGAAACAACTATTAGGTCCAGACATGGTAAGGGATACCACTGAAAAGATTCAGTTGATTAGAGAAAGACTTCAAGTTGCTCAGTCTAGACAGAAGGCTTATGCTGACACAAGAAGAAGAGATCTTGAATTCTAAGTCGGAGATCACATATTTCTCAAGATATCACCTGGACGTGGAATAAAGAGATTTGGTGTTAAGGGCAAGCTTACACCAAGGTTTATCGGACCTTTTGAGATATTAGAAAGAGTTGGCGAGGTTGCTTACTGCGTCGCTTTACCTCCTCAATTGTCCAAAGTTCATAATATATTCCATATATCTATGTTGAAGAAGTATGTGCACGATCCGTCACATATCATTGATCATGGAGACCTGGTGATTCAAAGGGATCTCACTTATGAACAAAAGCCCATGAAGATCCTCGATCGCGAAGTACGAACATTAAGGAGCAAAGTTATTCCCATGGTCAAGGTGTAATGGTGTAAAAGTTCAGAACATGAAGCTACATGGGAGACCGAGGAGTCTATGAGGAAACGATTCCCAGAATTATTCTAAAAAGGTATGTACTCTACACTCTCCACGTCTATATACGATTGAATTTGGGAACCAAATTCTTTTAAGTGGGGGAGGGTGTAGCAACCCTTATAAATTAAAGGACTAGAAAGTCTAAATAAATTAATAATAATAATTACTAATATTGTATTATAATAAATTTAAGAATGACATGTTATTTTTAGGTAAGCATTTAATGCACAACGTAATTTTAATTGAATTAAGAATCATTAAATCTTGAAGAAAATGTCAATTTATATTTTATTACTAATTTAGAAAATTTAATATTCCACATTTATTACATTATAAATTTATTAGAAGGGAGAAGGATATATATATAAGATTTAATTACATTAAAGATATGTAAAAGATAAAAGAATGAGTATATATGCAATTTCGATTATTTCAAGGGTATTGAGAGATGGCCAAAACTCAATTGACGTGTCTTTGTGCAGGCGTATCCAACGTGAAACGCGACTTAACACAAGTCGTTATTTATAAATTAGTGAAAATCAAATAAAGTGTATAGCTAAAAAGTTATAGAGATAATACAGATATATACATAATATTAGTCTTTTGAAAGTTAAGTGAAAATGCCAAAAATGAAATGACGCCATACCAATGGGCGTGTATAACATAAGAAACGACTTAAACAAAGTCGCTCTTTTATTATAAATGAATAGTGCCAATTTTTCAATTAAAGAATTTTGGAAAACTAATTACATGGAAAAAGAGAGAAAAATGTAAAACTCGTATCCCTAAAATTTCCCATCAAGATCACATCAAGAAAAAAAGATAAAAATCTAGAAAGATCGTTACACCTTAAAATAACAAATAAGGGAAAGGTGAATGATGCCTCCGAGCAAGCCGTCATTTAATTTTGACGACTGTGTATACAAGTGTCATTTACTGAAATAACGCCCCAACCTTAGGCGTCATTTACAAACCGACCCGTTGGTGTTTGGTTCGAACATGGATGTTATCTGAGTAAGTTTTGATTAAGGAAGGGATTGATACTTGTATCTTTAAGTTTAGTAAGGATTCTACCATGGAAATTTTAGTTCTAATCGAACTCTTAAAAACCCATTAGGATTCCTTCCCTATAAATACCCCCTCCCATCGAGCCAACCTGTTGGTTTTTCTTCATCAAACCTATTGCTACTATCGATCATCCAAGCATCGGGGAGCCTTCCTCTCCATCCTGTTAGTGATACGAGGAGGGGTTTCCATCATCTTCCTCTTCGTCCTGCCGTGGTGAACGTGAAGAACGTAGGAGTTCTTCGTCTTCTTCCTGCGGGTTATCTGAGACAAGAAGGAGCGCATGAAGCTCTCTTCTTCTTCCGGTACCGTTGCTGGAAAAGAGGCTGCCGACCTCTTTGGGAAGCTATCATCATCTTGCTGCTTCTTCATTGAAAGGGGCTGCTGTTGCAAGCTGCTGCTCTTGTTATATTGGCTTCCAATAACTCTGATAGAAATAGAGTATCGTAGTAAGGGATTGTTTTCTTCATCTTCACCATCATCTATCAACCAAGTCATCACCCAAAGGTAGGTTTTCTCAAGTGTTAAGCAAAACCTATGGTTATTAGGCCATCTGCATGCATGTAGAATTGTTAGCGGTGATATTGATATATCAGTTTTTCATGATTTCTGTATTTCTTGAAATGACGCCCCAACTTAAGGCGTTATTTTGATTTAACGCCCATACGAACAGTCGTCAATTGACTAGTTGATTAATAATAACGCATGTTCAAAAAAACTCAATAATTATGAACCCTTACATGTTAACTAATGCATGATCATATTAGTGAATTCTTGCTAATTTTCTCTATCTGTACATGTCTCTAGTTTCTTAATTGGAAATTAAATAATGACCATGTCTAAGTCATCAATTGAATGAACGCCCATGTACGCAGGCGTCAATTAGTGATGAATTGAGAAATTTTGAAATTATGAAAATGTTTATAATTTCCTGGAAATTGAAATAACGACATGCACCATGCCGTCCTTTTGATATATGACGCCCCTAACTAGGGCGTTGTTTACGAAATTGAAGCCTTAATGTAAGATGTCATTTATATAATATCTGAAATTTTAGAATATTTATAGATTTTAATATTAACAAGACCTGGATACAACGATTGCATGAACAATCGTCACTTATTGAACTGACGACCCTAACAAGGACGCCATTTCATGAAATGAAGACGTGATCGAAGGCGTCAATTCCTGTTTTCCTGATTTTTGTGGTTTTCTGTGACCCACTATAAATGGGTTAGTTATTAGGCACTATATTCCATTCCGTGAATATAGTCCCATGTTTCACGTTGTTTTATCAATTACTCACTATTTCTCGGTGATAGACGAACTCCCCATAGGACATTCCGTTCCTTTGGACCAGTGACTTTATCATAGAGACCTCCGTAAGACTCCGCTAGCCTTGGATTCCCTCGAGGCAGCCGAGCTGGTTGTACCCTTAAAACCCGTGTCACTATTTGATTACCATGTCACTCTAAAGAAACATGGTTTACCGGCCCTCATGACTTGCTAAGAGGATGTCATGAGAATACTCTAAATTAATGGAATGGGAAACCATGCCATTAGTGTTCTTATGAATTAGGTGCCATACTTGTGGACCTCAATTCTATCTAGCTTATCATGTCCAAGAACGAGCGACCATCGCTATATGAGCGCTTATTCTTATTATCATGGCACCCAATTAGGGAGCCGATTCCACCTAGTTTTATCATTAATCGTGATTGTACCGTTATTATTATCTTTATACATCATATTCAATCCTTGAAATTCTATTCCACAAGATCTACCTTAAAGTCCCTACAAGCTTATTCCATTGAAACTCTATATTGGCTATAACCATAGTGGATGTCAAAAAATACACGATCAATGCCTGCACATATAAGGGCCCGATCTGGTCCTGGGAGGAGCACCCGAAAGTACTAGTGCCCATGGGAGTTGTAATGATCACGGTGTGGCATTGCACCGAAGTGCATGACTAGCTTTATTAGACATTCCACAATCTCATCCTCGACTTAACATGACCTGACTTGCGTTACTCGGAAAGGGTACTTATATACTTGCTTGAAACATGATGGCCAATTCCCGACATGACATGATTGCTTGAATATCTTGACATTTGTTGATATAAGTTCTTGAAAGATATGCTAGTTCACTAAATTATCTCTTGTTATACTCTCTCTCTTGTCATTTTACGTAAACATGCATAGCTTTATTGCATTCATGTAACATGTAATTTACTTAAAGCAAGCTAGCTCTTGAGATATAATTCCTACTGAGCGTTCGCTCATCCTGTGTTTTCCCCTATTTTTTAGGTAAGTCCGATGATGAGACTCAATCGGATGAGGAAGGTGAAGAGTGAAGAGATTAGAGCTAGTCCGTCTATCCAAGTGTCTACTAGTCTTATCTTTCTATATTTTTGAGTCAATCGTTGTACTTTTCCCTTTATTGAGTCTTAACACTTTCATTAAGTGGATTGTAATAGAAGTACTTTTGAGGTTGTGATTGAATAAAGGATTGGGTTATCTTTACTTTTGCGCACTATGTCTTTGTGTTGAATACACTAACGCTCTGATTGACATGATTGATATAAACTCGTCACGCGTCTCCGAGATCCTTCCGCGCTCGGGGCGTGACAGAAAAACAAGTGTGAGAAAATTCAGCTACGGGAAGCTGGAAATAAAGCATAAGAATGTAGCTCTCGCAGGAGCTTATTGGTCTGGATCTGATCCAGAAGCCAACATATAGCAGATCTTCAATTTGCTTTAGCAGCTTCACTATCTCTCTTCTTCCTTGAACTCTCTCTTTTTCTTTCTCTCACACTACTGCATTCTATTCTTCTCTTTTCTTCTGTTCTCTGGAGTGGGCTCGCTGCTAATCTTTTTACCTTCTCTCTGCAACCTCGTATTCTCTCAGTTCTCTCTCAATTGTTCATTCACACCCCTTCTTCTGCTTCACTGAGACTCTCTTCTTCTGCTGCTCTCCCTCTCCTTTTTTTTCCTTCTTTTTTTTTCTTTCTTCGCATTAGAGATATATATATATATCTTCTGTCTCTGAATCCCGTGCTCATGCCCGGGGCGTGTGGAGAGTGAACTCCCGCCCAAACGGCTTCCATAAGGCTCTCAGCCACGTGTCACCATCTAAGCGTTGTAGCCTTCTTCATGGCACTCTTTCGGAGGTTGATCTACCTTGGATCACGTGCCCCTCCTCAGAGAGAAACTCTGTCAGAAAATGCAAGGCACTTAGTGAAGCACTTAGCACAGTTTGCACTGAGGTAATGAGAGAGTAAACATAGCATGCACTGAGTTGATAAAACCAGATGTGGGAAATGTATTGACTTACAAATATTCATGACACCATATGCCCAAATCTTAGTGACCACCCGTGCAACTAATGTGCACGGACATGAACCCAAGAGGCACAAGAAGAAGACTATGCACCGAGTCAAAGAAAAAAGAAGGACCAAAGATATGCAATGACTCTAGAGATGTCTAGGGCGAACAATGCACTAACTCTTAAAAAAATGCGTAACACAGTAGATTCACCGAGTTGGATTTGCGGTCCAGACACGAGTTGCACCGAGATGATGGAGAAGAGTATACGGACAGAGGAAAAATGCAAGACATAACTTGCACCGAGATGATGGAGAAGAAAGCACAGACACTAAATGACAATGCTAAATAGAGCGTGATGTGCAAGTATTGCACGGACCTAAAGACTTGCACCGACCTTGAAAGGTGAGATGCAAAGACAAGGAATGCACGAGCCTAAACGCGCATGCTGCATTGAAATACACTGACCCCTTATGTGTATGAGACAAGTAATGCACCGAGATGAAAACGGAACGATAGTGTTTGTGTGTGAACATAGACTTGCACCGAGGTAAGGTTTGCACCGAGGCAAGCACATATGCACCAAAGTAAAACATGCACTGTCTTCTTCAATGTGATGCATGCACAAGCATACCCTTTAAATGCTCATCAAACTCATGATGCATACAACAAATATACTCGTGATGCATACAACAATTATTCACCAGCATTGACTTAAGCAATGCACAGCAAGCAAGAGCAGATGCATAAACATTCAATCTTTCATTCAATCTTTCATGCACACATGTTGACTTATAGTGTTTGCTATCATCAAAATCACAGAGGCACAACAGATGGTACCTTGATAGCGGTTGTTCTAGGCACATGACAGGTGACCAGATAAAGTTTAGTGAACTGGAAATGAAGATGGAAGGTATGGTCAAATTTGGAGGTAAAAATAAAGGTAAGATCATTGGAATAGGGATAGTTGGTAAGTCTCCTTCTAATGTGATTGAAAAAGTTTTGCTGGTAGATGGTCTTCAACATAACTTGCTTAGCATCAGTCAGCTATATGACAATGGTCACAGAGTAGTTTTTGACAATAATGCATGCAAAATCTTTGAAATGAATTCTGACAAAATCATGTTCTTAGGACATAGAGTGAATAATGTCTACATGGTAGACCTTAATAAGAATTCTGAATCAAATCTATATCTTTCTGCTGATGTAGACAATGATGCTTTTAATTGGCATAGGCGTTTAGGTCATGCTAGCTACAGCACGTTAAATAAATTGGCAAAATTTGATCTGGTTAAAGGGCTGCCAAAAATAAAATTCAACTCAATTTCAAAAATCTGTGATGCCTGTGCTCTAGGCAAACAAACCCGTAAGTCATTTAAACTAAGATCTAAGCCATTGTCTTCTAGACCAATGGAATTGCTTCATATGGACCTTTTCGGTCCTACTAGAACTCAGAGTCCAAATGGGAGCAGGTTCGGTTATGTGATTATTGATGATAATTCTAGATTCTCATGGATCTTTTTCTTAGCAAATAAAAATGATGCCTTTCAAAAATTCAAACAGTTTTTCAATAAGAACAAACAAGAATGAAAACATAATATCTGTTCAATTCAATCTGACCATGGAGGTGAATTTAAAAACTCCATGTTTTCTGATTTTTGTGAAAATGAAAGATTGACACATAAATTCTCTTCTCCCAGAACACCTGAGCAGAATGGAATTGTGGAGAAAAGAAACCGAACCATTGTGGAGATGGCCCGAACTATGCTGATTGAGAGCCAACTACCAAGAACGTTCTGGGCAGAGGCGGCCAACACAGCATGCTACACTATCAACAGGGCCATGGTAAGACCAGTGCATAAGAAAACCCCTTATGAGCTTCTAAAAGAAAAGAAATCAAACCTAGCCCACTTTAGAATCTTTGGTTCCAAATGCTTTATCTATAATAATTACAAGAAGGACCTAGATAAATTTGATGCTAAAAGCTGTCCTGGAATATTTTTAGGATACTCTGAAGTGTCTACAGCATATAGTGTTTTCAAAAGATTGAAGAGTCTCCACATGTCCTTTTTGATGAAACAAAAAGTGCCACTAACTTTGAAGATGATGATAGGGATTCTAAGCGTAATGGAGAATTCCTAGGGGATAAACAAGAAGAGGAGATTCAGCCAAGTGAAGCACCAAATGCGCCAAACCAGGTAAGGCCAACTGAAGCAGGTGAGTCTTCAATAAATGTTAGATTTTTGAAAGACCACCATGTTCAAAATATTATAGGAAATTTGAATGAACCCCCTAGTACAAGGTCCTATTTTAGAGATGTAAATAACCATGACTTAGTTGCATTATTATCTCAAATTGAACCCAAATCTATAGAGGAAGCCTTAAATGATGAATCTTGGGTTAATGCAATGAATGAGGAATTAGGACAGTTTGAAAGAAACAATGTATGGGAACTAGTTCCTAGACCTAAAAATGCAATTGTCATTGGAACAAAATGGGTCTTTAAAAATAAATGGAATGAAGATGGAATAGTTCTCGGAATAAAGCTAGATTAGTGGCTAAAGGCAATTCCTAGGAGTTCGGAGTAGATTTTGAAGAATCATATGCTCATGTTGCTAGATTAGAAGCTATAAGAATCCTGCTAGCTTTTGCATGTTCTAAAAATATGAAACTTCATCAAATCGATGTCAAAAGTGCATTTCTGAATGGTCTTATTAAGGAAGCAGTTTTTGTAGATCAACTACCTAGTTTTCAACTGTCTTCACACCCTAACAAAGTTTTCAGGTTGAACAAAGCCCTGTATGGACTGAAACAGGCCCCTCGGGCCTGGTATGAAAGGCTGACAGAATTGCTGCTCAGCAAGGGCTACAAAAGAGGTAAGGTGGATCAGACCCTGTTTACAAAGGTACTAAATAAAAACCTCATCATAGTTTAGGTATATGTAGATGACATAGTTTTTGGTTCAACATGTACTGAACTGTGTAGAGAATTTACTGAAATGATGTCAAATGAATTTGAGATTATCATGGTAGGTGAACTAAAATATTTCCTTGGTCTGCAGGTACAGCAAATGGAAGATGGGTGCTTCATCAGTCAGACCAAGTACTCAATGGAAATTCTCAAGAGATTTGGGATGGACAAGTTGAAGCACAACTCTACTCCAATGGGTACCAACACTTCTCTGGATGCAAATGAATCAGGTGAGGAAATTGATGCAAAGCTATACCGAGGTATGATCGGATCCCTGCTCTATTTGACTACCTCGAGACATGATATCCAATTCAGTGTAGCTATGTGCGCTAGATATCAATCTAGGCCTACTGAATTGTATTTAGCTACTGTAAAAAGAATCTTTAGATACATTTCTGGAACTCATAACTTAGGTTTATGGTACCCTGTATCAAATGCCTTAGATCTCATTTCATACACTGATGTTGATTATGCTAGCTGCAAACTAGATAGGAAGAGCACTAGTGGACACTGTCAGTTCTTAGGCGGGTGTCAAGTTTCTTGGGGTTCCAAGAAGTAGCACTCTGTGGCCCTCACCACTGCAGAAGCTGAATACATAGCTGCAAGGAGCTGTGGTACACAGGTGATCTGGATTAAAAATCAGCTTCAGGACTACCAAGTAGACTTAGGCTGCACACCCATATACTGTGATAATACTAGTGCCATTTATCTTGCAAAGAATCTTGTCTTGCATTCATGAACTGTTGGCCCAGAGAGATGGTGGACAAGAAGGGGGGTTGAATTGTCCCCTTGCAGAGATGGCGGATTTCAAAAACAACTCCAACTAATTACAACGGAAATAAAACTAACAGCGTTAATTACCCAAAACAGATGTGAGATTAAAAGAGTTCTCTCGATCTTTCCGATCCCACACGGTTTGACAATGCAAATAACAATTAAATTAAAGCCAAACACAGATAACGGAGGTAGCAATGTGTGGAGGTGTCGTGAATAAAAATCTACAAGTTGACCTGTGAAGGGGGGTAGATGAAATGGATGATCACACAGGCATTCACACGAGACACAGAGATTTTTAGGTGGTTCGGGACCACGACGGGCTCCCTACGTCCACCCCTCACCGAACCCGGTGAGGCTACACTCCACGCTACGAAACGTAGCAACACGGGGACGAACCCCAACACCACACACGCTGCTTCTGCAGCAATATCGACACTGGGACAAGCCCCAAAATGCTGCCACTGCAGCACACACACACAACATCGGGGAACACACCCCAGACACTTAAAACTACACGGAGACGCAGCCCCGCCCACACACAATGATATATCAAGTTTGACGAAATGGAAAATATACAATGACCATACAAGATATTGATCAATGCTCAAATAAAATGTAGAAATAAGATCAGAGTAAATCCCCCTTAGATCTGTACTATTTCCCGTTCAATGAAATAGTAGGGTGCGCAAGACATGAATCCTCGGAGTTGGGAGTGGCCAGCCTTCAAAAGAAGCTCCCGGAGTAGGTAGCTCACAATGATCAGCAAACCAATATCCAGATCTGAATGGTGGCTCGTGGATGGTGTCTTCAGCGGCCTCTTCTTCCTCCTCCAGTAGGGTGCGATGCCCTTTCTCCTTTCCTGCAAGAATAGACAACGTTTAGCCCTCTTCGTTGTTCTTCTGATCTGAAATTCGCAAGGATAAATAGGGCAGATAATAGATGAACAAAAGACCACTATGGCCCTTGCAAAACCCTCTCAAAACAACACCCAAACATGCATAGAAACCCTAAGGGTAAGGGTGTAAAAACATGGCAATCGGAGTTGAAAAAGGTGGGTTTCGAAACCATTTCGTAAAACCCGTTCCGAACGATCCAGAGAATGTGTCGACTCTTAGAGTCGACATTCTTCTCAGGGAGTTCTGTCTCGTTATGCAAATCAGCCCCCATGACAAAAGTGTCAACTCTTAGAGTCAACACTTTTTGTCGAGAGTTCTACCGGAAGACAAAAATCAACACACTGAATAAAAGTGTCGACTCACAGCAAAATAAGTGTCAGCATATCAACACACGAGAGTTCTACCCACAGAGTCGACACTTTTTGTCAGCATATCAAAACTCAATGCAGAGAGCACTCAGCAAAATAAGTGTCGACTCTTAGAGTCGACACTTTTGACATATGTGAAAACTCAACTAAACTCAAAAACATTAAACACCCATAAAGCATCATTCAACCCCATTCAAAAGCAATAAAATGACATGCATGAGGGGTCTTACAACATCAATCAAACATGATTTTGAAAGGTAATTTAGGAACTAAAAATAGCATGATGCTACATGAACTTTTTAGGAAACTATGAGTTAAACCCACAAATCATGCGAATGCATCACATTCATTTAAGCCTCATGAAGATTCAGCCAAGATGAGTTCTTACCATTGGCATTGAATTAAGGGAAACTTTGAACCTGCACTTTCCGTAAGAAAATCCGTTCAAGTCACTCTTTAATCAAAGCAAATGAGATCCATAAACCTTCAACCAAGCAAAATGGCTAACCCATATATCAAGCTTTCATCATGATGAACCATGAACAAAAGAGATTTATTAAACAACCACTTATGAATATCACATGCTTCCAACCATTTAAAATACATGCTGTGTGAAGCCAGATTAAATCCTCACAATGAGCAAGCTTAAAATGTCATCAACCAAGAGCTGCAGCACTAGAGGTATATCCATGAAAGCCCATTCAAGCAAGGTCGATGCATATGAAAAGGTGGGTCGGTGCAAGGATGGAGCACCAAGGATGGGTCGGTGTAAGATAGAACAAGGTCCGTGCAACTGAGTAAAAAGCCGAAGGATTGGGTCGGTGCAAACATGGGTGAGGTCTGTACAGTTTGTAAAACTGCCAAGGATGGGTCGGTGCAAACTTGGACGTGTCGGTGCAATGTGTAGACAAGGTCGGTGCAAGGAGTAACAAGGTCCGTGCAATTATGACCAGGTCGGTGCATATCAAACAATCCATTTCCAGATGGAATGTAACCAAGCTACTTATGAGATGCAAGTTCAGTCCAGAAATTCAAAGTTCATTCCAAGAATTTTGAGTCAATTCAAATTAAACAAAACATAGATTCAATCCAGTTATACCAAGTTCAGTCAATTCAGTCCAAGGCAAGGTAGTCTCAATTTTAGTTCAAGCAGACTTTGACCACCTGAGATCTAGTCACACGTGAAATCTAAATTCAATCCACAGAATTGAAGCATTAGTCCCATAGTTAAATAGCATGATGTGTATACATGAAACCCAATTTAACAAAGGACAATTAAGCAATTTGTAACCCATTTAATAGTTTACTGCAAGACACAATGTTTTCACATGTTAGCTCCAAAGTCTCATTCACAGCAAGCATGAGACAACATCAAAATTGTATTCGTGAAGGACCATAAAATTTCAACCTGCAAAGCAAGATATCATCATGTTAGTTTTTTTATCAGGAAGACATTTTCCACTAAACAAGCACATAATATTTTCACTTTAGAGCAAACATAAAACACACAATATATTGGAATCATCAAAACCATTTTCAAAGATAAAGAGGGGGCGCACGGAACCCAACAATCTCTCCCTTTTTGATGATGACAATATATTGTGGGCACCAAAACTCTCTCTGCCTTTGACATTATCAAAAAATTGGGGACCAAGGAGAACTGATGTGAAAGTGCAAACATAAATAGACGAATATATAAAGCCTATGGTGCACGAACCCAGCAATGAACCTCCCATGAAAGGAAGGTGTGAGAATTATGAACAAGTATAAGACTAAGAACATGTGTAAAACTATGAACATGTATCTAGAACTGAAATTTGAAATTTGAAACTATATGCAGAATGTATTGTGCTAAGTTATGCACAGAATGTATTGTGCTAAAAAGCAAATTATTCTCCCCCAATTGTCAAGAACAAAAATGAACTGACAATGGGTTATTTAACCTGATATTTACAAGTATAATCTAAGGATGCATCTAAATGAAATGAAGTATGTCATGATCAAAACGGATCAAGCAATTAGGCACTCAAGCATGCATAGTTAAATATAGACTCATGCAAGTATCTTCGGGACGTGTGTAAGGATAATATAATTGATTATATAACATGATGTGCATGTGCAATAGTTAGAAGGTCGTGCTTACATAAATAAAGTACTGCATTAACCATGAAAGACGAATGATTCATAAAGAACATTTAAACAATCAAATCCAAAGTGCATATGTGAAAATTGAGTAATGAATTTCAAGGCAATATGGATAATCATATTTTCTAGAGAACACTAAAAGGAACTTATCATCCATACACTTTCATACACATTGCTCGAACATTGTTAGCTACGTATGACCCCAATTTTTTTTAATAGTAAAATTGGTGTGACTAACCTTTTGACACGAGTTGTATCCTTTGTCTCAGGGACACTTTCCGGTTACTTAGTTTCATCACTTATCTTAACTGTGGATATTGTCACTTTTCGGCGCGAGTTGTACCCTTTGTCTCAGGGGCACTTCCCGGCTACTTGGTGGTAAATCACACTTATTTTCATAGTGGATTTGTTTCTCCTTTCGATGCGAGTTTCCTCTTTTATTTCAGGGGGGATTCCCGACTACTCGGATCCACGTTCCACTTATACGACTATTGATGGGGTGAACATCTCTTTCCTCACGAGTCATGTGATTTCCATGTAAAGAATCAAGAGTTCTAAAAGGTGTAGACTAGAAAATAGTAATCCTTATTAGATTGTTTCATTATCTCAAAAAGATGCAATTTATGTGGGTGGTTCTATTGAATGTAAGATATGAATTAGTTTCATCATAGTAATGTCTCCCCCTAAATTTATGCACGGTTATATAAACAAAATCTCCCCCATAATATATGTCATGTAGCAAACATGTCTAAATCAATGCAATTCATTTAGCATGGGAAGAGTCATAAACGGAGTCAAAAAGATGGGTGATATTTTATATACAATCAAGCATGCATTGGGATGAATTTTCACACAGGTTGATTACCGCTATGCGACGGAGATAAAGGTCCAAAGACCCTACTCATGCATAAGGAAAGTTTTCAGGTGGACATAATCCACCTTTCCACTAACGTCATTTTATATACCGGCCAATCATGGCATTCAAGCACAGAAGTATGCAATGATATGTAAGTGTATGCAAGAAAATGAACAGATGATCGACGACTTTCTTTATTTACAAGTATGTAAAGATGTGTATGATATGTGCAATCTATATCATGGAACTAAGTGTGTAAACTGTGTAAGCAAAACTGAGTTATTGTTCACCAGTTGTGAACGAAGGTGTGAAAGACTGTATGTACAATCTAAAGCATTCAAAAACCAGACTTATTCACAAAATGTGAAGAGAAGAGTGATCAAGTCATTAACACATGAAGTTCACAAGATCTCAACATTTCAGAAGTTGCCAAAATCAATAAAATAGGAATGCAATTTTTGAATGTGAACTCTAAACTCAACTTATACCTTTTCAGATTTTTCAAAATAAACCTAACCAAAGTAAGTTCTCAAAATCAAGTCATTTTCTTTCTCACTTTGAGAGTCCTTAATTTATTAATATTCCTTGACCACAAGACGCCCCTGCAAAACAGATTTTCATTTTGGAGAATTGGGTACCCAAGCCATCTTGGGTCCCGAGGGGTTAGTTCTAACATGTACAGATGGATTCCTATGTTTCCTAGCAAACCATTCATCATCAATTCTCATAGTAGAACAGTCATCTATAGAATGACCATTCTCTCCACAATAAAAGTAGTGAGAAGTTTTTCTTTTCATGGACCATTTTTCATCATTTTTCATTAAATTATAATTATTCATTACCTGTCCAAGTCCACCACAGTAATGACAAGAAAATTTTCTTTTTGCAGGCCATTCATCATCTTTTTTCTTCGTGAAACAATTTTCCATTACATGGCCATGCAAACCACAATAGAAGCAATGAACATTGAAGTTTTTCTTCATTGGCTTTTCAAGATTTTTAGACTTGTCACACATTTCCATTCTTGACTTTAATGCATGTCCATCATCAGATTTCATTAAAAAACAATCATACATATCATGACCTAATTTGCCACAATAATAGCATGAAACATTTCTCCTTTTACTTGTTGCATGATTTTGTTTAACAACAGGGGGTTCTATATGCACACAAGAGCAATCAACAATATTTTTCTGATCTTGATTTTCTTTTACAGATGTGGACATGAGTTTATTCAAACTTTTTATTTGATTTTCTAAGGACAAGATATGCAGTCCAGGGCTAGCCAATTCTTCTTCACAAGATGCAATTTTCTTATTTAACAAGGAAGTAACGATTTTGTGACTTTCAATTTCTTTTTCAAGAATATGCAAATTTTTACAATCATCAATGATCACACATTTTTCTTTTCTCAAGCTTTTCAAGACTTTTCAACTTACTTTCAAGTAATAAAATTTGAATCAACAAGGCACTATTTTCATTTTGGAGTTTTTCAAATAAACTTTTATTCAAGGAAGTGTGTTCAGGTTCTTTCATTTGAAAACTCACTTTTTCATCAACCATTCTATTCATGGTTTCATTGCATTCAAATATGTCATTTAGAATTCTAAAGCTTTCTATTTCCCTTCTTAGTTCCTTCAGCTTTTCAGACTTGTCAACATTCAGAGTAGCTTTCCCTTCTTCAAGAAGAAGCAATTTTTTAGATATGACAGTATTCAACATTTTCAGCTTCTCATTTTCCTTTTCTATTTGTTGAAGTTCTAAAATTTTAGCCAGTAATGATTTATTTTCAGATTTAAGATTTGCAATCAATTCTTTGTGTTCTTCATCATCAAGCATGTGAGACTTAACTAGTCTTTCGAGCTCGGTGCATTTTCCACATGAAGAATAGTCATGTTTTTTTTTCAATTTTATGTTATTAGATTTTATAATTTTGTATTTTTCAAACTATTCATCATAAGCAATCACAAGTTCCTCATAGCTAATCTCATCCTCTTCGTCAGAGTCAGATTTTACCTTTGAGCTCACCTCACTTTGACGCTCAATTTCTTTATTTGCCATGAGGCACTCATCATCATTGTACTGTTCTTTTTGGGCATCGCTTAGCCCATCCAAATCTCTTTGGCTGTCCTGCAAGATAAAACAAAAGGATATGCGTCATTGTTCACTATAGCCTTAAGAGCATTCAAAACATAAACATTATCAGAGTTCTTCCTCTTATCCTCATCGGTCCATCTTGACTCATTTGTTGGAAGACTGTAAGGACCATGAGTGATTAGATTCATAAACTTCGGATTAGCATTTGTAACCCACACATAGAATTTTCCTAGCCATAATAGATAATCAAAGCCATCAAAGACAGGAATTACATTTACACTAGCCATCATGAAACAATCTTTTCTCCTACACCGCAAGGTCCGCTAAAAAAAAATCAGACATTGGACTCTGATACCAATTGTTGGCCCAGAGAGATGGCAGACAAGAAGGGGGGTTGAATTGTCCCCTTGTCGAGATGGCAGATTTTAAAAACAACTCCAACTAATTACAACGGAAATAAAACTAACAGCGTTAATTACCCTAAACAGATGTAAGATTAAAAGAGTTCTCTCGATCTTTCTGATCCCACACGGTTTGACAATGCAAATAACAATTAAATTAAAGCCAAACATAGATAACGGTGGTAGCAATGTGTGGAGGTGTCAAGAATAAAAATCTACAAGTTGACTTATGAAGGGGGGTAGATGAAATGGATGATCACACAGGCGTTCACACGAGACACAAAGATTTTTAGGTGGTTTGGGACCACGACAGGCTCCCTACGTCCACCCCTCACCGAACCCGGTGATGCTTCACTCCGCACTACGAAACGTAGCAACACGGGGACGAACCCCAACACCACACACGCTGCTTCCGCAGTAACATCCATATGGGGACAAGCCCCAAAACGCTGCCACTGTAGATCACACACACAACATCGGGGAACACACCCTGGACACTTAAAATCACACGGAGACGTAGCTCCGCCCACACATGATGATATATCAAGTTTGACAAAATAAAAGATATACAATGACCACACAATATATTGATCAATGCTCAAATAAAAGGTAGAAATGAGAGCAAAGTAAACCCCCCTCAGATCTGCAGTATTTTCCGTTCAATGGAGTAGTAGGGTGCGCAAGACATGAATCCTCGGAGTGGGGAGCGGCCAGCTTTCAAAACAAGCTCCCAGAGTAGGTAGCTCATGATGATCAACAAACCAATATCCAGATCTGAATGGTAGCTCGTGGATGGTGTCTTCATCGGCCTCTTCTTCCTCCTCCAGGAGGGTGCGATGCCCTTTCTCCTTTCCTGTAAGAATAGACAACATTTAGCCCTCTTCGTTGTTCTTCCGATCTGAAAGTCGCAAGGATAAATAGGGCAGATAATAGATGAACATAAGACAACTATGGCCCTTCCAAAACCCTCTCAAAACAACACCCAAACATGCATTGAAACCTTAAGGGTAAGGGTGTAAAACATGGCAATCAGAGCTGAAAAAGGTCGGTTTCGAAACCATTTCGTAAAACCCGTTCCGGACGATCCAGAGAAAGTGTCGACTCTTAGAGTCGACATTCTTCTCAGGGAGTTCTGTCCCGTTATGCAAATCAGCCCCCAGGACAAAAGTGTCGACTCTTAGAGTCGACACTTTTTGTCGAGAGTTCTGTCGGAAGATAAAAATCAACACACTGGATAAAAGTGTCGACTCACAGCGTCGACACTTTTTGTCAGCAGATCAAAACTTAATGCAGACAACACTCAGCAAAATGAGTGTCGACTCTTAGAGTCGACACTTTTACTGACATATGTGAAAACTCAACTAAACTCAAAAACATTAAACACCCATAAAGCATCATTCAACCCCATTCAAAAGCAATAAAATGACATGCATGAGGGGTCTTACAACATCAATCAAACATGATTTTGAAATGTAATTTAGGAACCAAAAATAGCATGATGCTACATGAACTTTTTAGGAAACTATGAGTTAAACCCACAAATCATGCGAATGCATCACATTCATTTAAGCCTCATGAAGATTCAGCGAAGATGAGTTCTTACCATTGGCATTGAATTAAGGGAAACTTTGAACCTGCACTTTCTGTAAGAAAATCCATTCAAGTCACTCTTGAATCAAAGGAAATGAGATCCATAAACCTTCAACCAAGCAAAATGGCTAACCCATATATCAGGCTTTCATCATGATCAACCATGAACAAATGAGATTGATTAAACAACCACTTATGAATATCACTTGCTTCCAACCATTTAAAACACATGATGTGTCAAGCCAGATTAAATCCTCACAATGAGCAAGCTTAAAATGTCATCAACCAAGAGCTGCAGTAGTAGAGGTATATCCATGAAAGCCCATTCAAGCAAGGTCGATGCATATGAAAAGGTGGGTCGGCCCAAGGATGGAGCACCAAGGATGGGTCGGTGCAAGATAGAACAAGGTTCGTGCAACTGAGTAAAGCGCCCAAGGATTGGGTCGGTGCATACATGGGCGAGGTCGGTGCAGTTTGTAAAACTGCCAAGGATGGGTCGGTGCCAACATGGACATGTCGGTGCAATGTGTAGACAAGGTCGGTGCAAAGAGCAGCAAGGTCCGTGCAATTATGAACGAGGTCGGTGCATATCAAACAATCCAGTTCCAGATGGAATTTAACCAAGCTACTTATGAGATGCAAGTTCAGTCTAGAAATTCAAAGTTCATTCCAAGAATTTTGAGTCAATTCAAATTAAACAAAACATAGATTCAATCCAGTTATACCAAGTTCAGTGAATTCAGTCCAAGGCAAGGAAAATTTAGTCTCAATTTTAGTTCAAGCAGACTTTGACCACCTGAGATCTAGTCACACGTGAAATCCAAATTCAATCCACAGAATTGAAGCATTAGTCCCATAGTTAAATAGCATGATGTGTATACATGAAACCCAATTTAACAAGGGACAATTAAACAATTTGTAAGCCATTTAACAGTTCACTGTAAGACACAATGTTTTCACATGTTAGCTCCAAATTCTCATGCACAGCACGCATGAGGCAACATCAGAATTGTATTCATGAAGGACCATAAAATTTCAACCTACAATCAAGATATCATCATGTTAGCTTGTTTATCAGTAAGACATTTTCCACTAAACAAGCACACAATATTTTCACTTTAGAGCAAACATAAAACACACAATATATTGGAATCATCAAATCCATTGTCAATGACAAAGAGGGGGCGCACGGAATAAAGAGGTGGCACACGGAACCCAACACGAAACAAACACATAGAAATCAGACATCATTTTATTAGAGATGAGGTTTCCAAATGTTCTTTTCAATTGTTCCATGTTGGCACTACAAATTGAATAGCAGATATTTTCACCAAGCCATTGGATAATGACAAATTCACAACTTTGAGGAGAGAATTAGGCTTTTTAAATCTTCTTGAACTCTAAACTCCTTGAATAAAACGCTACATGCCTCTGTGTCAGCATTTGCATACTTTAGCACTAGACATTTTTCATACCTCAATAAAATTGCATCTCCATGCATACCCTGTTGGTATATCAAATGACAGCCGGGAGAAGGTCAGATGTCTTCTGACTGGAAACCCACCTCATGCGTAGAGGCTAGTCCTCCGCCCAATACCATTAGTTATTTTGCATTAAGATGAGTCTCTATTTTGCATATTAGCACATTCAGCATGAGTTATGTCTGCATGTTAGTTCATCATGTGAGGGGGAGTTTTGTCTCTGTGTGAGCTGATAAGTTGAGGGACTTGTTTAGTTGCATATTATATTTCACATGCTTGAAATCTGATCATTCTGTGAGGGGGAGTTGTCCTTGTGAAGGAACTTCTGCATTAGACATTCTTGCATATAGTGCATGTCAGGTAGAGCATCTCTAGCTGGTCAGTCTGCAAAGCTTGACTGAGTCAAAAGATATTGAGAGATTTTTTTGCTGCATCTCTTGAAAGAATTTATACAGCCCATTCACAGAGAGTAGAATCTCATACTCTTCTTAAATCCTTATGTCTGAGCAACTGATAGATAGCTAGAATCTTCTATCTAATAAATTAGTAGAGACTTGGATAAAGTGTCAGAAGTATGTCTCCTTACATATTTCATGATCATGGATCAAGATAAACTCGTATGTCATGAAATCTGCTAAAAACTTAAAACCTAGACTTCTGGAATCAAACTCTTTCAGAAACAGTTCCTCTGGTATTGTCTTCAAACATTCCATATCAAATTTAAGGGGATAACTATATTCAGAGCAATGGTCTGATTACTGAGAAACTAGGTGATTCATCAAAGAAATGAAAACCTTCCTATGTCATGAGGTGTCAGATTATCTCTGATTAAATATTGCAAAAATATCTTCTATCTGATCATGAAAGAGCAATGGCAATAAGGTGGTGAGTAACTGAGGAGTCTGGCCTCTGATCAAGGTGTCTCCTTACGTAAAAAGCCACCTCAGTTACTAACTCTATTCTCTAAAAGAGAGGTAATGCGGTTCTCACAGTGAGTAACTGGAGATTCCGGCCTCTAGTCAAGGTGTCTCCTCATGTCAAAAGGTGTGATCTACCAAATTACTTATTGATGTTTTTGCTGCTCATTAAAGAACATCAGTCAAATCCCTTGTCTTTGCTCATTTCTGTGGACTGTTTGTTCTCAATACTTCAAGAACCATTTTTGTGGATCCGTTTCTTGCAGTCTTCTTAGTACAATTTTTAGGTCCGATCACTCTTGACATACCTGATCATCTTTGCTCTACATCATATCTTCTGTACGCTGATAAACTTCACTCTCACTCTAGGTCCCTCTTGATTACTAGATTTGAAGCATCTTCGCTTGAATTGGTTCTCCTACTAAATCTTTTAAGATATGATTATGGGTCATTCGACACTGTGAAGATACTGTGTTTTTCTCTCACTCATCCAGTAGCTCCATATCTTTTTCATTGTCTTTTGATGATGTCAAATGGAGAGAGAATGAAAATGAAATTGAATTTCTATCACTCTCCGTTGTCTGGTCTGTCAGTGAAAGGGAGAGTAGCCTTCACTCTCTTGTGTTCATGTTGTCAGGGGGAGTCATTGTGAAGGAGGGTCAGCATTTGCATATCATGGATATTATGCATATTTCAGGCTTCAAATAAAAAATTAATTTTTCAAAACTGATATTGTTGCCATCATCAAAAAGGGGGGAGAATGTTACATTTTGTGTTTTGATGATGTTGCATCTTGTGTTTTGATGATGTCAGAACAATATAGTTTATTATTTTTAACTCAACGCATCTCTGTGCACATGTCATTTTGCTGAATAACCTAAGATCATGGCATTTTATCCAACACTCTGTATGCAAGCCATTTGAGTGTGCATGTCATTTCATCAAACAGCCTAAGGTCGAAGCTAGCTGCACTTCACGCATACACAGAGTCGATGCTAGTTCGAGTCTTGGCTAACTGAGGTCCGTGCATGGTTCATTTCATATCATATATAGTCGGTGCATGTTTTTACATGCACGCATATAAGGGTCGGTGCAGCCCTTGCTTCGAGCACAAGTCAGTGCACATTCTGTCTTGCGCATGCATGAAGGTCGATGCATATATAGTTTGCTACGAGAGCTTTAGGTCGATGCAGCTTTTGCTACGAGCATTAGGCCGGTGCATTTGTTGGTTAAGCATAGGTATATGTCTGACATAAGGTCAGTGCAACTACTGTTCCAAGTAGGTGCACATAGCAGCTCATGCGAAACTAGGTCGGTGCATATAGGGCATTGTGCATACACAAAGTCGGTGCTAGTTGCACCTTCTGCAGACTAGGTCTGTGCATATAGGCATACTGAGGTCGACGCTAGTTCCTGTAGCACACTCACTCAGATCGATGCATGTTTTGGTCTGGGAAGACTTAGGTCAAGGTGAGTTACTGTACTAGTCGATGGTGTCTTTGTTCTCCACGCATCTAAGGTCGATGCAAGTCATTGTTCAAGTCAATGCTAGTTGGCCAAGTACACAACCAAGGTCGACGTTAGTTTTGGTTTTCATGAAACTAACATCGACGCTAGTTTGCTTTCAAAGCAACTAAGGTCGATGCTAGTTTACTCTCAAGCTAAATAAGGTCGAAGCTAGTTGGGCCTCCGTGCATTATAAGGTCGATGCCTGTTTTCATTTGCACATAGAAGGTTTGTGCATTTCACTGTAGCAGTGCATATTTAGGTCGATGTTAGTTAGAGATCGACGTGAGTTTATGCATATTTGATCTACTGAGGTCGATGCTCTTTCTTGTTTGACCAAACCAAAGTCAATGCATTACTTTTGTCGTTTTGACTGCCCTTTGACTATGACTTTGTCAATGTTTGACAAATACTTTCCTTCTTACAGGGACTTAATTAAAAACAAAAAACGGGGGGCACGTGAGCCCAGAAGATAGAAGGCGCGCACGTGAGCTCCAAGAAGGCCTCACACTTAGTAAACCTTTTTGTTTTGCAGGGAATAATCTCATTCGTAGAGAAGCACGTGATCCGTGTTGTGCCCCTATGGTTTTGATGTCAGCAAGCACTATGAGTATGAATGATCTATCATCATGTGTCTGCACTTGTTGGTTCTTCTGCACATTGCATCAGTGCATTATCTGCCATCAGTGCATTATCTACCATATGCATACACTGAATCAGTGCATTCATCAGTTGATTCAATTCGATGCGTGTTCATTATGCATACATAGTCAGTGCAGGGTTAATTGTCTAGGCTTGTGCATTTCATAAATATGTTTCATGGTGGTAATAAGTTAGTGAATGCCTAGACTCATGCATGTTCAAGAAATAAAGTCTGTACAGAGTTTGCCTAGACTGCATCAACTCAAGTCTGTACATTCTTTGGTGGCTGTCTGTACAACTTCCATTGTCTCATACGACCAAGTCAGTTCAGCCAGTGGTCTATGCATTGATTTGTCTCACACATACACAAAGTCTGCACACTCTCTGTTAGCATGTCTTCTTAGCGCAATACTGTTTCATCAAGTCTGTACAACATTTGTTGCTGCACGCGACTAACTATACGCATTTGTGCAACTTTCACTGCAATGTCTATACACTCTTTGACGGCAGGTCTATGCATCGCTTGTTCATTGCATGCAAAGTATATACATCCATTTGCTGATAACTAAACAATTCTATACATCCGTTAGCCCAGCTCATGGCTTAGTCAATGCAATTGTGCATGTGTACATACCATTGCTGGTATGAGTGTTTAAGTCCATACATCATTTCATTAGAGTCTGTACATCGTCGTGTACATTGGACACAAAGTATGTACACTCGTTGGTGGCATGTCTGCGCAATTCATCTTCAATGTGCATACTTACCTATATGCAATTGTGCATCTTTTAAGACAAAGTCTACACATTCTCTACTGATATGTTTGTGCATCATTATATCATAGTCTATACATCGTCGCATGCATGCAAAGTCTGTATATTGGTGTCGCACGCACACTAAGTCCATACACTCACACGCATAGGTTGTACATCATGCATTCATGCTTGACCTCTAGGCATAGTAAGTCTGCACATTGTTTGTACATTACACGCAGAGTCTGCACACTCGTTGCTAGCAAGTCTATACATTCATGAGCATAGTCAGTGCATTCGGTTGTTTCAATTTATATGTGAAGTGTGTACATTCTTTGACAGCATGCCTAAGCACTCATCTTCGTTGTGCATACTTTGATAGATGCAAAGTCTATACACTCTTTACCATGCATTCAAAAGTGTATACATTCCATTGCTGGTAAAGTTCATGCATCATCACTTCAACGAGTCTGTACATTGGTGTCGCATGCACACCAAGTCCATACAGTCCCTGATGGCATGATTGTGCATTCATTATCAATGTGCATACTTTACCATATGCATACTGCATTACATGTTATAAAGTATTTACATGCTTTGTTCAAAACACAAACTTACTCAGTGCATCCTCATCTGACCTGACAGAATATCTGCTCGAGGAAATTGAGAAGGGCACGTGATCCAAGAAGCCAGGATCGTGACACGTGTAGTGCAACAGGCTGAAATGCTGCCACGTGGTCAAGGCGCTTGGGCGGGAATTGTGGAGAGCACATGCCCTATCTGTTCACTACTCTATAAATAAGAAGCTTCTTCCAGAGGAGCATGGTGATCGTGGATATTTTTTTGAGGAGCAGAAGAAAAGAGAGCCTACCCGATCCAGAGAGAAGAGAAAAAGAAAGAGAGAGTAGCAGAAGAGAAAATAAGAAGTGAAAGAAAGAGAGCTCGTGAGATCGAGAGAGATCGAGAGAAAGAGAGAGTGAAGAAAGAGCTTGAGGAGAAGAAGAAGAGAAGCTTCATTGAAGATCTGTTATCTGTTGGCTCTTGGATCAGATCCAGACCAACCTGTTCCCATCGTTTACAGCTTTCAGTTGATGTGTTTCCTTTGTTCTTCTTGTTTTTCTTTTGAACTTTCTTTCAAGCTGTTAGTCAGCAGAGCTAAGCTGTATTGCTCTGCGGTGCAGAGGAGGATTCCTCTGGTCAGCAAGCTGTGTTGCTCAGCGGGCGAGGTGGATACCTCGGACAGCAAGCTGTGAGGCTCAGCGGTTGTAGGCAAGCTATGAGGCCCAGCGGTTTAAGCTGTGTATCAGCGGAATCCACACTCGGGTTTGAGTGTGGGGTGGATGTAGGTCTGGAGGACCGAACCACCTAAAAACTCTTCTTGCACTGTGGTTGGAATGTTCATTTATGCTTCTGCTAGATGAATACTTAGGCCGATCTGCTTCTTCTATTTAGTAGAGATTTGATTGCATGTTTTGTGTTTGATTGAACACATCACTGTATTTCAGTTTTCGTAGAACTGAATCTATTTTTAACTCCTCATCTCTGAGTGTTCTAAGTTTTCAATTGGGGCAATATTTTTGAAGGGGAGATTCATTCACCCCCCTCTGAATCCATCGCACCGATCACAACAATTGGTATCAGAGCGGGTCTCTGTGCATTCAGATCCAACGATCTGCAGAGGATCCTGCTATTTTCGATGTATTATTACTTCTACTATCCCGTGTTCAGTGCTTCACTACCCTGTGCATTCGTGTTGAATTTCATTATCGATCTACATCAATGGATCATCCTACCGTCAACGATGGGTTTAACTTCAGTAACTGGTTAGGCGGCCTCCGGGTACACCTGAACTCCATTGATCCCAGTCTGTGGATTCTAGTATCAAGAGGCCCATATGAGTTACCTCACAATCAGACCAAGTGGTCAAGAGAGGACAGATTAAAGAACCGTGATAATATCACAGTTCTTAACATTTTGAGAAGAGCGGTCAACACTGATAAATTCCCCTTTGTTCATAGGTGTGTCTCTGGAAAGGAGATCCTGGATAGATTAAAGATTGCCTACGGCAGAGATGATGATCAATGCATGATGGCTCAAGGGAGTGAACAAAGTAGCAATCAAGATGAAGAACAGGACGATGATCAGGTAAAATTATTTGAAGATTATTCCTTGGATGATTGGATTGCTGCATACAATGAATTGCTAGAGTCTTATGATCGCTTAAGAAAACAGTATAAGAAGATGAAAAAGAAAACTTGTCAAAATGATTCTAATTCATCATGTGAAAAGTGCTTGAAGATCAATGAACTATATGATAAATGTCTATCTGAAACTCACGTGAATATGAAGCAAATGTGCATGCTAAAAATTGAAAATCAAGAATGTGCCAACAAAATTTCTGACTTAGAAAGTCAGTTAAAGCTGAAAACTAATGAACATCTGATAAATCTGGAAGAGTTGGAAAGGATTAATTCCGATCTGGAGAAATTGAAAGCTGAGAAGGGAGAAACTCAGATGAATAATGAAAATCTTAAAGCTGAAATAGAGAAAATAAGCAAGGAAGGCATGCAGGGTTTCTCTTTAACATCGATCTGTAACAATTGCCTAGCTCTAAAAGACCGTAATGAAGATCTGTATGATACAAATGAATGGCAGAGGAAGTTGATTGCTTCCCTTAGAGAGGAAAACAAAGATTTGTTGAAAGATAAACTTGATTTTGAACAAAGGGAAGAGAAACTGATTGAAAGACTGGACTTGATATCCAGTAGTGAAAAATGCAATGAAGGATTTGAGAAGTTGATTGAGGAGAATAAAGATATGAAGGAACAAAACAAAAACCTCAAAGTCCTAAACACTGTTATTTCAGAGAGGCTTCTGTCTATAGAAAGAGAAAGATGTGCTGGGAATGAAAATCAAGCTGGAAAATTCGAGAATGAGAACCATGAATTGAAAGCTGAAATTGAGAAGTTAAAACTGTTAAACACCGGTATGTCCGAACAACTTCTCATGTTAAAGAAAGGAAAAACTGCTTGCAATGAAGAAACAAACATACTGAGTAGTCTGGAAGAAGAAATTGAGAAATATAAAATTGCAAACAAAGTCATGAGTGAATGCATTAATTGCAGTGAACAGGAGATAGCTAGTTATGAACTTCATATTGCATCTCTGGAAGAAAAAATTCAGGATTTGGAAAAACTGACATCCGAGTCTGTTGAAAATAAGAGAAAAATGAAAGATGTCATAAAAAGTGAGGATAAGAACTCAAAGAATGGGATAAGCTATAGTTCTAATGTTAAGGAAAGTGTGAGAAACCAGCTATACACCACTTTTGTGCAAAGCTCTGATGTAGCTGGTACCTCATGTCGATCCCCAAAAGAAAACAAAAACCTGAAAACACCCTCATCATCTGCATTTCAATTCAAAGCACAGAAAAATGAAAAACAAACGAAAATTATGAAGAATGGTCAGAAATTGAAAAAGAAGGGTCAAACAAAGAAGGTAATGAATGTTCCTGTTCATGACCCAAGATTTGCTAGCTTGGCTGAATTTGATGGGTCAATGCACACTGCTCATGCCTCATGTACTCATTCGCATGCATCTAGTCAGTCTGTTAGTAACCATGTTGCCAGGGAATCACAAGTGGCATGTCACTACTGTGGTAGGCATGGTCATTTTATGGATGACTACAGTATTATGAAAAGTGATGATGTGATGCATGATAAATTCACTTCAAATCATCATCACCACCCCAAAAGAAACACTTTTGCTTCAAACCAACACATCATCTGTTATAACTGTAACAAATGTGGTCATAAAGCTGTTGAGTGCTGGTTTGGGTCTTCATGTGGATACAATGACTCAAGAGGCAAGCACCTAAGGTGCTACGAGTGTGGGAAGTATGGCCACACAGTCAAGGACTGCTGGCATGCCCAAGGAGGCAATGTTAATGACAAAAACTTCAAATACTCTGCCAAAAGACCTGGGAATTTTTCATGTTTCAACTACAACAAACCAGGTCATAAGTCTGCAAATTGTTGGATAACGGGCAATAAGAATCAAACTGTCCAAGCATCCAACAGAACATTTCACGATTATGTTCATGGGTCTCATACTGCTGTTGATATGCACTATAGGACTAGAAAACATGTTGGTTCATGCAGATATTGTGGTAGAATTGGACATTCCATGACTAACTGTTATTTGATGGATTTTGATGACGATGTTGCTAAAAGACTGTTTAGAACTCCTGTTAGGTCTAATACAGGACCCAAGGTGGCTTGGGTTCCTGCAGGATCAAACTGATTACTTTACTGCAGGTGTGCCTTGGGATGAATAAAGAGGGGTCAATAAACCAAGGCACTCAAAAATTGAAAGACCCCATGATCATGCTCTCCAGGTCAGCTCTGAAAAATCTGTTTAAATTCCATCATCTGAAAATTGCTTGTTTGAGATGGCTAAGCATCTTGTTGATTTGATTTGCGCTTAATTGATTTGTGCTTAGTTGATTTGAGATGGCTGATCATGCTACTCTTTATCTCTTTATTAGATTTGCTGCATACTGCACATTTGAAGAGTAGTGCATGTAATAAAATTTGAAAGTCCTAAAAAGATATTCCATTGTATCTAGACAGGGGGAGCTTTCCTGATTCATCTCAAAACCTCTTAGACTCTCTCTATCTAGCTATCTGATCTACTCGCTACACTTAGGTGGTTCACCTAAATTCTCTGCTGTCACTATTGAAATAGCTGATCTGTCTGAATTCCAGACTCAGCTACTGCTTGTTGATACACTCTTCTTAATGCTCCTCTCTCTTGTTGCTGACTCTTCCACCAGCTTACACTCATCCTTCACATACTTCTTAGCTGGTGTGACTGATTTGTTTCTATTTTTGATTAGTTGGTCAGCTATATTTTTGATCTGATCTGAGGAACACAAGCTGCAGGCCATGCAATTCAGTCTGAGAATCATGTAGAAATTCCCATCATATACGTTTAAGAATGACCACTAAATCAGACTGATATAAGGTTAATGTATTCTCAGATTTGTATTTAAATGACTTGAAAATATCTGAATGATAAGCTTTAATAAATTTTAACCATATGTGTCATGAAAACCTTAGACTCACTCATCTGAAATCTGAAAATTTGAAATCAAGGCTACTTTGGTTGAGATACATAGAGTGAGTATTGTCTTTAAACATTATCCTGAAAAATGTTGACTAAAAGGACACTGAATTCAGATCAATGACTTGGTCACTGAGAAACTGGGTTCTCTATCAATGAAATAAAGTAAACCTATGTCATGAAGTGCCATAGTTATGTTTGGTGAAAATTTATTGAAAAACTTGACAGAGCAATGGCATATTTGTGTTGAGTAACTGGGGAGTCTGGCCTCTAATCAAGGTGTCTCCTCACGTAAAAAGACATTTCTATTGCTAACTCTAGTCTCAATGTTGAGAGGCAATGACAGTTATCACACTGAGTAACTGGGTCACTTCACCTGAGACGTGTTGTGCCTCACGTAAAAAGGTGTTGATTAACTTAAATTGCTCAGGAAAAGTATAATGTGCTTCAAATAAAAATATCTTGCAAATTCTGTCAACTCATGCTCTTGTAAAAATGTTTAATCTCAACACTAATCTGTGTAACTCTCAAAGGAGTCATTGAGATCATGAATGTAAGATAAAGATGATTGGTCATAAGTGTTATCTGATCATTTGGTTCACCTTATTAAAACTTGAATTCAGATATAAGTATTGAGTTTCATTGACAAATTTGGTATAGATCATAATTAAATCAGGTTGGTCAAGTTGCCAATTCATAACCCTCTATGATGGGAGAGTCTTTTCATGTTAAGAATTATTGTAGTTGTGCATGCCTTAAAATCCCTCACGATCTGATTCACCCCTGACAACTCGATCAACAGGAACTTAGTTGACAATTCTCTCTTATTAGTTGATTGATTCCTGAGATGATCTACTATCCACATTGTTGGAATCTTCCATCTTGTTTCTATAATCAGTTCTGATTCTGTGGACCTTCCACCTGCTTTATTCTGTCCATGCATTTGTTTTGGAGTTCTTATGATGGCAGATTTCAGATTGCTTCATTGGATAGCCAGAGTTCATTCCTGCACTTCAAGGGGAGTTCTGGGAGAGTAGCCAAACATTCATATTGATAGGGGGAGTTCTTATATTTTATTTTCAGTACTCATTGTGCATGGTTCTATGGGGGAGAATAGGTATCATATCTCATACATGGCTTTCATTACACTCTCAAACTATTTCCTTTCTGCTGAAGTCAAAGGGGGAGATGTTTTATCAATCTTTTCATAACTGCTTAAATTTTCTCTCTCAAACTTTTCTTTTTTTGATGACGTCAAAGGGGGAGAATAGTTTGGATCTGTGTGTCTCATAGTGACTCATAGTATTGCCATCATCAAAAAGGGGGAGATTGTTGTGCCCCTGTGGTTTTGATGTCAGCAAGCACTATGAGTATGAATGATCTATCATCATGTGTCTGCACTTGTTGGTTCTTCTGCACATTGCATCAGTGCATTATCTGCCATATGCATACACTGCATCAGTGCATTCATCAGTCGATTCAATTCGATGCGTGTTCATTATGCATACATAGTCAGTGCAGGGTTAATTGTCCAGGCTTGTGCATTTCATAAATATGTTTCATGGTGGTAATAAGTTAGTGAATGCCTAGACTCATGCATGTTCAAGGAATAAAGTCTGTATAGAGTTTGCCTAGACTGCATCAACTCAAGTATGTACATTCTTTGGTGGCTGTCTGTACAACTTCCATTGTCTCATATGACCAAGTCAGTTCAGCCAATCTTCTATGCATTGATTTGTCTCACACATACACAAAGTCTGCACACTCTCTGTTAGCATGTCTTCTTAGCACAATACTGTTTCATCAAGTCTGCACAACATTTATTGCTGCACGCGACTAACTATACGCATTTGTGCAACTTTCACTACAATGTCTATACACTCTTTGATGGCAGGTCTATGCATCGCTTGTTCATCGCACGCAAAGTATATACATCCATTTGCTGATAATTGAACAAGTCTATACATCCGTTAGCTCAACTCATGGCTTAGTCAATGCAATTGTGCATGTGTACATACCATTGTTGGTATGAGTGTTTAAGTCCATACATCATTTCATCAGAGTCTGTACATCGTCGTGTACATTGCACATAAAGTATGTACACTCGTTGGTGGCATGTCTGCGTAATTCATCTTCAATGTGCATACTTCCCTATATGCAATTGTGCATCTTTTAAGACAAACACTACAAGAAAAGGCGGCTTTAGCGATGGAACCTTGCGACGGATATTAATCCGTCGCAAATATGTCTGTAAATTCAGACGGACCTATTTCATCTCAATATTTAAGATAGAAAATTATTCGTCTGAATATCCTCTGAATTAATGACGGATTTTCAGACGAAAATTAAGACGTCCGAAATTAGAGACGGATATTCAGACGAATTATTTTCTGTCTGAAATTTGAGACAAAAATTGTTTCCGTCCGAAATACCGTCGCAAAAATTCATCCCCCTCCACTATTGACGCCCCCCCATTCCCCCCCGCTCTCCCTCTCCCTCTCACTCCCTCTCACTCTCACACCATCACCGCCGTCACCGTCGGAGGTGCGCCATCACCGCCGTCGCCGCAGGAGCTACGCCGTCGTCGCCGGCCTCATCTCCCCCCACCGGTAAGCCCCTCCCTCCCTCTCCCTCTCCCGCCGCCGCGTGCAGCCGTCCGCTGCTCCCCATGGCGGTGTCGTCGCCGCCACCGGCCGCCGTCTCCCGCCCTCTCTCACTCTCGCAGCACACAAGTTCGGTAGAGGGGGGCCGGTGGAGGGGGAGGTGGGTGCGGTGGAGGGGGGTGGTTGCAGGAGGGGGAGGGGGGTCGCAGGAGGGGGTGGGGGTGCGGTGGAGGGGGAGAGGGTCGCAAGAGGGGGAGGGGGGTCGCAGGAGGGGGAAGGGGTGCGGTGGAGGGGGAGGGGGTCACAGGACGGAAAGGGGGTGCGGTGGAGGGGGAGGGGGGTCGCTGGGGGAGGGGGGTCAGCAGGAGGGGGAGCATCGCAGGAGGGGGGGGGTCGCAGGAGGGGGGAGGGGTCCGGTGGAGGGGGAGAGGGTGCGGTGGAGGGGGAGAGGGTCGCAGGAGGGGGAAGGGGTGCGGTGGAGGGGGTCGCAGGAGGGGGAGGGGGGTACGGTGGAGGGGGAGGGGGGTGCGGTGGAGGGGGAGGGGCTGCGCTGGGGGAGGGGGGTCAGTAGGAGGGGTAGGCCTGCCGGTGGAGGGGGTGGCAAGAGGGGGAGGGGGGTCACAGGAGGGGGAGGGGGGTCGTAGGAGGGGGGGTCGTAAGAGGGGGAGGGGGTGAGGTGGAGGGGGAGGGGGTCGCAGGCGGTGGAGGGGGGTCGCAGGAGGGGGAGGGGGGTGCGGTGGAGGGGGAGGGGGTCGCTGGGTGAGGGGGGTCAGCAGGAGGGGGAGGGGGTGCGGTGGAGGGGGAGGGGCTACCGTGGATTAATTATTTTTTTTATTATATTTATTATATTTTTATATTCATTGTAGGATAATCGGTCGAGAGGAAGGGAACGAAAGATTCAGAGATTTTTTTACAAATAAATAGTATGTAAAAATTTAATTTCTTCTTTATATGTTGTTTCATTTTATTTTAATTTATGTAATCTTATTTAGATTTATTGTTAGGATGTCTTATTTTTTTATGGTTAAAAAAATCCAAGAGGGGGGGCGGTCTGGGAGGGGGAGGGGCCTGCAGGAGGGGGGACTTCGGGAGGGTGGGGGGGTTCCGGTGGTGGGGGGGGGGAGGGGGAGGTCATCTGGGGGGGGGGGGGGGGGGGGAGTTAAGTGGGAGGGGGGGTTCAGGGGGGGGTCGGTGGAAGGGGGGTTCAGGGGGGAAGGGGGAGTTCAGGGGGGAGGTCGGTGGGAGGGGGAGGTCGGTGGGAGGGGGGCTCGTGGGAGGGGGAGGTCGGTGGGAGGGGGGGCTCGATGGGAGGGGGAGGGGCCAGCAGGAGGGGGAGCTCTGGGAGGGGGGGGTTCCGGTGGTTGGGGGGGAAGGGGGATGTCATTGGGGGGAGTTCAGTGGGAGGGGGGTTCAGGGGGGGAGGTCGGTGGGAGGGGGGGAGGGGGAGGTCGGTGGGAGGGGGGTTCATTGAGGGGGGAGCTCGGTGGGAGGGGGCGGTCTGGGAGGGGAAGGGGCCTACAGGAGGGGGGGCTCTGGGAGGGTGGGGGGGTTCCGGTGGTGGGGGGGGGGGAGGGGGAGGTCATTGGGGGGGGGGGAAGTTCAGTGGGAAGGGGGGTTCAGGGGGGGAGCTCGGTGGGAGGGGGGTGGTCTGGGAGGGGGAGGGGCCTGCAGGAGGGGGAACTCCGAGAGGGTGGGGGGGTTCCAGTGGTGGGGGGGGAGGTCGTTGGGGGGGGAGTTTTGTGGGAGGGGGGGTTCAGGGGGGAGCTCGGTGGGAGGATCAGTGAACTGTGACTCCCACACCTATTTTTTTTCCAGAAGGAGCTCTTTTTTATTTCATTGTGAAAGAATCTTGCTTACAGTATCATCGGGGCATACCCCTGTACTACAATTGATAAATCAAAACCTGCAAACTATTAGCTAATGAGAGAATCTAAGGCTAGGCAAGCCGGTCTTATCTAAGACCACATCACCTTTCATCATCGGTGGCAAATCCACTAAACAAAGAAAAATTCTATTTTGGGCTGAGGTTTTTGCATGAGTGGCTAAAGAATCAGCCACTGTGTTACCCTCTCTATGCACATGACTCACTGATGCACTGCCCAACGTTGCTTGAATTCTCCTCCACCACATTGTAGTCTCCCAGCTAGGTGTTCTTCTAGTGTGAATAGCTTGCACCAATAGTGCAAAATCTGAATAAATGGCTGACAAGGAAAAATCGTATCGGGCAGCTAAATGAAGACCATCATTGTTTCAGCTATGAGGATATTCCCATCCCATAAAAAAAGCAAAACCAATTAGGAAATTGCCATGAGTGTCCCTGATGCACCCTCTGTCTCCACAAAGACCAGGGCTACCAGTTGAAGAACCATCTACATGCAACTTATAGTTATCCTTTGCTAGTGACCTTGTAACAACCAATGGAGATTTGATCATTACTCTAGGCCTAAGATTATACTGATGAAGGATATTAGCTTGCTCAGCTAAAATTGGTTTGTGGAAAACCATACTGTCCAAGGCCTGCTGAATATTGGCACAGATATTCTGATGAAGTTTCTCAATCACAGGTAGCTTCCCTTCAAACCTAGCCTTGCACCTAGCTTTCCAAATTTCCCATATCATAAGGATAAAGGCGTATGATCCTCGATCCCCAAATCTGTCTTTATCGGACCCCAGTTGATGTTCAAAGTGCCATGTACTGTATGTTGTTCATTAGTGAGCACCTCTCTAACTGACACCCTTTGGAATATGGGAGCCTGTACCTCCTACATTGCTCAGAGTGCTACTTGAAACCTGTAGTTTCTTGAATGCTCTGAGCCATCCTTGCCGCAGCCTTAGACGACAATAGAAAAGTGCTCTTCCCAGCATTTATTTTTTACATGGAATATTTTTTGTATTTATCTAAAAATTGGAGAAGGGTTTTGATGTTAGGGGCTACTGCATTCATAAAAATAAGTGTATCATCTGCATATAGCAGATGCAACACCTGATTACACCTCCGGGGGCCACTGTACGCCTTAGGGGAAGGAGAAGCCTTGAAGGTGTTGTGTTAGTTGGAAGCACTCTGTCACCACGAAGTGTGGATCTAGAGGGGGGTGAATAGATCGATGGCCTAATTTAACAGTTCAATGAGGCTCTAATGCGGAAATTAAATTGATCTACTAGATCACTAGCTAGAGTGTTTGAACTGAGCAGAAATGAAGCGATCTGAGAAGAGAATCAAGAGAAGCAACCACACACCATATCATAGGCAATCACACAAGCACATAACACACCAGATTTTTAGGTGGTTCGGTCCTCCAGACCTATGTCCACCCCACACTCAAACCCAAGTGCGGCTTACTGCTGAGCAACATAGCTTGCATCCGCTAGGCCTTACAGCTTAGCCTACAACCGTTGAGCTTCACAGCTTGCTGTCCGAGACCTTGTCTCCCCCGCTGAGGAATTACAGCTTCACCTGTCCAGAGGCTACACCTCTGCAAACCGCTGACACACAGCTTGAAGACATGAGTTCAGAAAATAAAAACAGAATCAAACAAAAACAAGAAATCTCAAAAGAGAATGTAGCTCACAATGAGCAATCTCAGCTCTGGTATCAGAACCAAGAGACTGAGGAACAATCGTTCAAATAAACTCTCAATTCTATCTTCTCAATCTTCTCTTCTCTCTCTCTTTTTCTTCTCTCTGCTTTTCTTTTTCGATCTTCTACTCACTGGATCGTGCAGGCTCTAATTCACTCTCTGCTCCTTTGATAACGATCAGTTCTTCTTCTGAGGAAGAAGCTTCATATTTATAGATCAGCAGATAGGTGGGCGTGTGTCCTCCACATTTCCCGCCCAACATTTTGGTCACGTGGCAGCATCCAGGCTTGCTGCTTTACACGTGTCACGATCCTGGCTTCTTGGATCATGTGCCCTTCTCAATTTCCTCGAGCAGATATTCTGTCAGGTCAGACGAGGATGCACTGAGTAAGTTTGTGTTTTGAACAAAGTATGTACAGACTTTGTATATGTGTGCAGAATCATGTGTAGACTTTGCAATGCCTAGTGTTAAAGCATGAGAGCACAATGCACAAACTAAGTGTGTGCATGTGTGGACTTTGAGTGCATGACACAGGGCGATGTACAGACTTGTTTTGAAGGATTGCACAAGCCATTGAGGAATGTACAGACTTTGAATGTGTGTAATGCAGCATGCATATATCAAAGTATGTACATCAAGAATGAATGCATGGACATGCCATTTGAAGAATGTACAGACTTGTGTTCTGAACGATGCACAAATGCATAGTGTATGGACTTAGTGTGCATACGACAACGACGATGTACATACTTGCCACCTGAAGTTTGTACAAACTTCACCGAAGAGTGTTCAGACTTTTGGGATGTAATGTAGACTGCATTTAACAAAGTGTGTACATTAAAACTGGATGCACGGACTTACTGATGCATCTTTATACAAACTGCAACGAACCTTGCACAGACTTCATTCATGCAAGCAAGATAGTGCATAAAGAACACGGGCTGTACTGACTTGGTCAAGTGAACCAATGGAGGTTGTACAGACTGTGTATTAGCGTAAAGCAACTGAATGCACTGACTATGCTTATGAATATATAGACTTGATAGCATGTAATGCAGTATGCATATGGGAATGTATGTACATTGAAGATGAATGCACGAACATGCCATTATCGAGTGTGCAGACTCAGCTTGCAACAATGTGCAGACTTTGTGTTGGAGCAACCAGACAATGTATAGACTTTGTTAAAGTGATGCACGAGCATAACTGCAAAGAATGTATAGACTTGTGTGTGCGGGCAGACGATGTACAGACTTTAAATCAAAGGATGCACTGGTCTGAAAAGTCACGACTGTCATGTGTTCATGGAGAGGCTACTGCCCATTGCATTTCGTGATTTGTTGCCGAAGCCTATATGGGGAGCACTGACTGAGCTGAGTCAGTTTTTCAAGATTTTATGTGCATCAGAACTCAGACTTCGGACGTACAAACTCTTGAAGAAAATGTGGTCAAAACTATTTACAAGTTAGAGAAGATATTTCCTCCGGAATTCTTTGATTCGATGGAGCACCTGATCGTCCATCTGCCATACGAGGCTATTGTCGGAGGGCTAGTACAATTCCGATGGATGTATCCATTTGAGAGGTATGCGAGAATTTTCATGAAGACATACATGTTGTCCATGTTCACTACATGTCATTGCCATCTGAATTGTTATTGTAGGTGCATGCATGAATTGAAAATGAAAGTTGGCAACAAGGCAAAGGTGGAAGGTTCGATTGCTGAGGCATATGTTACTGAAGAAATTTCAAACTTCTGTTCCATGTACTTTGAGCCAGATATTCAAACTCGTCATACTCGACCTCCACGTAATGATGATGGGGGAGTTGATGATTTGTCAGATCGGCTCTCTATATTTAAGCATCCTGGACGTGCTTTCGGATGTTCCTCGACCAGCACGCTCGAAGATAGAGAGTTGTACACTGCTGAGATATATATTCTTCTGAATTGTAATGAGATTGAACCTTATGTTGAGTAAGTTCTTAACTCACATTTCCAGCAATGCCATAACTTGTTCATCCTTCTTCTGTAGTTCATTTAAAGTAGTAGTGCATTTATATTGCAGACAATTTCATTCAGAATTAGCACAAAAATGTCCAAATATCCAGGACGTAGAGATTGAAAAAGAACGCGAGAAGTTTTTTGCCAAATGGTTGAGATATCAAGTTAGTGTCGATCGTTCAATATATATGTTTGCATTTACTAATATTGACGTAATTGTTCAAAAATATTTAACTACTCTACTTTACATATAGGTTGAACAAGGTCTCATTAGTGATCAGAGAGTACAAGAGATAAGTTATGGCCCCTCCAACGTTGCACGTGCCTATCCAGGATATATTGTGAATGGATACAGATTTCATACGAGGGATTATGGACGAAGTAAGTCTACGATGAATAGCGGCGTATCTGTTAAGGGAAGTGTATACAATGAAGTGGAATTAGACTACTATGGTATTCTTGAGGAAGTCATAGAACTTCAGTATTTGGGATGAGACAATCATGTATACCTATTTAAGTGTCATTGGTTTGATCCTAATTCAGTTCGACATGACACGTCTACTGGGATTGTCGATGTCAAACATAGGTACAAACTTAATACCTATGAACCGTTCATTTTAGCCGCACAAGCCCACCAAGTGTATTATTCAAGGTATCCATCATCTAAGAATAAAGATTGGTGGGCAGTTTGCAGGGTTAAAGCAAAATATTTTCCCACTTATGAGTTAAATATGAGTGAAAATGTCTCTGAGCTTGACAACGCCGAATATTTTCAATCAGATGAAGTTGGCCTTATCAGCTCCACACATGTTAATCTGGATGAATCTGATGAGCCACTGTCATTACGTAAGGAAGATGAAGTGGAAGAAATCGATCCGACGGAGTTAAATGTTCATGTTAGAGGGGAGGAGCAGTCAGATGAAGAGGAAGAGTTTGAATCTGATGAGACTACGATGGATGACGAAGATGATGATGATGAGCTAGATATATCAACATGAGGGAGGCATGTTTTGATAATTTAGTAAGCTGATTCTTACTTTTTAAGCATAATTTTAAATAACATTTGTCTAACCTTATATAATTGTGGATTAATATGTATTAATTGTTTTGTTATTAATAAGGAAATGGTGCGAGGAGGTCGTACTAGGAATGGGAGGAGACAAGGCAGTGAGAGGGGCACTACTCCCTCCTCGTTAGCATCTTCTTCAGACACAGGTATATTTGATTCAAGTTAGCTATATAAATATTTTAATTATTTACTAACTTAAAGGAATTTTTTTATAGGTCCAAGTGTCGGCTCACAACCACTTATACAGACGCCACCACCACTTCCCGCTAGTGCCCTCCCACCAGCTCCCGCTACAGGTATATCTATTTTAATTTTCAGTAACATGTTGCATTGACTTATGAAAATTAATGCTTTCCCACTTATATATTTCTTTGAATTTCCAGCAAAATATTTAACTACTCTAATGTGAATTAATTCTTACAGGTCCTAGTGCCCTCTCACCAGCTCCCGCTACAGGTATATCTATTTTAATTTTCAGTAACATGTTGCATTTACTTATGAAAATTAATGATTTCCCACTTATATATTTCTTTGAATTTCCAGCAAAATATTAATTTATCTAATGTGAATTAATTCTTATAGGTCCTAGTGCCCTCCCACCAGCTCCCGCTACAGGTATATCTATTTTAATTTTCAGTAATACGTTGCATTTACTTATGAAAATTAATGCTTTCCCACTTATATATTTCTTTTAATTTCTAGCAAAATATTTAACTACTCTAATGTGAATTAATTCTTACAGGTCCTAGTGCCCTCCCACCAGCTCCCGCTACAGGTATATCTATTTTAATTTTCAGTAACATGTTGCATTTACTTATGAAAATTAATGCTTTCCCACTTATATGTTTCTTTCAATTTCCAGCAAAATATTCATTTATCTAATGTGAATTAATTCTTACAGGTCCTAGTGCCCTCCCACCACCTCCCGCTACAGGTATATCTATTTTAATTTTCAGTAACATGTTGCATTTACTTATGAAAATTAATGATTTCCCACTTATATATTTCTTTGAATTTCCAGCAAAATATTTAACTACTCTAATGTCAATTAATTCTTACAGGTCCTAGTGCTCTCCCACCAACTCCCGCTACAGGTATATCTATTTTAATTTTCAGTAACATGTTGCATTTACACATGAAAATTAATGCTTTCCCACTTATATATTTCTTTCAATTTCCAGTAAAATATTCATTTATCTAATGTGAATTAATTCTTACAGGTCCTAGTGCCCTCCCACCACCTCCCGCTACAGGTATATCTATTTTAATTTTCAGTAACATGTTGCATTTACTTATGAAAATTAATACTTACAGCCCTCCCACCACCTCTGACTTCTATAGGGCCCCCCCCCACCACTCAGCAGCTAGTTGACGATGCCAGCAGTCATCACGAGGGAGGCACTGTCCATGATGGATGTCACCCCTGCTGGATCTCCGGGTATATTTATAAGGCTATTTTACATTCATTAATTATTAGCGGTAAGGTTCTAATATGAATACTTTGACATTTGCAATTGCAGGAAAAAATTAGAACCTTCCAATGCTGTCCATCATGCTATTAGCCTAGTAATGGCACATGTGCCCGGGCCACATTTGTCTTTCAAAGAATTTCCGATGGGCGTCCGCGATTCATTGTTCGACATGTTCTTAGTAAGTAACTATGTCATTTAATTCAAGTCCTTTCCAAACTCAATTCACAGTAGTATATTAATTGTGAAGCTTAATTTATTTACAGTGGACTTATCGATTCACGGGTGGACATGATGCGGCACAATGTTGTTCTGCCTGGGAGTCTATTGTGAAGACAAATTATCGAAAGAGAGTATATGCGGCTCAGAGGAAGGCTAAAAAGAATGCTGGTGGGAGTGAAGACCGACAGCTGTGGAAGGAGCACCATCCTCTATGGATGAGGAAGGAGGATTGGGACATACTATGTGACAAATTTGCCAACCCCAAGTGGATAGAAAAGTCCCAAAAAGCCAAATCAAATAGGGCGTCACAACCGGAGGTAAATTTGCATACATGTGGGTCCGTCTCTTTCGCGACTCATAAAAATAAAATGGTAAGTAATGTTTCAATTTATCTTCTTACATTTTATTAATATATATGACAATTTTTTACTATGAATTATATAACATGCTGTGGAGCTTAATCGAGCTCCGGCGTTCCTCGAGGTGTTCAACAGAACACACAAAAAGAAGGCGACATGTCAATTTGTGAGTGCGAGAGCTCGTTCAGTAGCGGTAAGTTTATCTACGTGTGCAACTGCTACCGTTCATTTAAATCAGATTGATTCATTTGAAATTGACTAATTATTTTATTTTATTTGTAGGAAACATATAGCAGAGCTGTGACAGAGAAGTACAGGGAGGGAGAGGGGCAGCAGCCAGAGTTGGATCCAGCAGAATGGGTGGCCGCAGCTGGTGTACCGAAGAAGGGCCGGATATATGGTTTTGGGGAGAGCATGGACTCTAGCGCGGTGATATCATCGTGTGCGAGTTCGAACTCTGCCCAAACAAGTACTTCTGCCTTCAGTATACCTCAATCTGCCGCCAGTACTTCTGCCTGCGACGTCAGAGACATCGTCCGATAGGAGATGTCTAGCCAGATTTATGATTTGCAGCTGCAGATGCAGCGGCAGTTCCGAGAGGAGATGTCTACCCAGCAGGCAACCATGTTGCAGGCACTCACTGGTCTGCTATCCCAAGCGGAAATTCTCCCTCATGCATCCACCACCACGGCACAAGCGGCACAGGTGATTCTTTTCCACACTACCAGAAAAAGCGGGATTTTAGACGGAATTTTCAGACGGAAATTTCAGACGGAAATTTCCGTCTGAAATTTGTGACGGATTTTTTTCCGTCGGAAATCCCGTCTGAAATATGCAATTACACACCGAAGTTCAGACGGAAATTGTGACGGAAAATATTCCGTCACAAATTTTAGACGGAATTTGGGACGGAATTTTTAATCTGTCAGAAATTTATGACCAAGAATTTGTGACGGCCACATTTGTGACGGATCCGTCTGACAATCTGTCACAAATGTGTCTTCTCACGGATTTTCAGACGGAAATTAATCCGTCACAAAATTTTTGTGCCCCCAATCCGTCACAAATGTGCCTTTGTGACGGATTGGGGGCGCAAAACTTTTGTGACGGATTAATTTCCGTCTGAAAATCCGTGAGAAGACACATTTGTGACGGATTGTCAGACGGATCCGTCACAAATGTGGCCGTCACAAATTCTTGGTCATAAATTTCTGACAGATTAAATTTTTCGTCCCAAATTCCGTCTGAAATTTGTGACTGAATATTTTCCGTCACAATTTATGTCTGAACTTCGGTGTGTAATTGCATATTTCAGACGGGATTTCGACGGAAAAAAATCCGTCACAAATTTCAGACGGAAATTTTCGTCTGAAATTTCCGTCTGAAAATTCCGTCTGAAATCCCGCTTTTTCTGGTAGTGCCATGAGTCTTTTCCATGAGCTCAGTTTTGCAGAATTATTTAAAATTAAAGATGACCTGGGTAATTCTGATCGTTCCAACACGACCTGGGAGGTAGATGTGACTTGTCAAGCTGACGGATTCTAAATCGGACATCCGGTTTAAGCCCGACGCTCAAAAGTGTATTTTGTAAATGCACTTGGTTTAAAATTAAAGCAGTCGGGTCCTGGGGTCTAGAATGTGAAATACTGATCCGATCGGCATTCCGATCGTTCCAACACCACCTGGGAGGTAGACGTGACTTGTCAGAGCTGACGAATTCTAAATCGGACATCCGGTTTGAGCCCGACGCTCAAAAGTGTATTTTGTAAATGCACTTGGTTTAAAATTAAAGCACTCAGGTCCGGGGGTCCAGAATGTGAAATACTGATCCGATCGACATTCCGATCGTTCCAACACGACCCGGGAGGTAGACGTGACTTGTCAAAGCTGACGGATTCCAAATCAGACATCCGGTTTGAGCCCGACGCTAAAATAACTCAATTCAAAACTAAGTTAGTTTTCAAAACTAATGGGGTGTTTGGTTGCTCTTTATTACCTCTTTTTTCTCTTAATTTTTAAAAAAAGAGTAAGAGATCTATAAATCCTATTTGGTATGTCTCTCCTAATTTTTAGGGAAAGAATTAACTCCCGTGTAAACCTTCCCCGAAAACAAAACAACGTCAGATTATTTTTTTTAAAACACTCGCTCTCTCCCACTCGCGACCCCCTCCCCTCCCCCGTGTCTCCCCCCTCCCCCTGTGGCCCCCCTCCCCCATCTCCCTTGCCTCTCCCCCCTCCACCTGTGTCCTCCCCCGCCGGCCCCCCTCCCCCATCTCCCTCACCTCTCCCCCCTCCCCCCTCCCCCTGCATCCTCCCCCGCCGGCCCTCCTCCCCCATCTCCCTCGCCTCTCCCCCCTCCCCCTGCATCCTCCCCCGCCAGCCCCCCTCCCCCTGCGCCCTCCCCTCTCCCCCCTCCCCCTACGTCCTCCCCCGCCAGTCCCCCCGCCGGTCCCCCTCCCCTGCAGGCCCCCCTCCCCTTGCACCCTCACCTCTCCCCCCTCCCCCGCCGGTCCCCCTCCCCCGCCGTGCCCCCTCCCCCTGCGCCCTGGCCTCTCCCCTCTGCCCCGCCGGTCCCCCCCTCCCCCGTGCATCCCCCCTCCCCCTGCGTCCTCCCCCTGCGGCCCCCCTCCCCCATCTCCCTCGCCGGTCCCCCCCCCCTAGCGTCCTCCCCCGCCGGTCCCCCTGCCCCCTGCGGCCCCCCTCCCCCATCTCCCTCGCCGGCCTCTCCCCCCTCCCCCTGCGTCCAATGAAGCTTGGAGGAAGATCCCCAAACAGGTTGGTATAAATTTTAAAAATTATAACATTTTTACCAAACTATAGATACCTGTTTTTATCAATTTTAAAAGTTAACTTAAAAATTGACATAATTTAATTTTTGACATAGAAATAGTTTTTTTTTTCAAAAGTGCTCCCAAACACCCTATAACTTAGTTTAGAATAATTCAAAAAAGTAGGGGTTCGGGGGTCCAGAATGTGAAATACTGATCCGATCGGCATTCCGATCGTTCCAACACGACCTGGGAGGTAGACGTGACTTGTCAGAGCTGACGGATTCCAAATCAGACATCCGGTTTGAGCTCGACGCTCAAAAGTGCATTTTGTAAATGCACTTGGTTTAAAATTAAAGCAGTCGGGTCCGGGGGTCCAGAATGTGAAATATTGATCCGATCGGCATTCTGATCGTTCCAACACGACCTGGGAGGTAGACGTGACTTGTCAGAGCTGACGGATTCAAAATCGGACATTCGGTTTGAGCCCGACGCTCAAAAGTGCATTTTATAAATGCACTTGGTTTAAAATTAAAGCAGTCAGGTCCGGGGGTCCAGAATGTGAAATACTGATCCGATCGGCATTCCGATCATTCCAACACGACCTGGGAGATAGACGTGACTTGTCAGAGCTGACGGATTCCAAATCGGACATCCGGTTTGAGCCCGACGCTCAAAAGTGCATTTTGTAAATACACTTGGTTTAAAATTAAAGCAGTCGAGTCCGGGGGTCTAGAATGTGAAATACTGATCCGATCGTTCCAACACGACCTGGGAGGTAGACGTGACTTGTCAGAGCTGACGGATTCCGAATCGGAGATCCGGTTTGAGCCCGACGCTCAAAAGTGCATTTTGTAAATGCACTTTGTTTAAAATTAAAGCAGTCGAGTCCGGGGGTCCAGAATGTGAAATACTGATCCGATCGGCATTCTGATCATTCCAACATGACCTGAGAGGTAGACGTGACTTGTCAGAGCTGACGGATTCCAAATCGGACATCCGGTTTGAGCCCGACGCTCAAAAGTGCATTTTGTAAATGCACTTGGTTTAAAATTAAAGCAGTCGGGTCCGGAAGTCCAGAATGTGAAATATTGATCCGATCGGCATTCCGATCATTCCAACACGACCTGGGAGGTAGACGTGACTTGTCAGATCTGACGGATTCCAAATCGGACATCCGGTTCGAGCTCGACGCTCAAAAGTGCATTTTGTAAATGCACTTGGTTTAAAATTAAAGCAGTCAGGTCCGGGGGTCTGCAATTGGATATCTTTACAGTCATCGATTTGATATTATGTTTGATACAGTCATCGATTTGATATTATGTTTGATTTAAATTCATGTAATCTAATAAAATATTTAATTTATCTTTATACTAATTTTTTATCTATGTATGTTTTTTTAATATAGGAGGATTCTTCTACGAGCGGCAGCACAGGAGATGAGCACGGCGGGGGGGATGAAGATATGGACGATCTGGAGGATATTTATTGATTTTGTTGTATATTTTTCTATGTAACGCTGATGAGTTTATTGTGATATTTGATGTAATATTAATTAAACAGATTTTTTATTTTTGTTCGTGTGTATTTTTTATTTTCGGTGATTTTGTAAACAAGTTATTAATACAAATTCTTTGTTTTAAAAAAAAGAGAAGAAATATTTCGGACGGATTTTGAGACGGATACGTCTGAAATTTGCGACGGATATAAGGACGGAAATAAATCTGTCTGAAATGCAAGATGGCTTGTAGACGACTGTACAGAAGGATATTTAGACGGAATTTTTCCGTCGCAATCATCAGACGGGTTTTGAGACGGATCCATCTGCAATTTGGGACAGACATAACGACGAAAATGAGTTTACGTCGAAAAATTTGAGATGGATATTTAGACGGAATTATGCCGTCGCAAAATTCAGACGGATTGTAAGACGGAACGTTCCGTCCGAAGTACCGACGAAATTTACGACGGATTTTTATTCCGTCTGAAATTTAGGACGGAATCAAATTTGTCGATTATTTGTGACTAAGTTTTTAAGACGGCCTTATTCCGTTGCAATTCCGTCGTAAATCCGTCGCAAAATCTATTAGCGACGGATTTTGCGACGGAATTACGACGGAATGTGGCCATCGCAAAAGCCGCTTTTTCTTGTAGTGAAAGTCTGCACATTCTCTGCTGATATGTTTGTGCATCATTATATCATAGTCTGTACATCGTCGCATGCATGCAAAGTCTGTATATTGGTGTCGCACGCACACTATGTCCATACACTCACACGCATAGGTTGTACATCATGCATTCATGCTTGACCTCTAGGCATAGTAAGTCTGCACATTGTTTGTACATTGCACGCAGAGTCTGCACACTCGTTGCTAGTAAGTCTATACATTCATGAGCATAGTCAGTGCATTCGGTTGTTTCAATTTATATGCAAAGTGTGTACATTCTTTGACAGCATGCCTGAGCACTCATCTTCATTGTGCGTACTTTGATAGATGCAAAGTCTATACACTCTTTACCATGCATTCAAAAGTGTATACATTCCATTGCTGGTACGAGTGGTTAAGTTCATGCATCATCACTTCAACGAGTCTGTACATTGGTGTCGCATGCACACCAAGTCCATACAGTCCCTGATGGCATGATTGTGCATTCATTATCAATGTGCATACTTTACTATATGCATACTGCATTACATGTTATAAAGTCTGTACATGCTTTGTTCAAAACACAAACTTACTCAGTGCATCCTCGTCTGACCTGACAGAATATCTGCTCGAGGAAATTGAGAAGGGCACGTGATCAAAGAAGCCAGGATCGTGACACGTGTAGTGCAGCAGGCTGAAATGCTGCCACGTGGTCAAGGCGCTTGTGCGGGAATCGTGGAGAGCACACGCCCTATCTGTTCACTACTCTATAAATAAGAAGCTTCTTCCAGAGGAGCATGGTGATCGTGGATATTTTTTTGAGGAGCAGAAGAAAAGAGAGCCTGCCCAATCCAGAGAGAAGAGAAAAAGAAAGAGAGTAGCAGAAGAGAAAAGAAGAAGTGAAAGAAAGAGAGCTCGTGAGATCGAGAGAAAGAGAGAGTGAAGAAAGAGCTTGAGGAGAAGAAGAAGAGAAGCTTCATTGAAGATCTGTTATCTGTTGGCTCTTGGATCAGATCCAGACCAACCTGTTCCCATCGTTTACAGCTTTCAGTTGCTGTGTTTCCTTTGTTCTTCTTGTTTTTCTTTTGAACTTTCTTTCAAGCTGTTAGTCAGCAGAGCTAAGCTGTATTGCTCAGCGGTGCAGAGGTCGATTCCTCTGGTCAGCAAGCTGTGTTGCTCAACGGGCGAGGTGGATACCTCGGACAACAAGCTGTGAGGCCCAGCAGTTGTAGGCAAGCTGTGAGGCCCAGCGGTTTAAGCTGTGTATCACGGAATCCACACTCGGGTTTGAGTGTGGGGTGGATGTAGGTCTGGAGGACCGAACCACCTAAAAACTCTTCTTGCACTGTGGTTGGAATGTTCATTTATGCTTTCGCTGGATGAATGCTTAGGCCGATCTGCTTCTTCTATTTAGTAGAGATTTGATTGCATGTTTTGTGTTTTATTAAACACATCACTGTATTTCAGTTTCGGTCTTTTAGTTTTGGTAGAACTGAATCTATTTTTAACTCCCCATCTCTGAGTGTGCTAAGTTTTCAATTGGGGCAATAATTTTGAAGGGGAGATTCATTCACCCCCCTCTGAATCCATCGCACCGATCACAACAATACGAGGAAAAGGAACATTCTCGTCCAACATGTGGACCAATGGGGCTTTAGTATGGCTCTTTTGCCTCATCCATACGGAGCCCCTGCTCCTATATAAGAATACCCAACCCTTCGAAGAAGGGTGCTGGAAAAGCGGCCAATTGTCTCCACCTGAGAAAGTGAGTGTCTCCAGGTGCAAGAGAGAGGGTGAGAAATTCAGTGCAAGTGGAGAGAAAGAGAGAGAAGTCTCTGAGAGTAGCCAGGCAGTCAATTTGTTTATGCTTTTTTGAAGCTACATTGTCCGGTGTTTTGTTTTTCTCTTTTTCTTCTCTTTATTCTGATCTTTGTTTCACCATCCATGTTTTCTGAGTTCCCTCTGGTGTGGAGGAAGGGAGATAGTGTCTCCGGTTGTGAGTGACTCTGGGGGTCACTCGTGCGGTTCCCTCGTTGTAGAGGAAGGGAGGGATTGACCTCTGATTTTGGATTTGTAGGTAGCAAGTCCAGGGTTCAAGTTCTGCGGGGTGTAGGACCCGGTTGAGGGATTTGTCTCCCTCTAGGCAAGCTGTTAGCCATCCATTGTCATAGACTGAGTCTGCTTTTCTACCTTGAGCTAGTAGAATCCTCGTACTGTGTGGACGAGGGGTGGACGTAGATTGCCGTGGGCAATCGAACCACCTAAAACCCAATTGCCTCCTTGTGTGATTGTTGCTCTGCCTTCTGTGCGATTTCTAATCTTTAGTTGGTAGAGGTTGCTATCTTCTTTGCCTTCTCTGACCCATCTTCTGCTTGATCATTTAGCTGAGTATCATCGATTGCTTTCTGAGGTGCTCATTTCCTTGTGAGTGTGTTTTTCTACCGTGTGTTAAGTGTTCTGCACCTCTACTCTCGAGTTATATGGCGTTATCTTTTGATCTAAGTTTAAAATTGGGGTGATCTATTCATCCCCCCTTTCTCGATCACTTCCTAGTATTTCTATCAACCCACTCTTCTATATTGGATTTTCATCCAGGTTCCCTCAGCAGGTTGAGTGCCGGACAGCGGACAAGTAGACTAAAGATGAGTTGCGGGTCTACCTCAACACCTTGTCTTTGGAGAAATTCGCCATGCGCCCATAGATCTTCCATGGTTCTTCACTCAAGCTACCTCGAGGACAAGGATTGGACTTAAGGCTGGTGGGGAACACTACCCTGGCGATGTACATCCCTCACAGATGCTATCTTCAGGTGGGTCTACCATGTACCATGGTTCCACCATTATCGCACCTTCCTCCACTACAGGCTAGACGAATGGGCACCGAGGAGGACGAGCAGGTGGTCCGTAGCGCCTTGGTGATGTGGGAGATAAGCAAGGTCCGCACCTTGCAGGCGGAGGTAGCAGAGGATCGAGAGACCTACCGAGCTTATGTGAAGGAGTTATGCAAGATCTGGCCCCGCGCGGATGCAAGATTGAGTGAGCTTTGAGTTTCATGATATAAAGAGAAAGTGACGTGAATGATGATATATTTTGAACACTGAATAAATGAAATAAAAGATTAGTTGAAATAGTTGGCATGATGTGTCTTCTTTTGGCTTCAATGTTTATTTTCATTGAATTCTCATGTAAGAATGTGGTCCTCATAAGGCCGCCAATTGGATTTAACGGTCATAGAAAAGACCGCAACCAGGAAGTGTTGTGTCCTTGTGTTTTGATACTATCAAAACTGTGAGTCATGTTTACTCTTTAATATAATCAATCAATGTGCTTTGTGTTAAAGAATCATATATTTGCTGTCATGCTTTTGCTTGAGTTGCTTAGGTGTTTAAATTGCCATTATTGCACAAAGAACAGGTTAAAACTCAGTCAAAATCTGAAGTCAAAGCTAGTCAACAAGAAGAAGTCAAATTTCTAGCTAGCACAAGGACAGTCAAAGTTTCAGCTTGGACAAGCCAAACATTACCCATTGTCTAAAGTCGAACAAGTAGGCCAAGTCTGCACATCTTACTGTTCAAGATCGATGCTACCTTGCCAACAAAGTCCGAGCACATCTCGCCAGCACAAAGACAAGGTCCGAGCACATTCTGGCTAAGCATCGTGCAAGTCGATGCTAGTCCTTCCCCTCAGCAAACAAAGGTCGGTGCTAGTTCTGTTGTCAAAGGAATGAAGGTCGGTGCTAATTCTGTTACCCGAGGAATGAAGGTTGATGCTAGTTTCTTGGGGACTAAAGAAGGTTGATGCAGCCTCTGTGGTTGATGAATGAAGGTCGATGCATGTTCAGTGCTAGAGCAACAAGGGTTGGTGCTAGTCCGGTTGCTAGAGAAATGAAGGTCGGTGCTAGTTGTGGTTTCGCACAGACAAGGTCGGTGCTAGTTATGGTTTCGCACAACTAAGGTCGGTGCAACTACTGTTGAGTGACTATACAAGGTCAGTGCACGTTTTGAAGTCTGTGCACATTTTTCACTAAGGTCGATGCTAGTGACCAATATGGTCTGTGTTACCTTGAAGTGTCATGCATCCAAGTCTGTGTTAGTACAGAATGTCTTGCTTAATAGGGTTTGTGTTAGTTGGCTAGCTGATTATTAACTAAAGTTTGTGCTAGCTGACTTTCACTCATACAAGGTCTGTGTTAGTTGGCTTGGGTTGTTAACTAGAGTCTGTGCTAGCGTGCATATAGTCTATGTTAGTCAGCACGTAGTCGATGCTAGTTGCGGTTTCAAGCATTTAATGTCGATGCACTGTTGGGCCATAAGCATATCAACAGGTGTTTGAACAAATGCTTGAGTAAACTATTAAGTGAAGCAGCGAGCTTTACAGAGGCACGTGACTGCGCATAAGAAGACAGTGAGACCAATCATTGGTATCGCAAGGGAGTGGCACGTGAACCCATGAGAGCAGTGATGGGGCACGTGATCCAAGAGGAGATGGCACTCATTCTCAGAGGTTTCCAGAAGAATCATCTTCTCTCTCATGCCAGGTGGACCAATAGGGTGTTACTAGGTTATTCTTTCTGCCTCGTCCATACAGAGGCTCTGTCCTATAAAAGGACTACCTCATCCTTCGATGAAGGGTGGAAAAAGTTGCAGTAGGCGACAGAAAGTGTAGGGGCTCCTGTGAGCAAAGGTTCCATTCAAAAAAAAAAAGTGTGCAGAAGAAGAAAAATAGAGTGAGAGTTGAGAAGTGAAGAGAGAGTAGGAGAGAAAAATATAGTATCGTAAAAGTGAGAAGAAGAAGAAGAAGAGAAAGAGAGAGCCCGTGGAAGAAAAGTGTGCAGCCCAGATTTCCTTGAAGTTCTGTGTGTTCTTTCTTGGCCTCTGGATCAAATCCAAGCCATTGTGTTTTTCATTTTCATAGCTACTGTTGCTATATTCTGTCCGTGCTTTTCATGTTTTGTTTTCGTTTCTGATTTCATTTATCAAGCTGTTAGTCAACATTGAGAATTGGTTCCTCGGTTTGCAAAGCTGTAAGGCTCAGCGTGTATGCAAGCTGTGAGGCTCAGCGTTGAGGATTTGTTCCTCTGTGAGCAAGCTGTGAGGCTCAGCGGTGTTAGCAAGCTGTGAGGCTCAATGTCCAAGCTGTCAGTCAACGAATCCTCACTGGGTTCTGTGAGGGGTGGATGTAGGCAGACTTGGTGTCTGACCGAACCACCTAAAATATCCTGTGTTAGTGGTATGCTTTGTGAGTGTGAATCCATTTCATCTATCCCCTTCACAGGTTTTGACTCCAACCCATTTTAGTTTCTATATGCTAAGCTCTCCTCTATAGTTTTAGTTGAAGTAATCGTCGCAACTGCTTTGTGAGATTCTTCGGCAATTTATGCTTCCTGGTTTGGATTCATGCGCCATGAGATTTGCCCCTCTAAGTGTGTTGAATGTGTTCAATGTTATATCAGTCCGTGTGCATGCCAAGCATTTGTTTTTGATCCTGAAGTTTAACTTACTACCGTCTTTCCTTGCTGGGTGTGCTTGACAAATACTCGAGTGAAATCCACATAAAATCAATTGGTTAAGTGATCGAGTGTGTGTCTCATTGGAATATCTGATTAAGCCAAGTAAGATTGATTTCATTTCCGCAATAATTCCTGTTAAAATTTTAATTGTGCAAATTTTTTTTAATGGGGATTCATTCACCCCCCTCCGAATCCCAGCCTTGCATCACAACATTTGGTATTAGAGCCCGGTTTCCCATAATGTGGTCCAACGACCAGGGAAGACCTGGGCCGTTCATAGCTGAGGGACATTCTATTAATTGTCCTTCTTTCTTTGATGGTGTTAATTACATTTACTGGAAAAATAGGATGGAGGCATTCCCGAGAGCGTAGATCCATGAACTCTGGAGAGTAATCACCACAGGACCATTTGAGCTGCCGCCAGATGAAAACGCATGGTCAAGGGAACACGTCAGGCTCTCAACGGTGAACTGGACGGCTCTGAATATAATGCAGTGCGTAGTTCATCCAGAAGAGTATTCTAAGATCTTTGCTTGCAGATCAGCCAAAGACATGTGGGACAAGCTGGAGCTGATATATGAAGGAACGTCCCAGGTAAGAGCAACAAAGGTAAATATGCTGATCTCCGAGTATGAAGTATTTAAAATGAAGTCTGATGAGTAAATAAAGGAAATGTTCTCTAGGCTTTCTCAGCTTACTAACAATCTTAATGCTCTAGGCAATGATTATTCTGATAGTGAGATTGTTAGGAAAATCCTCAGGTCTCTATCTCCTGTGTGGCGCACAAAGGCCACTGTAATAGAGGAGTCTAAGGACTTGACCACCATGAAGGTGGAAGAGTTAATTGGGTCTTTGATGACTTATGAGTTAAACTTCAGGAAACCTAAAGATAAGCAGAGGAAACCCAAGACGCTAGCCCTCAAGGGGTTTGTGATGCGGGATGAATGAGGGACTCGATGCCAAATGATGTGAACCTTGGACTCTAAGTGACGACGCGACCAGCAACACGTGAATAATAGAGCTACCTCGACTCGACACTAAGAGCTCCTATGGGATATATGCCTTAAACAGAAATGCGAGCTTACTCGTCATCACAAGCGAGGGAAATGCAGATCCGCGCAGTTGTGAAACCGGCAGAGTCAAGGGTGGTCAAACTCACTTCCGTGCTCGGATCGAGTCACGGGGCGGGTTCACTCTCTTTCTCACAGTGGTGATGAACATGAATTAACGAGCTAGAATTCTAATGCTCTCATGCAGCGGCATATAGTCATATACTAAGTAAGCAAATGCCAAGAAGGAGAGACCGTTACCTCCACGCTCTGGGCGTGGGGAAGACAACCCCTGCCAAAATTGTACTCCCGGTTAACAATTATCAATAATTACAGAATTAAACCCACTCCACGCAGGGAGGTAACAGGTAACATATGGGACTCGAGAGGATCGAAATTAGGTTGATGGGTAGCATTTTGAATAGCTCTGTCGGTGCCGACACACTGCAACTTGATGCTGTTCGGGCGGAGCGGGCTAACGGTTGTGGGGTCCATGATCTGGTCGGACGGCCGACTGAGGCGGGGTTGCTCCCGCTGCGAAGAGGACTCCTAGAGGGACGATCCCTAGGAGAGGGATGCCCATGTTCACCTTGTAAAAGGTGAGGTGGCCCGATTTGTCAAGTCTTGAAGCTTGCTGCCCCGGACTTGATCTGTTGTTTCAGGCTTGTGCGACCCGGCGATAAAAATTACTATGATCAGCCTCGACGTCGGAACGACGCGAGACTGGCGTCGTTGCGAAGCTCTCTCAGAGATCTTCAACTCTCTGGGGTTACAGGAATTTTTTTGTTGTCGTACTTTCTATGGTGGATTTTCAAAGGGGAAAGTTCCCTGTCTCAGATCTGGCCGGGCAGACTGAGATCTGCTTGAAGAAGTGCATCGACCGCTACTGAAACTCTAGATCTGGGTGATGGGATTTTTATGGAAGCTAGAGGGGGAAGTAAGGAAAACGTGGATATTTTTTTTGTAATTTTCTGTGGAGATTTGGTATGAGAAATAGATTTTCTAACAGGGATGGGTCGGATCTGGACTGCAGGGGGCAGCACAGATTTGGGAAAATGCAGTGGTTTTTTGGATGGGAAAGAAAATTCCTAAAATCACAAAAAAATTAATGGACAATGGCTTAGGTGGACAGAACTCCCAGTTCAAATTTCAGCTCATTCTGAAATCAAAAAGGGGGTCTCATGGGCAAAGTGTTAGGTTGCTGGAACACAAGTCTGCATAGGGGCAGATCTTGTGGGCTGTGGGAATCTAAATGGAAAAATGGGAAAACGAAGTGGGAAAAATCTAAAACTTTTTCTGGGATGTGAGATCAACCTTGGGAACTCACCCTCAAAGTTTCAGCCTCGTCAGATCTATGAGCTGAGAGCCAAAATTCTGCCTTTGGCTGGCTGTTCTGAGTTGGACAGAACTCCGGCGACAGCGGTGGTGGTGCTATGGCGGCTCGATGGCGGTGGCGGCGGCGGTGGCGAGCTTCACACTCTGATACGAGAGGCATCACACCTCAGATTGGCAGCCTTCACAGCTACAAGGGGAGGGAGAGGAGAGAGAGAGAGGGGGCGGCCCTTGGCTCTTGGAGAAAAATGCATAAATTCTTCTATTAATTGTGTGAAAAATGGAAAATACAAGGCTTTTATATAGAATGGGAACCCTAGGTAAATGACCAACGTTACCCTCAGATCTAGCATTAGGGAGAGGTACCTTGGGGATGCCAAAATCCATTTTTCCCCATGTGGTCAATACCAAATAAAAAAATTAGCCTAATAAGGCTAAAAGAAGGGGTGCCCTCCTCATTTGGGTCAAGAATGGCAACTTAGGCCAAAGACCAACCAATTGGCCCATGGACCCTTGACTAGCCTATGGGCCTTCCAAGCTAGGAAGCCCATGAGAGAGGGAAAAGCCCAATTGGGCTTTAAGTGACCTTAAGGTCCAATATGAACACAACCTCTTAATGGACTCTAAATGAACTTGACCCAATGGCTTATTAATAGCCTTACAAAGGAGCCCAAATAAAACCCAAACAAACACACATTACAAACACATTAATGCAATGCAATAAATACCAAATACACCCCAATAAATGTTAGAAAATACCCAGACTCAAGACAGAGACTCCAAACTATCTCCAAGCCAAAGGGATGCTGGTGTAGCTCGAGTGGTGCTGTGCGTACAGTACCGACGGTAGTAGTGGTGAGAGCAGTGATGAACTGAGTGAGGATTTTAATGAACTGTCGGCCTCTGAACAGGCTTTCCTCACCAAAAATTTCAAAAGGTTTTTAAGAATGAGAGGTAAGTATGCCAAGAAGAACAAACCCTACCAGGCACATAGAGGCTATCACTCTAAATCTGACCAAAATAAGAAATCTGACAAGATTATCTGTTATAATTGCATGAAATCAGGGCATGTCAGAGATGAATGCCCGGAGTTGGTAAAGAAGGATGCCAAGGGCAAGAAAAAGTAAACCAAGGCCATGATGTCAACTTGGAGTGATGAGGAAGAAAGTGTTCCGAGTGATGAAGAGGAAATTGAAGTCTGCGGTCTTATGGCCATTGAAGATTGAAGTGATCACCACAGTGATAAAAAGGAAGATGAAGAGGTGAGCTCTATTTTTGAAAACTTTACTATAAATGATTGGGAGCATGCATATACTATGCTATTTGAGTCACATGAACAATTAAGAAAAAGGAATACGAAATTGAAGAAGAAAACTAAACAGATTGATAATTCTGCATGTGAAAAAGGCTCTCAAGTAGAAGACTTAGTCAGGGCTCATGATCTAAACATAGAAAAGCTTAAGGAAATAATTGGCTCGTTGAGAATTGAAAACAAAGAATTATTAGCCAAAATTTCTAAGTTTGAAAATAATTTGAAAGTGTCCAACAATGATTAGAGTTTAATTAATGAGATGATTCAAAATGAAGGACTGACAAAAGAAAATGAAAAGTTAAAACTGTTAAATTCAGCCATGTCAGAAAAGCTTCTTGTCCTAGAAAAAGGAAAATCTGTTTACATAGATGAGTCTGAAAAATTGCACAATCTGGAATAAGAAATTGAAAATCATAAAACTACAAATAAAGTGCTGAATGAGTGCGTTAATTGCAGTGAGCAAGAGATTGCCAGCTATGAAATACATATTGCCACCTTAGAGAATGAAATTGAAGATTTGAAAATTTCACTATCAAAATTCACAAGTGGCAATGAAAATTTGGACATACTGTTGGGAACAAAGGTTAATTTCTAGAAAGAAGGGTTAGTCTATAACCCTGTAAATAAAAAGAGTTTTAGAAGCAAAATTCAAAGATCTTTTATTTCCAGTTCTAATTCTCATAGTTCTCCGAACCAACCTTTTTTTTAGTTTACTGCTCCGAAAACCTCAAAAACAACTGAAAAACAAAAAGAAAAGAATAAAAATATTCTTGATACCTCTTTGCATGTTCCCCATAAATCATCCACACACACACATGCACATAAGAAAATCATGGCATGTCATTAGTGTCACAAGGCTGGTCACCAAATACATGAATGTAGATTAATGGAACTAGATGATTTGAATGCTAGAAAAATGCATGCTAGGGAATCTCATGATAACGATCATGCATTTCAGAAAAAGAGGGTTCAATGTTTTCATTGTGGCAAGATGGGCTACATTGCTACACAGTGTTGTCATACTAAGGGAAGAACATTTAATTCCAAATCAGCTAGAATCCCTGCATAAAGACATGCATTTGATAGGAGCAATTCTGAATTTAACAGAATGATTTCTTCATATTTTGAATGTGGAGATGTTGAGTACGGACTGAATAGATCTAGAGGGGGGGTGAATAGATCTTTCCCCCTTTTTTCGATTTAATATCTATTGACTAAATGAGTTGCAGGTGATTGACGAATTACAGAACTAATGTTGATATCAATGAAGAAAACAAACACATAGAGAAGCACGCACACACATAAGCAAACCACAAGATAGGATTTTTAAGGTGGTTCAGTCTCTTCCCGAGACTTACATCCACCCCTTGCTTAACTCAAGCAAGGCTTCACTTATGAGAGCCTCTGATCTCAATCCAAAACACAAGACACCGCTGTCACACAGCTTGTTCCTGCTGACACACAGCTTGTACCAGCTGACACACAACTTGAATCCGCTGCCTCACAGCTTGACACTTGGTGTAAGGATGAATAGAAATGATGAGAAGGTGGGATGATGCAACAGGACTGAATATAGACTTTTGTAACAAAGTAAAGAATTCAGCCTGGGACTTAATCACATAAATAACAAGAGTAGACTCCCTGTAGAACTTCCAATCGGATGCCCTCAGCTGCTTTGCTGCTGGAGGTCGCACAGCTTCAAGCCCAGTCTTCCTTCTGCAGCAATGAGAATGCCTTTAGTCTTCTGCAGATTTCTGGTTGATGGAGAGCCACTTCGTCCTGTGATGTAGGTGTGTTTCTTAGCTTCTGTTCTATGCTCTCTCTGTGTGCTTTTTTTTCGCGATCAGTTGCCTTCTACTTTTTATGCAGATACTTTTTCAAGCCTGAAGCTCTTCCCGCTCAAATTCCAGATCGAGCGTCAATCTGCTAGAAAGCAGGGAGAAGGTTAAATCCGATCACTACAATAAGTTTGACCGCTTCTAAGCAAGATTCTCTCCTTGATTCCCGTGCAGAATCTCATCATTTGAACTACCCAACAACCTGCAACAACAATCTGCAGGTTTTAAGGAACCAAAACAGAATTCGGTTAGAGTTCGGTTCTGGACGCTATAACACCCGTGGTCGACCATGACACTGTCCCTGGTCGACAACGAGCAGTGTCCTGATGGCGGTTTCATTCTGGCTGACACTCGCGTCCCGTGGTCGACCACAGCCTTGTCGCTGGTCGACAAGGGGCAAATTCCAGATGGCCGTCAGTTCTGTCTGATGCTCTGTCTGTTCTGTGGTCGACCAGAAGTGGGGCTTTGGTCGACAGCCAAGGCACATGCAGAAGACGGATGACTTGAAGTGTTTCTGGCTGGGTTCGTTGGTCGACCATAACCACTTCCCTGGTCGACAAGCGGCCTTTGACACTTGGATTTCAGTGGACCTGAAATTACTTAACTTATCAGAAGTAACTTGAACTATCAGATTTATATTGAGTTAATCAAAAACATTATTTGTCATCATCAAATAGTCATGAGTCCATTACTTTGAAGGAACAATCAAACCACTTGTATTTGTTATGAAACAGGATAGAACTTGATTAATCAAACATATCCTATTGTCATCATCAAAACCAAGGGATGCACAACATTCTCCCCCTTTTTGATGATGACAACCATGAGTCATTGTGACAAACAACAGATTATAGAATTCATTTGATATTGCATTCAAGGCTATCATAGCACAGATTTCATTCAGACAATTCGTTTGATGTGCCTTTCAAAAACTATAGCACTAATTACATGAGTGAATCAAAAAGGATAAAGACACTAAGGACACGTAGACAAAGTAAACTTGACATCTAGACACACAACTAGACACACAATGACACATAAAGTCCTATCTCCCCCTTTGTCAACAGCAAAAAGAAGATCATTTAAACAATCCCTCTGAGGAGGATGAGAGAAAATTAGGGACCCAGCCGTGGCAATTTATAGGGTAGGGCAGTAGGGCTGGGTCTTAAAAAAAACTAGGATAGTGAACCATCACGATGCAGAAAACGAGCGGTCAGGATTTAATCAGCATAACTCAAATTTTTGGAAGATATTAAAGTGTACTCCCTTTCTTTAATAGAACACTTATGGAACCTTTCCACCCTTATGCAAAGACCACCTTGTGACCAAATAGAGTGGGTCTTGTGGTTCAATGAATTTGAAAGTATTGCACCAATAAATTGACTCCCCATATCCAATTTCTTACACATGGCTCCTTGAACTTATAATATATTTCAAGAGATAATTTTACTAACTATGCTAGCTGAACAGTGTTTTGTACTTTTATTTGCATGCTATGCTTTAGGTCAACCATTTTCTCTGCCTTTGTGATAACTTTAAATTTTTCTTTTTGAATCATTTGAGAGCTGTGGTCAGGTTTATCACATGCTTTTCTACACGAGGAGACACGCTTTTTACACGCCAGAAACCCCGGCTACTTAGCATGCCTAACCATTCCACTAATGACTTGGACATACCTTTTATCCGTGAGGATATACATTTATCAGACGCCAATATCCCCAGTTACTCAGTATGCCCAATCAATATTTTTGAAAGCAGCAGAGTTAGATTGGATCTTCATGACACACTTGTCTCCCATCTATTTTTCAGCCAATTTTTTGCTTTGAGATGGAGAACAGTAGTTTCTCAGAACTCAATCCATTGCTCTACCAAGAAGGCAGAATTATGGCGTATTCCATGTACATACATGTTATATTTGAGTTTATTTTTACTGTCCAACACAGACACAGGTAGAGAAACAGTCTCATTACTAAAAATCATAAGTCCTCAAAATCTTGTGACAGAGTCATAGTTATGGTTTGAATTTATTGCAGTAGTACAGTTCAAATTCTCATTACTACACTCAACCTCTACTCTTAATGATTACCTTGGTGATTTTATTGAAAGATATGGTTAGGTTTTTCAATGTTTTATCAAGGAATGAGTTTACACTTTTTCTCCCCCTCAATTTGTGAGTCCTTGCTGAAGATAAAAAAAATGTTGGCCATGAAGAGATATAGAGACACAAGGGATGGGAAGTATGGATAAGGATGAATGAGTGAAGAATCTGAGCACAAAAGTTCACTTAGTTCAGAGGATTTCCTAGCAGAGCCAGCAGCCTTTTTAGATCCATTTTCCCTTGTTCAGATCCTCTGTCGACCATAGAGTTGCCTTTGGTCGACCTCTGTGCTGTCACAGAAGCTGCCTGATGAGTAGTCACCTGTGGTCTGCTTTCTGACAATTCTGTTGTCGACCATGGGACCGCCTGTGGTCGACAGCTGCGAAGTCACAGAACCAACTATTTCCTGTCCTGATGCCTTGGTCGACCAGCGCCTTGCCTGTGGTCGACCACAAGAGATAATCCGTAGTAGAACCAGGATTCTGCAGAACTTGCTGAAGTAGCAACCGACACTAGACCTCCAAACTCAAAACTTGACCAGTACTAGAGACCTAGTTGACATAACTTAGTACAGAAATGACAGAATCTATACAGTGAACACATGAATATGATTATTTCAAGAGTTTTCAGGAGAAATTCTACAAATTCCTAACTCCCTTCTTAGAGTTGAAAATCTGTCATTGTTAAGGGGTTTTGTGAAAATGTCTGCCAGTTGTTTTTCAGTTTCTACAAAATGAAGCATGAAATTTCCTTTGGAGACCTCATCTCTTAGAAAGTGATGACGGATCTCAATGTGTTTTGTCCTAGAGTGTTGAATGGGGTTTTTAGACAAATTAATAGCACTAGTGTTGTCACAGAAAATAGGTGCACATCCAAGATCTACATTGTAGTCTTGGAGTTGATGTTTTATCCACATAACCTGTGTACCACAGCTCCCTACTGCGACATACTCAGCCTCAGCAGTGGAGAGTGCCACAGAATGCTGCTTTTTAGAAGCCCATGATATTAAACATCCACCTAATATTTGACAATAACCACTAGTACTCTTCCTATCAATTTTGCAACCAGCATAATCAGCATCTGAATATGAAATCAAATCTAGTTTGCAGTATGTAGGATACCATAAACCCAATTCTTGGGTGCCGGCAAGGTATCGAAGGATACGCTTGACAGCCCCTAAATGTGATTCTCTAGGGCTAGACTGATATCTAGCACACATGCATACACTAAACTGAATATCTGGCCTTGAAGCAGTTAAATATAGCAGGGACCCGATCATACCTCTGTATTTCTTGGCATCTACCATGTTACCTTTTACATCAGCTTCCAATGTTGCATTTGTACCCATGGGTGACTCGATTGGTTTGCAACTTTCCATGCCAAACTTCTTCAACATCTCCTTTATGTACTTGGATTGATTTATGAAGTATCCTTCTTTACATTGTACGATCTGCAATCCAAGAAAAAACTATAAATCACCCATTAAACTCATTTCAAACTCATTGGTCATTAAGTTTGCAAATTCAGTACATAAAGAAGCTTCGGTAGACCCAAACACAATATCATCCACATAGATTTGTACAACTAGTATATGCTTACCTTGGGTCTTGGAAAACAATGTTTGATCAATTTTACCTCTTATGTATCCCTTCTTGGTGAGGAAGGAGCTCAACCTTTCATACCAGGCCCGAGGAGCCTGCTTTAATCCATACAAAGCTTTATGCAATTTGAAAACATGATTAGCAAGTTCATCATTTTCAAATCCAGGGGGTTGTTCCACATAGACTTCTTCTTTTATTATTCCATTTAGAAATGCACTTTTTACATCCATTTGTTGTAGTTTGATTCCATGAGATGCTGCAAAGGCTAACAATATCCTGATGGCTTCTAATCTAGCAACTGGAGCATATGATTCTTCAAAATCAACCCCAAATTCCTGGTTGTACCCTTTAGCCACCAGCCGAGCCTTGTTTCTCATTACAACCCCTTCTTCACTTAGCTTGTTTTTATAGACCCACTTGGTTCCAATAACGGGGTGAGATGAAGGTCTAGGGACAAGACTCCACACCTGATTTCTTTCAAATTGATTTAGTTCTTCATGCATAGCATTTATCCATGAGTCATCTTTTAATGCTTCCTCTACTGATTTGGGCTCTATTTGGGACACAAGTGCAAGCTGATCTAGTTCATTGATTTCTTTTAACTGAGATCTAGTCTTCCTAGGATCATGAATTCCACCAATGATGTTTTCTATGGGATGATCTCTAAGAAGTCTTAAGTTCTCAAGATTGTTACCTGAGATGCCTTCTCCTTCGGGTGGAGCATTAGTAATACCTTGATCTCTTTCCTGAGATTGTTCTTCTTCATTTGGTTCTTCGTTGTCTTCTAGAAATTCCCTATCTTCTTCTTCCTTGCTGACCTGCTCATTTTTGCCAAGATCATTAATTTCATCAAATGTAATATGAGGGGATTCTTCAACAATTTGATCTTTGGTGTTAAAAACTCTATAGGCTCTTGATCGGTCGGAATAGCCCAAGAATATTCCTGGATCACTCTTCGGTTCAAATTTGTCCAAGACCCTTTTATCATTGTTATGAATAAAGCATTTTGACCCGAAAATTCTAAAATGAGCTAGGGATGGTTTCTTACCTTTGAACATTTCATATGGTGTATTTTCACTAGCCGGTCTTACCATTGCTCGGTTTACAATGTAGCATGCTGTGTTGACTGCCTCTGCCCAAAATCTCCTTGGAAGTTTAGCTTCAACCAGCATGGTTCTAGCCATCTCAACAAGAGTGCGGTTCCTTCTCTCCACAACTCCATTTTGTTCTGGAGTCCTTGGTGAGGAAAATCTGTGGGTTATGCCCTTGTTTCTGCAGAATAAGTCAAAGTCAGAATTTTCAAACTCCCCCCCATGGTCAGATATGATTGTACACACTTTGGACTTGCCATCCTGCTTCATTCTTTTGTAGAATTCCTGAAACTCAGAAAAAGCATCACTTTTATGAGATAGAAATATTACCCATGTGAATCTAGAGAAATCATCAACTAGTACATAACCGTATCTCTTACCACTAAGACTAGCAGTTCTTGTTGGGCCAAAAAGGTCCATGTGCACAAGTTCTAGCGGTCTAGAAGATTGACTTTCAGTTCTACCTTTGAATGATTTTCTTGTTTGCTTACCTTGGGTACATGATTCACATACTTTGACATTTTGAGCAAACGAAATTTCAGGCATACCAAGAACCATTTTATTCTTCACAAGTTTATGAAACACCCTATAGCTAACATGCCCTAGCCTTCGGTGCCACAGCCAGGTCAGGTCCTCTTTCTTGGCGGTTAGGCACAGGTTGGAGTGGGCTGGATCATCCAAGTCTATTATGTAGACATTGTTTACTCTCTGGCCCATAAACTTGACTGTATCTGAATTTGGTTCAATAATCTTGCAGATCTTGGAGTCAAATATTACTTTATGGCCTTTGTCGCAAAGCTGACTGATGCTTAGCAAGTTATATTCCAGTCCATCTACCAGCAGTACATTTTCAATACTGTTTGAGGAGTTCTTACCTATTTTACCTGTCCCGATGATCTTACCTTTGTTATTTCCTCCAAAGGTCACATAACCTCCATCTTTTGAGCTTAGTTGGGAGAACTTGGTCTTGTCTCCCGTCATGTGTCTTGAGCAACCACTATCTAAGTACCACTTATTGTGCATGGCTGCCAGACATTCCTGCATCATGAATTACACAGAAATTTTTGGACCCCAATGGTACCCGGGTCCAAGATAACTTGTAAAATTATGAAATTGCTGTAACAATCCTTTGGGAACCCAGATTTTGTTAGAGCAGTTTAATTTTTCGTCTCTGAACTTGTTCAGATTGGGTGGCTTTTGTTCTAATGTTTCTTTAATCTGAATCCACCTTTTCGATTTCCAATTTTCATTTTGTTTCACCTGAGAAAATCTGTGGTTTCTGTTTGCGTGTCTGGTCATGGTCGACATCTGGTGTGTCTGTGGTCGACCATTGCTTTTCCAGAAGCCAGCGCTTGTTCTGGCAGTTCCTCTGGTCGACATCTGGTATGTCTGTGGTCGACCACTGCTTCTCCAGACGCCAGCGCCTGTTCTGGCAGATCCTCTGGTCGACAGAGGAGGGGTCGGTTGTCGACCAGCCTGTCTCCAGACACCTTGTTTTCCAGATTTATGTCCTTTAACTTGATTTAGTACTTGGTTTGTTTGGTTATTTCTGTGAATTTGAGTTTCTTGTCTATTATTTTTAAGCTTATGTTGATTGACTGTTTTCTCTTTAATGTTTCTCTCTTCCTTGGTGACATTATTCCTTTTGGAGGAGCATTCAGCTACATCCTCTTGTTTGTCTTGATATAGATTGATTAGGGGCCCTTTTCCTTTTGAGTCAGTAATCCCAGTTACGGTTTTTATTTGGAATTCCTTTTTAGCCGTAGGATTGTATCCTAACCCTTCTTTTTGAAAGTTTACTTTTATTCCCAAGATAGCATTTAAGTTTTCTTGACCTTTAGTCATTTTTTCCAAGATTTCCTGTTTGTTTTTCAGTTCACTCTGGATTCTTTCTATTTCTTCCAGAAGTTGACAGTTTTCCTCCTTGAGTGAGTTGTTTCTTTCTTGAGTTACCTTAGTTTGCTGTTCACTTTCTTGAGTCTTTAATTTTACCTCATCAATTGTGTTTTTCAGTGACTCATTTTCTTCTAACAGCCCTTTGACATTTTCTTCATCTGTCTCGTATTGTTTCAGCTTATTTTTCAAGGTGGTGATTTCTAATTCTAGTTCAGTTCTGTTGGCAAATGGGTTGCTGTCATTATTGACCTGATTAAGCTTTTTCTTCAAACTCTTATTTTCCTTTCTAATTCTTTCATATGCATCAAGTAAGTCTGAGTAGACTTCTTCCCAATCTGAGCTAGAAAAATCTTGAAACGGAGGGATTACCTCAAGATCATCGCTATCTCCTTTGGCCATCAAACAGATGTTTCCTTCTTCTTCCTCGGAAGTTGTTTCCTCCTTACTGCTTTCCTCCTCCTCGCTCCATGTGCTTATCATTGCTTTTGGTTGCTTGCCTTTCCACTTGAAGCTTGATTTCTTAGGAGTCTCTGGACATTCAGCCTTTATGTGTCCTAGTTTCCTGCAGTTGTAGCAGACAAGTTTGTTAGATGAAGTTTTATTTTTATCAAACTTAAACTGAGATGACTTTCTTACCATGCCCTTAGGATTCCTGAATCCCTTACCTTCCTTCTGCAGAAACCTTTTGAATTTTCTTGTTAACATGGCTAGCTCACCAGTTTCCTCACCTGTGCTAGATGAGTTATCAGTGTCAGATAGTTCAGAGGTGCCTATTTTAGTTTTTAGGGCGAGCTGGTTCTTTTTCTTGCCCTCATCTTCTTTTCTTTTCAGATTGACCTCATAGGCCATTAGGGATCCCACTAGTTCATCCACAGTCATAGTGGTGAGGTTCTTTGAGTCCTCAATTACTGTGGCCTTGGTATGCCACATAGGAGTGAGGGATCTTAGGATCTTCCTCACTAATTCCTGTTCCTTGTAGGTTTTCCCTAGACTCTTTAAACTATTCGTTAATTGCACTAGTCTAGCATACATTTCAGAAATATTTTCGTCAGTTTTCATTCTAAACATTTCATATTCTGAAACTAGCATATTTGCTTTTGACTCCCTTACCTCTGAAGTACCTTCATAGATTACTACTAGTCGATCCCACATTTCCTTGGCCGTTGCACATTGTGAAACTCGTGAGAACTCCGTGGGGTGTAGTGCGCATTGCATTACGTTCATGGCTCCCCAGTTGATGGTTGATTTTCTGACCTGTTCTCTGGTCCAGGTATCCTCATCTTCAGGCAGCTCGTAGGGTCCTCGGCTTACTACTCTCCACATCTCATGATCTTGTGCTCTCAAGAACACCTGCATACGATTTTTCCAGTATGAGAAATCATTTCCATCGAAATATGGTGGTCTAGTTACTGAGTGTCCCTCAGCCATTAGACTTCTAGAGTTCAGTCCGACAGGCCTCTCCTGGTTGTTAGACCACATTTTTGGAGAGTCTGGCTCTGATACCACGTGTTGAGTACGGACTGAATAGATCTAGAGGGGGGGTGAATAGATCTTTCCCCCTTTTTTCGATTTAATATCTATTGACTAAATGAGTTGCAGGTGATTGACGAATTACAGAACTAATGTTGATATCAATGAAGAAAACAAACACATAGAGAAGCACGCACACACATAAGCAAACCACAAGATAGGATTTTTAAGGTGGTTCAGTCTCTTCCCGAGACTTACATCCACCCCTTGCTTAACTCAAGCAAGGCTTCACTTATGAGAGCCTCTGATCTCAATCCAAAACACAAGACACCGCTGTCACACAGTTTGTTCCTGCTGACACACAGCTTGTACCAGCTGACACACAACTTGAATCCGCTGCCTCACAGCTTGACACTTGGTGTAAGGATGAATAGAAATGATGAGAAGGTGGGATGATGCAACAGGACTGAATATAGACTTTTGTAACAAAGTAAAGAATTCAGCCTGGGACTTAATCACATAAATAACAAGAGTAGACTCCCTGTAGAACTTCCAATCGGATGCCCTCAGCTGCTTTGCTGCTGGAGGTCGCACAGCTTCAAGCCCAGTCTTCCTTCTGCAGCAATGAGAATGCCTTTAGTCTTCTGCAGATTTCTGGTTGATGGAGAGCCACTTCGTCCTGTGATGTAGGTGTGTTTCTTAGCTTCTGTTCTATGCTCTCTCTGTGTGCTCTTTTTTCGCGATCAGTTGCCTTCTACTTTTTATGCAGATACTTTTTCAAGCCTGAAGCTCTTCCCGCTCAAATTCCAGATCGAGCGTCAATCTGCTAGAAAGCAGGGAGAAGGTTAAATCCGATCACTACAATAAGTTTGACCACTTCTAAGCAAGATTCTCTCCTTGATTCCCGTGCGGAATCTCATCATTTGAACTACCCAACAACCTGCAACAACAATCTGCAGGTTTTAAGGAACCAAAACAGAATTCGGTTAGAGTTCGGTTCTGGACGTTATAACACCCGTGGTCGACCATGACACTGTCCCTGGTCGACAACGAGCAGTGTCCTGATGGCGGTTTCATTCTGGCTGACACTCGCGTCCCGTGGTCGACCACATCCTTGTCGCTGGTCGACAAGGGGCAAATTCCAGATGGCCGTCAGTTCTGTCTGATGCTCTGTCTGTTCTGTGGTTGACCAGAAGTGGGGCTTTGGTCGACAGCCAAGGCACATGCAGAAGACGGATGACTTGAAGTGTTTCTGGCTGGGTTCGTTGGTCGACCATAACCACTTCCCTGGTCGACAAGCGGCCTTTGACACTTGTATTTCAGTGGACCTGAAATTACTTAACTTATCAGAAGTAACTTGAACTATCAGATTTATATTGAGTTAATCAAAAACATTGTTTGTCATCATCAAATAGTCATGAGTCCATTACTTTGAAGGAACAATCAAACCACTTGTATTTGTTATGAAACAGGATAGAACTTGATTAATCAAACATATCCTATTGTCATCATCAAAACCAAGGGATGCACAACAGGAGAGCCAGGCCACAGGGCTGCTAACTGTTGGCTGGAAAGTTACCATAAACAAGATGTTAATGGTAGAAATTTTCATGTGAATGCACATAGATTCCATGTTAATAATGATGTGCATAGCAAGAATTTTAAAATTGCTACATCATGACATTATTGTGGATAGTTAGGACATTCTATGTCTAACTGGTTTCTAATGAGATTTGATGACTCTCTAGCCAAGAAAATGTTTAGAGTACCAATCAAAGGTGCCACTGACATTACAGGACCCAAGAACTCTTGTGTCACGCCTCGAGCCTTTATTACAGCTGAAGACTCGCTCAAGGAACGCGAATAGCCGGCATGGTAAGCCTCTTGCAAGCAAGAACGATCAGAGCGCAAGGCAATCACACATAAGAATGTAATCGCACAATATTTACTCAACTTCAACTTTAATTAATAATCAAATTCACTATTCGAATACAACCACTAATTCAACTTCCATCATGCTAGACTCAAGAAATTAAAAATTACATAGACTCGATCTAAACAATGTAAACTTCCTAAGTCTTCGCTCATTCTTTATTCACTCTCGGATCCGCTACTTGAACATTCCGAATCCGAACTCGACCCACTTCCATTTCTTGAAAAAGAATGGAAATAGGTAATGAGCACACTTGCCCAGTAGGTATCTTCGCATCAACATGAACGCATCATTAAAGTAATTAACGTTTTTGCTCTAGAGGGATAAGGTAAAATCATGCAAATGTGACCAATCATGCGATTAAACCAAAGTATGTAAGATAGAATGAGAGCAAGTATGAACTAGCAAGAATGTTATAAGAACATGATATGACCTTTCATGAACAAGAATATAACGAGAATATACTAGCAAGTCACATAATCATCACTCTAATATCTTTTGCTTATGAGCAAGTACTTCGTGAATTTCTGTGGAATATCAAGAAAGTCAAGTATCAATCATGTTGTATTGTGTTGTGGATTTTCACTTATTTATAAAGAAAGTACTCCAAGCGCAATGCGACGCCAGTAGCATCATACCCCATGATTTATAATAGTATGTTTCTGACAATCAGCCGAGGGGACTAACATAGAGCCCTTGAACACAATCAGTGCTCGATCGCATCTTCAAGTATAAATCAAGCTTATTCCACGCATGTAACAATAAAGTATGGCCAAGAATGTACAATTCCAATAAGCTCTTCATAACAATAATTCAATGAATGAATGCTTTAATAAGAATCATGAGAAATCAAGAATGACTTATACTATGCTATGCTTATGGAAATAAATCAGCAGCATAACGGTACATTCTTTATCTTCCACTCATTATTTTAGGTTTCTTGATCAATATGATAAGTTCTAGATCATCAAGAGTCCATCTAGAAACCTTGGAATATCAACCCATGGTCAAACCTCGGGTTAAAATACTCAAGCATTATGACGATCATGTACTGGGCCGTTACATGATGTGACGCTGCAGTATTGGGCCGTTACATTAGTCTAAATCCAGAATTAAGAAATCAGACTCAGTTGAATGTGACGGTCGTATATTGGGCCGTTACATGTACCTGACGGTCCAGTATAGATCCGTTACACTACTGATAACCAGAAACATCGATAGTGAAATCTAATCAATTGGTTTTAATGGTACAACCAACTCGGCGTCCTAGTGGAAATCCCAGGCTCGTAGAGAATTACGGAGGCCTTGAAACAAGATTTTCTAGTCCATTATAAGGAATATCCAATAGAGAGGTCCTCATGTCCAAGAATAATGTTCCTATAGTGCAAAGTGAACTAATGGATAATATACCGGAATATGTGCCATGTACTTAATGAAATGACTCTATTGATAGAGAGGATGTGTAACAATAGGAAATCATGATAAACTCCGTCAACACATCTTTGAAAAATCATGATTTAGATACAAAACTATAGAATTTTGGCACATGAAATTAACCTAACTTAAAAGAACTTCAGATACCTTAATTATGCAATTTCTATCATGAATCAGTAGATAATCTTAAAGACATGAAATCAGGTCAAAACTTAGATAACTAAGCTTATTTATAAGTTAAATTAACTAGTTTCCTATTCTGTCTACAGTTAACCTGACGGTCTAGAATGGGTGCATCACAGTGACTGTGACGGTTTATCGTGAGGCCGTTACAGTAATGTAACGCTCCTGTTAAGGTGCGTCAGAGACAAGAGAGTAATTAAGATGCAGTAGAGGGTGTGACGGCTTATCGTAAGGCCGTTAGATCACTGTGACGGTCTTACCTTGATGCGTCAGAGTCCCTGCTAACAGTATAAAGAAATTAAAAGACTCTGATTTAAAATCATGTCATGTTTTGAAAAGATTTAACTACCCCAATCATGACAAAATGAAGTAAAGGTCATCTAGATGCATAGGTTGCAGTGAATTGACAAGATAATATCTTTGATCTTTTATTAGGGCTATGAATATGTATGTATGCATGAACCCACTAAAACATGGAATTCATAGTCTATAATGCATGAAATCAAGTACAATCAGAGGGCTTTTATCCCTAACAAGATGTTTCTACCAATCATGAGATAACCTACCCTTTTATCTGAGCTTTAAACTTCTAATTTGAGTCTGAAAGACGTGCCCTAGTTCTCCCTTTCCAGTGAGTTTCCAGCAACTTCACGCTGCTCTAGCTCCTTAGCCTCTTGACCTAAGGATGTGAAATTTTGAGGGTACGAAGATGAAACTAAGCTGAACAAAAAGTTCTTAAGGATTGAATTCTAATTACCACGTTTAGACGTCCTAATCTCTTAATCTCCAGGGGTCCTTTGCTCTGAATCTTGGGTTACTATGGTCGAACCAGCAACTTTGGAAGCTTCAATCTCCTTGGTTGCTTGATCTCCTAGCACGAAATTTGGAGAACTATTAGTCTAAAGTATACTAAACAAAATCTTCTAAAAAACTTAACCGAAATTATATCTCCTTACATTGATTCTTCACGAGCCAAAAGTAAGGGTCGCTCAGTTCAAAACTAGGTCCTATTTATAGGGTTTTGAAGATTAGATCGATTCTAGAGTCCTTAATTTTCCAGAACCTAATCCTTAAGAGTCCTTAGTAATGTTATAAACTCTCCCAAGTCGATCTCTTGTAGATAAGATCCCAAAGTTCTAAGCTTTTTGCTCGTTCTTTCTTTCACGGAACTGACAGAATGTAACGCATCAAGACTGGTGCGTTACATGGCTGTGGCGGTTGCACGATAGACCGCTACATCCGACGTGCACAGAGTTCAACATCAATCAAACTCTTTTATTAATTATCCATATTATTATCCATAAAAATAGTATTTATCCTTAAAATACGTAAATAGGCTAAACAACCTTCTAGAATATGGGCCAAACTTAATGGGCTTGGTCCTTAAACCTTTTGGATTTTATTTAAATAGGCTAGGTTAATTATTTAACATAATTGGGCCTTATAATGACTTATTAATCCAATAATCCTTTTATTAGTCTATTTAGCCCTTATAAATTCCAGAAAGTTCTATAAATAACTCAAAAATTATTACATAAATTCTGGGGCACTACACCCTCTCCCACTTAGAAGAATTTGGTCTCCAAATTAAATACATGGGTTATAGAGAGTGTACTTATAGTTGAATAATTCTGGAAATCTTTTCCGCATGACTTCTTCGATTTCCCATGTTGCTTCATATGGCCATGTTTTCTTCCATTGAATCTTGACCATAGGAATAACTTTATTTCTTAGTTGACGCACTTCTCGTTCCAGAATCTTTATTGGCGTTTGCTCGTACGTCATATCCTTCTGAATCTCCAGATTGTCATAAGTGATAATATGGTCAGGATCATATACATATTTCTTTAGCATAGAGATGTGAAATACGTCATGAACTCCTGCTAATTATGGAGGTAAAGCCAGTCTATAAGCCACTTCACCGACCCTTTCGAGAATTTCAAACAGACCAATGAACCTTGGAGTTAGTTTGCCCATAATGCCAAATCTCTGAATACCACGACCTGGAGAAACCTTGAGATACACATGGTCTCCTACTTGAAATTTCAAGTCGCGTCTACGATTATCAGCATAAGACTTTTGTCTATCTTGTGCCACCTTTATTCTCTCTTGAATAAGCTTGATATTCTCTGTGGAATCTCTGATAATATCGGGGCCTAGGAATTGTCTTTCCCCTATTTCACTCTAACATATTGGTGATCGATAACTTTTTCCATATAGAGCTTCAAAATGTGCCATTTGTATGTTGGCCTAGTAACTATTGTTATATGCAAATTCTACCAGAGGCAAGTGATCATGCCAACTACCTCCAAAATCAATAACACAAGCCTTGAGCATGTCTTCTACCACCTGATTCGTTCTTTCTGTCTGACCATCAATTTGTGGATGAAAGGTTGTGCTGAAATTCAATCTAGTACCTAGTGATTGTTGTAGACCCTTCCAAAATTGTGATGTGAATCGAGGATCTCTATCAGATAAAATAGTGACTGGGTTACCATGTAATTTAATAATTTCCCTTATGTATAATGTTGCCAGGATATCCACAGACCATCGACTTTTGATTGGTATGAAATGTGCATATTTAGTTAATCGATCTATGATTACCCATATACCATCATGTCCACCTCTTGCCTTAGGTAACCCCATAATGAAATCCATCCCTATACTCTCCCACTTCCATTCGGGAATATTCAAGGGATGCAGTTTACCTGAGGGTCTAAAATGCTCTGCCTTTACTTGTTGACAAGTGAGACAGCGAGACACGAAATCAGCTATTTCTCTCTTCATGTTGGGCCACCAGAAATTTCTTTTGAGATCCTGATACATTTTTGTACTACCTGGGTGAATGGTATACCTGGACTTATGTGCTTCTTCTAGAATCAATTTCTTCGTATGCTCATGATCTGGTACACATACTCGGCCCTTGAATAGCAATCTTCCATCCTCCGTAATAGAGAAATCTGGCCGTTGTTCAATATTAGCCTTAATTTCTAGTAACACGAGATCATCATTTTGCAACTTGACTAGATCCTCTATTAAGGTAGGTTGAGCTCAGATATTAGCGATGAAGCAATCTTCTTCCTTCCTGTCAATATCTAAGTTCAACTGAGCAAATTGAGGAATAAGATTAGTCATACTAATCATAAGACTTGATAGCATACCCATTGGTTTTCTGCTGAGTGCATCCGCAATAGCATTAGCCTTGCCAGGATGATATTGAATAGAAAAATCAAAATCCTTGAGATATTCCAATCATCTTCTTTGCCTCATATTTAGCTCTTTTTGAGAAAATAAGTATTTCAAGCTTTTATGGTCCGAGTAGACCGTAAACTTTTCTCCATAGAGATAATGACGCCAAATTTTCAAGGTGAAAATGACAGCTGCTATTTCCAAATCATGTATAGGATAATTTTCCTCGTGACGCATCAATTGTCTTGAAGAATAATATATTACTCTTCCATTTTGCACGAGGACACACCCTAAGCCAATACCTGATGCATCCGTGTATACTTTGAATCCACCACCTTCCATCGGTAGTGTTAGAATAGGAGCTGTAGTAAGATGATTTTTAAGAGTTTGAAAACTCTTCTCACATTCCTTTGACTAGACAAAAGGATTTTCTTTTCTCGTGAGTTTAGTTAAAGGAACCGCAATCTTTGAGAAGTCCTTAATGAATCTCCTATAATAACCAGCTAGGCCCGGAAAGCTTCTTACTTCTGATACAGTCATTAGCCGGCTCCAATTCTTAACAGCTTCTTCCTTAAAAGGATCCACCGCAATACCTTCTTTTGAAATAATGTGGCCTAGGAATGAAACTTCCTTGAGCCAGAAATCGCATTTATTTAGCTTGGCATAGAGTTTATGTTCTTTAAGTGTTTGCAAAGCTATTTTCAAATGTTCTTCATGTTCCTCCTTTGTCTTGGAGTATATCAAGATATCATCAATGAAGATGATGATAAACTGGTCCAGATATGGCTGGAAGACACTGTTCATAAGTTGCATGAATGCTGTCGGGGCATTAGTTAATCCGAATGGCATTACCACGAATTCATAGTGACCATAACGACTTCGAAAAGTCGATTTACAAATGTCTTCTTCTTTAATTCTAAGCTGATGATAACCTGACCTGAAGTCTATCTTAGAGAAATATTCTGCTCCTGAAAGCTGATCGAAGAGCTCATCAATACGCGGCAACGGATACTTATTTTTAATTGTGAGTTGATTCAGTCGCCGGTAATCGATGCATAGCTTGAGAGAACCATCCTTTTTCTTGACAAATAGAACCGGCGCACCCCAAGGGGATGTGCTAGGTCTGATGAAACCCTTGTCTAGTAGTTCCTGTAACTACCTCTTTAGTTCCTTGAGTTCTGTGGGGGACATCCTGTAAAGGGCTATAGAAACAGGTGCTGCTCCTGGAATGAGTTCAATAGTGAAGTTCACTTCCCTCTCGGGTGGTAAACTGGGTAATTCAGATGGGAACACATCGGGGAACTCACTTACAATAGGAATGTCTGCTAAGATAATCACCTTGGATTCGGTAATAATGACAGAAGCAAGAAAAGCTTCACATCCTTGCGAGATAAGTTTGCAAGCGTGAAGAGAAGATATAATAGTAGGATGCTTCTTGTACTTGATGCCAAGAAAAGAGAATCTTGGAAGACCGGGCTTTCGAAAGGATATAATCCTATTTCGGCAATTGATGTAAGCATCATGATCTACAAGCCAATCTACCCCTAAAATGGCATCATAACCTTTTATGTCAAGGCATACTAAGTTTGCGGGGAGATTGTGACCTTCTACTATCACTTCGCTATCAGGATAATAGTTGGTAAGTTTTGTTCCAGAACCTAAGGGTATGGTAATAGCGAGATCTGAAGGTAGGGGAACTGATGCAATTGATAATATTTTTACAAAAGTAGTGGAGATAAAAGAATGAGAGGCACCAGTGTCAAATAGCACAAATGTAGGACGAGAATAAATTTGAAGAGTACTTTCCATAAGCCCACCATCCCTGGGCGCTTCCTCTTCTTCTAAGACGGCATTGAGGCGAGCCTGCCTCCTACGTCCTCCACCAGACGATTGGTCTTTCATAAGGGGGCAATCTGGCATGCGATGCTCCCTGCTTCCATAACGTAAATTAGCGCCGAGGTGCTTCCAGCATTCCTCAGCCGAATAGCTAATTTTTTCACAAAATGTGCAAGCCGTGGCAACTTGCTCCTTCTCCTCCTTGATTTTCTTTTGCTTATGGGAACTTCCACCATTCCCATTCATGGATCTCTTCTTACTATCACGGCTCTTGTAGGGCTCCGTGATGCTGAACTTTTCCTTCTTATAACGCCGATCTGAGCGTCGGCTAGACTCTTCTCCTTTCCCTTTTAATTTCTCGACCTTCTCTAAGGTCCTTTCACACAAATATGATCGTTGAACCATTTCCGCATAAGTACGGATGTTTTGGGTCCCGAGCTACTGAATGGAATCGTGTCGTAACCCGTCCATGAATCGATTAGCCTTCAATAAATCGGTGCTGATAAGATGCGGTGCGTAAGGTGCAAGCCTTGAGAATTACAGTTCATATTCGGCAACCGTCATCATTCCTTGCCGAAGAGCGGCGAACTCCATAGCCTTTCGTTCCTTTACGTGCTCAGAAAAGTACTTGGCACGGAATAGGGTAAGAAAACCATCCCATGTATGAGGTGCATCGGTCGGAGGTGCCGGAATCGACTTCCACCATGTATGGGTATCTTTGTTGAGTTGGAAGGTTACGAGACGCACCTTCTCTTGATCGGTGCATTGGATAACATCAAAGATACGATTCATTTCATCTATCCAGTTCTTCGCTTCGTCTGGATTAGAAGAACCCTAGAAATGCGGAGGGTTTAAGCTCCGAAAGTTGCGATGTAAATCACCAGCCCTTACTCCTGCGCCAGCTTGCGCCATGGTTTGTAATGCCTGAGTGAGGCCAGCAACCGTTTGTTGCATACCATTCCAATCTATGCGATGAGCCATGGTAATAATAGGGTACCTGAGAGAATAATAACAACTTGTTATTTCTCGTGAAACTGGAAGGAAAATCAATCTTAGAACTAATTAACTATCTTATCCTGGGTTCTACCCAATTCTCACATGGGTGTGGAAATTTCTTTCTTAGTTCATAGGTAGGGGTCCTTAAACCTTGGACTTATCCTATGACATAACTCTTCTTCCTAAGCCCTGAGACTTAGGCTCTGATACCAACTTAACTGTCATGCCCCGAGCCTTATTACAGCGGAAGACTCGCTCGAGGAATGCGAACAACCGGCATGGTAAGCCTCTTGCAAGCAAGAACGATCAGAGCGCAAGGCAATCACACATAAAAATGCAATCGCACAATATTTACTCAACTTTAACTTTCATTAATAATCAAATTCACTATTCGAATAAAATCACTAATTCAACTTCCATCATGCTAGACTCAAGAAATAAAAAATTACATAGACTCGATCTAAACAATGTAAACTTCCTAAGTCTTCGCTCATTCTTTATTCACTCTCGGATCCGCTACTTGAACATTCCGAATCCGAACCCGACTCACTTCCATTTCCTGAAAAAGAATAGAAATAGGTAATGAGTACACTTGCCCAGTACGTATCTTCGCATCAACATGAAGGCATCATTAAAGTAATTAACGGTTTTGCTCTAGAGGGATAAGGTAAAATCATGCGAATGCGATCAATCATGCGATTAAACCAAAGTATGTAAGATAGAATGAGAGCAAGTATGAACTAGCAAGAATGTTATAAGAACATGATATGGCCTTTCATGAACAAGAATGTAACGAGAATATACTAGCAAGCCACATAATCATCACTCCAGTATCTTTTGCTTATGAGCAAGTACTTCGTGAATTTTTGTGGAATATCAAGAAAGTCAAGTATCAATCATGCTGTATTGTGTTGTGGATTTTCACTTATTTATAAAGAAATTACTCCCAGCGTAATGCGACGCCAATAGCATCATACCCCATAGTTTATAATAGTATATTTCCGACAATCAGCCGAGGGGACTAGCATAGAGCCCTTGAACACAATCAGTGCTCGATCGCATCTTCAAGTATAAATCAAACTTTTTCCACGCATGTAACAATAAAGTATGGCCAAGAATGTACAATTCCAACAAGCTCTTGATAAGAATAATTCAATGAATGAATGCTTTAATAAGAATCATGAGAAATCAAGAATGACTTATACTATGCTATGCTTATGGAAATAAATCGGCAGCATAACAGTACGTTCTTTATCTTCCACTCATTATATTAGGTTTCTTGATCAATATGATAAGTTCTAGATCATCAAGAGTCCATCTAGAAACCTTGAAATATCAACCCTTAGTCAAACCTCGGGTTAAAATACTCAAGCATTGTGACGGTCGTGTACTGGGCCGTTACATGATGTGACGCTCTAGTATTGGGCCGTTACATTAGTCTGAATCCAAAACCAAGAAATCAGACTCAGTTGAATGTGGCGGTCGTATATTGGGCCGTTACATGTACCTGACGGTCCAGTATAGATCTGTTACACTACTGATAACCAGAAACATCGATAGTGAAATCTAATCAATTGATTTTAATGGTACAACCAACTCGGTGTCCTAGTAGGAATCCCAGGCTCGCAGAGAATTACGGAGGCCATGAAATAAGATTTCCTAGTCCATTGGAAGGAATATCCAATAGAGAGGTCCTCATGTCCAAGAATAATGTTCCTATAGTACAAAGTGAACTAATGGACAACATACCGGAATATGTGCCATGTACTTAAAAAAATGACTCTATTGATAGAGAGGATGTGTAACAATAGGAAATCATGATAAAACTCCATCAACACATCTTTGAAAAATCATGATTTAGATACAAAACTATAGAATTTTGGCACATGAAATAAACATAACTTAAAATAACTTAAGATACCTTAATTATGCAATTTCTATCATGAATCAATAGATAATCTTAAAGACATGAAATCAGATCAAAACTTAGATAACTAGGCTTATTTATAAGTTAAATTAACTACTTTCCTATTCTGTCTACAGTTAACCTGGCGGTCTAGAATGGGTGCGTCACAGTGACTGTGACGGTTTATCGTGAGGCCGTTACAGTAATGTAACGCTCCTGTTAAGGTGCGTCAGAGACAAGAGAGTAATTAAGATGCAGTAGAGGGTGTGACGGCTTATCGTAAGGCCGTTAGATCACTGTGACGGTCTTACCTTGATGCATCAGAGTCCCTGCTAACAGTATAAATAAATTACAATATTATAATTTAAAACCATGTCATGTTTTGAAAAGACTTAACTACCCCAATCATGACAAAACGAAGTAAAGGTCATCTAGATGCATAGGTTGTAGTGAATTGACAAGATAATATCTTTGATCTTTGATTAGGGCTAAGAATATGTATGTATGCATGAACCCACTAAAACATGGAATTCATAGTCTATAATGCATGAAATCAAGTACAATCAGAGGGCTTTTATCCCTAACAAGATGTTTCTACCAATCATGAGATAACCTACCCTTTTATCTGAGCTTTAAACTTCTAATTTGAGTCTAAAAGACGTGCCCTAGTTCTCCCTTTCCAGTGAGTTTCCAGCAAATTCACGCTGCTCCAGCTCCTTAGCCTCTTGACCTAAGGATGTGAAATTTTGAGGGTACGAAGATGAAACTAAGCTGAACAAAAAGTTCTTAAGGATTGAATTCTAATTACCACGTTTAGACGTCCTAATCTCTTGATCTCCAGGGGTCCTTTGCTCTGAATCCTGGGTTACTATGGTCGAACCAGCAACTTTGGAAGCTTCAATCTCCTTGGTTGCTTGATCTCCTAGCACAAAATTTGGAGAACTATTAGTCTAAAGTATACTAAACAAAATCTTCTAAAAAACTTACCCGAAATTATATCTCCTTACATTGATTCTTCACGAGCCAAAAGTAAGGGTCGCTCAGTTCAAAACTAGGTCCTATTTATAGGGTTTTGAAGATTAGATCGATTCTAGAGTCCATAATTTTCCAGAACCTAATCCTTAAGAGTCCTTAGTAATGTTATAAACTCTCCCAAGTCGATCTCTTGTAGATAAGATCCCAAAGTTCTAAGCTTTTTGCTCGTTCTTTCTTTCACGGAACTGACAGAATGTAACGCATCAAGACTGGTGCGTTACATGGCTGTGGCGGTTGCACGATAGACCGCTACATCCGACGTGCACAGAGTTCAACATCAATCAAACTCTTTTATTAATTATCTATATTATTATCCATAAAAATGGTATTTATCCTTAAAATACGTAAATAGGCTAAACAACCTTCTAGAATATGGGCCAAACTTAATGGGCTTGGTCCTTAAACCTTTTGGATTTTATTTAAATAGGCTAGGTTAATTATTTAACATAATTGGGCCTTATAATGACTTATTAATCCAATAATCCTTTTATTAGTCTATTTAGCCCTTATAAATTCTAGAAAGTTCTATAAATAACTCAGAAATTATTACATAAATTCTGTGGCACTACATCTTGGGTACCTAAAAATGCAAAATGAGGAATTGTTTTGCAAGAGTGCCTTGGAAGCTGATGAATAAAGGGGTAAATAAGCCAAGGCACCGGAGTATGGTAAAACCCCAATTTCTGCACTTTACAGGTTTGGCTATTTGAATATTAATATTTTTTCTTCAGATAGATATAAATCATGCTTGACTTGTTAGTTAAAATCAGTTGCATACATGCTCTTTCGCATACATATCTGTTCAGATAACTATCATCCAAATTTTGGAGATGCATATAGGACTGCATTCTGCACTCTTATGCTTACTCTTTGTGTGTCATGTAAATTGCTCTTATTATGTGTTTCTTGATTCTGGCTAAATTAAACCCATTGGTATATCAAATGATGTCGGGAGAAGGGCAGATCCTATGTCTCTCTGGAAACCCACACCTTGCGTAAGGTTACCTACGTTCTCCGCCTAGTACCAAGGGTTGATTATGAAGCCTATCATGACACATGATTTGAATTTGATTTATCTGAACATACTTTTATGCCTGCATATGCTGATCTTCATGAAAAATGCATAAATGTGAAATAAATTCCTCTCCATGCGGGACTATCACATTTGCTTTAAATCTATTGCACATAATTTGAATTCATGTTGACATTAGAAATGAGTGTTAAAATTTGCATCTTTGTTAATGGTTCAATGCATTCAGTTAGGGGGAGTCAATGCACATGCATACATGTTGTTAAGTGCATATACTGATTTCAGATTTCATTGCATGTCATTCATATTGAAGATACCAAAAAGGCTGTTTGAGTGCATATATTTAGGGGGAGCATAAGGTATATCTCTGAAATTGCTTGACTGACATCTACTCTTTACCTCATGATTCATTCCATTCAGTTAGTCAAATTGTTCATCTTGGTTAACTGATGATCCTTGATTCAGTCTTTGCTAATATTTGTGATTGATATTTCTATCTCTCATTCCTAAGCTGGTCTGTATGATCCTCATATTCACTAAACATCCTATCAATTGGTCTCTTCATGAAAATGGTTTTCAAAACTCCTCTCAAATTCTCTGCATGTGTTCAGGGGGAGTCTTGTTTGAAATCTCAAATGCTTGATCTTCTGCTTGGAGTTATTTCATGCCACTTACTTTTGTTCATTCTCTCAACAATTAGTAACCATCTGGAATCACCCTCTACCTGATTCTTTGCTGAACTTTCTTGAAAATCTCTTGGGATCTGTTAAGTTTCATACCAGACCACCTTGACTGTCTTCACTACCTTATTTGTCTCCCATCTCAAGAACACCCAAAATTCAGAAGGATTCCAATCTGTGTACTATGATCATAAATCTGGATATTCTTGTTTAGGAATCTTCTATTATACAGGATTGTGATGTCCTAAAATAATTTTCTAGTTTGATTTTAATGATTTCTTTGAGTTTAAAGATAAATGCCTTGAAAAGAATCTGTATTCAGTTTAATAGGTCCTAACCAGCTTTCACATTGTTGTGTCTAGTTAAATCTTCTTGAATCTGAAAATCTAGAATTATGATTGCCTTTGGTTGAGATACTTGGATAGAGTATTGTTTTTAAACATAGAACAATCTGAAAACTCTAAGGGTAGCTTGGTAAAATTGTCTTTCAACACTCATGGTAGAGCAATGACAAAGGTTACACTGAGAAACTAAGCCCTTCATCAAAGAAATGGAGTAGACCTAGTCATGAGGTGTCCTTGCTATGTCTATTCAAATTGAAGCAAGATAGTTAGTATTACTGAGTAACTAGGGGTACTGACATCTGATTAACGTGTACCCTTAAGTCAAAAGGTGTTGACTATACTTGATTGCTCTTAGAAATATTCTAAGCCAAAAGGAAAAATCTAAAAATGTGATCGAAGGTCAAGTTGTTGTGCTGAAACCCTGAGAACCTGAACATAACTGTTTTTGTGTTTAACTTCAATACTATTTTTGAGTAACTCCCAGAGGTGCCATTAGTTTATTTGAGTAAGATAATAGGAGGTTGACAGGGCTCTATTATGGAAAATTGGTTCATCTCTATTAAACAGGAATGCAGTTCCTTCTTTTAAAAGAATTTTCATTGATAAACTCTGAAATTATTAGATTTGAACCATGCATGTAAATAAGGATCTGATCATAATTATTTTATAATGACAAAGTCTGAACTTGAATTAACTCTGATTTATGAAATTCGTATCTGATTATGAATCACTTCATTCCTATATGTTAAATTGACCTATCTAAAAATCAATTCTATCTGTTTGCCTTTGTACTCATTTTTTCTGGTAATCCTACTTTCCAAGTCCTCCTGCTTCATTTGGTCTTCATACTTCATTTCTACTCTCAAACTACTTCTTTTTGATGTTGTCAAAGGGGGAGAATAGTTTATGAGTCAGTCAGTGAAAGGTCATTGGTTGCATGATCTACTAAATATGCTGTGCTGTATTGCAAAGTTTTTCTAAGGTCAAAGGGGGAGTTAATCAGTTGTTTAATTGATATGACCTGTAATGACTCACAAGTTCGCCATCATCAAAAAGGGGGAGATTATTGTGTCCCTGTGTTTTGATACTGTCAAAACTATGAGTCATGTTTACTCTTTAATATGATCAATCAATGTGCTTTGTGTTAAAGAATCATGTATTTGTTGTCATTCTTTTGCTTGAGTTGCTTAGGTGTTTAAATTGCCATTATTGCACAAAGAACCGGTTAAAACTCAGTCAAAATCTAAAGTCAAAGTTGGCCAACAAGAAGAAGTCAAATTTCTAGCTAGCACAAGGACAGTCAAAGTTTCAGCTTGGACAAGCCAAACATCAGCCATTGTCTAAAGTCGAACAACTAGGCCAAGTCTGCACATCTTACTGTTCAAGATCGATGCTACCTTGCCAACAAAGTCCAAGCACATCTCACCAGCACAAAGACAAGGTCCGAGCACATTCTTGCTAAGCATTGTGCAAGTCGATGCTAGTCCTGCCCCTCAGCAAACAAAGGTCGGTGCTAATTCTGTTGTCAGAGGAATGAAGGTCGGTGCTAATTCTATTGCCCGAGGAATGAAGGTCGATGCTAGTTTACTGGGGACTAAAGAAGGTCGATGCAGCCTTTGTGGTTGATGAATGAAGGTCGATGCCTTTTCAGTGCCAGAGCAACAAGGGTCGGTGCTACTCCGGTTGCTAGAGAAATGAAGGTCGGTGCTAGTTGTGGTTTCGTACAGACAAGGTCGGTGCTAGTTGTGGTTTCACACAGACAAGGTCGGTGCTAGGTGTGGTTTCACACCGCTAAGGTTGGTGCAACTACTGTTAAGTGACTATACAAGGTCAGTGGAGGTTTTGAAGTCTGTGCACATTTTTCACTAAGGTCGATGCTAGTGACCAATATGGTCTGTGTTACCTTGAATTGTCTTGCATCCAAGTCTGTGTTAGTACATAATGTCTTGCTTAACAGGGTTTGTGTTAGTTGGCTAGCTGATTATTAACTAAAGTCTGTGCTAGCTGACTTTCACTCATACAAATTTTGTGTTAGTTGGCTTGGGTTGTTAACTAGAGTCTGTGCTAGCGTGCATAGAGTCTATGTTAGTCAGCACGTAGTCGATGACAGTTGCGGTTTCAAGCGTTTAAAGTCGATGCACTGTTGGGCCTTAGGCATATCAACAGGTGTTTGAAGAAATGCCTGAGTAAACTATTAAGTGAAGCAGCGAGCTTTACAGAGGCACGTGATGTGCATAAGAAGATAGTGAGACCAATCATTGGTATCGCAAGGGAGTGGCACGTGAACCCATGAGAGTAGTGATGGGGCACATGATCCAAGAGGATATGGCACTCGTTCTCAGAGGTTTCCAGAAGAATCATCTCTCTCTCATGCCAGGTGGACCAATAGGGTGTTACTAGGTTATTCTTTCTGCCTCATCCATACGGAGGCTCTGTCCTATAAAAGGACTACATCATCCTTCGATGAAGGGTGGAAAAAGTTGCAGTAGGCTGTAGAAAGTGTAGGGGCTCCTGTGAGCGAAGGTTCCATTCGAAAAAGAAAAGTGTGCAGAAGAAGAAAAAGAGAGTGAGAGCTGAGAAGTGAAGAGAGAGCAGGAGAGAAAAATAGAGTATCGTAAAAGTGAGTAGAAGAAGAGAAAGAGAGAGCCCATGGAAGAAAAGTGTACAGCCCAGATTTCCTTGAAGATCTGTGTGTTCTTTCTTGGCCTCTGGATCAAATCCAAGCCATTGTGTTTTTCATTTTCATAGCTACTGTTGCTATATTCTGTCCGTGCTTTTCATCTTTTGTTTTCGTTTCTGATTTCATTTATCAAGCTGTTAGTCAGCGTTGAGGATTGATTCCTCGGTTAGCAAAGCTGTATGGCTTAGCATGTAAGTAAGCTGTGAGGCTCAGCGTTGAGGATTTGTTCCTCTGTTAGCAAGTTGTGAGGCTCAGTGTTCAGGCTGTCAGTCAGCAAATCCTCACTGGGTTCAGTGAGGGGTGGATGTAGGCAGACTTGGTGTCTGACCGAACCACCTAAAATATCCTGTGTTAGTGGTATGCTTTGTGAGTGTGAATCCATTTCATCTATCCCCTTCACAGGTTTTGACTCCAACCCATTTTAGTTTCTATATGCTAAGCTCTCCTCTATAGTTTTAGTTGAAGTAATCGCCGCAACTGCTGTGTGTGATTCTTGGGTAATTTGTGCTTCCTAGTTTAGATTCATGCGCCGTGAGATTTGCCCCTTTGAGTGTGTTGAATGTGTTCAATGTTATATCAGTCCGTGTGCATGCCAAGCATTTGGTTTTGATCCTGAAGTTTAACTTACTACCGTCTTTCCTTGCTGGGTGTGCTTGACAAATGCTCGAGTGAAATCCATATAAGATCAACTGGTTAAGTGATCGAGTGTGTGTCTCATTGGAATATCTGATTAAGCCAAGTAAGATTGATTTCATTTCTACAAGAATTCCTGTTAAAATTTTAATTGGGAAATTTTATTTTTAAAGGGGATTCATTCACCCCCCTTTGAATCGCAGCCTTGCATCACAACAGGAAGGAATAGAGAATCTGTGAGTTTGAGCTCTCGGGCGAGAATGCGGTCCTCATAAGGCCGCGAATTTCTTATAGCGGCCCAAGATGAGACTGCAACCAAGAATAGACAGGGAATCCGTGGGCCTTATATTTGAGCACTGCGATTCTGCTTCTGCACACACTAAAACGTGACAAATAAGTTAGATCCGTTCTTAGACTTAACCCCTTGCTCAGAGTAAGTTAAATATGACCAATCCTTGATATTTGGTCAAGGGGTTAAGCCTTATTAAGTAGGCAAAGATAAACAAGAAAATACAGTGCATGCCATGAAATGCAAGGATGACGGAGATTTTTATTTGGATTTTAAAATATCTGATTTTTTGTTTTTTTTGAAATATCTGATTTAATTTTTTTTTGAAATATCTAACTTTTTTTTAATATGTCTGATTTTTTTATTTTTTGAAATATCTGATTTTTTTTGTTTTTGAAATATCCGATATTTTTTATTTTTGAAATATATGATTTTTTTGGTTTTTGAAATATCTGATTTTTTGATTTTTTGAAGTATCTGATTTTTTTAGTTTTTTTGAAATATCTAATTTTTTTGATTTTTTGCTTTAGCTAGCTCCGACCCGACAGTGAGGACCCTACCTATTTCATTAGGAATTTCCAAAGTATGGCGTGTGCTCTGGGGTGTAATAATCCCTGGCCAGGGACCAATTCGCATGATGGTGCTTCTACTAATGTCATACCCAAGGTACGGTCTAGTCCTTGGAAAACAAAGAGAATTCGGGAGGCAAGCCTAGGATAGATATAGGGGTTTTTAGGGTTTGAGTTCCTCTCATGACAAGCCTTTCAGAAATTCAGTCTGTTGCGTCGGGGCTTTGTGTCCGTCATCGAACCTTCATCCACCCTAAGCACGCACACGACCGGACTCATAACGTCCCGTTGGGAAATTGTACTGCCACTCTTGCCATGCCTAGTTTCATATTTTGGGAGCAACTGGGCTTTGCTTTGAGCATTGGATAAGCTTTTGGCTTTTGCCTTGATTTGTGCCCCTTTTTACTTCTTTTTTCTCTTTCCTTTGTTGTTTCTTTTTCTTATCTTTTCCTTCTCTTCCGTGGAATCAGGTCATAACGGACTGCCCCTATTTGAGACCACCTCTCATTCGGGTGTCTAGATTGGTCATCTCCCCCTTATTCACCACTTACCCCTATATTCGGCCGAAGAGAAAAAAGCAGGGACTTTCACTTCCCCCAAGTATGGCCGGAGGAGAAACGGTGTCGCACAGAAAAGGGAAACCCGACCAGGGACATCGTGTAGTGTGTGAGTGCCATGCTAGGGATCATCCTTGATGATTAAGGAAAGGGACACCTCGCTACCGGGCCATCATTAGCCTGACTCTAAGGGTAAAAATGCTTAAGGTACAACCCATTCCACGCGTGAGACAACTCCTCACCTTCTTACGTTAACTAGACGTTAAGCATTCCTTGGATAAACCACTCCCACTACAAACGGACCTTCCCAGTTTGGTTGCAGTTTGGACCTAGGACCTCCAGACTTAATGAATTTGCATTTCAAAACCATATCACCCACTTGAAATTTCGTTCGATTACCTTCTTTTGAAAAGAACGTGAAACTCACTTTTGATAAATAGAAACGTGATCGGTCGTATTGAGCCTCTTCTCATCCAAGAGTTTCAGCTGGACCAGCAACGCCTATCGACGTTCATCGAGATTAGGTTCCTTATCAAGTTGTACCCTTAGGGAAGGGATTAAGATCTCATATGAGAGTACCGCCTCCATTCCGTAAGTGAGAGCAAAAGGGGTTTGCCTCGTAGGAGTATGGACGGAGGTACGGTAAGCCCATAGAGCTTCTACTAACCGTTCAGGCCAATCAGAAAATTTGTGAGATTTGCATGTTTTCTTTATGATTTTAAGAAGTGTTTTGTTAGTGGCCTCGGCTTGACCGTTGCCTTTGCGATAATATGGAGATGAATGATGCAATGCAATATTGAACTTCTTACAGAGGTCCTGGAGCTCTTGCGATATGAACTGAGGCCTGTTGTCAGTGATGATGCTGCTTGGCACTCCGAACCGTGAGATGATGTTCCTCATGATGAAGCGGCAAACTGTGGTGGCTTTGATCTCTGCGTACGCTTTAGCTTCGGCCCACTTGGTGAAGTACTCAGTGGCGGTAAGAATGAAGAATTTCTGCTTGGTCTGAGAATTGGGATCACCTAGTGGGCCCACAATGTCAAATGCCCACATGGAGAATGGCCAGAGAGCAGAGTGAGGATGGAGAGACGAAGCAAGAGCATGAATTTTATTAGCGTGGAGTTGGCACTTGAGACACCTACGCATATAGAGGGAGCAATCTTCCTCTAAAGTGGGCCAATAATAGCCCTGCCTAAGAATCTTCTTCGCTAGCACCTGGCCATTCACATGACCTCTACACTGACCAGAATAAGCCGCTTCAGCCACTTTCCAAGCCTCATCATCATCTAGGCATCTCATAAGCATTCCATTGAGAGAGCGCCTGTATAATTCTCCAGCAATGATAGTATACCTCGAGGGGGCCCTTCTAATGGCCTTGCGCTGCTCAGCATTTGCCCCTTCCGGGAACGATCCATCCTTGGAATACTGCTCAATTTCATGGTACCACGGTAATTCTTCTTCTTCCAAGATCTCCTCTAGTTCTGCCAACGAAACATCCTTCAAATCCTTCTTCTCAGTCTTCACCTCTACAGCCTTCCTAAGGTTGTCGAACCAAGGATCCTAAAGAGAAGGAGCGTCCAGTCTTTGGACAACGATAGTCTCAGTACTCCAACTGAGAGGAAAGACAAGGAGGAGGCAAGCGATGCTTGAGCATCGATGAGTATATTCTGAGATTGAGGAGTATGAATGTAAACCAGTTTACGGAATTGCCTATCCAAGAGAGTGAACAAATCTTGATATGGCTTGAGCTTTGGGTCACAAGTGTCGTAGGTAGAAAGAACTTGGTATGCACTAGTTGAGAGTCCCCTACGATGTTCAAGTAACGTGTGCCCAAGAGGCGGACGTGCTTCAGTCCGGCCATGAGAGCTTCGTACTTAGCGATATTGTTAGTAGCAAGAATAGATAGCTGATATGGAAGAGGAATTGTCACTCCTTTCGGAGTGAGGAGAATGGCACCTATCACTCGGCCTTGAGAGTTAAGCGCACCGTCAAAGTGCAGAGACCAGAAGGGATGATGGGTGAGAATAGCAAGATACTCATTAGGGAACTCATCCTGAATAGAATCAGTGCAGGGAATGGGTAGATGGACAAGATGCTCAGCGATGGCATATCCTTTGATTACCTTATGAACGACGAATGTGATATCGAATTGAGAGAGGAAGCTCTACCAACGAGCTAACCTACTAGAAAGGACAGGCTTTTCTAAGAGGTAATAGAACGGGTCCATTCTTAAGATCAACTTAACCTAGTGGGCTAGGAAATAATGCTTCAACTTCTGAGCTATCCAAACCAGTGCGGCACAAGTCTTCTCCATGGTGGTATCTTTAGCTTCTACAAGATTGAACAACCTAGAGAGGTAATAGGCGGCCCTTTCCTTACCTTCGTCATCCACTTGCGCTAGGACAGCTCCTAGGGAGTCCTCAATGACAGAAATGTATAGGATTAGGGGTTTCCAAGGACAGGAGGCTGAAATATCGGGGGATTGGACAAATAAACCTTCATATCCTCATAGGCCTTCTGACATTCTTCATTCCATTCGAATTTAACCCCCGCCTTTAGTAGTTCATAAAACGGACGACACCTCTGAGAATGTTGAGATATAAATCTTCTAATGAACTACAGACGTCCAATCAATCCTCGAAGTTCCGTGATGTTCTTGGGCGGTGGCATATCATAACGGCCTTGGCTTTATTTGGGTCAATTTGAATCCCCCATTTGCTAACTATGAAACCTAGCAGCTTCCTTGAAGACACTCCAAACACACACTTATTAGGATTCATTTTAAGCTTATACTCCCTAGCTCTATGCATCACCTTAGCCAGGATAGGGGGTGTTCTTCTTTCATCCTCGACTTCACCAAAATGTCATCCACGTAGGCCTCCATATAAACATGCATCATATCGTGGAAGATAGCCATCATTGCTAGTTGATAAGTGGCACCCACATTCTTCAATCTGAACGGCATCACCAAATAGAAATAAGTTCCCTAAGGTGTGGTGAATGATGTTTTCTCTTGATCCTCCGGAGCTAGACAGATTTGGTTATACCCTGAATAACCATCCATGAATGACAAAGCTTTATACCCGGCCGTGTTGTCCACCAACACATCTATGTGAGACAGTGGGAATCATCCTTGGGACATGCCATGTTTAAATCCCTAAAATCGATGCAAATTCACACCTTTCCATTCTTCTTGATAACATGGACTATATTCGCCACCCACTGAGGATATAAAATGACCCAAATAAATCTAGCCTTATGTAATTTATCGACCTCTTCCTTCATCCTCAAGGCCATGTGGGGGTGGAATCTTCTCAATTTTTGCTTCACGGGGGTTGCCCCTGGATTAAGTACAAGCCGATGTTCCACTAGGGCAGGGTCGAGACCCGGCATGTCCTCGTACGACCAGGCAAAAGAATCGCTATACTCCCTTGAAACTTTAATCAACTCCTCTTCAACCTAGGGAGGGAGATTAACAGAAATAATGATAGGCTTGAAATCCTCATCAGTTCCCAGATTAATTTCTTTCGTAGGTTCAATGACTCCCGACGATGGCTCGTCAAACCTCTTCAAACCTTGCGCATATAGGTCGGCAGTGTCATCTACATCCCTATCCTCAAGATCAGTCGGGTCCTTTTCATCCACAATTTCATAAACACCTAATCTATTGTCGCTCTACACCCCGTCTTGCTCCTCATCCTCTTCTAGCACAATCACCGTCTCAACGAATTCTGGGCACTTGAGGAGGGTATGGCAACACTTAGCCAAATCCTGCAAGAACTTATCAAGAATGGATTCGAAGGACGCGTCACTGGGCGCTCCTCTGATGCAGAGGAAGGGTTGGAGACCCTAGAACAAGACCCTACTTCTAACCTAGGAGAGAGAAGATATAATGGAAGGGAAGCCGGGGCCTCATGCTCCTGGGAGGAGCATAGACCAAGCACAACATAATCTTCAACTAAAATCTTCGTTTCAAAATTGACGTTTTTTTTAGATCAGCAGAGATCATGCAACAAGATGGAGAGGAGAGTGAAGGAAGCATGAGGGGATACATGGAAGGATAGAAAAGATCTAAGAAGGGATTGGAGGATGAGAAGAAAGGAGTGGATAGATCGATGGGTGGGCAGTGCCCATAATCACAAACCTTGACGATGAGAGAACAATGGGAATTTCTAACAATAATGGATTGATCAAAATAGGAGGTGAACGTTGTGGATATATTTTTCCTTCTTCCTCGCCCTCCCTTTCTCTAGTGGTGCGAATATCAAAGTACGGAGGGTGCATGGAGAGTGCTATGCATGTGCAGTAATCCGCATAATAACATGATTAACGTGATATCACCTCAAGGTGGAGTTAAGCAGGAAAGCGCATGGCAAGGTATAAAACGTGCAATAAATGAGAGGTAACACTGCAGAGAGAAAGTTGTGATCGCCACCAGGGCCAATAACTCAGAAGGACTGGGTTACATACCTTGGAAAGAATGGACGGATCTGCACTCGCAAGCGGGTGTGCCTGGCACAAGACGCGGTCTGTCGAGGTCCGCTAACACCTGAACGCGGTTTGATGAAGACCGCGTGAGTGGGTCGCCTAGCACGTAATGGACGTGGTCTATCGCACGTCCGCTTGCATTCAAATGCGGTTTCCAATCGACCGCGAACGATGTCCAGAAGCCACATTATGGGTTGGTTCCTCCCTCTCTTTCGACCGGCCAAAAGAGAGGGGCCTTGTGCTGGATATGCTGTGAGCCTGCAGGGAAGAATGAAAATACAAAGAAAGTAAACCCAATTAGATCTAAGGGAAGTGCAATATCTAGTGAACTATGATGATTAAAATACATAAATGGGGGGTGAAATACCTGGTGTTGGTGGTTTTAACCCCTGTGGGGCATGAGAAACAATGGGTTGGAGTGTTTGAAGATGCAATGAATGACGGAAGCGTGATTGAACAGCAAGAAACGATGCAATAATGATGATGCGATGTAAAGAAATATTGATACGGAGTGAGACTTAATCCGTGGAAAACTAGATACTCCTTAGGCCGGGCATGCTTAGGACATGGAAAAGGGAATCCCCTAGCTGAAGATCGCTCCAAGAACTGGCAGCATTTCGCCATGAACGTCCAAAAAGTCCCCCCGAAGTGAGGTCAAAGCTGTCCTATTTATAGAGCATTCCTAGAAACCCTAGGTCGAGTTTCTACTTTTGGCAAGAATTTGGGTTCTAAAAAAAAGATAATACGGTGGGAAAAATCAAAGGATAACCCTCCTAGCGTGCTAATCTCACCGAAAATGGTGCCCCAAAACCTTCCCGGTTGAAGAAGACGGAGCTCGGGTGGTGTAGGCTTCGGTTCGGTTAACGAGGTCCATCGCGCGGCCGTGATCAACAGAAACGGTCTGTGAGCGATCGCAACCGTATGCGATGATATCGGTTGACTAGGTCAGCGCCAACGGTTGGGGCAATGATGGATAGAAGTCATCTTGGGAAGACCGTGACATTGCAATAGCGATTCGTTGGAGACCGTGTCCATGAAAGAGCATGCCAAGGGAAGATAGTCCCCGAACAAACCTCTTCCAGAGAGTAAGAGGCTGGGTAATAGAAGAAACAAGCTCAGAATACCATCACGAGAAGCCCCAGAGCAGTAGATAACTTGGGACATCATTAAGCGAATAAGAGAAAAGACTCGACTTGCGGGCATAAAACGGGTGTCAACAAACGTGGAACAAAATCCAGCTCTCGTTGAAATGAGAACAGACGGGAAGGAGACCAAGTGAAAAGAATGGATGAGCTCCCCTCTTCCAGTAGATAGTGAGCTTGCTTTCCGGGAGTGTATTCCACGAGCCGCACCTCTGGGTTTCTTTGGTAGTCTTCTTTATAAAACATGCTGGAAAAAGCTTCACAGAAATCCTCCATATCGTCAACAGGCCCCTTACGCAGCAATGGCAGGCCAGAAACTGTGCAAGTAGCATCTTCTTTTTCGACCTGGCTTGGCGGGGCTTTCAAGGGGCCTGGCTACAGTGGGCCCTTTACAAAATGCTGGCGATAATCCCAGGTTAACGGCAATGCATCTTCTAAGATCGACAGTGGTGTCTCCCGATAACCGAGGCCTCTTTTACTCAGCTTTCTGGCCCTTGGGACGGGCTTGGTCCGCCCCAACAATTGAGCGACGGGACCTCTACCTAGTTGATAGCCTAATTTCAGTATAATGTTCTAGCCTTTGTGGTCCCTTATCTTGGGCTTCACCCTGACGCTCATCTACACGACGGCGGGCTTGCGCTGTGCGAAGGCCCATGGAAAGTTGAGATCTAGAAAAGAGATAACAGGCCTATTGCTGGGCCACAGTGTTGGCAAGATCTTGTTAGAGATGGCTTCAACAAACTGGACCATGGAGATGCTCTTGACCTTCGCCACCCGCCCCTGAAATGAGAATTTGAGGCACTGGTAGGTGGTAGATGGTATAGCACTAAGGTTGTCAATCCATGGGCAACCCAATATGGCTTTGAACATCGGGTCGATATCCAGTACATAAAACTCAATAGGCATAGTCAATGGCCCGCGCTCAGCTTGAATGGTGATCACCCTGTGGCACGCCCTTCTTGAATTATCATAAGCTACTATAGTGGTAGGAGTGGGCCTTAACAGATCTTCTGAAACATTGCAAGCCCGCCGGGTGCTTAGTGGGAAAACATTAATGGAGGCCCCAGTGTTAACCAAAGCCGCATCGATGCTTACTTTATTTAGCGTAATAGAAATGCAAAGCGGCATCTGGCGAGCCTCGAGAGGCGCCAACTCATTGTCAGAGAAAGTAATAGCCGGCCCTATAGAAATTATAGCTAGAGCAGATGGTAAACTATCAACAACCATGTCTTCATTCACAAGGACTTTCTAGAGGAAGTCCTGCAGAGCATCTTGATGGAGTTTGGACCGCTTGATCAACTCCAAAAATGAGATCTTAGCCAGCATCCAATGCAAGTGATGTAGTAAATCATACTGAGTGCCTAGTAGGGGATCTGCCTCCTCTTGGTCAGCAGCCTGCTGTGGAAACTGGGAATTAGGTGCAGATGCACTGGTTGTAGGGTAGTTCTGATGGAACAAACGCCCGCTCTGGAGGGCAAGGTTCTAGGCCGGCACGGTATCAAATGGGCTCATGGTCGGCAGCCTGATTGGCCCAATGGGGTGGATGAAAGGTGCGGGGGTAGATGTTGTGATGGTAGTCGGGGTAATGGGGAAAGTGGAGATATTTACGGGTCCTGCTGGAAGAATGATGAGTGGAGGATTAGATGGCGGGGTGGCAACAACGGGCAGAACGTACACTTGCGGGGGAGCATGAACAGGTGGCGGAGTGGGGAATGTGGGTGGTAAAATGAGGGGATTGTGTAGAACGACAGGCGTGGTTGGCGTAGCGGTGGCAGAAGGATTATAGAAGTAGGAGGGGATGGAGCGGGGGAAGAGAAGGTATTCTAGTAAGTGTGGTGGAGGGCCATGAGCCGCTGAACAGAGGACTCATCATCATAAGACCACCCGGCGATGGGGGCTGAGCGATGGACAACGTTTACTTGAGCTGATGGTGGTGGTTGAGGATTCGGAGCGGGCGGATGATTTGGCATCGGATTTTGGTGAATACCCAGATCCTGTGCAGGCTGCTGCTGCTGCTACGGTTATTGTAGCTGTGGCGCTTGCTATTGCTATCGCGGCGCCTGTCTTCTCTTCTCCTTGATCTCCATGATCACCTTGTGCATTTCAGCCCAGTCAATATGTTGTCCTTCATGCAAATCATAAACAAAATCTCTAAACTGGAAACAACTTTCAATCGTGTGGCCGGTCTACCGGTTAAAGATGTAGTATCTAGACTGGTCAACGGTCGAGTTCAAATTCGGCCGTTCTAGAGGAAGTTGCAAAGCACCAATGGACATGAGAGATGAGAAGATGTTCGTGAGGGTTTAGGCAAGGGGGGATATTGAGCCCTCTTCGGACCCGGGCGCCTAGGTGCAAAGCCATTGGGAGGCGGGATATTATGATATTGCAGTGGTTTCTGCGGCTGTTGGGGAGCGGGAAAGGATGGTTGGGCGTTTTGTGGAGTAGGGAACCGAGGGTTGCAAGGCGGTTGTGGGAAGCAGGGTAGAGCAGACTAGTTGGGGAATGGGAAGTTAACGGCTTGCACTTGTTCGTTTGTTTGGACTCCTTCGGTAATTGGCCCCTGGGGTTTTCTAGTGTGTTTGGGTTTCTAGGCTTCAAACAGGGTGTGAATGGGGGAGTCCTTAAACTGGGTTTGTATGAACCTGGCCCTGCTATAGAGTTGGTGCATATTGGCAATATCATTCATAGCTAGGATGTTGCGGAAGGTTGGAGTGGCATTGGAGATAAGCAACTTAACCTTCTCTTCCTCCGGAATATGGCCGGGTACACGGGCGGCCATCTGCCTCCATATGTCGGCATAGGTAGCGAAATCTTCATCGGTCTTCATTTTCTCAGCGACCAGATCAGTGAAAAAATATTTTGGGCCGTACGTCCCGGTCTTGAAATCTCTGGATGAACTTCTCTTTGACGATCTTGAAGCTCTCAGCGTCTTCTAGTGGCAATGTATAGAACCATTCCAGCGCTACCCCATCCAACGAGCGGCGGAACAGATACACCACAAGGTGATCATCATACTAGAACTGTGTTGACTCGTACATAAAATCCCGCACATGAATGTACGGATTGCCATTCCCATCATACTTGCAGTACACGGGGAGCTCGGATTGGGGAGGGAACCATATGTTATGAAAACTGGGGATCGAAACATCCTCCAAGGATTGTCGACCAAACTACTTCTGAAAGAAGTTGAGTTGTTGTTGGATGACGGCCCATTTATCAAGTAATTCTTGCTCGCGGGACGGAGTAGGTGGACCAAAAGAAGTGGGCCCAGAGCGAGGAGCCAAAGGATAAGCAGACGGAGGAGGAAGCCCATAAGAAGGATATTGGGCCAATGAAGGACCCATATCCGTGTAGGTTTGGTGGGCGGCCCTGGCCTGAGGGCGTAAGAAATCAGTCGGGTCCATGAGGACCTGCGACGCTGAAGGGATGGATTTGTAAGGATCAACTTGGGGAGATGGAGGGAGCCCGATCTTCCCCTTGTCAAGGATTTGATAGGATGAATTAAAGGATTCGCCCGCCTCCAAATTGTAGAAGTGAAGGATCTTAGGTTGGACCGGGGTGAGGTCAATCGGAGCTGGTGGCGCCCCTAGCCAATTAACCCTGGACTGAGAGATGGAGGTAGCCGATAGACCCTGTGAAACAGTAGGAGACGGGGCACCTACCCCCTGTAAGGTCTGGTAAGGGGCCTAAAGTTGGGCTGGATCCAACTGGGACATCATTTGAAGAATGTGATTTGTGGAATTGTGGGTAGGAGGATCAGAAATAGAGGGCTGACCGCCCTCAGTAGCAGAAGATGGTAGAGGAGGGGCGGACCATTCCCCAGACTGAACAGCCATGACCCTATACGGGTCTTCTAGAAGCCCGTGAGGAAGGGAGTCCTCATGGGAATGGGAGAAGTCAAAGGATGACATGGTGGAATCAAATAAGGGATTGAAGTAAGAGATGGTGGATGAATTAGCCCTAGGAGAAGATCCTATGGATTTGAAGCAACTCCACATGCAATGTTGCACCTAAAGATGGAGAAACAACAAGGACCAATAAGCACCCAACACAAAATGACAAAAGGGACGCACACATAAAAGAAAGAGAAAACAACAAAGGCCAACCAAGTTATGATGATGCATAAAGTTTTTGCTTAGTCTTCTCTTATAAGAACCTTAGTGTTTTAATTAAATCAATGTTCACTCCAACAATAGGTTCCTAATAAGGATGGATTATGACAACTTGGTTGACACTAGATTTGAATTCTCTCACAAATGCAACCTAGACGCAGAATGCTCTGCTATCAAGGAATTTTTCTTTGACAGTGATCTCCCTCGGGCAATGTCTGCCTCTATTATAGCACTCATCCCCAAACTCTCCATTTCGGAGTCATTCAAGGACTTCGGCCAATCAGTCTTTGCAACTTCTCTTTTAAGATTGTTTCAAAATGTTTGAATGATAGATTAGCTGTGCTGCTGCCATCTCTTATATCTGTAGAACAAGGAGCTTTTGTCAAAGGGTGCTTTATTGGGGAAAATATCCTCCTAGCAAAAGAGATTATCAATGATATTGGTACGAAGATGAGAGGGGAAAATGTGGTCTTCAAGTTTGATATGGCAAAGGCATATGATAGGTTGGAGTGGAATTTCTTGATGGCAGTCATGAGCAAATTTGGATTCTCTGACATATTCACTAATATGATTTTCAGGCTTATCTCCAATTCTTGGTTCTCCATTTTGCTAAATCGCAACCTAATTGGTTTTTTCAAATCCTCTAGAGGAGTCAGGGAAGGCGACCCCATTGCTCCCTCTCTCTTTATTTTAGCTGAAGAGGCTTTAAGTAGGGGTCTCACTAACCTCTTCCACTCTAAGAAAGTGGGCTTTTTCTCAGCTCCCCGTGGTTGCCCAAGAATCTCTCACTTGCTGTTTGCGGATGACACTCTAGTTTTTGCAAATGGAAGTAAATCTTCTGTGAAGAATCTTATGGACTTCTTACATACCTATGAGGACTCATCGGGGCAACTCATTAATATTTCCAAGAGTTCATATTACATTCACAGCAGATCATCGAATGCTCTTAAACAAAGGCTTCACTCTATTACTGGTATTGAGCATAAGACTATAGCATCCTGAATTTTAATAATAATATCACCATATTATTTAATTATTTTCTTAGCTCAACTTCTAAATTTTTTTATTAAAACATAGAAAAATATGTATTTTGTGTAAAACTTAATTTCCAGCGATTTTGTCTTCAGGATGGAACCCGAAATAAAATTGATTAAGGCCCAAATTCACATTTTAAGCTGAAAATCATCATTTTGAAAGCCCAAACTAATCATCCTTAATTGGATCTAAATTCTTGCCCAATTGAGCCCTGTTTGGAGCCAAACCCTAGCCCAATCATAGAGCTCCAAAAACCCTAATTCTAGAGCCTTCCATGGGTGGCGGCGACGGCGGATAAGAGATTTCCCCTAAATTTTTGTCATTTTTCCTCTTTGGACTCTCCACCCGAATTCGATCGCTCGAGGCATCCATAGATTCTTTAAATAGAGGGATTTCGACCCCCTGAAACCCTATTTGCTCTAGCGGCTGGTGGCGTGATAGATCGTGACCGGACGAGGATGAATTTGGGCGTTCTTGGAGCGGCCGGATTAGGGTTCCGACGACCCCCTTTCTTCTTCCTCTTTCCAGCGATTAAAGGCCGGTATCTCTCAGGCTGAATTAATAACTAGATATACCATCTTGCTCGTCTCCGTGAGCTCTTTCCATTGATACCTAATTGCCCAACTTTCATACACCATGCTGATCGAATTTCAATAATTACTCAAAGGTATACCTGAAAGGTTAATTTCCATGTTAACTCGTTTTATGTTTAATTAAGTCACTTTAAATTTTAATGGAAGCATGTGATCTTATGTGGTTTTGAATGCTCTTTCTAATGGTAGTATTTCCCCCAATTTTTATTCACCCTAACGCTTGAAATCGGAGTTTTAATCGTGGTGTGTCGAGGTTCGCCATCGGCGGAGTCTCGGGTTGGTAAACGGTCCTACCAGGGACCGCTAGACCATTAGCGGTCGTACGATTGACCGTTTCCCGAGTCTGACGGCCTAACTATAGATCTCTTAGCCCCCTGCATTTTCAATATATATATATATATATATATATATATGTGTGTGTGTATATTTTTCTAATGATAAACGGCCCTACGATAGACCGTTTAGTGCCCTCAGGCGGCCCATATATAGACCATTTTTGACTTCTGACTGTGAGATGTTAAACTTATTTTATGCTTTTTTAACTAAAAATTTACCTTGGTTAACATGATAGTTTGATCAGAAACTGTGCAGAACGAAGTATTACCTTAGTATCATGGTTATAGACATTAAATTTCCATTATCTACATGAAAGTTACTTTGACTATCATAAGTAGAATGATCATGTGAAATTGGTAAAAAAACTTCGATATTAACCTTGTAATCTTAAACCATGATATTCATAAATTGCTTACATTAGGTTCTGATAGCATTGTTTGACAGCCATACCACTCCGGTGGAGTTGATTGACCGCACCGTTTTCGTTTTTAGTGATTTTATATAACCTCAATCTTGTAATAGTTGGGACACTCTGTCGGATATTCCTTCCGTCGAACTAGGACCACTATTATGAGACCTCCACAAGTCTGCGTGAGCCTGGGATTCCCACCAGGACGCCGGGCGGGTTGTACCCTAAAGACCAGAACCTACGAACTTGATTTGATTCGTGTTTTGGGCCAGTCTAATATCCAGACTGTTCTGAACCCCTAGCAGCCCACCTTGAGACCGCTAAGAGACCCTTCGCGGCCGAGGGTTAGACCGTTAGTCATTTCCTTGGCCTGGTTAGTAATAGGCTTAGGTTAGTCGAATTCTTGAACCCAATCAAATCTAACCTGGCTAAGTCCTCTCTGTTGACTTTAGCTTCGTGGGCTGAACTCTAGTTTGGACCCATTCTGTCTCAGGCTGAATTGAGGACTTTTCTTTTGTCCAATTGAAAGCCTTGTAATACTCGACCCTATGCGGTCTAAGGCTAGACCGTTAGACTCATCCTAGCGGCCCAATTTTTGACCGCTAACGATGAGATTGAACGTGTTTTCCATGTTTTGTTGTGAGAGCAGTCGTATCAAGGATGGCCTTGGACCGATCACTTTGGACCCTCCAATCATTTCACATGATATCTATTCCAATTTCTCTTGATCTTAGAAGGAAGTTCCTAAGTTTAAACCTTGGAATTCTTGGCCATTTAATGTAGTGAATGTCTAGATTGGGATCTATGATCCAACCCTTCAATGCCAATGCATCATAAGAGCCCGGTCTAGTCTTGGGAGGAGCGCCCGAAAGTACTTGTGCCCCTAGGAGTTTGTAATGACAAGGTGTGGCATTGCACCGAAGTGCATGACTAGCGTGATTGGTCTATGACATTCTACGTCACTCAAATTTCTTGTGTGACATGACATGCGTGCTTGTTATGGCCAATTCAATTTATCACTTACTTGTAATCTCATGGAAAGTTCTTGTTATACTTGTGCTTGTCCCTTACATGGAAATCTGTATTCTTGTTTTTTCTATCTATCACTTGCCATTTACTTCTTATTCTTCTTTTATCGCAATATTGTTCCTGATAAAATGATTAATCACTTTAACTATGCCTGGTGATAGAGATATAAAATCCTACTGAGCTTTTTGCTCACCCCTACTTTCCAATCCTTTTCAGGTAGTTCAGATGAAGATGTGCACACCGATGGGGATGGGAACGAGTGATCTTGGAGCGAGCCTTTGTGATTTATGTTTGAGTCAATGTCCTAGAGTAGTCATTGAGTTCTTTTAATTCCGAGTCTATGTAATTTTCTTTTGATTGATGTAATAGTTAGAAAGTCCACAAGATGTTGGGTGTAATAAGTACTTTTCACTGTTATTATCAATAAAGTTTGAGTTATGCATGTTTTTAATGTTTAGCCTTGTGGTATGGTCTCTTGTGGCAATGTATGCTCTGATTGACATGAATGATATAGACTACTGCATTCCGATTTTCTACGTCGGGGCGTGACAGTTTTTGTGGTATCAGAGCCAGGTTTTCTTTAGACCCTAGGTTTCAAGTAGTGTCATAGAACCCGTCACATTGGTAAAGTCAGGAGTCCAACCCAGTGAGTTGGGTAGAGACTTGGGTTAAGTTAATTAATTATCTCTAAGAATATAGAGTCAATAAAATATCTTTAATTAATTCTGGTTACGTTGTAGGAATTTTTTCGCGATGGCGACAGAGCACGTGCAGTGGCGTGATATGCAACACACGGTGCAGGGCCTGACCCAGGCCTTACAACAGGTAGCTCAAGGCGGTGCACAGCACGAAGTGGGCAATCTACATCAAAACTTTCAAGGCTTGAATCCCCCACGTTTTAGCGGATCCTCAGACCCAGATGAGGCCGAGAATTGGCTGAAGGAGACAAAACTTATCTTCAAGGTTATGCAATGTGGAGACCAGGATCACGTCCCCTTAGTAACTTTCCAGTTGGAACGCGATGCACGTGCTTGGTGGGAAGCCGTGGAAGCCACGCTCGATAATCGACGTGCAACGTGGGATGAGTTTAAAGAACAGTTAAACAACAAGTATTTCTCAGATCGAGTGCTGGAGAAGAAAACAGCTGAGTTCGCTGCATTAAAATAGAGAAATTTATCCGTTGCGGAGTATGAAGCACAGTTTGCTAGATTATCTAAATATGCACCACATCTGGTGTCCACGGAGAAGATGAAAGCCAAACGATTCTTAAATGGTTTGAAGCTTCAGTACATTAATCAATTGGCACCCTTGGAAATTCATGTTTATGCTGGGGTTGTGAGAAAAGCCCAAGTTCTTGAAGACACTATAGAAATGACTGATCGGAAAAGAGGTCGGGATAAGAAGAAGGAGCAGACCACCAGTTCCGGGAATGTTAAACCGAGTAATGGCCAGAAGAGGCCCAATGGCGGGCCGAGCTTTTCGAAGAATAAGAAACCGAAGGAAGGTGAGAAGAAGGCCGGATCGACTGCTTCGTCTAAGGCAGTTTGCAAGTATTGTGACCGTCCAGGTCACAAGATGGAGGAGTGTTGGCGCAAGCTGGGCGCTTGTCTGAGATGTGGTAGCAGGGACCGCAGAATCCCTGAGTGTCCCCTTATTAATGAACCGGTGGCATCTAGCAAGCTGCAAGGTAATCACAAGCGCCAGGGCAAGCTCGAAGCCCTTTAAGATGTAGAGACTGAAACCGAAGCTATCGAGGAAGGAGGTATTGTCTAAGGTATCCTCACTATTCTTTCCAAGCCAGCATTTGTACTTTTCGACACTAGAGCCACTCATTCTTTTATATCTCTGAAATTTGCTAAGACTTTATCTGTGGAACTGATATTATTGGATTCTCATCTTGTGATATCAACCCCTATTGGTTCAGGGTCCGAGATTAAATATTATTACCCTTCCAGTGAAGTTTTGATTAATGATTGTAACTTATCTGCTGATTTGATATGCATGAAGATGAAAGATTATGATGTGATTCTAGGAGCCGATTAGTTAGCTAGATATGGTGCTAGTGTCCACTGTAAAATAGGGGCAGTGTCCTTCCCCGGATGCCCTGAGCTTTCCTTTTCTGGCACTAGGCAATCTAAGTCTATCCCGCTTATTTCGGCACTCCGGGTAGATAAATTATTAAGGAAGGGGTGCCAGGATTTCTTGGCTTTGGTTTCCTTGACCGATAAGAAGGAAGTAGAGTTGAAGGATATCTCGATTGTTCGGGATTTTTCGAAAGTGCTTCCTGAAGAATTGCCAAATCTTCCCCCTGAGAGGGAGGTGGTTTTCTCCATTGATTTGATTCCTGGCCCTTCCCCTGTTTCAAAGGCCCCCTATCGCATGTCCCCTACTGAGTTAAGGGAATTAAAGGCATAGTTGCTGGACTTGCTAGAAAAAGGATTTATTCATCTGAGTACTTCCCCGTGGGGTGCCCCTATACTTTTCGTGAGAAAGAAGGATCATTCGTTGAGGCTGTGCATTGATTATCGCCAATTGAACAAGCTCACTGTGAAAAATAAGTATCCTTTACCAAGGATCGATGAGCTGTTTGATCATGTATCTGGAGCCTAGTTTTTCTCGAAGATCGATCTCAGATCGGGGTACCATCAGTTGAGGATAAAAGACGATGATATCTTTAAGACGGCATTCCGTAGCAGGTATCGGCATTTTGAATTCGTTGTAATGCCGTTTGGACTAACAAATGCTCCCGCAACTTTCATGCAGCTAATGAATAGTGTGTTCCGACCCTACTTAGATCAGTGGGTCGTAGTATTCATTGATGATATTTTGATATACTCAAAGAGCAGAGAGGAGTATGAAGAACACTTGAGGATGGCGTTGCAAATACTAAAGGATCATCAGTTATACGCCAAGTTCAGTAAATGTGAGTTCTGGTTGCAAGAGGTGTCTTTTCTAGGGCACAATATCTCTAAAGATGGAATTTCAGTGGACCCTTCTAAAGTCGAGGCAGTACGTAATTGGGAAATGCCTGTTAATGCAACTGAGATCAGGAGTTTCTTAGGATTAGCAGGTTATTATCGGAGGTTCTTTAAGGATTTCTCCAAGATTTCAGTACCCTTGACTAGATTAACTCGTAAGGAGAATCAATTTGAGTGGTCAGAAGACTGTGAGAAAAGTTTTCAAACTTTGAAGGAGTGTTTGACCACTACCCCAATTTTGGCCTTACCTTTTGGAGAAGGAGGATTTGAAGTATACACAGATGCTTCAGGAATCGGCTTAGGTTGCGTGTTGATGTAACGAGGGAGAGTGATAGCTTATTCCTCCAGGCAGTTGAGAAACCATGAGGAGAATTCCCCTGTTCATGACTTGGAATTAGCAGCAGTTGTGGTTGCTCTGAAGATTTGGAGGCACTATCTATATAGAGAAACTTTCACATTGTACTCAGCTCATAGGAGCCTTAAGTATTTATTTTCTTAGAAAGAGTTGAACATGAGGCAGAGAAGGTGGCTAGAGTATTTAAAGGATTTTGATTTCTCTATTGAATATCATTCCGGAAAAGGGAATGTGGTAGCCGATGCTTTGAGCAGGAAGCCAACAGCTAGATTAGCCAGTTTGATGCTTCAAGAATGGAAGCTGTTAGAGCAGTTTGCAAGTTTAGATCTTAATGTCACAGAAAAGGAAGATCGGATTATGGTTGCTCATATCCAGCTTCATTCAGAATTACTGGGAGAGATTAAGTAGCTTCAGGATAATGACCCAATACTAGTTGAAATCAAAGAGCAATTAGCTAGTCAACTATATTTTGTGTTAGCTGATGATGGTAGGTTGTTGTTTCGAGGAAGAACTTGTGTTCCTGATTTTGCAAAAATGAAGAGAAAGATTCTTGAAGAAGCTCACAAGTCTAAGTATACTATTCATCCAGGAGCCACGAAGATGTATCGAGATCTGAAGAGAACCTTGTGGTGGCCGAACATGAAGAGAGAAGTGGCCAAATTTGTAAGTAGGTGTTTAGTATGTCAGTAAGTCAAAGCGGAACATTTCAGGCCTACTGGGAAATTAAAGCCCCTCAAAATACCATAATGGAAGTGGGAGAGTGTCGGTATGGATTTTATTATGGGTTTGCGCAGGACTCGTAGTAGCTTTTGATGCAATTTGGGTTATTGTTGACCGATTAACAAAGTCCGCACACTTTTTGCCTATTAAATCAAAGTGGACTGTAGATGTGTTAGCTGCCCTGTACATGAAGGAAATAGTAAGGTTGCATGGAGTCCCTGTATCCATTATATCTGACAGAGACCCCATGTTTACCTCTCACTTTTGGAAAGGTCTGCAAGCGTCGTTGGGAACGCGTTTGAATTTCAGTACTGCTTTTCACCCTCAGACTGACGGGCAAACTGAGAGATCAAATCAAATTGTCGAAGATATGTTAAGAGCTTGTATGATTGACTTTGGAGGAAGTTGGCATGAACATTTACCTTTGATTGAGTTTGCCTAGAACAACAGTTATCAATCCAGCAAACAGATGGCACCATTTGAGGCTTTGTATTGAAGAAGCTGTAGATCCCCTCTTTGTTGGGAAGAGATCGGTGAGAAGCAATGGCTCGGACCAGATCTTATTTCGGAGACGTCCAAGAACATTCAAGTTATTAGAGACCGTTTGAAGATTGCTCAGTCAAGACAGAAGGGCTATGCTGATAACAGAAGAAGGGAGTTGGAGTTTTAGGTTGGAGAGCATGTGTTTCTGAAAGTTTCACCATCAAGGGGAATTAGAAGATTTGGAATTCGAGGCAAGTTAAGTCCAAGGTTTATTGGCCCATTCGAGATCTTGGAGAGGGTAGGCGAAGTTGCCTATATGTTGGCATTACCACCACAGTTATCAGGCATTCACAATGTGTTCCATGTATCTATGCTACGGAAGTATGTTTACGACCCTTCGCACATCATCCAACATGCTGATTTGGAATTGAAAGAAGATCTATCCTATGAAGAAAAGCCTGTCAAGATTTTGGACTTCAAGCAGCAGCAACTCAGGAACCGATCCATTCCGATGGTCAGGTCTAGTGGAGTCGGCACGGAACTGAGGAGGCAACGTGGGAGACCGAGGAAATAATTAGGAAGTTATATCCCGAATTGTTCTAAGGTTGGTTTTTTTCAATAAGATTCAGTGAATTTTGGGACCAAATTCCTTAAAGAGGGGGAGGGTGTAGCATCCTGAATTTTAATAATAATATCACCAAATTATTTAATTATTTTCTTAGCTCAACTTCTAAATTTTTTTATTAAAAAATAGAAAAATATGTATTTTGTGTAAAATTTAATTTCCAACGATTTTGTCTTCAGGATGGAACCCGGAATATAATTGATTAAGGCCCAATTTCACAGTTTAACCTGAAAATCATCATTTTGAAAGCCCAAACTAATCATCCTTAATCGAACCCAAATTCTTCCCCAATTGGGCCATATTTGGAACCAAACCCTAGCCCAATTATAGAGCATCGTTTCTCCTCCAAAAATCTTAATTCTAGAGCCTTCCATGGCCGACGGCGGGGGAGGATAAGAGATTTCTCCTAAATTTTCGCCGTTTTCCCTCTTTGGACTATCCACCCGAATTCGATCGCTTGAGACATCCATAGATTCTTTAAATAGAGGGCTTTTGATCCCTAGAAACCCTATTTGCTTTGGTGGCTGGTGGCGTGATAGATCGTGACCGGACGGGGGCGAATTTGGGCATTCTTGGAGCAGCCGGATTAGGGTTCCAGCTACCCCCTTTCTTCTTCCTCTTTCTAGAGATTAAAGGTAGGTATCTCCCAGGCTCAATTAATAACTAAATATACCATCTTGCTCGTCTCCGTGAGCTCTTTCCATTGATACCTAATTGCCCAACTTTCATACACCATGCTAATCGAATTTCAATAATTACTCAAAGGTATAGCTGAAAGGTTAATTTCCATGTTAACTCGTTTTATGTTTAATTAAGTCACTTTAAATTTTAATGGAAGCATGTGATCTTATGCGGTTTTTAATGCTCTTTCTAATGGTAGTATTTTCCCCAATTTTTATTCACCCTAATGCTTGAAATCAGAGTTTTTATCGTGGTGTGTCGAGGTTCGCAGTCGACGGAGTCTCGAGTTGGTAAACGGTTCTACCAGGGACCGCTAGACCATTAGCGGTCGTACGATAGACCGTTTCCCGAGTCTGGCGGCCTAACAATAGACCGCTTAGCCCCCTACGTTTTCAACATATATATATATATATATATATATATATATATATATATATATATATATATATCTGTGTGTGTGTGTGTGTGTGTGTATTTTTCTAATAATAAATGGCCCTACGATAGACCGTTTAGTGTCCTCAGGCGGCCCATATATAGACTCTTTTTGACTTCTGACAGTGAGATGTTAAACTTGTTTTATGCATTTTTAACTAGAAATTTACCCCGGTTAACATGATAGTTTGATCAGAAACTGTGCATAACGAAGTATTAGCTTAGTATCATTGTTATAGACATTAAATTTTCATTATCTACATGAAAGTTACTTTGACTATCATAAGTAGAATGACCATGTGAAATTGGTAAAAAAACTTGGATATTAACCTTGTAATCTTAAACCATACTATTCATAAATTGCTTACATTGGGTTCTGATAGCATTGTTTGACAGTCATGCCACTCCGGTGGAGTTGACTGACCGCACCGTTTCCATTTTCCGTGGTTTTATATAGCCTCAATCTTGTAATGGTTGGGACTCTCCGCCGGATATTCCTTCCGTCGGACTAGGACCACTATTATGAGACCTCCGTAAGTCCGTGTGAGCCTGGGATTCCCACCAGGACGCCGGGCGGGTTGTACCCCAAAGACCAGAACCTACGGACTTGATTTGATTCATGTTTTGGGCCAGTCCTGTATCCGGACTGTTCTGAACCCCTAGCGGCCCACCTTGAGACCGCTAAGAGACCCTTCACAACCCAGGGTTAGATCGTTAGTCATTTCCTTGGCCTGGTTAGTAATAGGCTTGGGTTAGTCAGATTCTTGAACCCAATCAAATCTAACCTGGCTAAGTCCTCTCTGTTGACTTTAGCTTCCTGGGCTGAACTCTAGTTTGGACCCATTCCGTCTCAGGCTGAATTGAGGACTTTTCTTTGTCCAATTGAAAGTCTTGTAATACTCGACCCTATGCGGTCTAAGGCTAGACCGTTAGACTCATCCTAGCGGCCCAATTTTTGACCGCTAACAATGAGATTGAACGTGTTTTCCATGTTTTGTTGTGACAGCAGTCATATCAAGGATGGCCTTGAACTGATCACTTTGGTCCCTCCAATCATTTCACATGATATCTATTCCAATTTCTCTTGATCTTAGAAGGAACTTCCTAAGCTTAAATCTTGGAATTCTTGGCCATTTAATGTGGTGAATGTCTAGATTGGGATCTATGATCCAACCCCTCAATGTCAATGCATCAGAAGGGCCTGGTCTGGTCCTGGGAGGAGTGCCTGAAAGTACTTGTGCCCCATGGAGTTTGTAATGACAAGGTGTGGCATTGCACCGAAGTGCATGACTAGCGTGATTGGTCTATGACATTCTACTTCACTCAAATTTCTTGCGTGACATGACATGTGTGCTTGTTATGGCCAATTGAATTTATCACTAACTTGTAATCTCATGGAAAGTTCTTTTTATACTTGTGCTTGTCCCTTACGTGGAAATCTGTATTCTTTTTTTTCTATCTATCGCTTGCCATTAACTTCTTATTGTTCTTTTATCGCAATATTGTTCCTGATAAAATGATTAATAACTTTAACTATGCCCGGTGATAGAGATATAAAATCCTACTGAGCTTTTCGCTCACCCCTACTTTCCAATCCTTTTCAGGTAGTTCGGATGAAGACGTGCGCACCGATGGGGATGGGAACGAGTGATCCTGGAGCGAGCCTTTGTGATTTATGTTTGAGTCAATGTCCTAGAGTAGTTATTGAGTTCTTTTAATTTTGAGTCTATGTAATTTTCTTTTGATTGATGTAATAGTTATAAAGTCCACAAATGTCGGGTGTAATAAGTACTTTTCTATGTTATTATCAATAAATTTTGGGTTATGCGTATTTTTAATGTTTAGCCTTGTGGTATGGTCTCTTCTGGCAATGTATGCTCTGATTGACATGAATGATATAAACTGCTGCATTCTGATTTTTCAGCGTTGGGGCGTGACAAAGACTTTCCCTTTCAGATACCTTGGTGTGCCTCTATTCCCTGGGAGAGCTAAAGTTGCTTTTTTCACTCCTCTTCTCACCAAAATCCAGACCAGAATTCAAGGTTGGAGCTCTATTTTCTTATCATCGACATCGAGACTTTGCTTGATCAAACATGTCTTCTCTTCAATCCCCTTACATATTCTCCCTTGCTGTACAATTCCCGCAGCTTTTCATAAGCTCCTCGACCGTCTCTTTGCTAACTTCTTTTGGGGCTCCGCTGATGGTATTTCAAAAAATCACTGGAAAAACTAGAATAGTATCTGCATGCTGATTGAGAATTGAGGTCTTGGTGTTCTCTCGTTGAATGATATGTAGAAGGCTTTCAAGGTCAAAATGCTCTGGAATGCTTTAACTTGTAAAAACTCTTTATGGGGTAATTATTTCAAGGCTAAGCACATAGCTAACCGTCATCTTTCTGAAGTTGACTTCAAAAGGTGTAAAGGAAATGGTAGAAAGGACTGGATTTACGCTAAGGATCTTATTTTGATGCATAACAGATTTTTCAAAGGTCTAGGAAACTTCTTTTTTTGGAAGGATATTTGGTATGGTGACAGACCACTAAAGGATGACATATCGGCCAACCAGTGGATGCAAATTGTATGCAAAAACATTACAGTTAACAGTCTTTGTGATAAAAGCCATCCTACTTGGAGCATTGTCCACCAAGTATTGCCTAATGATATATTAGAAGCTACCAAATTTTGCATTTCCAGAAGACCATTGCCTATTGATAGACGCGTTTGGTGTCTGAACTCATCGGGCCTTTTCTCTATCAATTCTTTGAGGAACCAGTCGGCTATTGTATCTCTTTCTTTCCCATACACGCATCTTTAGGCAGAATATGTCCCTCCGAAGGTTTCCACTTTTCTATGGAAATTCATTCATGGTATATTGCCCACCGACAATAAGGTCCATAAATGTGGTATTTCGCTCTGCTCCAAATGTTTTTGCTGTCAAAATTCTCAAGTCGAATCGGATACCCATCTTCTACTACATAGCAGCCTCTTTCACTCCACATGGGGTTTTTTCAAACATTGCTACAAGGTCGACCCTGCAAGATGCATCTCGGGTCAGGATTTCTTATGCTAAGTGGTTCAGGCTTCTCGGTTATCAACTCTCTCAGGGATGGTAACTTTGCTCATTGCATTTCTATGGTTGTGGGAGATTTGGTGTGAGAGGAACAAAAGGAAATATGAAGGTAAATATTGCACTCTAGCGTCCATCTACCACAGGATTACTCATTGGGTTAACAACACTACTTTTCCTGTCTGCCATTCGACTGGCGATCTGTCCACTCTTAGCACATTGCGCCAACTATCCATTGATATATTCTTGACCAAAAGTAGGAATCCTATTATTGTGAGATGGATTCTACCACCTATTGGCACTTTCAAATTAAATATTGACGGTGCCAGTAAGGGCAACCTCGGCTACGGAGGAGGTGGCGGACTGATTAGGGACCATAAGGGTGCTATCATTGTAGCTTTTAGTCACTTTTATGGACGATGCTTCAGTCTGGTAGCTGAAGCGCGGGCGATGCTGGATGGATTGCGATATGCTTCTTCGCAAGGCATTATGCTGCATGCTATGGAATCTGACTCTAAGACCTTGGTAAGCATTCTCAAGGACGAATACTCTTGCGCATGGAGATTGCTACCGTTTGTATGTGAAATGCGCGACCTAGTTCGTAGGCTGAAGGCTGAAGTCATACACATATATAGAGAAGGAAACCAGGCAACTGATGATCTTGCCAACTTTGCCTGCCAGTGCAAATCAGATTATGTGTTTTATAATAATTCATCTTTGCTGCCACCCTTTGTTCGAGGGGTGTGTAGACTAGATAGGATTGGCATCCCCTACCTCAAAGTCTAATCCCCATTTCTTTTACTCTTTCTTTTTTCAGGGGTATGCCGCAGTGGACCTTGTATTATTTAACTATTTTTAATAAATTTTAGCCTTAAAAAACCTAGACACGGGGTGGCAAAGATACAATCGGCCCAACATCAGTGTGGGAATCCATGGCTCACAGGGACTTACGGAGGTCTCGGATGCGATCACCTAGTCGACTCCAAGGAATATGGAGGCGAGAGGATCACACACTAAGGTAGGATTGCAACTATGCAATGTGATATGGATGATCCTATGTGCACCAGAGTGCATGCAAATTCTAGCCTAGGAACTAACAATCAATATGCAACCAATAATGTAAATGTGAACATCACTCATGGAGGAGACAAGTAGTGATGCGGGACGGACACGCGACCTGGGACTCTAGCTCGCGAATCGTCCCTAGCGAGGGATGCGTGGGACCGTGCACGGTTGAGAAACTGGCAGTGAGTCTCGGGTATCGGACTTTCCGTGTGAACTCAGATCGAGCCACGGGACGGGTTACACTCACTCTCTGTCACAGCGGTGATAACAATATATCAAGCTAGGAACCTACACTCGCAACGGCATTCAAAAATATACAAGGTAAGCAAAATGCGATAAAGAGAGGGGGCGAGTTTACCTCCATGCTCCGGGCGTGGGAAAGATGTTCCCAGCCAGTTACGGTAACTCCCGGTAGCAACAGTAAAAATTTAATTACAATAGTGAATTTTATTACCCACTCCACGCAGCGAGGTAAAGGGCTACAAGTGGGGCCCGGGAGGACCGACCCTGGGTTGACGGGCAGCAATCTGGAGGTGCGTTCGGGTCGAACTCGGCCTGCTGGTCCGACTCGGTCCTGCGCCGACTCGGTACTGCGCCAACTCGGTTCTGACTCGCTGGACAGCAAGGCATGGTTTCCAAAGGAACGTCACCCTCCTATGGTCTTCTGAAGGCACCGCTTGGCTGGGACGGTGGCGGGATGTCCCTGATCGACTTCCTGAAGTGGCGATTCCAGAAGTTGACCTTTGATAATTTTGCACGAATTATTCCCGGACTGTAATTTCAGACCTGCACGGGGAGCAGATCTGCACATCTCGGCTGCAAGAATTATGATGCTCACATCTAAAGGCCGATCAAGGCGTGGGTGGTACCGTTGGAAAGAGCACTCACAGAACTACAACATATATATATTTTCCGTCGATTCAGAGTAGGGATTAGAAATGAAAAACTATGCAAACTATGGGTTTTGCTGTGTATCAGGTTACTGACACTCAGGACAGAAAGGGATATGCCTGAAACTGACCTTTGACCGAGGTGTAAATGATTTTTCCAGAGACTACAAAAATTATAGGTGGTAGGGGTGAACGCGAGGAACACTGAGTAATTTTTGTGGATTTTCTGGAAATTTCTAAGATGGTGGGAAAAATATGAATAAGTGACACTGTCTCGCAGATCTACAAAATGGCATTTTACTGAGAGGATAAACAAAAATATGGGAAAATATTAAACTAAGGCCAAATGGCACGAAATTTGAACTGGAGATTAGGGAAGACAGGGGGAACAAATCCTCCAAATTAGGGCTCGAACAGACAACAAGAAAAAAAGATAAAATTTTAGAGATGAGGTTCTATCCTGATTTGGACAGAACTCCGGTGTTGATGGCGGCGGTGCGATGGCGGCGGCAGCAGAAGATGAACTCAGAGGATGAGAGGAGGAGGTAGAAAGGGTCTCACACTCTGGATTGCTGGAGGAAGAAGAAGAATCAGAGGGGGAGAGGGGAGAGGGGCGCACCCTCCAAGGGGGGATTCCAACCAATTTTTTAAAACTTCACTTCATTAATTCTAATACAATGTGAATTACATCTATTTGTATGAAATGAAAAAAGACTCAAAATAACCCTAGATCTAGAATTGGGAGGGGTAAAAGAGGAAGTTCAAAACTATTTCTCCCATGTGGTTTGGAACCACATTAAAGAAATATTAAGCGGGGGGGCGCCCCCTTGACCAAGGTGGTAAGCATCTTGGACTTTTTGGTCCAATTGTCTCCCTTGACTTGTCAAACCTTCTAGATGCCACCTAGGATGGTTGACCAGTCCCACATGGACCCAAATGACTTAGGTGGACCAATGGGGAAGGAATGAGGGCCCCCTTGCTGGACGTACTGTTATTTTGCACAAAAACCCAAACAATCCTAGGGAATGACACATTGGCTTATAAAGCCTTACAATTATAAACATACTTTCCGAAGGATATAAAAATAAACTAAAGGACACAAATGTAAATTAAAATGTCAGTGTTCTTGCTCTGATGTCCCCATCAATTCTCCCCGGGTGGGAAGAACTCGACCCCGTCGAGTAAGGGGTACGGCTGCTCGAGTAGCTCCGGAGGATGCGTCACCGAACCTGGAAGCGCGGAGTACGCTGCACTCCAAGTAATCGACACCTGCTCATCCCGTATAGATTCGATATGCACACGCTGTTGGGGAATGAGGCTAGAGGTGGACACTCCGGGGTGGGGTCACTCTCAAAGGATGGAAGGCGGCTCGAAGACTCACTAGGAATCACCGCTTGTCCCTTATGTGACTAGATCCGATATGATGTAGAACCGATCCCAAAGTCCGACAAGTCGCACTCGAAAGGGACTAACAACACGAGCGTACAAAATAGACTCGACTCGATGTATGCACAGACACATGACAGACAAATGAAACAAAGACTCACAAAGACGCTAAACAAACCTAATGTTAGTCTGACCCGTACGTGTGTGACGGCGGACCAGGACACCCGAATGTGTGCCATGCATACACTAGATGAAACCGGTGGTTGGCGGAACGCGGAATTCCTAGACCTCCTAAAGTGGACCATGCATACACATTGGTCTTTCTATGGGATTTGGGAGACTTGGAAGGGCTAGGAGAGTCGGATGTAGGAGTATCGTGAACGGGCTTGGTGGGTATAGACGACCCGGCCCGTGGAGAAGGGATGTGGTAGTGGACTCCCTCGAAGAAGTGAAGTATATATGGTGGGTCTAGGGGTCCACTAGGGAATGTGTTAAATGGATCAAAGAAGGTATGACCCTTTGTGGTGGGTTCCCACAAGTCACAGTCCCATGTGTGGTAGTCTTGAAGGTGTGGATGGTCACCTTCATGCATTGTGGTAGGTGGGACGGTGATCATGTATAGAAAATAAGATTCATCCCTTGGGTAAAAGGGAATGAAGTCGGGCTCGACTGGCATGGGGAGGAATAAGAGGATCTCTGTGGTGACACAACCCACGGTGCACACGGAGGTAATGGACCCTAAGGCCGGATGGGTGAAGCAAAGACTAGTGGGTTGGTCGAAGCCTCGGGCCAAGGAGTGCGTCAACTGCAATTGCGAGTCTAATCCCATAACAAGGTCATCCAAGGTATCAACATGGTGACTAGACCGGAATGTAGTGTGGAAGGAGTTGATGGGCACCAATGGTAGGGTGGGGTCCATGGATGGGTAAGGAGGTGGGACCAAGCTATCCTTGAGCCAACTAAGTAGCGGCTCGGCGTTGAAAAGCGTACCCGTTAGAAACACAGGTGGCTCGGGCTTTGGTAGCTCCAAATAAGATGGTTCCGAATAAAGTTCGGAAGTAGAGGGTAGCAATGGAGCACTCACGGGTGGTGAAGAAGCATGTGTCCTTTCCAACCAATCTGAAAACATTTTCTTGATTTCATCTAAGGTGTGGGTTGGAGTAGGGGTCTCGGGGTGGACTCGCTCCTCATCTCTCATCCTGGATGTGGACCTAGGCTCGACTATAAGTGGGGCTTCCACTTGGTTGCAGGCGACTGGGAGGGCCACTTGATTGGGAGTGCTATGGTGGGCTTGGATGGAGGTGAAGGGGCGGGGTTGGTTGGAGGTGTGGCCCACTTGATTGTGGGTGAGTTGGTGGGGTTGGCTAGTGGTATGACCCCCGTGGGTGGAGGTAGGTGGGTGGAGCCGGCTGGAGGTGATTGGGTGGGATGGTTTTGAGGCGACAGGGTGGGGTAGGTAAACCTTCCTAAGCTCCCTTTTCATGTCCCACCATGATTCGACGGGCCCTTGTCTCCTAAGCTACCTCAAGCATTCAATGTATCCCCACTTCTCAGCAGCCTCGTGAAGCAGCCTATCCTTGGCAAAAGAGAATTCATGGGCCTCGGACGTGATGTAATAAGCGAAGTATTTGTCCATGGCGGCTTCCCAACGTAGGTAGTCGCTTAGGACTTTGGAGCCATAAAAGTCCGGGGCTTCGGGCCCAAGCACATGAGGGTGCCATCGGTAATATCGCCTGGGTGACCGAGATTCCATAGGGAATGGGGAACTACAAGGCGGGCATGCCGACACACGGACACAAGACACTAGACACGACCCTAGCTAATGCAAAGTTAGAATGCACTAACTAATGCACACTAAGGACCCTAGACTTAAACCAAGACTCGGTACGTGGCGGAGTTAATCGATCCGAAGATCACTCGCGCAAGTGTGCGGCCTTCCCGATAGGCGTATCCTAATGTTCGAACAACACCTTTTGATATACCGATTAATGGTATGCAAATCTGACAGTTAGATAGACTTAAACGACTCTTTTTTTTTGTTTTGTTTCCACCAGACTACCCTAGACTCAACTGGCACTCTGATACCAAATTGATGGGGGACGGGCACGCGACCTGGGACTCTAGCTCGCGAATCGTCCCTAGCGAGGGATGCGTGGGACCGTGCGCGGTTGAGAAACCGGCAGTGAGTCTCGGGTATCGGACTTTTCGCGTGAACTCGGATCGAGCCACGAGATGGGTTACACTCACTCTCTCTCGCAGTGGTGATAACAATATATCAAGCTAGGAACCTGCACTCGCAGCAGCATTTAAAAATATACGAGGTAAGCAAAATGCGATAAAGAGATGGGGTGAGTTTACCTCCACGCTCTGGGCATGGGAAAGACGTTCCCGGCCAGTTACGGTAACTCCCGGTAACAACAGTAAAAATTTAATTACAACAGTGAATTTTATTGCCCACTCCACGTAGGGAGGTTAAGGGCTACAATTGAGGACCGGGAGGACCGACCCTGGGTTGACGGGCAGTAATCTGGAGGTGCGTTCGGGTCGAACTCGGCCTGCTGGTCCGACTCGGTACTGCGCCAACTCGGCTCTGACTCGCTGGACAACAAGGCGCAGTTTCCAAAAGAATGTCACCCTCCTGAGGTCTTCTGAAGGTGCCGCTTGGCTGGGATGGTGGCGGGATGTCCCTGATCGACTCCCTGAAGTGGCGGTTCCAGAAGTTGACTTTTGATAATTTTGCACGAATTATTCCCGGACTGTAATTTCAGACCTACACAAGGAACAGATCTGCACGTCTTGGCTGCAAGAATTATGGTGCTCAGATCCGGAGGCCGATCGAGGCGTGGCTGGTACCGTTGGAAAGAGCACTCACAGAACTACAACATATATTTTTTTTCGTCGATCCAGAGAAGGGATTAGAAATGAAAAACTCTGCAAACTATGGGTTTTCTTGTGGATCAGGTTACTGACACTCAGGACAGAAAGGGATCTGCTTGAAACTGACCTTTGACCGAGGCATAAATGATTTTTCCAGGGACTACAAAAATTATAGGCGGTAGGGGGGAACGCGAGGAACACTGAGTAATTTTTGTGGATTTTCTAGAAATTTTTAAGATGGTGGGAAAAATACTGATAGGTGACACTATCTCACAGATCTGCAAAATGGCATATTACTGAGAGGATAAACAAAAATATGGGAAAAATATCAAACTAAGGCCAAATGGCACGAAATGTGAACTGGAGATTAGGGGAGACAGGGGGAACAAACCCTCCAAAATAGGGCTTGAACAGACGACAAGAAAAAAAGATAAAATTTTGGAGATTAGGTTTTGTCCTGATTTGGACAGAACTCCAGTGTTGATGGCGGCGGCGCAACGGCGGTGCGATGGCGGCGGCGGCAGAAGATGAACTCAGAGGATGAGAGGAGGAGGTAGAAAGGGTCTCACACCCTGGATTGCTGGAGGAAGAAGAAGAACTAGAGGGGGAGAGGGGAGAGGGGCGCATCCTCCAAGGGGGGATTCCAACCAATTTTTTTGGAATTTCACTTCATTAATTCTAATACAATGTGAATTACATCTATTTGTATGAAATGAAAAAAGACTCAAAATAACCCTAGATCTAGAATTGGGAGGAGTAAAGGAGGATGTTCAAAACTATTTCTCCCATGTGCTTTGGAACCACATTATTCAAATATTAAGGGGGGGACGCCCCCTTGACCAAGGTGGTAAGCATCTTGGACTTTTTGGTCCAATTGTATCCCTTGACTTGTCAAACCTTCTAGATACCACCTAGGATGGTTGACCAGCCCCACATAGACCCAAATGGCTTAGGTGGACAAATGGGGAAGGAATGAGGGCCCCCTTGCTGGACGTACTGACATTTTGCATAAAAACCCAAACAATCCTAGGGAATGACACATTGGCTTATAAAGCCTTCCAATTGTAAACATACTTTCCCAAGGATATAAAAAGAAACTAAAGGACACAAATGCAAATTAAAATGTCAGTGTTCTTGCTCTGATGTCCCCATCAAATAGCACCCAGAAACCAATGTGAAGCAACAGAAAATGAATAGCAATAGTAAACCTTGGGATGCATACCTAAGAAATAATTGTGGTCACAGAAAGACCGTAGCATGAACAGAGACAGTCGTCGGATGACCGCAATATGATGGAGACGGTCCACAGAGGACTGCTATCAACCAGGGGATAGAAAATAGCAAAAACTAAAAGGAAAATCTGAGAACACCATCGAAAACACTGAGGGAAAGCAAATAAAAGCTGGTCAAACAGCACTCAACACGATTGGCACTAGGTGTCCCACCGTGATCGCCATAAAAATAGGTTTTAGATATATGAATGTACCACTCTCAAGGTAAGCAATGGAATGAACTCTAAAGCATGTGGGTATATCACTTCAAGAATGAACAGCAAATCAGTAAAATAACTAAACTAACACACTCCATGGGCGTGGAACAGTGATGGCAATGATGTAAAAAAAACACACGCCATGGGCATGGAGCAATCAAGAGGAAAAGTAATAAACAACTAATGGAGAAGTGATAAGTACCCAAAAAAATAGAGATCGTGATCGCCACCAAAGTCCGTAATGCAGGGAGAACCGCACCACGTACCTTGGAAAAGAGCCGAGTGAAGGCACACTCGCGAGCGGGAGAGAAATCCATGTGCAAAAGCTAAAATGGTCCGGGACTGGCCGCTACCCTAGATGAGACGGGCTCAGGATGGCCGCTACTGCGAGCAGAGAAGACGTCTAGCGCAAGACTGGAAATGGCCGTCAGGGAGGCCGCCATTGAGATAAAAATGGTCCTGTGATGGTCGCTAACTCAGGAAACGGTCTGCGTATGACCGCTAAACACCCAGATAATAGAATGTGAGAACTTGATCCTCCCTCCCTTCTGGCCGGCCAGAGGGGAAGGGCCTCGTATGGTGAGTACTATGAACCTGCAAAAGAGTGTAGAGCACAAAAAGGACTACCCAATTAGACCCGAGGGTGTGCAATATCCATAAACAAACTACGATCTATATGCATAAAAGGAAGGGCTAATACCTGGGGGTTGGTGATTTTTTAACCCCAATGGGGCGTGGAAATAATAGAAGGATGTATATGAATGTAATATGAACGAGAAAGAATGTGGAGAAAGAAAAGAAATTGATGCTATGCAATGCTAAAAATAGACAAAGAAGTAGTGTGAAGGAGACACAAAATGCTAATAGAGCCGGCTACTCCCTAAACTGAATGACTTAAGGACGCAAAAGGCCGGCTCTCCCTGGTTGAGACTCGCTCTGGAATCCGGTAGCACTTCGTCGCGAGCTCTAAAAATCTCCTCCTCCGGCCATGAAGTCAAGGGTTCTATTTATAGACCCCCAAAACCCTAGCCCGAGTTAGAGGGATAATAACGAATATTAAGCCCAAAAACGTGATAAATCTCGTAGATAATACTCCCAACTATCCACATAATCGATCAGAAGCTTTTGAGGATTAAAATCCATGGAGAAAACCCAGGATCGAGGACTCTGTTTGACCAAAGAAAAAAATAAAAGGATGATAAATAGGCATATTTATCACGAGACCAAGCCATATCTAGGCCCATTAAGACCAAATCACGACTTATGCGAGAAAATGAGGCCAACCAGGTGTGGACGCACTTTCGGGACGTTGTTCATTTTTGTTAGTTTATTCGTCCTTTTATTCGTTTGTTTGGTTTATTAGTGCGAGGGCGTGTCAGTCACTTAGGTGACGATTTATGCGGGCTTGAAAGAAGCCCTTGGTGCACTCGATCTGACTAATCAGATAATTGTGTGTATCGTGTCGCGACTGAGAATCCGTCGTACCATATAGGCTACGACGTTAATTACATCCCCTCGGAGAGGAGAAAACCCTTGATTAATCACCGGAAAAGGGGGCCCTACGGCCTGAGATTCATAATAACAGAAGCGAGAGCCAAAACCTTGGATTACGTTTAAACAGACCCCGCGTCGGAGCGTAAACGTTCATAGATACGTGCATGTCAGTCACTGGAGGACCATTTCTTGTTCGGACGGAAGTCCGCGTTTGTAGCGTAAGAGACGGTGACAAATCATACAAATGTCTGCCGTGAGTACGGCAAGTTTAATGCAAGTTCGGGATTAGATCCCGGTATATATGTCGGTAACTAACGGACCATTCAGTGTTCCGACGAGAGTCCGCATTTGAAGCATCGAAGACAATGACAAAACCATACGGATGTCTGCCATAGGTACGGCAAGTTTAATGTGGGTGCAGGATTGGATCCCTGTAGAGGTGGGTCAACCTGATGAACTATCGGCCCAAGATGTGCCTAGATCATGACCATGTCAGGGATTCCGAGGTCCACGTCCAGTACCATGGGGCATCATTGTTTTTATCTTCATGCACAGTCCGGGGGAGCGAATTGTTAAGTGTGAAGCCCGAACTCGCCAACGTGCACCCTCGCAGCGCCGCTTGCGGGGGTTTTCAGGGTCGGAGCCCCCGGAAGAAAATTTTGATTATAGCAAGGGTAATTTTTTATTACTGGCTTCATATTCCTTTCATTTGTTTTATCCATTAGCTTCGAGTCTTTTCTCTTATTTGGTTAATCATTCTTTCTCTTTTAGGCACGCCGGTTTAAGGAGATACCAACAGAGGAGAGGGGCGCGCTGGTTTAAGGAGAAACCAAGAGAGGATAGGGTGCGCCGGTTAAAGGGATAGGGGGGGTGCGCCGGTGAGGAGAAGCCCAGGGGGCGCGTCGGATAAGGGACCCAAGAGAGGGGCACTGTAGATTCTAAGAAAATCCACTTAGAAAAAAAACTAAGAAGAATTAATGGGAAAAAAAGGAAGGGAAAAGGGGAGAAAAGGGGAGCATGCGAGGATGCTAAGGGGAATGTGATCGCCAGAGGGGTTACCTCAAATAATAAAAGAATGATCGCGTGTACCTTGTGTTGAGCATTGGAGATTATGGATCCTTTCTTCCTCCTTCTACCGGCCGGCCGATGAAGGGGGTTTGTAGCTTTGATTACCCTTGTAAGAAATCACACAAAACAAGTAAAAGAATGGATTAGCCAAGTGTGTAATATCAATGTTCCAAGAGCATGAAATCAATCAAATTGTGCATGAACACACCTTGTATGTTTTGATTTTAAAACCCCTAAGAGGAGTAACAAGGTTTGAAAAATATGGATGCAATGATAAAGAAGATGTATGGGTGTGAGATCTGGCAAATAGCAAAAAAAAGATGCAAGATGGTATGCTAATGAAACAACTAAAAAAAACAAATCAAGGGGAAAAATCCTTTCTGCTGTGTGTGCAGCAGTGAAGGGGAGAGAAACTTCAATATGCTAAGGATCAGTGGAGGTTCGTCCGTGGAGAAGAATCTGTCAGGAAGAAGAGCTTGGAAGATCACCTGCAATCAAAGAAAACACTCTTCTCTGTGTTAATTCTGTATGTGCTCCCCTCTGACTTCTTTTGTAGCTGCTCTCTCATGTCTCGTCTCTCGCGCGAGGAACACCAAGGGGGGGTATTTATAGGGCCAAGAATCCTTGCTAAACAAGGATTAAAACAAGGTAATAATCCTCCATCAAGAAACCCTCTTCCCAATCGAACAGGAGGCTCAAAACAGGGAAGGAACCATTACTGTAAAGAAGCAGGCGAGAGGGAGACGGAATTGAAAATGACGACCCCTTGAAGGGCATCAATTAAAAATGACGACACGACCAAAGGTGTTAATTGAAATAACGACACCCATAAAGTCGTCAATTCCTGGATTTAATTATAGAAACAAATACCTTTCCTTATTTAAAATGATGAACTGACGCCATCCAGACTGACGTCAAATAATAAACGCCTTTAGAAAAGACGTCAATTCTTCAATTTTCATTTAATTTGAAATTTGGAATTTTTAGTAAATCCAGAAAATGACGCCCGTATTAATAGTCGTCCATTTTTAAAAGAGACGCCTTTGGCCAGGCCGTCAATTTAAATCACGCCTCTAATCAGGGCGTTAATTCCAATTACCCAAAAAAAACAACCAAGGAATCACAATTAATTCATAAAAAAAAGAAAAACTTCATATTAAATCAATATCGAAGTCCGCTTTGGGGAGTCACATGGTGACATGAGATTTGCTCAACATAACATCAATTTTGGCGTGTCTACAGCTGCCCCGCCTTGGCATCTGCTTTGCAAGGGAGTGAGACGGAATGAAGCGAAAGTGAAACAAGTGGAGTGAGGTGGAACGTACTGATAAGTAGATGCCAAGGTGTGATGTGACACGCCTCTGACACTAAGTGTTGGAAATCTTTCCAAGATTCTGAATAAAATAACTCCGGATGATTCCAAGAAAGCATCGATTAGCTGAATGAAGGAGACTAAACTAGATAAACAAAATGTGCGCGAGGGCACGACAGGGAGGCACCTTAGAGAGCGGTTACCAGCCAATGTGGAAGTGCTACAACCAAGGTGGATTTGCAGAAAAGTAAAGTGAATTGAGATAAAGATCCAGCAAAGGGATGATTTTCAAGGGACTAGCCTGAGCGGCTTCAAGGAGAATAAAGTACTTGATTTGGAATGGAATATCTCATGTCAAATCAATTTGAGCGAGCGACCTTCATTATTGGCATAACATGAAGATTTTCAGCATTAAGCTCAAAGTCCTACATGATGCATGCTGGGCTAAAAGAAAAATTAAAACAAACTAAAAATAGAAAATAATCAAGGATAATATTGTTAAGCCATCTAGATTTAGTCAAGAATCCAGATCTCTGAGCTGATACTAAGCCGAAGCCCGTTTATCCATGCATCAACTCAAAAAGTGGAACCATCGTCTCAAACCTTGAATGACTCAACGGCTTATCCGTGTGATCAAGACTCCCCTGGAATTATCACTGTTTTTGATGAAGGGGAACTCAATTTCCAGGTTCACCAGAACCACAAGGTCCTTGATATGCTATAATAGCGTAGATACCTTATAGTAACAGTGCATACAGGAATGCATACAGGAAGATGGTGGTAACTGAGAAATGAGGTGCAGTCACGGTGGGGTTTGGATGCTGAGGCCAAGTTGATGGGACCAAGAACTTCTTAACCTGCACTCAAAATTTCATTAGCCATGATATATAAAGCATACTCAACAACATTGATTTGAATTTTAGAATTTTTTTGGAATTTTTTTGGAGTTTTGAGAATTTTGGAATTTTTAGAATTTATTGAATTTTAATTGAAATTTTGAGAATTTATTAAAATTTTGAGAATTTATGAATTTTTATTTGAGATTTTGTGAATTTTTATTGGAATTTTGAGAATTTATGAATTTTTATTGGAATTTTGAGAATTTATGAAATTTATTAGAATTTTGAGAATTTATTGAAATTTGATGCAACGTACAGACTTTTGGAATGTATAGACTTATGGATGAAGAACAAATGTGTAGACTTAACATTGTATAGACTTATGGAATGTAGTGTATAGACTTTGGAACGTATAGACTCAGAGAATGTATAGACTTAGGTGAGTAGAATGTATAGACTCAGAGAATGTATGGACTTATGAAATGTAGTGTATAGACTTTGGAACGTACAGACTTTGAGGAATGGAGTGTATAGACTTAGGGATGGGATGTATAGACTTGGTGAAGGGAATGGAACGTATAGACTTGGTGAAGGATGTACAGACTTGGTGAAGGGAATGGAAGGTATAGACTTGTGAAAGATGTGTAGACTTGTGAATAGAATAGGGATGTATAGACTTGGTGAATGATGTGTAGACTTGTGAATAGAATACTTAGAGTGTATAGACTTATGAAGAGAATGTATAAACTTTAGAACGAATGTACAGACTTCAGAATGGAGTGACTTTGGACGTACAGACTTTGAAAATGGAACGTATGGACTTGGGTGAGTGCAATGTACAGACTTATGAATGGAATGCTTAGAGTGTGTAGACTTAGAGACTTTGCACCCACGATGCTCAGACTTGCACAACCTGCACTTCAAAGCTCAAAAGATCATAAGCTCAAAATATGATCATAAATGCTTGATAAAAATAATTTAATCATGATATGACAGCACTTAAGCTCATGAAATAACCAAAGCAATTTAAACGCACAAGCTCAGAAAATGACGACCCTTCTGGTCGGCGTCAAAACAAGAAATGACGACGTGCACTGAGGCGTTAATTGCATTAAAGGTTTAACTTGAATTGGAATGCAAATGACGCCCTCCATGGAGGCGCGGGATAAATGACGACCCTGAAGATGTCGTCAATTAAAAAAATGACGCCACAAAGAACGTCGTTAATTATCTGTTTTCGTTTCCTGCTCGGAGTTAAACTTCCAGCAAATCGTTTTATTCAAACACAAACCATGCTACCCGTTAACGTTCAAAATACTATAAATAGGGCAACTGCTGGTGTTTCCAAGCATCATAAGCATCGAAGCTATAGTATCAAAGCCATACAGAGGAACTAACAGAAGAAAAATAGAGCACCGGAGAGCAGATAGAATTTAGATAGAACAAGCAACACTGTCAGAAAAATGAACCAACTGATGCAGCAAAGGCTTTCCAAGAAGCCAAGGATGAGTTTCCCAAGGATTTGTGAAGTACCGGGCCATATCAGTGGAAAAATTGCTAAAGGCCAAGTAAGTGTTCTTGTGCTTAAGCTTTTATTTTAGTTCTGACTTTCTTCCTTTTCAAAATTTCTGATGTTATTCTCTTTCTTCTTCCTTCTCTTTATGTTTTCAGGATTACCCCATTATTCCTGGTCCAAGAAGATTTCTGAAAATTAAATGGCTTCCTTTATTACTTTCAAAACTCTCATTAGATATGAAATCCTTCCTCTCTAGATGGAACCTTCTTGGCCTCATCACCCATGCCACTCATTACAACGACATTCACTTAGATTGGGCTTCAATTGGAGCTCTTATAGAATTATGGCACCCTCATACTCACACATTCCTCTTTCCAACCTTTGAAGCCACCATACTCCTAGAAGAAGTGGAGATGCTCTTGGGTTTGAAAAGGATGAAGCAAGGGGAGGAATCAAGGATGGCTCATATGACCAAGCCCATACAAGCCCATGACATGCTCATGAGTCTTGTCCAAAGTCAAATTTGGTGAATCAAATGAAGGCCAACAAGGGAATAATCTTTTGAAGTTGGCTTCATGGGTATACAAAAACATGGACAAGGTTCAAGATGATGAAGATCTTTTGGAGAGAGTGATGCAAGGTTTGTCATATGTGTAGGGGGAGCTTTGTTATTCTCTCATTGGAAGACCATTTAGAGGAGCAACACCTAAGTGCTATAGCTAGCATGTGGGAGGGGAAAAGAGTAGGTGGGGCAATATTAGCCAACCTATACAACGGGCTCACCTCGGCTTCACTAGGGCGGCCCCTATTTGGGTCAATGCTTCTTCTAGCTTATTGGATAGATTTCCACTTTAAATTTGATCCATGTCAAGCAAACCAAACGGCCTCCAAAATCTTCTCCAAGAGCCCACTTTGGTATATGACAGACTCATTGGGCCTATGTGAAAGGGTGACCAATAGAGTTCCCAAGCTCAAGAAGAGGAATGAATGGAGGGATTACTTCAAATCAATGCCTAAAAGCAATTTCACATGTACGCCGGGTTTTCTTAAAACCCAAGAACTTCGCTCAAGGTTATCCTCCGGCATCGAGCTCCGTTTAATTGGCGGGACCGACTTCTTCCTTTACAACGCACACCGGTGCCTCCCACAACTTGGGCTTCCTCGACATCTCTTCTAAGAACCTTCTCACCTTCCTCCAATCAAAAGAAGAGAACTATGCTCAAACGGAGATCATGAAGAAATCAAGACCATAATGGCTCAATGGAAGGTGGGACTTCTCCACAGATCCAAGACTCATGTTGAAGAAGAAGAAGATAAATGTAAAGCTTATGTACTGGCTCTTAAGAAGATAAGGCCCACAGTGGCTTAGATAATGTAACCATGATTTCTTTTAATGAAATGAAATTCTGTTCTTAAGTGAGCCAAAATAATGAGAAAAATGATTAGCTCTTCCAATTTATGCAATTCTGTCTGATTAAAACAAGCTTCGGGCTTTCTGTGCTGAACAGCGCCTCTATCAACGGCGTCAATTTATTAAGACACGCCTTAGATAATGTCGTCCATTCTATTTCAAAACCACAGTTGACGCCCAACCATACTAGCGTTTCTTAACTCACGTCCTTAGATAAGGCGTTAATAAATTCAAATTTTCAAATTATCTCCAAAATAATTCCTTAATTTCTTAGAAAAACACGCCTTTTCTCACGTCGCGTATTCAAAAATGGACGCCCGTTCTGGTCGTCGTCAAATTCAAAGGGTAATAATGACGCCCACTCACATCAATCAACTCCCATTAATGCGTCTGACGACGTTTACAAATTCCCATGCAGATCACAATTGACGTCCACCCTCAGGGCGTTAAATCTAGAAACCACGCCTTTCCTAAAAGCGTCAATTTTCAAAGACACGACTTCCGTCAAGGCGTTAATTATTCTCGACCGTTAAACCCTACTTTCCCCCCTTTCTTCTCCTTCTTCCTTCGTTCATTTCCTTCCTTTCCTCTCTTCTGCAACCCTAACTGAAACCCTCCCAAATCTTCCTCTCATTCTCCCTCACTCTACTCTCTCTCTCCCCTCTCAAACTGATGGCTGGCGGCGCTCCCAAACGCCAGAGGATCACTGCCCCTGTCGTAGTGGACCTGGAAGGAGAACAAGCCGTGGAGGAGCCCCCTCCTGCGGCGGTCGAAGAAGCACCGGCGTGGCGGCCGACGATGAAGGCGACGATGGAAATGAAGAACAGGAAGACGACGGCGATGAAGACAATGAAGAAGACGAAGAGGGGGATGAAGAAGAAGGAGGAGAAGATGAAGAAGACGGTGGAGAAGGGGAAGAAGATGGAGAAGAAGATGGAGAACCGCCGGAGGCGGCGGCGGTGGTCCCTCGGCCTGGGCAGCTCCGGCGGCCACGCCAACCCCGGTAGCCCCTTCGTGGAGGGCTGATTGGGCCTAAACGACAAAAGGTAAGCCCCCACACCCATTTTCCATTTTTTTTATTTTTATTTCCATTTTATTCCATTTCCATAGCTCTCGGGAGAGGGCAAACCAGAGACGCAGAAAAATGACACCCCTAGGGGTGTCGTTAATTTAAATAACGTCCCACAGTGGGTCGTTAATTATATCTTTTCATTTTCTAAAAATAATTAATCGCATGAAAACCACGCCCTGCAGCATGTCGTTATTTTTAATTTTATCATGTTTAGCTCCATCATGCTATTATTTCCCTGTTATTTTATTGTATTTGTTCCTGTCATTTTAATTTCGCACATCATCAACCCTAAAACCCCAGGAAAACCACGACCCCCATCGGGACGTCAATTAGATAGGTAACGACCCAAGTGTGGTTGTCAGTTAAACATTTTCCAGAAATGCAATTTAGGATAGAAAAATACTTTGTGAACCGCGCCCCCCACCGGGGCGTTACTTAGTCAACTGACGACCCAGGGTTGGGCGTCAATTCAAAATTTCTTAGATTTTTAGAATATTACCTTCAAAACAACGTCCCCCACATGGGCGTTAATTAGATAAACAACGACCCTGGGTAGGTCGTCAATTAAAAACACATCACAAGATAACACCTCTAATAGGGGCGTCAATTAATTAATTAACACCAAAGAAACTTGACGAACATCCACATGAAAATTTTAAGTAAAAATTTTATATGTTGCATGCAGGGATTGATGAGGATGCGGATCTCTTGGGTCCAGGTCCGAGCAACTTACTACGGTCTCCCCGTGTTCCAGAGAGCTAGGATAGATGCCATGGGGTTTGGGGCTTTCCTTAGCATTGAGCCAGTGAGACCAGACCTACCTTTGATCCAGGTTCTGAGAGAGAGATGGGATAGGTCGAGCAGGGCATTTCTGATGCCGTGGGGTCACATGGTCCCTAGCCTAGAGGATGTGGCTAGGATTACCGAGCTGAGGGTAGATGGAGAGGCGATGAGCGGGATCACCCTACCTAATTATAGTGAGCTTACCCAGAGGCTACTAGGGCTAGAGACGGTGTACGAGACACCGAGCGAGTGCAGGACCATCTTCCGCACCGACCTTACCATAGCTATGGGGTTGGGGGACTCTAGGTAGAGATCTAGGGAGTCCTTAGAGCAGTTTTCGTAGAGATTGATAGATAGGGCTAGGGCTGCCTACTGCCAGGACCCAGCCGATAGGGAGAGAGCAGACAGAGACTTGAGGAGATTTCTATTTTTGATGCTCGGGAGGCTGCTGCTCGGCACGAAGGGCGATGTTATCAACTACCGCTTTCTGGGGATACTCGAGGACTTGGAGGGCGTTGGCAGATACGCCTGGGGAGCAGCGCTACTGGCGCACTTGATAGCCGACCTGTCCACGGGGACAGGTCGAGAGACGACAGTCAGTGGCTTTTCACCTTTTCTTCAGGTATGCATTTTTTGTTTTCTTGTTAGAATGCACATGCATATGAATGCTTTTGCTAACATGATGCATGAATGCAGATTTGGAGCCATTTGTACATGCCGATGGGGCGTGCTGACCAGCGACCCGGAGATGAGGGATCTTTCCCCTTAGCACGACGCTGGCTACCGGTGGTGATCGGAGCCCCACTCGCCTACAAGTTGCGAGTGTTACGACGAGAGTTCCGAGACTTCCCCGCCTCACTGGTATGTATGTTTGATGCAATTTTTTTATGTTTTATTATAGAATGTGATATGATGGATGATTGATATGTGTGCTTGTGAATGCAGGTGAGACGGAGACCCTATGAGGGTATGACCGATGAGGCCAGCCCTGGGTCGTAGCGGGCCGACCTCGCTTTGGGCATGAGCTTTGGGTTCATTGCCTGAACGAGATTGAGCCGCTACAGCTTAGGCTGGTGATGAGGACCCTTGACCTACACCAGGAGTGGATCGAGGTAGAAGAGCCGCGGGGGATAGGCAAGAAGACGCGCGGTCGCACGAAGGCGATCGACTGGAGAGTGCGGTTCTCCGACCAGTACGCAGACTGGCAGCGTGGCAGGACCCGGGTCACTTCATAGGCGAACGACAGCTCCGAGTACCTCCGACGCTACTGGGAGGTTTACGCCGGCCGACCCCAGATGAGGGTCTTAGGGGTATGTATGAATGCACTTATTTCTAAATTAAAATGCAAATGTTTATGGATATCTATTGTGCGACTAATATGTAATGAATGCAGTATGCGCGGGACATAGTGGCGATGGATGCACAGGCCCACCTACACAGCCTAGAGGCACAGCTAGCCACCACACGGGCAGACCTTGAGACCTTGGTGAGTGTTTAATTTATTCCTATATGCATATGAATTTTTTTGAATTATTGATGATTAGCTACTAACAATCTTAATGAATGCAGCGTGCCCAGCAGGGAGCAGTAGGGAGAGAGGCAGGAGAGGCCTCCAGCTCGAGAGGGCCTAGTGCAGAGGCGACTGCACTAGTAGAGCAGCTAGCAGGGGCAGTTGCACGGGCCGAGGCAGCAGAGCGCGACCTCGCCTCGCGGGTATGCCTTAAACCTTAAACTCAAAATTATTCAATTGTTTATATGATATACTCATGAAGATTGTTTTCTTACAGACCGAGGAACTCCGGGCCGCTCTTACTTGCATCGAGGAGGGATAGCGAGCGATGGCCACGCAGGTGAGTTATTTATTTTCAATTGTATGTTGCTTATTCCATGAATTATTGCATTAAATGTGGAACTGATGATTTGTTTGAATGTTTGCAGTCTTCACAGTTACAGGCGGCACATACCCGGGCTGCCCTGGCCGGGGCAGAGTTGGCGATCCGCGAGCAGTGGGTCACAGAGCTGGAGCGAGCCTTGAGGCGGCGAGAGGAGCTACCTTAGGACGTGGCAGAGCTGCGAGTCACCCTCGAGATGGAGCGGAGAGAGCGTGCTCGGGAGCGCGAGGAGCACCAGGCGGAGCGTGTCCGGGACCGCGAGCAGTACCAGGCAGAGCGTGTCTGGGACCGCAAGCAGTACCAGGCGGAGCGTGCCCGGGACCACGAGCAGTACCAGGCGGAGCGTGCCCGGGATCGAGAGGAGCGGTCAGCTTGCGAGCGGGAGCTTACAGCTTTGAGGGCCCAGCTAGTCGTTACGCAGGAGCGGCTACGGGCGACCGAGGAGCGGCTTCAGCGAGGCCAGGAGCGGGCGCGAGCTGCGGGGTACAGCTTTGCCAGCTCTACTTTCGTGGCGGGTTCCTCTCTCCGGCAGAGGAGCCGGCTCGAGCTCCAGCTACTTCCCGGGGGTCCATGCCCCCTCCACCAGTGCCTTGTTAGGAGGACGAGAGTGAGGCAGAGAGTAGGAGAGAGGAGGGTGGAGGCGAGAGCTGAGAGACTTTACTTGTACTCCTCCACCTTCACACCTGTACTCAGATAGTTATGATGTATATATATGAGATTGAAATTTTGTTACCTGAGCACTTTGTGTAGTTGTGTACTTGTGTCTTCTTTTCCTTCTCGCCTTTTACTTTTGCCCTGCGCTTGTAGTTCACACTTGAACAAACAGGTTAATCCATCTGTTCGACTTTGCCCCTTGCTCAATAAGCAAGGGATGTCTTTACTTTGACCTTGATAATGGGTCAAGGGGCCAAGCCTTTAATCAATGAAGGCAAATGATAGATATAAAATACACCATGCAAGCAAGCAAATGCTAACGGAAAATAAAAGATGCCCATACAAGAATGCAACCAAGCATATGAGGAGTCGAGGGCTTGAAATTCCACAGTCATTTTTTTGTTATTATTTGTATATATTTTTTTTTGAATTTTTGTTTTGAAAGTTACACTTAATTTTGAAAAGGACGTCTAAAATTTTTTTTTGTTTTGGAGGCGAGTATGGTATAGAGCTTTGGAACCCTAACCATCATAATCTAAAATTCATTAGATTTTCTCAAGAGACTTAACAAAAGAGTCAACGTGATTTATACTTAGGCTTTTACTTATATTCTCTTGCAGCCCATCTTTCTTAGTCGATCCTTGCCATTCTTCGAGTTCACAACCCACCATGGAGGGAGAAAAGAAGAATGATTAAGGAAAGTCACGAAAGGTTTTCAAGAATGGGACACGCTCCTCCCCTGCCCTTATGCCTGTTAGGATTCGGTCTTTGGCTTAGGGAAATTTTGTTGCTCTTTTTGCCCTTATTCATGCATGCTTACGACCAGGGTTTTCCCTGCGGGGACTTTACCCTCTTGATATGCTTTCTTTTATCATAACTTCCTTTTCCTTTTTTTTTTCTTCGAAACAGATAAGGACCTAATTGTACTTGGGCTTTAAGCATTTGATTCCCTTTTGGGCCCTGACTTCAACCTACTAGGGCGGTGGGCAGGCTTGGTTAGTAACCCCTAACTTGTATTCCCTCTCGTGAGCCGAAAGGAAGAGAATAGGTAAGGCTTTTACACTCTTGTTTGGGTCAGACTTTCCTCAAATTCTGGGCTGCTTAAGCTTAAGAATAAAGCGTGTAGTGTGTGCAAATTGACCCAAGAATTAAATCGTCGAGACTGAAGAATGAATTAAGGATTTTGATTTTTTTTCGGGCTCGTGGGCCATGTACCATACCAGCCTCAAAATTTTTTGTTATATATTTTTTTGTTTTTGTTTTTGTTTTTCTCTTTTTTTGTCTTTTGGTTAGGGATAGTATTTCTTTAGATAGAGACCATTCCAAGGATGAGTTAGCTCTTCGCCTTCAGCATTAATCAATTTGTAAGCATTGCCAGGATAAACATCTTTTATAATAAAGGGGCCTTCCTAATTAGGTTGGAGTTTTGAACGTGGCCCACCTGGTTTTATAAAGGTTCTTTTAATTACCAATTCACCAACTTTGAATTTTCTCTCAATCACTTTCTTTTGGTAAAAACGTGAAAGCCTGTTTTGATAAATACGCGCATGTTCGGCGGCGGCCAGACGCTTCTCATCTAGGAGTTCCAACTGGGCAAGGAGGGATTCACGACGCTCATCAATAGAGAATTCCTTGTCCAATTGTACTCGTAGAGAAGGAATAAGAATCTCGTAAGGAACTACCGCCTCCATTCCATAAGTGAGGGCGAATGGTGTTTGCCCAGTAGGGGTACGAATGGAAGTGCGATAGGCCCAAAGAGCTTCAATCAATTTTTCTGGCCAATCCGCAAATTTGTTTGCCTCACAAGTTTTCTTGACAATTTTAATCAAAGTTTTATTAGTTGCCTCTGCTTGGCCTTTGCCCTGCGGATAATAAGGAGATGAATGATGCAATGCAATGTTATACCTGTTGCAGAGGTCCTGAAGTTCCTGAGAGATGAATTGGGGTCCATTGTCGGTGACGATGGTACTTGGGATGCCGAACCTTGCGATGATATTCTTCATTATGAGTTTGCATACGGTTGACGCTTTAATCTCCACGTATGCTTCCGCTTCCGCCCACTTGGTGAAGTATTCCGTCGCCGTCAGTATGAATGACTTTGGTTTTGTGAGGAGGGTCGGATCACCAAGAGGTCCAATGATATCGAAAGCCCACATGGAGAAAGGCCATGGGGAAGATACGGGATGGAGTGAAGAAGCAGGAGAATGAATTTTGTCAGCGTGCAGTTGGCACTTAACACACCTTCGGACATAGATAGAACAATCCTCTTCTAGAGTGGGCCAATAGAAACCTAGCCTAAGGATCTTCTTAGCTAGCATCTAGCTATTGACATGACCACCACACACTCCCGAATGGGCCTCTTCCACAACTTTCCAAGATTCATCATCATCTAGGCATCTTAATAAAACTCCAGTGAGACCTCTTCTATAGAGCATACCTCCAATCAGGGTGTATCGCTGGGCAACCCTTCTAATGGCTTTCTTTTCTTCCGCTGTGGCTTCTTCGGGATATGATTGGTCCTGGCAATACTTAGCAATTTCATAATATCACGGCTTTTCTTCATCATCTAATTCCTCCTCTAAGTCCAATAGCATAACCTCCTTATTCTCAATGATCCTGCCTTGCTCAACTTTCCTAAGCACCTCCTCCTTAACCCTAAGGAAAGCGGGATCCTGAATAGCGGGAGTGAGCCGCTTATGAACAATGATAGAATGGGAATCCCTTTCGGGAGGGAAAGCCAAGGAAGAAGCAAGAGAAGCGAGAGCATCAGCTAAGATATTATGATCACGAGGAACATGGACAAAGATTAATTTGGTGAAAAGCTTAGTATAAGCAGAAGTCAATTCTTGGTAGGGTTTGAGTCTAGGATTAAGCGTGCGACACTTGGAGAGCACTTGGCGAAGAATAAGCTGACTATCACCTACAATTCACAATTGGGTAACACCGAGTTGATGGGCGGCCTCTAGTCCGGCCAGAAGAGCCTCGTATTCAGCTATATTATTTGTAACTGGAAATGCGAGCTGAGAGGCGAGTGGAATGGTGATACCCTCCGGTGATAGAAGAACAATGCCAATCCCTTTCCCGTTTGAATTCAAAGCTCCATCAAAATGTAACGTCCACATCAAATCAGATTGATTGACGGACATTAGTTCCTCATCTGGAAACTCTGAACGAACAGGGTCAAATATGGGGAGGGGATGGTGAGCAAGATGTTCTGCTATGGCGTAGCCTTTAATCACTTTTTGCTGCATGTAGATGATGTCGAATTGAGAAAGGAAGCTTTGCCATCGTGCCAATCGGTCGGTGAGAACAGATTTTTCAAGAAGGAACTTGATTGGATTCATACGAGCAATGAGATGAACCTCGTGAGCTAGAAAATAATACTTGAGTTTCTGAACTACCCAGACTAAAGCAGCACAAGTCTTCTCTATGGCTGAGTACCTCTGCTCACAGGGGTTGAGAAGTTTTGACAAGTAGTAGGCTGCCCTCTCTTTTCCTTCTTCATCAACTTGGGCTAGGACAGCGCCTACAGAGTCATCCAGGACAGAAATATAAAGAACAAGCGGTTTGCCTGGAACCGGCGGCCTCAGGACATGGGGATTTGATAGATAACCCTTCAATCCGTCAAAAGCTGCCTGACACTTGTTATCCCAAAGAAACTTGACTCCCGGCTTGGTAAGCTCGTAGAACGGCTTGCATCTTTGTGAATGCTTGGAAATAAATCGGCGAATAAATTGCAACCTCCCGATCAAACCTCGAACATCTTTCAAATTCCTAGGAGGAGGCATTTCTCTTATGGCCTTCGCCTTGTTGGGATCAATCTCAATACCCCTCTTACTTACAATGAATCCAAGCAACTTCCCTGATGAAACACCAAATATGCACTTCTTAGGGTTCATTTTCAATTGGTACTCCCGTGCTCTTTGCAAGACTTTAGTTAGAACCCTAGGATGCTCAATCCTTGTTCTTGATTTCACTACCAAGTCATCCACATACACCTCAATATAAATGTGGATCATATCATGAAAAATAGCCATCATGGCCCTTTGATAGGTGGCTCTAGCATTCTTAAGTCCAAATGGCATGACTACATAGCAATAAGTTCCCCATGGTGTAGTGAACGATATTTTCTCTTGATCCTCCTCAGCCAAGCGAATCTGATTATAACCTGAAAAATCATCCATGAAGGAGAGAGTCTCATATCCTGCCGTGTTGTCAATCAAAACATCAATATGAGGGAGGGGGAAGTCATCTTTAAGACACGCGCGGTTGAGGTCCTGGACGTCTATACAAATTCGAACCTTCCCGTCTTTCTTCATAACTGGGACAATGTTAGCCACCCAATTAGGATAGAGGACAACTCTAACAAATCTAGCCTTATGAAGCTTATCGACCTCTTCTTTCATCTTTAATGCCATGTTAGGGTGGAAACGTCTCAACCGTTGTTTGACCGGTATGGACCCTGACTTAAGTGTAAGTCGATGTTCAACGAGCGCAGGGTCTAGTCCGGGCATATCTTCATAACTCCACGCAAACGTGTCCTTGTATTCTTGAAGTACCAAGATAAGTGCCTCCTCTTCGGATGGCGGCAAGTTCTTTGAAATGAGGACAATCCTAGGGTCTTCTTCCGTACCCAGATTTATTTCTTTGGTAGGTTCTTCTACTGAGGCTGATGGTTCATCAAATCTCCTCATGCCACTAGCAAAGGCATCAGCCTTGTCCTCATATTCTTCATAACTTTCATCCCCCTCTTCAACAGGGTCTTCATCATTCATAATCTCATAGACACCAAAACCCTCATTAGAAGCATAAATATCCTCATATTCTATCTCTGGCAGGATGATCGGATTTTCCACAAATTCTGGGATGGCTAGGCAAGCTTGACATCTTCTAGCTAACTCCAACAAGAATCTACGGGGAATCTGCTTACCCTCGGATCTCTTATGCGAAGCTACCCCGTGATTTTGAACACTAGAAGAGAAAGAACTACTAGAATTCAATAAAGGTGAAGGAGGAGAGGAAAAAGCGGGTACAGAAGGGGATACAGACAAAGTCCCCTCACCGGAGGGGTAGGGGAGATTACTTAATGAGTCTGGGAAGAGCGGCCCCGGAATCGGGACACACTCAGGAAGAAGATAGGAAGTCTCCTCAATGGAGATGGATTGGGCAGTTTGAATTTTGGCATTTTTTTTCATTTTCAAGGAGAAAGTCAATGAGATGGTAAAATAGGGGGGAGTGTTGAAATTGACAGATCGTCAAAGGATTGGGTGAATGATGACCCACGCGGGGGTGTAATGGAGAGTTTTGAAAATTGCTCGAGGAGCAAGGGAGGGATCGGAAGAGAAACTTGAAGTGAATTTGGAGAAAATTTTATTAAGACCGCGGGCGGTCTAGGGATATCTGAGAAAAACACTTGATTAATTAAACGGACAACAGCCGTTGGATGAATGGATTTGGTAAAGAAAAGGCCGGCCCACAGCCTGTCTGTATTGAAGCCTTCCTCAAACGGCACATCAGGCTCCCCAGTATCTGTATAGTTACTCAGAAGCTGCCTCTTATTTGTAATCACTGCTGGCTTCTCAATTAGCTCATGAATCAATGGTGGCCATTCTGGATCAGTCGGCATGAAGAGACGACTTAGGGCAATGGAGATATCATTCATGTCGAACCATCTGTACCAGTCACATTCAGGGTCATCCATCTTTCTCCGCTTGTCTGGCCTTAATGACTCCAATGCTTTATATGTGGCTAACGGTGCTATATGGCGAGCAAACTGCCGTGCATGCACATCTTGGCAATCCAGCATAGAAGTAATTACCGTTGTCTGCTCATCATTATTTTGAATACCCCCTGTTACAAAATGTGTTTGTAGGGTCCATGTGAGAGGTTGCCGGTCCGTTTTGAGAGTGGAAGTCATGACGGCCCATGGCTCTTTTTCATCCTTGTTCGGTGCTTTGTACCCTAGGCCACCCCGGGGAGTCATCTTGTGAGGCTTGACAGGCTTGACTCTCCCTTGAAGATTGATACCCAGGCCTTTGCCCGTTCTATACCCCATTTTCATTAGAATGTTCCATCCTGGCGTATTCATCAAACCTTTCTTCTTCTTGCCTGTGGATGGCTGTGGTAGCATTTGAGTGGTAGGAGGGGTTAAAGGGGATGATCTTATCAAATTTTGCCGCAGATCGGCAACATCCAAAACTGAAAGCAAAGGCCTATTGGAAGGCCACATAGAAGGCACTGATGTTGCAGAATGTATGTCTTCGGTCGGCAAGATGGGCATGCTAGTGACTTTAATGATGCGCCCTTTGTGTGGAAATTTTATACATTGATGATTTGTCGATGGTACAGCATCAAGTTCTTGAAGGTATGGGCGACCCAAAATTCCATTGAAGGTCGGGTCCATATCCAGAATATGGAAATCTACCGTGACCGAGACTGGCCCCAAACCAACTTTTAGAGTAATCATTCCCAATGGAGGCTTTCTAGTGTTGTCATAAGCTGTAACAGTAATTGTGGATGGCCTGATCTGACTTTTCGGGATGCCACACATTTTCAAAGTGCTTGGCGGTAGAACATTGATGGATGCCCCAGTATCAACCAAACATTATTTCACAGCTATCTTATTGATATCAATGGTGATGCACAGTGCATACTTCCTGGCTGGCTGCGGAGCCAATTCATGTTCATAAAAAGTGATGGCTGGCTGATTGTTGGCTGGATTTAAAACAGTGGTGACTTGTTCGGCCGGGATATCTTCATTCACCATTACCCTTTGCAGATATTGCTTTAAAGCTTGTTGATGTGTGGTAGATCTCTTGATTAATTCCAAGATAGAAATTCGGGCCGGAGTTCTGTCCAAATGTTTCAATAAATCATATTCCGTGCCCGGTGCAGACTCTTGTTCTTGTTATCCTTGCTCTTGCGTTGGCTCCTGCTCTCGTTGGGGAAATACTCGATGAAACATCCGTCCGCTACGGAGCACCATCGTTCTTTGAGCCTCTGTCGGGCTTGGAGTGGGTAAAGGGGTGGAGGAAGTAGAGGGAGCGGTGTTGGGTGTAGATGCAGTAATAGTGGGAGGAGGGGTTCTTATAAGGGGCCTCGCCGGCTGGGGGTTATTAGAATGTGGTGTCGGTGATTGGGCAACAAGGAGGGGCCTTGGAATTATAGTGGTGGTAGCTGGAGGTGGAGCAGGAGGAGCAACGGTTGCCGACGAGTGGCGGATGAGGGGAGGCCTGTTTGGTGGAGGGTTTTGGGGTGATGGAGAATTTGTGGATTGGCGTAAGAGAAGAGGCCGTGAAGGGATAAGACTGGCATTGAGTGGCCCTGAAGAACGTATGAGGGGACGTTGTGGTTGGGAAGGAAGGATAGGCTGGTGCCTTCTTAACAATGATGGTGGTTGTGGTGGATTGGAATTTTGGTTAATAGCCCCGACAAAGGCATTTTCATTATGCCAAATTTGCCTTCTCTCCACTTCATGGATCGAGGTGACAATATTCACTTGTTGATTTGGAACCGGGTGCTCCGGTAGCGGATTGTTGACAATCCCCATATTGGGTTGGGGTGCAGGAGCCTGTTGTTGCTGGGCGGCTTGTTGTTGTTGACCTTGCTGCTGATGCTGTTGAGCTGATGGCTGCCGAGGAGGCCTTCGGGTCTTTAGAGTAGCAATAACTTTCCTCATCTCATCCCAATCAATATCACATTGGTCATTCATGTCATGTTTGTAATCCTTGAAATGAAAGCAATGATCAATATTGTGCCCCAGCTGTCGGTGGAAGACGCAATACTTGGAGGTGTCTACATGTTGCGGCCATATTGCTCTTTCCTTTGGAAATGTGAGCAGGTTGGCGGCCATGAGGGCATTAAAGATGTCTAATAAGCTTTCAGGTAGAGGGGAGTATTGTGCCCTTCGAGGACCCAATGGCCTTCTAGATTATTGAAATTGTTGGGGTGCATAATTGGCCGGTGGGGGCATTTGGTGATATTGTGGGGTTTGATTTTATGGAGCAAAGTGGGGTTGTTGTTGAGGAGGTGGAGGAGGCCGTAAGGTCTGAGGAGGGTTATTATTTGGCTGGTGGACTTGACTCTGGAAGGCTGGCTGTTGTGGTGACGGCCCTTGGTTTGGAGGGTGGCGGTAGGGTGTGGAACTGCCGAACGCGCCTACCTATTCGTTAGTAACAGTACCTTCGGTGGTCGCACCAGTATTGCCAATGTTGACATTCCTCTTTATCACCTTCGGCCTTGGCTCGAACATGCCCATAATTGGCGAATCTTTCATTTGCGTCTGTATATATCTAGCTCTTTCATAGAGCTCCTCCATAGTGCTTAATTTGTTCATGGCCAAAATATGACGGAATTGCGGAGTGGACTTTGATATTATCATCTTGACTTGTTCCGTCTCTGACAATGTGTCTTTTAGCTTCTCGGCCATGGCCCTCCACCTATCAGCAAATGAGACGAAGTCCTCTTCGGGCTTCATCTTCTCAGCAACCAAATCAGTAACAGACAAGGAGGGACCCACACGGTCCTTATACTTCTGTATGAACTTCCGTTGAACTATATCAAAATCACCAGCATCAGCCGGCTCCAGAGAATAAAACCATTCAAGTGCGGGGCCGTCCAAAGACCGTTTAAAGAGATAAGCCAACGAATTCTTATTATCCTGCCAAAATGATGCTTCATACATAAAGTCCTTCAAGTGGATGTTCGGGTTGCCTGTGCCATTATACCGCCGGAAATTCGGCATTTCAGATGGGGGGAGATGAAAAACCGGCATAGGGGGAAGCATGATCTCGGGAGCAATCTTGGATGCAGTGACCCTCTTAAGCTGTTCCTCCATACTAGCCATCTTTTGGAGGAGCAGAGCATGGCTATCAGACTCGGCTGGGGCCTGATGAAAAGAGTGTTGGTTTGTCATAGGCCTTCTTAAAATTTGGGAAACAAGAGGTTGTTGAGGCCTAGCAACGGAGTGACTTGCCGGTTGGGCCGGCATGGTCATAACAGGGGTTGATGGGCACGAGAGCACCCTAGGGACGATCGCCGGGTCGTTGGGGGAATTAACGGAGTGGCCACCCATGGCCTGGGGAGGGTTAGAAGATGACGGGATGAACTTTCCCTTTAGAAGAGCGGCTTGAGCTGCCTGGCGCTGGGAATCATCCAGCTGAGCAATAGCCTTGAGAAATTCATTAAAATTAAAAGAAGGGGAAGTGTCCCCGGGAGTATTCTGAGTAGTAGGTTGGGCCTGGGAAGAAGGCTCAACCTCCAAAGCAGTAGTGGTAGCATCCACCATGTGGACCTGATTAGAAGAAGAATGATAGTTTCCCTCATAATAAATAGAATCCTGAGAAGGAATCTCATAGAACGGGTCAGAGTGACCCTCCTTGTAACTATCATAAGTGTACCCATAGTTGGCCATATTGATAATTTTACCTGAACGCAATTTCATTCTTGAGGAGAAAGGGATAAATTTTTGACAATAAGATATAATCCAAAAGATATCACCTTGTCAAGCAAAAGAAACACCCAAGTTATAATGAGCGCGAATTTTTAAGATCTCTTTTGAAAATTATGGTGAGTTCAATATTGGGTTCTCTCTTTTGAGGGTGGATCCTAGTTGAAAATTCGGGTATAATCTCGGGGTTTCTAGACTTTTCTCTCTCCTTTCCAACGTGTGGGTCAACTATACTCCGGGTACTTTAATGGTACAACCAGCCTGGCGTCCGTGAGGGAATCCACGGGTGAGAGGACTTACGGAGGCTTGGCTTAGGAATTCCCGGTCCAAAGAGACGGAATGCTCAATGGAGGGTCCTTCCTTTACCAAGAGGGGTGAAATCTCCTAAAAAGTATGGGGAGAGGAGGTCTCCCAAACCGTATGAAGAGATGAATGCAAACAGGTAATATCAACCAACAGATATGATAACCAGTCAACAGATATGATAATCAGTCAAGTAAACAGACAGAACGGGCAGTTCTGTGGGCACAAAACAAAATGACGACCCAGGGCAGGTCACTAAATCAACAAACAGCACCTGGGTGGCAGGCGGCAGGCGCTAATCATCGAGAACAGTGGAAATGAAACCTCTGGGCAGAGTCGCAAAGCACTGTAAACAATATTCAGGAAGTCACCAATAATAGGGAAAATGACACCTTGAGATAAGGCGTCTAATAAGAAAATGACGCCCGGGGGTTGGGGCGTCAAAGTAAATGAATAGTGATCCAGATGCGGCAAAAGAAACAATAACAATGCAAATGACGCCTTGCTATAAGGCGTTTTATGAAGAAATGATGCCTTTGAACGAGGCGTGAATAACAAAATGACGGCAGCAGGGAGGGCGTTACTTCAGCTCAATGAACTGACAATCAGGATGAACATCTGGGAACTGTAAAAATGACTAACTAGTGGGAGGCGTGCACATGGTGCATAATGGGGGGTGTGCTATGAGGAGCACAAGGGAGGGGTACGCGAGGGTGTCAATGGGAGGGTGCTACGTGGAGCACAATGGAGGGGTACGCGAGGGTACCAAAGGAGGGACACACGAGGGTGTCAAATGGGAGGGTGCTACGTGGAGCACATGGGAGGGGTAATCAAACTAAAAACACAAGATGTCCCACCGTGATCGCCAATTTGTAGATTCTAAGAAAATCCACTTAGAAAAAAAAACTAAGAAGAATTAATGGGAAAAAAGGAAGGGAAAAGGGGAGAAAAGGGGAGCATGCGAGGATGCTAAGGGGAATGTGATCGCCAGAGGGGTTACCTCAAATAAGAAAAGAATGATCGCGTGTACCTTGTGTTGAGCGTGGGAGATTGTGGATCCTTTCTTCCTCCTTCTACCGGCCGACCGATGAAGGGGGTTTGTAGCTTTGATTACCCTTGTAAGAAATCACACAAAACAAGTAAAAGAATGGATTAGCCAAGTGTGTAATATCAATGTTCCAAGAGCATGAAATCAATCAAATTGTGCATGAACACACCTTGTATGTTTTGATTTTAAAACCCCTAAGAGGAGTAACAAGGTTTGAAAAATATGGATGCAATGATAAAGAAGATGTATGGGGTGTGAGATCTGGCAAACAGCAAAAAAAAGATGCAAGATGGTATGCTAATGAAACAACTAAAAAAAACAAATCAAGGGGGAAAATCCTTTCTACTGTGTGTGCAGCAGTGAAGGGGAGAGAAACTTCAATATGCTAAGGAGCAGCAGAGGTTCATCCGTGGAGAAGAATCCGTTAGGAAGAAGAGCTTGGAAGATTACCTGCAATCAAAGAAAACACTCTTCTCTCTGTTAATTCTGTATGTGCTCCCCTCTGACTTCTTTTGTAGCTGCTCTCTCATGTCTCGTCTCGCGCGCGAGGAACACCAAGGGGGGGTATTTATAGGGCCAAGAATCCTTGCTAAACAAGGATTAAAACAAGGTAATAATCCTCCATCAAGAAACCCTCTTCCCAATCGAACAGGAGGCTCAAAATAGGGAAGGAATCATTAAGGGAAAGAAGGAGACAAAAGGAGACGGAATTGAAAATGACGACCGCTTGAAGGGCATCAATTAAAAATGATGACACAACCAAAGGCGTTAATTCAAATAATGACTTCCATAACGTCGTCAATTCTTGGATTTAATTTTAGAAACAAATACCTTTCCTTATTTAAAATGATGAACTGACGCCATCCAGACTGACGTCAAATAATCAACGCCTTCAAAAGAGACGTCAATTCCTCATTTTTCATTTAATTTGTGATCCATGATTTCCAGTAAATCCAGAAAATGACGCCCGTATTGGTAGTCGTCCATTTTTAAAAGAGACGCCCTTGTCAATGCCGTCAATTTAAAAGACGCCCCTACTTAAGGCGTCAATTCCAAAAAAAGGCAAGAAATCATAATTAATTCATGAAAAATAGAAAGATTTCATATTAAGCCAATATTGAAGTCCGTTTTGGGGCGTCATATGGTGACATGAGATTTACTCAACATAGCATCAATTTTGGCGTATCTACAGGCACGCCGGTCAAGTGGAGCACAGGGGGGTGCACCGCATTAAGGCCAAGAAGAGGAGGGCGCGCCGGATTAAGGCTCAAACAGTAATGGGGGCACGCCCTGTTCATTCCAAGAATTTGAAGATGGTTTTGAGTGTGAAGCTAAACTGACACGGGGGGGTACCGCGCCGGATTAGCCCGTACCGGATTAGAAGCGTGCTGGGATAACTACTACGAGTTTTATTTCATTCTTTTTGCTTCTGTTCTTGTTTCTTCAACCTGCAGATTGGTCAAATGGATGGATTGTTTGTTCAATTGATGCTTTATATCAATAGAGTGCTTCTTATCATTTGTTGAGGTGAATGAGTATGTATATTTGAATGTTTTACTTGAAGGGTTTATTATGCAGGAACTCAGAGGTTCAGTTTGATTCAGGGGCTTCAAACATATGTTGTTCTTATCCCCAGAGAGCTTAGTTTGTTTGTTTGTTCTTATCTGTTCTTATTCCTGGCAAAAATTGGGCAGTATCTCACCCGGACTGAGGTTTGCTAGAGAAAATAGAGGAACACCAAACGGATTGCTCCGGGGTGAACCTCAGAATGCGGACCTCACGGTGGTCCGATAACCCAGATGTAAGTGTGGAAAAAACTCGAGGACTAGCCTTCAAGAGCTCTCACAACTCACGGGTGATGATTCGCGAAGCGGGACGAATGTTTGCCCAGCAGGGCTATGGATGTTCATCCTTCTGTGGGTTCCTTTGAAGGCCATGCTATGGAAAAGCGAGCTTCAAAGACCCTGGATGAGTGGGAGACTGAGAGTAGAAGAGAATGGAGGCTCAACAAAAAACACCGTGCTTGCCAAAACTCTCTTTTCTTTTTATTCATGCACTAAAGGGGGGAAAGATGGATACACGGGAGGAGGTTTCATCTCAAAATAGAAAGGAAATATATTACAGGGGGGGAAGAAAAAGATGCACCGATGGGGGAGGGGAAAAGAGCACAAGCTCTTCCCCTCCGACTCACCTCTCGCTCGACTCTGCTCTCTTCACCTCTGGCTCTCTTCTCTCTTTTTCTTCTTCTATGTTGGCTAGTTCTCTCCCCTCCCGAGAGCTCTCTCCTGGTGGGTGGAAGAATCCCCTCAAGCCGTGGTCGTTCCAGAGTAAGTTCTCCCCCCCTTCCTTTTTTTTTCTTGAGCTGTGCAGGATGCAGGGGAGGGTTCATCTGGGAAAGAAACCTCCCAGAAGCTTCTTCTTTTCTCTCTCCCCGACCAAAGACCGCGGCATGTTGATAGAGGAGTTGGTAGCAGGCTCTTCTGACTTATAGGGCTCGGTCGATGGATTATTGGGATGCTGTCGGGATACTTCTCTGCTTCACGCAACTCACGGTCCATCTGTCTGCGGGAAAGAGAGGGCCGAAAGTAGGATGGGACGGCTTTGGGCTAAACCGACACGGGTTTGTGCGCGTCGGATTAACAATACGAAGAGGGGGGGGCGCTAGTTTAAGTGCCATACAATGGGGCGTGCTGGTTTGCAACAAGAGCGAGGCCATGGTGGCGCGCCGATTTAAGGGGCTTGTAAGGGGCGCGCCGGTTTACAACCAAAGGGGAAGGGGGCGCGCCGGTTTAAGTGATGGCCGCACCAGTTTGGGCTTCATCCCGAGGTCTCGGCCATTTAGACGACCGTTTGTATTCCCGAAATGCTCCAGTTACAATGCACTGCCTCCGCGGTGTTTGGTTTGAAGCCTCTAGGCCCCAGTTCAGGACTCGGAGTGATTTCCAGCACATGCCGAACCCGTGTCTGAATTCTCGGGTCTTCTTTCAATTTAGGCTTCGACATAGCCGGTTGGGGAGTTGTGGCCTAATTTTCTACTTGAGGGACGGACATGCGACCTGGGACTCTAGCTCGCGATCGTCCCTATGCGAGGGAAACGCTAGACCGCGCGCGGTTGAGAAACCGGCAGTGAGTCTCGGGTATCGGCCTTTCCGCGTTAACTCGGATTGAGTCACGGGACGGGTTACACTCACTCACTCGCAGCGGTGCTAAAAATGATATAACGGGCTAATAACCTTTCACATGCAGCGGCATATACTAATAAATATGAGTAAAGCAAAGCCAAGTAAGAGAGCGAACACGATACCTCCACGCTCCGGGCGTGGGAAAGACAATCCCGGCCAGTTACGGTAAGTCCCGGTAACAACAGTAAAAAGTTAATTACAACTGTGAATTTTATTACCCACTCCATGCAGGGAGGTAAAGGGCTACAAGTGGGGCCCGGGAGGACCGACTCTGTGTTGACGTGCAGCAATCGTACGGCACGAACTCGGCCTCCTGGTCTGACTCGATCCTGTGCCGACTCGGTTCTGACTCGCTGGACAGTAATGCGCAGATTCCAAAGGAACGACGCCGTCCTGAGGTCTTCTGAAGGCCCCGCTTGGCAAGGACGATGGCGGGATGTCCCTGATCGACTCCCTGAAGTGACAGTTCCAGAAGTTGACTTTTGATAATTTTGCACAAATTATTCTCGGACTGCAATATTAGACCTACATAGGGAACAGATCTGCACCCCTCGGCTGAAAGAATTATGATGCTCAGATCTGCAGGCCGATCGAGGCATGGCTGGCACCGTTGGAAAGAGCACTCACAAAACTAAAACATAAATTTTTCACAGCTCCATCCACAAAACGGATTGAAGATGAGAATGACTATAACACTATTTTGTTTTCTGACCCGGACTGACAGACACACAGGGTAGACTGTGTTTTTCCTGAGACTGACCTTTGACCGAAGGGAAATTGATTTTTTCAGGGACTACCAAATATATGGGAGGTAGGGGGGAACGTGAGGAACATTGAGGAATTTTTGTGGATTTTTTGAAATTTTCTAATGGGGTGGGAAAATACAACAAGGTGATTGTGTCCCGTAGATCTGTAAAAGGACAGATTACAGGGGGAAGAACAATAAATGTGAGAAAAATACCAAATGACTTCCAAATGACACGAAATGTGAACTGGAGGTTAAGGGAGATGGACAGAACAAACCCTCAAAATTAGGGCTCGAACAGACAACCAGAAGAAAAGATAAAATTTTGTAGGTGAGGTTCTATCCTGATGGAGATAGAACTCCGATGATGGTGGCGGCGGCGCGACGGTGGTGCGATGGCGGCGGCAGAAATGGAACTCAGGGGGGCTAAGGAGAATATAGAAGGGCATCACACCCAAGATTTAGCAGAAATCCATCTGCAAGAGGGGGAGGGAGAGAGGCGGAGGGCACACCCTTCTTTGGCTCCAACCAAATTCACAATTTTTCTCTTCATTAAACCTTACAAAACACTATACATGGATTTATATAGAAGGGGAGGAAGGGGGTGGGGGTTGGAATTCGTGGGAGAGAGGGGAGGGGTAGCATTTTATTCCCCCATGTGGTCAATTGGCCTAAAATATAAAATATAAAATGTTATTTTAATGGGGGGGCACCCCCTTGACTCAAGGGGAGGCATCATGGACATTTTGTAACACTTGTCCCCCTTTGAATGTCAAACCATCTAGAAGCCCACCTTGGACCTTTGACTGACCCCACATGGGCCCTAAGACTTAGGTGGACCAATAGGAAATGATATGGGGGCCCCTTGCTGGTTCTACTGGACTTTTGCACAAAAACTCAAAGAATCCTAAGGAATGACAAATTGGCTTATAAAGCCTTACAATTGCAAACCTACTTCCCAAGGATATAAATTCAAACTAAAAGGACACAAATATAAAAATAAAAGTTAGTGCCCGGTGTAGATTCCCATCAATTCTCCCTGGGTGGGAAGAACTCGACCCCGTCGAGTAAGGGATGCGGCTGCTCGAGTAGCTTTGGCGGATGCGTCACCGAACCTGGAAGCGCGGAGTACACTCCACTCCAAGTAATCGACACCTGCACATCCCGTATAGATTTGATATGCACACGCTGCTAGGGAATGAGGCTAGAGGTGGACACTCCGGGGTGGGATCACTCTCAAAGGAGGGAAGGCGGCTTGAAGACTCACTAGGAATCACCGCTTGCCCCTTATGTGACTAGAGCCGATATGAAGTAGAACTGATCCCAAAGTCGGACAAGTCTCGAACTCGAAAGGGACTAACATCGAGAGCGTAGAAAAGACCGACTCGACTCGATGTATGCACATGCACTCTACAGACAAACAGTACAAAACATGGACTCACAAAGAACCTAAACAAACCTAATGTTAGTCCGACCTACGCATAGGCGACGGTGGACCAGGACACCCGAATATGTGCCATGCATGCATTTGACGTAACCGGTGGTTGGCGGAATGGGGAACACCTAGACGCCCTAATATGACCCAGTCATGCATGGACGGCCCTTTGGATTTGGGAGACTTGAGAGGGCTAGGAGAACTAGGTGTAGGTGTATCAAGAACAGGCTTGGTGGGTATAAATGACCCGGCCCGTGGGGTAGGGGAGTGGTAGTAGGCTCTCCCTCGAAGAAGTGAAGTATATATGGTAGGTCTAGGGGTCCACTAGGGAATGGGTCAAAGGGATCAAAGAAGGTATGACCCCTTATGGTGGGTTCCCACAAGTCACGGTCCCTGGTGTAGAAGTCTTGAAGGTGTGGATAGTTACCTTCATGCATTATAGGTGGGAGGGTGATCATGTGTAGGATGTATGGTTCCTCCCTCGGACAAAAGGGTATGAAGTCGGGTTCGGCCGGCATGGGGAGGAATAAGAGGATCTCCATAGTGACACAACCCATGGTGCATACGGAGGTAATGGACCCTATGGCCGGATGGGTGAAGCTACGACTAGTGGGTTGGTCGAAGCCTCGGGCCAATAAATGCGTCAACTTCCATTGCCAACCTAAACAAAGAATAAGGTCACCCAATGTGTCAACATGGTGACTAGATCGGAATGTAGTATGATAGGACTTGACGGGCACCAAAGGTAGGATAGGGTCCATGGATGGGTAAGGAAGTGGGACCAAGCCATCCTTGAGCCAACTAAGAAGCGGCTAGGCTATGTATAGCGAACCCGTTAGAAACACGGGTGGCTTGGGCTTTGGTGGCTCCAAATGAGAGGGCTCCGAAATAAGATCGGAAGGTGAGGGTGATGGTAATGAAGCTCTCATGGGAGGGGAAGGATTCCCCAACTGGGGTGGGGGTCCGAGTAGGGATCCGATCGGATCGAGAATCGGCTGGGAGGTAGATGCTCACCGAAGGGTGTCATCGGCTTACCGTATGGCAGCATCAAATCGAGACTCAAATGGCTCGACCTCTAGAGCGACCTTATAGGAATCCCCCAGAGTTTTCACGTGGCGGCAAAATAATACAAATTGGAAGTGAAGCCATGAACCTTTCCAGTGTTGTGCCCCTGTGGTTTTGATGATTGGCTTTGATGTGAGTTAATCATTTGATGATTGGTTTTTGTTGTGAGTTAATCACTGTGAGTCATCTTGCTGTATGAGTCATCTTCATATGTTCAGTCAGTCTGCTGTTCTGTTAGTTTATCAGGTCTAAAAGCATTGCATATTTGATGTTCAGCCATGTTATCTGCTGCATGAAGCATTCACATACACTTACATAAGTCTGCACATCAGCATCACGCGGCAAGTATGTACATCGCCTTCAGTAGGCATGTCAAGTCCACACATTGCATAGCATGCATCGTTCTTCAACTGAAGTCTATACATCAGCTTGCATGAATTCAAAGTGTGTACATTGAATAGCATGCATTTCATGAAGTTTGTACATCATGTGTCTCTGTTAAGCTTCAAAGTCTGTACATGGCTCACCGTCTCATGCATAGTCTTCACATCAGTTTTTCAAGTGTGTACATTGGCACATGCATTTCTTGATCATGTCTACACACTGTCTGCATAGTCTGAACAGTGATGGGTCGACGCCCCCCTTCTGATGGGTCGACGCCCCCTTTGCTTTTCAAGTCCATTCAACGACACTGAAGCTTGCATCTGAAGTCTATACATCCATTCAAGGGGTCAAGTCTATACATTCTCCCGTTCATTTCAGAGTCTACACATCGCCTTCCATCTTCCAAGTCTGTACACCCAGTTGAACCCCAAAGTCTACACATCAACCCTCCAGACTACCAAGTCTATTCATCAGCCTTTGCACTGCAAGTCTATACATCGTGCATTGTTCAAAACGAGTCTGGCAACCTACACTGCACTGTAGCTGCATCGTTTCACCTGAAGTCTGTGCATCATCTCAGCCACCGTCTCATTCAGCGTCTCACGCTTACAAAGTCTATACACTGGTCGGTGGAAGCAAGTCTATACATTCGACTGTTCAACCTGTGATCAAGTCTGTACAGCCAGGGAGACCATTAAGTCTATACACTCATTCACTGTAGCTTGCACGAGGTGAAGTCTGTACATTGGCATTAGTTTTTCAAGTCTGTACATCCTTCTGTTTAAATTCTAAGTCTGTACATCGGACTGGTTGAGCAAGTCTGTACAGCGGTTGCATTCATTGGAAGTCTATACATTGGAAGCACTGTGCAAGTCTATATAATCTCAGCCTTTACCTACGTTCAGAACTTCAAGTCTATATAGTGGTAAAGTCTGCACATTGTGCTCTGAAGCTCACCAAGTCTATACATTGCTGAGCCATTCGTCAAGTCTCTGCATTGGCTTCGGTTCTTCAAGTGTGTACACCCTTCAAGGGCCTCCAAGTGTATACATCATTCACAGCACACACGTTCAAGTCTGAAGTCTGTGCAGCCAAGGCATGTGCTTCGCAAAGTCTATACAACGCTCAAAGTCTGTACAACATGCTTCGTCGTTCAAGCTTTCAAAACTCTATACATCGCTGTTGAGCTAAAGTCTGTACAGCCGTTTCTTGTGCCAAAGTCTACACACTGTGAACTTCCAAGTCTGTACAGACTTTACCTTGTTCAAGTCTATACATCAACCAGTTGTCTTTGGCATGTCTACACACTGGAAGTCCATACAGTCAACTGCTTTGCTTTGATCTAGTATGTACAGAGTTTCTTTTGGCAAGTCCATACATTGAATGTCTCTGCTTTTTATTCTGATGAGTTGACGCTGCAATAGCGTGGAGTTGACACACTGACATTATCTCAGTGTTTTATATTGTTGCCTCTTCAATTGATGAAATTGTCTGTACATCGAGTGAAGTCTGGTGAAGTCTATACAGCGCCCATCTCTCTTAGAGTCTCATGCATATGTGAAGTATGTACATTGCATTTGCATTTACAACGTCTTCACACTTGAAGTCCATACATCGTCAGTTGTCTGTCAAGTCTTCATATTGCTTAAGTTTGTACAGCGGCTGCTTCACATATGAAGTCTGTACACTGCCTTTCACATGCACTCATTAATCAAGTCTGTACAGTCCCTTGTTTGCAAGACTATACACTCGACTGTCTTGCTTTGCTTAAAGTCTGTACAGCCCTTCCCTCAGCAAGTCTATACACTGGAGTCGTCAGCTACAGGGACAGCATGTCTGTACATTGGATTCTCATGCATGTTAACATCAAGTCTATACACTGCATTCATGCATTGTTCTTCACAGCAGAGTCTGTACACTGCGTTCTCTTGCACGCAATCAAAGTGTGTACAGCCTGTGCTCACATTGGTAAGTCTATACATGCTTGGCTGTTCATCGTCTGCTTCATGTCACTTCAAGTCTGTACATCCATTTGTGCAGTGTGCATTGATCAAGCCAAAGCCTGTACATCGATATGTTGCTTTAATGCCGTTGCATAGTCTATACATTGTTGAGCTTCACACACATATCTTCATAGTCTATACATTGCATCATCGTGCATGCATTGCATTCATTGAAGTCTATACACTGCATACAGTTATGCTTCACATGTCTACACACCGCACTGTTCATGCATCAGTTCGCTAAGTCTATACACTCTCTCACGATGTCCACACTTACTCAGATACTGCTTCTAAAGTATATACATTCGTTGTTATATGATTGAACTAACTAATTCGTTTCATTTCATTTTGTATCTGTCTGCAGGTGACTCTGGTTAATGACTGGGCGCGTGAACCGAGGATGATGCCTGGCACGTGATCCGAGGTGCTCTCTGGGCAGGAACCTGAAGGACACACGCCCTAGCACCTGCTGAAGCTAATATAAATAGAAGCCTTTGTCCACTGAAGTGAGATAACCAGAATAGAAGAGGGCTGATCGAGACTGTGAGAAGAGAAAGAAGAAGTAGAAGAGTGAAGATAGAGAGTGAGAGCAGCAGAAGAAAAAGAGAAAGAGAGAGCTCGTGAGGATTGGAAGAAAAGAGAAAGACAGTGAGAGTGAAAAGGAGAGCAGAGAAGTGAAAGATTGCGTGAGCTGAGAAGAAGAAAGAAGAGGAAGAAAGGAAGAGAGGAGAGAGTCCTATTGAAGATATGTTCAGTCTGTTCGTGGATCAAATCCAGAACGACTATGCTCATTGAGTGCTATATTTCTTGCGTTTCATTTCCAGCTTTTGTCGCTATGCTTTTTATGTTTTCTTATTTTTTCCTTTTGTTACTCAGGCTACTATTGTTCTTCCGATTCTCAGTAGTGAGGTCGGGTTCCTCCTGTGGACTCAGGAGAAGGGAGATCTGATCTCCGGTTTTGGGCTTGTGGGTTGCAAGTCCAGGGGTCCCTCCTGGTCTGGAGGAAGAGAGGTCTGTGACCTCTGGTTTGCTGGGGACGGGGAGTCACTGGTGTGTTCCCTCCTGGTCTGGAGAAAGAGAGACTGTGTGTCTCTGGTTTCCAAGTGGCTGGGAGTCACTTGGGGTGTCCCTCCAGTTGGGAGGAAGAGGGGAGGTTATTCCCCTGGTCAAGCTGTGTGGCAGCAACTTGTTTGCAGACTGAGTCTGCTTTCTAGCTTGTGCTAGTGGAAGCCTCACTCTGGTTGGGAGTGAGGGGTGGACGTAGATCTTGGTGACCGAACCACCTAAAAAATCTCTTGAGCAGTGGTTTGTCTGTGTGTTTGCTTCCGCTAGATGATTGCTTAGGTGTGCTCCATGTGTTTGCTCATGAGTTTAATTGAATTAGTTTTAATCTGTGATTGCGTCTAGCATCTATGTTTTAATTTGGGCATTATTTCTGAAGGGGATACATTCACCCCCCTCTGTATCCGGGCATAGCACCCTATCAATTGGTATCAGAGCAGTGTCTGCATAGAAGGTCCAGCGACTTGCAGATCCGATCCTGCAGTCTTAGGTGCTTATTTGCTTTTGGTGCATCAATATTCCTGTTGCATTATATCTGTTTGTTTCCATGGGTGAACCACCAGTTTTCAACGGTTCCAATTTTAGTGTATGGTTTGCTAGTCTGAAAATTTTTGCTAAATCTGTTAATCCAGACCTGTGGAAAGTGATTTCACACGGTCCTCATGAACTACCAAAGAAAAAGTCCAAATGGACTGACATTCATAAATCAATGCATGAAGAGAATCAGATAGCTATAAATCTAATGAAGGCAGCTACTGATAGAGCTTTTCATTCATGTTTCTTAGATTGCAGCTCTGCTAAAGATATTCTGGACGTGCTGAAGTGAACTCATAAGAGAGATGAGGACAGCTGCATGATGGCAAACAGAAGTAATCAAAGTTGCTACGATCAAGACAACAATCAGAATGAAGATGATAATGATGATGAGGTAAATCCCTTTGAGAACTATACTTTAGATGACTGGAAAAATGCATATGCTGAATTGCTTGAATCTCATGAACAGTTAAGAAAATAATACAAAAAATTGAAGAAGAATAGTAGGTCAGATAGTTTCAATTCTCCATGTAAAAACTATGCTGAACTAAAAAATGTTCATGATGCTTTTGTGTCTAATATTCAAATGTTGAAAAAGCAAATTTCGATACTGAAGATTGAGAATCAAGATCATGTAAAAGAGATCTCTGAACTTGAAAGGAAGCTTAGCCTAACTTGTAATGATTCTGTTCAGAGTAAGAATTTGCTGAAAAAATTTGAATGTGTTAAGTCTGAACTAAGTAGGCTAGAATCTGAAAATGACTCTCTGAAACAATCTGTTAAAGATAATGAAGAAAAATTTGGGAAACTTGAGCAAGAGAAGAGTTTGGTTGGTGAAAAATTGAATGCCATAAAATCTGTAAACATAGAATTACAGAAAGATCTTGAAAAACAGCAAAATGGTTTGAAGGAACTTGAGGCTGGAAGAAAGTATGAAGTCAATTCAGAAGATCAGCTTCTAATAAATGAATTGGTTCAAAATGATAAGCTTAAGGAAGAAAATGAGAAGTTAAAAATGCTGAACTCCACTATGTCTGAGAGACTGCTAGCCTTAAAAAGAGGAAAAAGTGTTTGTGTTGAAGACCCTGAAAAACTGAGCAATCTGGAACAAGAAATTGAAAAATACAAAACAGCTAATAAAGTTTTGAATGAAGCTATGAATTGCAGTGAGCAAGAGATTGCCAGTTATGAGTTACACATTTCCTCTCAAGAAAATGAAATTCAAGATTTAAAAAACTCCTTGTCTAAATTTGTTAGTGGGCAAGATAATCTGAACAAACTGCTGGGAGTAAAAGTCAATTTTCAGAAGGAGTGGTTAGGCTATAACCCTGTAAATAAAAAGAATTTTGAAGATAAAATTCATACATCCTTTGTTGCTAGCTCTACTTCTCACACTTCTCAGAAGCCACCTGTTTCTCAGTCTACTGTTCAAAGAACCGAAAAATAAATTGAAAAGTCGAAAAAGGTTGATGGATACAAGCTGAAAACTATTTTTGTTAAATCTTCTGAACAGGAAAAGCCTTCTACTTCATCACCACCTCAGTACAAGGCTAAGAAAATAGAAAAATAAAATAAAAATTATAAAACATCAAAAACTCAAAGGAACAGTCTGCATGCTAAAAACTCATCTGATAAATGCCATGTTTTAAAGAAATTAAATGGCTCTTGTCATTATTGTGGTAGGCATGGACACTTTATGAGTAACTGTTTTGTGATGAAACAAGATGACAAAAAGTATGCTAGAAAATCTGTGTCTGGTCAGAAAAAGAATGTCACATGTACTAATTGTGATAAAGTAGGACACACTACTGCTCATTGCTGGTTTGCAAGTGGTAAGGAAAACTCATGTTCAAATCATACAAAATAATTTTCAAATCAGCATGTTTTTAATAAGAACAAATCTATTTCAAAGAACCAGCACCTCATCTGTTTTAACTGCAACAAAAGGGGTCACAGGGCCTCTGAATGCTGGTCAGGTTCTTATAGAAGAAATTCTCTCAATTGCTCTCACTGTGGAAAGCATGGCCACACAGTCAAGGACTGTTGGCATGCTCAAGGGAAAAATTTCATCTCTGAAAGATTTAAATTCCCTGCAAATACAAATGCTCTCAGAAAGAACAAAGTTGTTTTTAAAAAGAAAAACTTTGAATGTTTTGATTATGGAAAACAGTTTGGTGATGCAAATAACAGAAATTTCATGCCAATGTACAAAAAATTCATATTCATAAGAATGTGCATAAATCAGATCTGAAAACTACTGCTTCTTGCCATCATTATGGTAAATCTGGACATTTGATGAATGGTCATCCTCTGATGAAATTTAATGATCATCAAGTTAAAAATGTGCTGAGAAAACCTGCTATGAGTGATATTGTCAATTCAGGACCCAAGACTTCTTGGGTACCTATTTGTGCAAAATATGTTGCTAACTTGCAGGTGTGCCTTGGAAGCTGATTAATAAAGAGGGGATTAATCCAAGGCACTCAATAATGAAAACCCCTTCCTGAACTTTTCAGGTAAACTTCTTGCTCTTCTTGTTTTTAGTTTTAGCAAGTTAAATCTGTTTTTGCATTTTCATTCATCATCTGCCATTTACATCATTTTCAGATCATACACTTGCTGAGTGTTCTGTGCAAATATCAGATTAAAAAGGGGTTGTCTGCATCTGATACATACATATGCCAATTGCAATTGTTTGATAATTATTGTTATGCATAATCTCTGAAAACAAATTGCATTCTGAAATTTCTATATAAAAAAAAATCTGAACTGCATATGAATATGGTTTGAAATTTGTCTGTTGCATAGCTCACTGAAAATCTGGATTGCATATAGGACTGCATGTTGAATTATCATGATTGACCTATGGTATATAAATGGTAAGCTACCAAAAGGCATGGAAATCTGTCTGGAGGTTCTTGCTATGTGTGAGGTGGTCTTTTAGACCAAGTGCTCCGCCTGGTACCATGGGTCATCTTACTTAATAGGGCAGTCTGATTGATTGTAAGTCACATTGTCATATGTTCAGTCTTCAGTGCAAATCATTGCATGTATTTCGGAGTAGTTAATTGCATGTCTTTGCATAGCATTCAATGTTGAGTCTTTGCATGTCTTTGCATACATGGAGTTAATTGCACTGCATTTCATTGAAAAATACCAAAAAGAGTGACTGAATGCATATTGTCAGGGGGAGTCAATGCATTGCATGTAGGTTGTCAAATGCATACTCTTGTGAGAATTCACTGCATATCCTTTCTTATTGACTTTGTTGACAAACCTTGATCATAATTTGAAAACAATGGGTTTCAAAATCTCCTCTATCATTTGATTTCTGAATTCTATCAATCTCTCATGAAGATTTCAATGGGACTATCTCAATCATAAATCTGAAAACTTTTGAACTAGGAATCTTCTATTATACGATTTTATGAATGACTGAAATAACTCAGTTGGTTTAAGTTTAATGTATTCATTGAGGTTGACTTTAAAATTTTTTTAAAAAATATCTGAATCATGTTTAATAAACTTTAACCAACTGTTTCATGATGTGTCTTGTAAAATCTTCTAAAATCTGCACTATTGAATACATGGCTTTAATTGATTAAGTACATGAAGTTAGTATTGTTTTGAAGTAAATGAATTTCTCTGAAATGTCTAAAGGGTAATATCTGTAGGAGCAATGACTTTGGTCACTGAGAAATACATGTCCAAAGGACTGTGTCATGAGGTGCCATAGTTAACTCTGCTTAAGATGAGTGTTAATCAGGCAGAGCAATGGCATGCACACTGAGAAATACAACTCACTCATCAAGAAATAATTTGAAGTGTGTCATGATGTGTAAATGCTACCTCTGTTTATATAAAGCATGACTATGAGTCACACTAAGTGCTTCGGGATATTGGCCTCTGATCAAGGTATATCCTCTAGTTACAAGGTGTGCACTGAACTAGAGTGCTCGTAAAATTTGTAGCATGAAAACTGTTGAACAAATTGAAATATCTAAATATTGATGCTAAAATCAAATTGCTACAACCCTAGACAAATTCACATGACTTCATAAATGCTTGATCTCAATTCTAGTGCATGTAATTCCGATTGAAGTCAATAAATTTGATTGTGTAAGAGAAAGGGAGGTTAATCAAGATAAAAATGAGGGCTTGGTTCATTTTTATTAAACCATGGTTTTAGATATCAATACAGAATTTTATTGATAAACTCTGCATACATCATGTTTAAACCATGCTGATCAATAAACTTCATTCATAAGCCCTTATAATGGAAGACTTTGAAAAATTATGTTTTGGATTTATGAGATTGATATCTCCTTGAAAATCTTGTTGAACTTCTTCTGCTTGGAGCCTCTTTGAAAATCTGTTATTTGAAACTCTTCTGCTCACTGTCCTTGAATTCCACTGTGGTCTCCCTCTCACCCATATCAATTGGGAGAAATGCAACAGATGCATATCAATTGGCATCTACTTAGGGGGAGCTTCCTTGTAATATCGAATCATGTTCATCTCAATTGGTACCAATTGTGTCTTTGCATTCATATATTTAGGGGGAGGTATTGCACTTCTTCTTGCATCTGCATTTCTGCATTCATACCTCTCCATGGTTCATCTTGTTTATTGCAAGGAGGAGAAATTGACTGTATTTTAAACATGCTTTAACTTCTCACACTATTTTCTTTTTGATGAAGTCAAAGGGGGAGAATAGTTTGTGTCATCAGAATTACTCACAATGTAGTGTTGCCATCATCAAAAAGGGGGAGATTGTTGTGCCCCTGTGGTTTTGATGATTGGCTTTGATGTGAGTTAATCATTTGATGATTGGTTTTTATTGTGAGTTAATCACTGTGAGTCATCTTGCTGTATGAGTCATCTTCATATGTTCAGTCAGTCTGCTGTTCTGTTAGTTTATCAGGTCTAAAAGCATTGCATATTTGATGTTCAGCCATGTTATCTGCTGCATGAAGCATTCACATACACTTACATAAGTCTGCACATCAGCATCACGTGGCAAGTATGTACATCGCCTTCAGTAGGCATGTCAAGTCCACACATTGCATAGCATGCATCGTTCTTCAACTGAACTCTATACATCAGCTTGCATGAATTCAAAGTGTGTACATTGAATAGCATGCATTTCATGAAGTCTGTACATCCTGTGTCTCTGTTAAGCTTCAAAGTTTGTACATGGCTCACCGTCTCATGCATAGTCTTCACATCAGTTTTTCAAGTGTGTACATTGGCACATGCATTTCTTGATCATGTCTACACACTGTCTACATAGTCAGAACAGTGATGGGTCGATGCCCCCCTTCTAATGGGTCGACGCCCCCTTTGCTTTTCAAGTCCACTCAATGACACTGAAGCTTGCATCTGAAGTCTATACATCCTTTCAAGGGGTCAAGTCTATACATTCTCCCGTTCATTTCAGAGTCTACACATCGCCTTCCATCTTCCAAGTCTGTACACCCAGTTGAACCCCAAAGTCTACACATCGACCATCCAGACTACCAAGTCTATTCATCAGCCTTTGCACTGCAAGTCTATACAGCGTGCATTGTTCAAAACGAGTCTGGCAGTCTACACTGCACTGTAGCTGCATCGTTTCACCTGAAGTCTGTGCATCATCTCAGCCACCGTCTCATTCAGCGTCTCACGCTTACAAAGTCTATACACTGGTCGGTGGAAGCAAGTCTATACATTCGACTGTTCAGCCTGTGATCAAGTCTGTACAGCCAGGGATACCATTAAGTCTATACACTCATTCACTGTAGCTTGCACGAGGTGAAGTCTGTACATTGGCATTAGTTTTTCAAGTCTGTACATCCTTCTATTGAAATTCCAAGTCTGTACATCGGACTGGTTGAGCAAGTCTGTACAACGGTTGCATTCATTGGAAGTCTATACATTGACAGCACTGTGCAAGTCTATACAATCCCAGCCTTTACCTACGTTCAGAACTTCAAGTCTATACAGTGGTAAAGTCGGCACATTGTGCTTTGAAGCTCACCAAGTCTATACATTGCTGAGCCATTCGTCAAGTCTCTACATTGGCTTCGGTTCTTCAAGTGTGTACACCCTTCAAGGGCCTCCAAGTGTATACATCATTCACAGCACACACGTTCAAGTCTGAAGTCTGTACAGCCAAGGCATGTGCTTTGCAAAGTCTATACAACGCTCAAAGTCTGTACAGCATGCTTCGTTGTTCAATCTTTTAAAACTCTATACATCGCTGTTGAGCTAAAGTCTGTACACAAAACTCTACACACTGTGAACTTCCAAGTCTGTACAGACTTTACCTTGTTCAAGTCTGTACATCGACCAGTTGTCTTTGGCATATCTACACACTGGAAGTCCATACAGTCAACTGCTTTGCTTTGATCTAGTATGTACAGAGTTTCTTTTGGCAAGTCCATACATTGAATGTCTCTGCTTTTTATTTTGATGAGTTGACGCTGCAATAGCGTGGAGTCGACGCACTGACATTATCTCAGTGTTTTATATTGTTGCCTCTTCAATTGATGAAATTGTCTGTACATCGAGTGAAGTCTGGTGAAGTCTATACAGCGCCCATCTCTCTTAGAGTCTCATGCATATGTGAAGTCTGTACATTGCATTTGCATTCACAACGTCTTCACAATTGAAGTCCATACATCGTCAGTTGTCTGTCAAGTCTTCATATTGCTTAAGTCTGTACAGCGGCTGCTTCACATATGAAGTCTGTACACTGCCTTTCACATGCACTCATTAATCAAGTCTGTACAGTCCCTTGTTTGTAAGACTATACACTCGACTGCCTTGCTTTGCTTAAAGTCTGTACAGCCCTTCCCTCAGCAAGTCTATACACTGGAGTCGTCAGCTGCAGGGACAACATGTCTGTGCATTGGATTCTCATGCATGTTAACAGCAAGTCTATACACTGCATTCATGCATTGTTCTTCACAGCAGAGTCTGTACACTACGTTCTCTTGCACGCAATCAAAGTGTGTACAGCCTGTGCTCGCATTGGTAAGTCTATACATGCTTGGCTGTTCATCGTCTGCTTCATGTCACTTCAAGTCTGTACATCCATTTGTGCAGTGTGCATTGATCAAGCCAAAGCCTGTACATCGATATGTTGCTTTGATGCTGTTGCATAGTCTATACATTGTTGAGCTTCACACACATATCTTCATAGTCTATACATTGCATCATCGTGCATGCATTGCATTCATTGAAGTCTATACACTGCATACAGTTATGCTTCACATGTCTACACACCGCACTGTTCATGCATCAGTTAGCTAAGTCTATACACTCTCTCACGATGTCCACACTTACTCAGTTACTGCTTCTAATGTTGTGTCCCTGTGATTTTGATGATAGCAAACACTATAAGTCATTTGAATGCATACAAGTCTGTTTGTGGTGCAGATGAATGGTTCATTGAAAATCTTATCTGAATTATTGCTGCATTTTAGATATGGCTGTGTGTAGTGTGCATTGGTGCATTTCATAATTGTTCATGCATTTCATAAATTGCATTTTATCTGGATTGTTTGATGTTAGTCTGTACAAATGGGTGTTGCTGTCATACCCTTTCAGCATAGTCTATGCATCATTCATCAGTCATCAATTCTGCACATTCAAGTTTGCATGTCCATACACTACACTGTAGATGCTCATAAAGTCTATACATCGCATGGCACAGCATGCGTCCAAGTCTGAATATTGCATTCGCCAAGTCTATACATCCCATGCTCAAAGCTAAGTCTGTACATTGGGATTTGAACACACAAAGTCTGAACAGCTTGCATTGTCTTGTAGCTTGCATCGTTTCACAAGTCTATACAACAGTTAGCATTGCATCTTATTCATGAAGTCCATACATTCACTGAAGCTTGCTTAGCTGAAGTGTGTACATTGCATTGCATGACTTGAAGTCTGTACATCGCATGTGTGCTTCATGCTAAGTCTATACAGACTTCAGTGCATTCTTTTTGTGTCTCACATATCAAAGTCTGTACAGTCTGCATCGCATGCACTTTAAATATGTCAAGTCTGTACAATGGTCTTGGCATATGCATTCATTAAGTCTATACGCTGGAAGACGAAGTCTATACAGCGTCTCACGTTGCATCCAGCAAGTCTGTACAGTGAGCGTTTCATTGGTGAAGTCTGTACACTCACCAGTTAAACATCAAAGTCCATACATTGCATAATGTTCGTCAAGTCCATACATTGCACTGTAGATGCATCGAAGGGAAGTATGCACATTGGGCTGTTCATATGAAGTCTGTACGTTGGAAGTGTGTACAGTGTTCAGTTTCCTTCTCATAAAGTCCATACATCGACTGTCTTGCTTTAGCTTAAGTCTGTACAGAGTCAGCGTCTCGTTGACCGTCTTCTTCTGTCTTCGTGTTGATTTTACTTCGTGCATTCTTCTCTAAATTCAAGCTTTAAGTGTCTCAAGTCGAGTCTGACTGTGTTGTCTCCATGTCGTCCGTAGTTCGAGTCGTTTCTTTGTTATTTCTATCTTCGTGTTGCTTTTCCTAGACCTCGTGTCTTTCTTGTTTTGTAACCACATTTCGTGTCGGTTTCTGTTTTCGTCTTCGAGTTGTTGTCAGCCCGTGTCGTCCTCATCTTCGAGTCGTTCGTACGTTCGAGCAACTTAGTACTCGAGTTGTTTTCGTGTGCATTCAAGTCTTTTTAGTAAAGTGTCGTTTCACCTCGTGTCGTTCTCTTTGTAGTATTTGTTTTGTCACCCTTGAACCTCGTGTCGTTCTCTTTGTAGTGTTTATTTTGTCACCACTGTATCTCGTGTCGTTCTCAGTATAGTGCACCTCTTGTTGTTCCTACATACCTCGTGCAGTTTCAGCTTGAGTGTCAACCGACTTATTTCAGGCATATATATATATATATATATAGAACCCTGAGTATTAATGGTTTTAATCTCTTTGCAGAAGAAGAAGAAGGATTCTGGTTACAGGATCAAATCCGAACCAGGTTGCTCTATTGTAAGAGTGGGCACGTGATACGAGGCTGGCATCTGGCACGTGATCCGAGATGCAGAGGAGCCTCCACGTGGACTGAAGCATTTGGGCGGGAATCGTGGAGAGCACACGTCGCCCTAATCTGCTGCTGCTATATATATATGTGTCTTCTACCATTGAAGAAGGGTGAGCAAGGGCAGAGAGTGACAAAAGAAGAAGTAGCCAGAGCTAAGAGAAGAAGTGCAGAAGAGAAAGAAGAGATAGAGAAAGGTGAGAGCCAGATAGTGAGAGCAGAAGAAGAAAAAGAAAGAGAGATAGTGTGATAGAGAGAGTGAGAAGAAGGAGAAAGCAGAAGCAGTGAGAAGAAGAAGAAGAAAGAAGAAGAAGTGCAGAAGAGAAAGAAGAGATAAGAAAGGTGAGAGCCAGATAGTGACAGCAGAAGAAGAAAAAGAAAGAGAGACAGTGTGATAGAGAGAGTGAGAAGAAGGAGAAAGTAGAAGCAGTGAGAAGAAGAAGCAGAAGAAAAGAGAGTTAGTGCTGGGAGGAAGAGAGAAGCAGAAGAAGAAGCTCCTGCTGGACCGTGGATCAAATCCAGGCCAGCCAGCTCCTGCGAGAGCCATATTTGTTTTTATCTTTTCAGCTTTCTGTTGCTGGTTTTGTTTTTTCCTTTGAACTATTCACTTGCTGTTCTTCCGATCCTCTAGTGTGAGATCGGGTTCCCTCCGGTGTGGAGGAAGAGAGACTTGCGTCTCTGGTTGCCTTTGACCTGGTGTCATTGGTTGTTTCCCTCCGGTTGGGAGGAAGAGAGGTCCGAGACCTCTAGTTTGCAAGTGACTTGGTGTCACTTGTGTTTCCCTCTGGGGTTCAGAGGAAGAGAGACTTGGGTCTCTAGGTTCCCCTCCGGTTTGGAGGAAGGGAGGTTTGGTCCTCCGGTTTTGGGCTTGTGGGTAGCAAGTCCAGGAGTTCCCTCCGGGTCTGGAGGAAGAGAGACCGTGTGTCTCTGGTTTCCGAGTGACTAGGAGTCACTTGGGGTTTCTCTCCGGTTGGGAGGAAGAGGGGAGGTTGTTCCCCTGGTCAAGCTGTTTAGCAGCAGTTGTTGCAGACTGAGTCTGCTGTGCTAGTGTTACTAGTGGAAACCTCACTTCGGTTGGGAGTGAGGGGTGGACGTAGGTCTTTGGACCGAACCACCTAAAAAATCTCTTGAGCAGTGGTTTATTTGTGTGTTTTACTTCCGCTAGATGATTGATTAGGAGCGCTCTATGTAATACCCCGATTTTTAAAATATGTAATTTAGTTGAAATAAATGAAGTTTTAGTTTAGATAATAAAATTCATAAATTAATATTTAGTTTTTTAGTGAATAGTGGTTAGTGAATAGTGCCTTCGTGAATAGTACCTTCCGTAAATAGTATTATTAGTGTAATTTCGATATTTTCATAAAAATCTAGAAAAATACGAAATTGGTAGATCATGATTTATAGAACAACTTTATCTTCTTGAGTTTTATTAGTAAAAATCTGTATTTAGATCTATTTACTATTTAAGTGAGTATAATTAATTAATATTTTATTCATGTGAATAGTACCATCGAAAATATTTCTACTTGATAAAAATTCAAAAAAATGGTAATTAAATTTCTGGAAGTGTATGTAACAAACTTGTCTTCTATTATTAACCCTGTGAAAATCCGTGGTAAGATCTATTTAGAGATTTAAGTAGAACATTCAAACTTTTCAACCTTTACCTAACCCCATTTTAAAACTCAAAATTCGAGCTCATTTCTCAACCATTTGATCTGAAATTGGTGTCAGATTAAAGGTCTTGATTTAATCTTCAAAAGCCCTCTCATAATCGGTCGAAACCCTAACCCTAATTGAGGCGGCTAGACAAATTAGACTTGGTCTCTCTTTTCGGCGCCGTTTCCAAGACGCCACTTCAAGCGCCGAGATCTCCCTTTCTCGACCACCTCAGAAGGCCCATGAGCTATTAAAAGAAAGCTCTCTAGGTCTATTTTCTTTTGATACCCACCATTGGTGCTAAAGTTTTCGGAGCTGGGCGATATCCTGCGAGGAGTGCAGGGGTGTCCAAGTTCCTTGTTCTTCATCTATCTTTTGTTCTTCATCAAATTGAGGTAGGTTCTCTCGGGCTCAAATCCTAAATAATATATCAAGCTCTTCAGCATGAATCCCTCTTTCTTTTGATACCAAATGCCCCATCATTTATTTAGTATTTCATGAGATTTTAATTGTTTAAGTTAGACATGTTAAGTTAAGGCTAAACTAGGGTTTTAGTTGTTCTTTCTTAAATTACGTGATCAATTCATGTTGTAAATCAACTTTTAAGCTATGCATCTTATGTAGAATTTCATGCTCGTCATTTTGGTAGCAAAAGCCCCTTGTTTCATTAAGTATATCATGAGAATTAATTCATTTAGTTCTGACTTATCCAATTAGGGCAGAAGACTGTTCATTCGCTGTTTTAGTAGTAATTAAAGACTGTAAATCTGAAAGTGATTCATGTAGATTGTAGAGCTCTCTGTGCTCTTTCCATGGACAGTAAGAACACTAAATTTCATTGAGTATAACTCCCGGAATTAATGTTTTAGTTTAACCCTAGCAAACCCTCACTTCCCGGCGTTCACCGGACGCGGCAGGGATGACCGAAGACGACCCAGGGATGGACGGTCTTACGATAGACCGCCCAACTCAGGCCTAAACATTGACCATATTTGACTCTAGTATAACCATAGTTAAACGGTTTTTCAGGAACCACACATCCCAGGATGAACGGTTCCACAGGAACCACACATCTAGATATAAGGTCCCGGATCAACCACATATCCTGGACGGCCCTGATCTGGCCGCACAACCTAGGGGATGGGTGGTCAGTCCAGAACCGCCCAACCCTTTGGGTGGCCCAGGAGGAACCGCCCAAGTACTTGGGCGGCCCTGCCAGAACCGCCCAAGTCCCCAGAGTGCCCCTTTCAGCCTGTTTAGCCCCGTTCAGCCCTATTTAAGCCCAGTTGATGTAAGGTTCATCTAGAACCGTTTATCTACCCAGTAAATGACTTAGTAATGATTCTAATGCATCCTTTTTCATGTCATTAGGTTTGGACGGTTGCCCCCTAACCGCCCAACACCCTGGAGCCCTAAAACGGCCCTTGTGCGACCGTTTAACCTCCAGAGCCGATTTTCGCGCCCGATTTCACCGTTCGACGCCCCAATCGACTTAGTAAATGCATGATTTGATAATATATTTATATTTCTGTCTCAGAAATCTATTTATCACATAAAATGATTTAAAAGTGATTTTTAATTATTATTTAGCATCTTACTTGTTAATTAGTTCTTAAAGTGATAATTAGTATATTTAAGTGCTAAATTAGTATCTTAATTACATACTTAGCCAGTAAATTTATATTTCTGTCCCAGAAACATGTTTTCACAGAAAATGATCTTATTAATTACAAATTAGTATTTTTGATTATTAATTAGTATCTTAATCGCATTTTAATTGCTAATTGGTACTTAAATTACAAATTAGTATTTTCAAGTGCTAAAATTAATATCTTAATTACTGTCAAGACAATAGATTTATATTTATGTTCCAGGAATATATTTTTTCACAGGAAATAACATCATGTATAGATAATTAGTGTTTTAATGCTAATTAGTGATTAAATTTCTATCTAGTACTTAAATTGATAATTAGCGTTCTTAAGTGCTAAATTAAGTATCTTAAAATATTGTTAGGACAATAGATTTATATTTATGTCCCAGAAATATATTGTTCACAGAAAATACTTTAATGAATAGATAATTAGTGTTTTTTTAGTGTTAATTAGTATCTTAGTTACTAATTAGTATCTTAAATTGTTAATTAGTGTGTTTAATAGATAAATTAGTATCTTGATGCTGTTAAGATAATAGATTTATATTTCTGTTCCAGAAATATACTTTTCATAGAAAATGATTTAATGTGTAGTTAATTACGTGTTTTTAATGTTACTTAGTGATTTAAATTGCTATTTAGTATCTTAAGTTGATAACTAGTGTTTTTGATGGTTAGATTAGCATCAAAATTTGCTGTTAGAAAGTAGATTTTATATTTCTGAAATCAGCAACATATGTGTTTATGGAAAATGATTTAATGTAATTCTAGATTGTTAATTAGTATCTTAATTGTTAGTTAGCATGTTAAATGGAGTTAATAAGCATCTTAAACTGTTAATTGGTAAGAAACGCACATGATAAGTGGTAAATATACAAGTAAATTTCTTTAATTGCATGCTATCCTTTGAGCTTGATTCCTTGTCTATCTTGATCCATCTTCATCCTGTTAATGAAAAACCTTATACCTAATTAAGCATGTAAAATTAGGCGTGTAAAGGCTTTGTTGGTTTTTCTTAATTCTGTCAGTCAGTTCGTACTTAGAGCTAGCGGCATACTGTCAGTCGCTATTGTTGGCCTCGTGACTCGTGGTTCGTGACTCTTGGGGGTACGACCGGTGTGGCCGTATAACCTCGGTATGTGAGTTTTATAGTGTTTTGAACTCTTGAATCCAAGGACAAGTTAGTCCTTTAATCTTGAGCTTATGACAGTAATTTCTCCCGATTATTTGGCCATTTACTTGACTATCTAGACATTTGGATCTTGGATCCATTTTTATGCCAACGCACCATAAGGGCCCGGTCTGGTCCTGGGGAGAGCGCCCGAAAGTTAGTGAGCCCATGGGATGTTAATGACAGGGTGAGGCATACACCCGAAGTGCAGGACATGCTTGTTATGTCTAGAATAAACTCTTGTTACTTATTACCAGTTACTTGGGTACTTGAATTACAATGACGTCGCCCCCAAGGTTTTTGATAAGTAACGTACTTGAATCCCGCTGAGCGTATAAGAGACGCTTGCCCTACTTGCTTGCTTGGCCAACTCTTGCTATTTCCTGTTGGAAACCATTGTATTTGCAATCATACATGACATGTTTGACCAAAGAGGTTAATATACTAGTGATCGATCTTCATGCTTATACTTGAGTTCTATCTTGTGGTAATTTTTGACTTGAAAACTCCTGTAACAAATTCTTGTAGACTCTCGTTCAATCTTGTATTTGATATCTTATTCATTCTTACTTGATTTTCTTGACCTTGCAAGATCTGTTTATTACATTATACCGTCATTATTTCTTTTACTAGCATACTATCGTCTTTTACATATTTAGCATGGCATGAAAAACGTAATTACTTGTTAATCACTTTAACCATTGCCTGATGATAGAGTATAATTCCTACTGAGCTTCTTGCTCACCCCTACTTCCAACCCTTTTCAGGTGTGCGAGTATTGGTACGTGCATGGGAATCAGATCGGTGTGATCGAGTGGTACCTGGACCCTAGAGTTGGAGTCTGTGTCCTTTCTATTTTCTTGAGTCTTGTTAGTTTAGTTCCTTCTTTTTGTTATCTATTTCGAAGCTTTTATTGTAAGTGGTGTTGAATACATCTTTTTAAATTAATAAAAGCTCGTATTTTCTCAATGTATGTCTAGCTTCCTTCTATTTTAATTGTGGTTATTATTTATTCCGCTCTTGTTATCGTGACTTGTCTCCTGCCACGTTCCGAGCATCGCTTCCCGCTGCTATCGGTTCGGGGCGTGACACTCTAAGTGTCTCTTCATTTGTTCAATTGAATTAGTTTCTATTCTGGTATTGTGTTTAGCTTCCGAAGTATTAATTGGGTGATATTCCTAGCAGGATACATTCACCCCCCCCTCTGTATCCAGGACTTGCACCCCAACAATTGGTATCAGAGCGGTTCTCTGATTGATCAGATCCAACGATCTGCAGAGGATCCTATTGTCCCTTGGTGCATTTCTGATTTTACTCTTTGCTGCATTAATCTGTTTGCCGATTTATTCAATGGGTTCTCCACCGGTTTTCAATGGCTCTAATTTCAACTCATGGGTTACCAGTCTCCATAACTATGTGAAATTGATGAATCCGGATCTGTGGAAGTTAATCTCACATGGTCCTCACAGACTGCCAAAGGAAAAGTCCAAATGGACTAAAAGTCACAGATCGAGAAATGAAGAGAATCAGAAGGTTTTGAAATTAATGGAAGAAGCCACTGACAAGGCTCTACATTCTTGTTTTTATGACTGCAGGTCCGCTAAAGACATTCTGGATCAGCTGAAGATAGCTCAGAGGATGAATGAGGACAGCTGCCTGATGGCTGACAAGAGCAACCATGGCAGTGAACAAGATGAATTTGAAGATGCTGTGGAGGTAAACCCTTTCGAGAATTTCACCTTAGATGACTGGGAAGATGCCTATGCTAATCTGTTACACTCCCATGAAAAACTGAGGAAGAAAAATAAAAGTCTGATAAAGAAGATAACAAATCTAGGGGATCCCATTTCTGGGACTGAAAATCTTGAAAATCCTGAAATTCTGAAAACTGAAAATGAGATACTCAGAAGACAAGTGTCGAAATTAGATGGAATTCAATTAGAACTTGATCAAGTTAAATCTGAAAACACTAAACTCAGAAATCAATGTCAAGAATCTGAACAAAAACTAATCAGTCTTGAGAATGAAAACAAATTGATCAATGAAGAGTTCGAGGCTATTAGTGTTGCGAACTTAAAATCTCAGGAAAACTTTGAAAACTGTAAATCAGAATATTCAAGTTTCCTAACTGATGTTTTGTTTGATGATGATAAACTTGAGCAGGAGAACACTAGTCTAAAGGAGGAAATTGAGAAACTAAAACAGTTGAACTCCACCATGTCAGAGAGATTGCTGACATTTGAAAAGGGAAAATATGTTGATGAAAATCAAAATGAGCTCAAATTGAAACAAGAGATTGAAACTCTTAAAAATTTGAATGATGTGATGCATCAACAGATTCTGGTCTGTGAAGAAGATATAGTCAACTATGAACATCAGATTTCTTCTCTTCAATCTGAAATAAATGATCTGAACAATTCTCTGTCAAAATTTGTAAGTGGGCAGAAAAATCTAGACAAGCTACTAGGTGTAAAAATCAACACTAGGAAGGAAGGGCTGGGCTACAACAATGCTAATAAGAAAGAGTTTCAGAGCAAGTTGATGACATCTTTTGTAAAAGCTTCAAATGTAGCCACCACTTCAAAAGATAAACAGCCCATTGTTTAGAAAACTGAAGAACAGAACAAAAATCAGAAAAAGAGTGGAAAACAGAAAATAAATAAAAAGGGTTCATTAGGGCATGTTGATCAAAGTTCACACACACATTCACATGCATCTAAAAAGAAAATGCCATGCCATTATTGTCATAAATTTGGTCATCTGATGCATGAATGTAAATTGATGGAGAAGGATGATATGACTGCTAGGAACCTTCATGATAGAAATCCTTCATTTCAGAAAAAGAAAATTGAATGTTTTCACTGTGGTAAATTAGGACACACAATTGCACAATGCTGGTTTGCAAATGATAAGAAAACGTCTCATTCATATCATGGTAAATCTCCTGCAAGCCAACATGGTCCTAATAAGAACAAATTTGTTTTTAAAGATAAGCTCATTACATGCCTTGAGTGTGGAAAGACTGGCCACAGGGCCATTGAATGCTGGCTGAGGGCTGGTGGAAGAAATTCTAGTTCATGCTTTCACTGTGGCAAGATGGGCCACATTGCCGCCCAATGTTGGCATGCTCAGGGAAGGAAGTTTAACAATAAATCTGGTAAATTCCCTGTCAATAGAAATGTTTCTGATAGAAATGAATTTGTGTTTGAAAAGAAAACACTTACATATTTTGAATGTGGGAAGCCAGGCCATAGAGCTGCTGACTGCTGGCTGGCTAATGTTGGTAAACAGAATCTTAATTCTGTTAACAGAAAATTTCATGCATATGCACATAGAACTCATACTAATCAGAATGTGCATAAATCAAATCTGAAATCTGCTGCCTCTTGCTATTATTGTGGTATATTAGGTCATTCAATGAATAATTGCCATCTGATGAGATCTGATGACCTACATGCTAAGAGGTTGTTTAGAACACCTGCCAAAGGTGTCACTATTAACCATGCAGGGCCCAAGACAGTTTGGGTACCTGCTCATGCAACATAGTGTGCTAACTTGAAGGTGTGCCTTGGAAGCTGAGGTAATAATAATAAAAAAAGGGGGGGAAAATAAACCAAGGCACCCGAGTTGATAAAACCCCATTCAGGTAAATTCTTCACATCTGTTCAAATGAAATTTATGGTTGATCTAATAAGTCATAATTTCATGCATACATGCTGTTTGTTTGGTTTGACTCCTGCATTGAGCTTTGTAGGCTTTCTTGCTTGTACTGTGAGCTGTGTGCATATATGTTAATTGCATATCATGCACTTTATAAGGGGGAGTTTGATTGATGCTTGCATAATCATGATAATCTCATTTGCTGAATGCATACATGTAGTTAGTTGCAATTGCATCTCCTTACATACAAAAAAAAAATGATTCATTGCATCTAGATATGGGGAGCATTCCTGATTCATCTCTTTACCTCTTGAACTCCTTCTGTCTAGCAATCTGATCCATTCTTGGCAAATGTATGGTTCACTTGAATTCTCTATTGTCTACACTGATGTAGCTCCATTCATTCTGTCTACTATGAATTCAATTGATAACTTGTTACTATCATACACATTTCTTCATATCTTGTCAAGACTGTCCCAAGCTAATCTGACTGAATTCTGGTCTTTAAGGCTTGCATCTGAATTGCTCAATTCTCTCAACTATTGGTATCTGAATTGCTCTCTGCTAATTTCTCTTGACTATGTCATTGATTCAGCCGAATGAGGAAAGATTTAATCAGTGCACCCTAGGCATACATCAGACATTTTGAAAAAAAGAATCTTCTATTATACTGGCTTAAGAATGTTTTGATAAATCAAATTGATTTAAGCCTAATGTATTTTCTAAGTTTTGATGTAAAAAACTTGAAAAATATCTGAATCATCATGCTTAATAAGTCTTAACCAATTGCCTCATGAATTTCATGCAAAACTTTCTGAAATCTGAAATTTTAAAAGACATGGCTTTCTTTGGTTAAGATACATGTAGAAAGTATTATTCTTAATCATTTCAAGTGTACTGAGCTTTGTTTGAAGAATCTGAAAATAGTTAAAATTTAAAGCTAGAGCAATGACTGTGGTCACAGAGAAACTGGGTTTTCTATCAATGAAATAGAGTAAGCCCATGTCATGAAGTCCCATAGTTACCTCTTTTCAATATGTTTGAAAGTCTAGCAGAGCAATGGCATGGAGGTGTTGAGTTACTGGGGATTCTGGCCTCTGATCAAGGTGTCTCCTCATGTAAAAAGATACTCCACTGCTAACTCTATTCTCTTTAAGAGGCAATACGGTTGTCACATTGAGTAACTGGATCACTTCACCTAAAACGTGTTGTGCCTCATGTAAAAAGGTGTTGACTGAACCAAACTTGCTCAGGAAAAATAAGTGCTGCTCAATTGGTGTCAGAAAATTCTGAAAATCTAAAGACAAGCTCAGTCTCATTTATTTCTGTTTAATCTCAATATGATCTTGTGTATTTTCCATAGGAGTGACTGAATTTAAATAAGTAAGATGGAAGGAGGTTAAACATGAATATCAAATGAGTTGTTGGTTCACCTTTATTAATAGGTGTTTCAGATATGAGTATTGAATTTCCGTGATAAACTTTGAATACATCTCTCTTAAATCATGATGGTCAGTTTAAACTCATTCATAATCTATTATAATTGAAGAATCTGAAATTCGTTTACAAAGATTTATGAATTTGGTGTGCTAATGAAAATCTGTCTTCCTCATTTATTCACTGTGAATACAGTTTGTGTCTTGCTGATAGATGCTCATCACTTCACTATATCAATTGGCTTCACTCCATCATCTAATCAGGGGGAGCTTTCCTGTCTTGCTGGGTGTCTTTCTTAAAGGGGGAAATCTAGTCAGCATTCTTGAGTGTCCCTGTGTTTTTGATATTCTCCCTTCATCTCAATTGGTTTCAACCTTCAAAACGTTTCTGATCATATTGCCCTCTATCAATGTGTTTTGATTGACATTGGTTCTCTCTTATGTAACGCATAACTCTCAGAATTTTCTTTGGATAACCAGAGTTCATCCTTGTAGATTTCTATTGTATCATGGATCATAAGGGTAGAATTCTCTGGTCTGTTTGAGAGACTATATGCATAAGGAGACAATGTGCTAAATTGTCTGATCATGTTGTTTGTCTGCATTAGCTCTATATCTTCTACCATGTCAAAGGGGGAGTATTGTTGCATATGCATGACTGCATAAGTTGTTTGACTAAGGGGGAGAATTGTTTTAATTGCTTCTGATATTGTGTTGTCATCTTCTGCTGAACTATCTTGAGTGTCTAATATGACATCACTAGGTTATCAAAGTATTGTTTTTCTTTTTGATGAAGTCAAAGGGGGAGAATACTTTGATGAGTCTAGTCTGAATACTCCTAGTCTGAATACTCCACTTATTTCATTCATAAGACTCATAGTATTGCCATCATCAAAAAGGGGGAGATTGTTGTGTCCCTGTGATTTTGATGATAGCAAACACTATAAGTCATTTGAATGCATACAAGTCTGTTTGTGGTGCAGATGAATGGTTCATTGAAAATCTTATCTGAATTATTGCAGCATTTTAGATATGGCTGTGTGTAGTGTGCATTGGTGCATTTCATAATTGTTCATGTATTTCATAAATTGCATTTTATGTGGATTGTTTGATGTTAGTCTGTACAAATGGGTGTTGCTGTCATACCCTTTCAGCATAGTCTATACATCATTCATCAGTCATCAATTCTGCACATTCAAGTTTGCATGTCCATACACTACACTGTAGATGCTCATAAAGTCTATACATCGCATGGCACAGCATGCGTCCAAGTCTGAATATTGCATTCGCCAAGTCTGTACATCCCATGCTCAAAGCTAAGTCTGTACATTGGGATTTGAACACACAAAGTCTGAACAGCTTGCATTGTCCTGTAGCTTGCATCGTTTCACAAGTCTATACAACAGTTAGCATTGCATTTTATTCATGAAGTCCATACATTCACTGAAGCTTGCTTAGCTGAAGTGTGTACATTGCATTGCATGACTTGAAGTTTGTACATCGCATGTGTGCTTCATGCTAAGTCTATACAGACTTCAGTGCATTCTCTTTGTGTCTCACATATCAAAGTCTATACAGTCTGCATCGCATGCACTTTAAATATGTCAAGTCTGTACAATGGTCTTGGCATATGCATTCATTAAGTCTATACGCTGGAAGACGAAGTCTATACAGCGTCTCACGTTGCATCCAGCAAGTCTGTACAGTGAGCGTTTCATTGGTGAAGTCTGTACACTCACCAGTTGAACATCAAAGTCCATACATTGCATAATGTTCGTCAAGTCCATACATTGCACTGTAGATGCATCGAAGGGAAGTATGCACATTGGGCTGTTCATATGAAGTCTGTAGGTTGGAAGTGTGTACAGTGTTCAGTTTCCTTCTCATAAAGTCCATACATCGACTGTCTTGCTTTAGCTTAAGTCTGTACAGAGTCAGCGTCTCGTTGACCGTCTTCTTCTGTCTTCGTGTTGATTTTACTTCGTGCATTCTTCTCTAAATTCAAGCTTTAAGTGTCTCAAGTCGAGTCTGACTATGTTGTCTCCATGTCGTCCGTAGTTCGAGTCGTTTCTTTGTTATTTCTGTCTTCGTGTTGCTTTTCCTAGACCTCGTGTCTTTCTTGTTTTGTAACCACATTTCGTGTCGGTTTCTATTTTCGTCTTCGAGTTGTTGTCAGCCCGTGTCATCCTCGTCTTCGAGTCATTCGTACGTTCGAGCAACTTAGTACTCGAGTTATTTTCGTGTGCATTCAAGTCTTTTTAGTAAAGTGTCATTTCACCTCGTGTCGTTCTCTTTGTAGTATTTGTTTTGTCACCCTTGAACCTTGTGTCGTTCTCTTTGTAGTGTTTATTTTGTCACCACTGTATCTCGTGTCGTTCTCAGTATAGTGCACCTCTTGTTGTTCCTACATACCTCGTGCAGTTTCAGCTTGAGTGTCAACCGACTTATTTCAGGCATATATATATAGAGAGAGAGAGAACCTTGAGTATTAATGGTTTTAATCACTTTGCAGAAGAAGAAGAAGGATTCTGGTTACAGGATCAAATCCGAACCAGGTTGCTCTATTGTAAGAGTGGGCACGTGATACGAGACTGGCATCTGGCACATGATCCTAGATGCAGAGAGCCTCCACGTGGACTGAAGCATTTGGGCGGGAATCGTGGAGAGCACACGTCGCCCTAATATGCTGCTGCTATATATATATGTGTCTTCTACCATTGAAGAAGGGTGAGCAAGGGCAGAGAGTGACAAAAGAAGAAGCAGCCAGAGCTAAGAGAAGAAGTGCAGAAGAGAAAGAAGAGATATAGAAAGGTGAGAGCCAGATAGTGAGAGCAGAAGAAGAAAAAGAATAAGAGACAGTGTGATAGAGAGAGTGAGAAGAAGGAGAAAGCAGAAGCAGTGAGAAGAAGAAGAAGAAAGAAGAAGAAGTGCAGAAGAGAAAGAAGAGATAGAGAAAGGTGAGAGCCAGATAGTGAGAGCAGAAGAAGAAAAAGAAAGAGAGACAGTGTGATAGAGAGAGTGAGAAGAAGGAGAAAGCAGAAGTAATGAGAAGAAGAAGAAGAAATAAGAAGAAGAAGAAAAGAGAGTTAGTGTTGGGAGGAAGAGAGAAGCAGAAGAAGAAGCTCCTGCTGGACCGTGGATCAAATCCAGGCCAGCCAGCTCCTGCGAGAGCCATATTTGTTTTTATCTTTTCAGCTTTCTGTTGCTGGTTTTGTTTTTTCCTTTGAACTATTGACTTGCTGTTCTTCCGATCCTCTAGTGTGAGATCGGGTTCCCTCCGGTGTAGAGGAAGAGAGACTTGCGTCTCTGGTTGCCTTTGACCTGGTGTCATTGGTTGTTTCCCTCCGGTTGGAAAGAAGAGAGGTCCGAGACCTCTAGTTTGCAAGTGACTTGGTGTCACTTGTGTTTCCCTCTGGGGTTCAGAGGAAGAGAGACTTGGGTCTCTAGGTTCCCCTCCGGTTTGGAGGAAGGGAGGTTTGGTCCTCCGATTTTGGGCTTGTGGGTAGCAAGTCCAGGAGTTCCCTCCGGGTCTGGAGGAAGAGAGACCGTGTGTCTCTAGTTTCCGAGTGACTAGGAGTCACTTGGGGTTTCCCTCCGGTTGGGAGGAAGAGGGGAGGTTGTTCCCTTGGTCAAGCTGTTTAGCAGCAGTTATTGCAGACTGAGTCTGCTGTGCTAGTGTTACTAGTGGAAACCTCACTCTGGTTGGGAGTGAGGGGTGGATGTAGGTCTTTGGACCGAACCACCTAAAAAATCTCTTGAGCAGTGGTTTATTTGTGTGTTTTGCTTCCGCTAGATGATTGATTAGGAGCGCTCTAAGTGTCTCTTCATTTGTTCAATTGAATTAGTTTCTATTCTGGTATTGTGTTTAGCTTCCGAAGTTTTAATTGGGTGATATTCCTAGCCGGATACATTCACCCCCCCCTCTGTATCCAGGACTTGCACCCCAACATCTAAAGTATATACATTTGTTGTTATATGACTGAACTAACTAATTCGTTTCATTTCGTTTTGTATCTGTCTGTAGGTGACTCAGGTTAATGACTGGGCACGTGAACTGAGGATGATGCCTAGCACGTGATCCGAGGTGCTCTCTGGGCAGGAACCTGAAGGACACACGCCCTAGCACCTGCTGAAGCTGATATAAATAGAAGCCTTCGTCCACTGAAGTGAGATAACCAGAATAGAAGAGGGCTGATCGAGACTGTGAGAAGAGAAAGAAGAAGAAGAGGAGTGAAGATGGAGAGTGAGAGCAGCAGAAGAAAAAGAGAAAGAGAGAGCTCGTGAGGATTGGAAGAAAAGAGAAAGACAGTGAGAGTGAAAAGGAGATCAGAGAAGAGAAAGATTGTGTGAGCTGAGAAGAAGAAAGAAGAGGAAGAAAGGAAGAGAGGAGAGAGTCCTATTGAAGATCTGTTCAGTCTGTTCGTGGATCAAATCCAGAACGACTATGCTCATTGAGAGCTATATTTCTTGTGTTTCATTTCTAGCTTTTGTCGCTGTGCTTTTTATGTTTTCTTATTTTTTCCTTTTGTTACTCAGGCTACTATTGTTCTTCCGATTCTCAGTAGTGAGGTCGGGTTCCTCCTGTGGACTCATGAGAAGGGAGATCTGAACTCCGGTTCTGGGCTTGTGGGTTGCAAGTCCAGGGGTCCCTCCTGGTCTGGAGGAAGAGAGGTCTGCGACCGCTAGTTTGCTGGTGACGGGGAGTCACTGGTGTGTTCCCTCCTGGTCTGGAGAAAGAGAGACTGTGTGTCTCTGGTTTCCAAGTGGCTGGGAGTCACTTGGGGTGTCCCTCCGGTTGGGAGGAAGAGGGGAGGTTGTTCCCCTGGTCAAGCTGTGTGGCAACAACTTGTTTGCAGACTGAGTCTGCTTTCTAGCTTGTGCTAGTGGAAGCCTCACTCCGGTTGGGAGTGAGGGGTGGACGTAGGTCTTTGTGACCGAACCACCTAAAAAATCTCTTGAGCAGTGGTTTGTCTGTGTGTTTGCTTCCACTAGATGATTGCTTAGGCGCTCTCCATGTGTTTGCTCATGAGTTTAATTGAATTAGTTTTATTCTGTGATTGCGTCTAGCATCTGTGTTTTAATTTGGGCATTATTTCTGAAGGGGATACATTCACCCCCCTCTGTATCCGGGCATAGCACCCTATCATCCAGAACTGAGTTCCGGCCTCGATGTTATCCAGTCCGACTTCACATCTTAACCGGTACACTTTGAAGTCCCTAATGTACTCGGACACGGACAGGTTGCCTTGGTCGGGCCTGAAGTATGGGTTAACCATAGTTGGCAAAAGATGGGAACGGATCCCTAGGAATGGTCATGCAAGGCCATTTTTTTTGTTTTATAATCAAAATGTTATGCCAACTAATGCAAGCACCTAGACACAACTTAGAATGCGATGCAAATGCAAAGTTGAAATGAGACTCGACTACACACCTAGACACGACCAAGATTTAGTACGTGGCGGAGTTAATCGATCCGAAGATCACTCGTGCAAGTGAATCACCTCTCCGATAGGCGTAACCTAACGGGCGGGTGACACCTTTTTATATACCGAACAATGGTATGCGGATGCAACCTTAGACCGACTTAGACGATGACTAGACGTAAATGACACTTTTTTTTATTTTTGACCAAAAACTACCCTAGACTCAACTGGCTCTCTGATACCAAATTGATGCGGGACGGACATGCGACCTGGGACTCTAGCTCACGATTGTCCCTCTGCGAGGGAAACGCTGGACCGTGCGTGGTTGAGAAACCGGCAGTGAGTCTCGGGTATCGGCCTTTTCGCGTTAACTCGGATTGAGTCACGGGACGGGTTACACTCACTCACTCGCAGCGGCGATAAAAATGATACAACGGGCTAATAACCTATCACATGCAGCGGCATATACGAATAAATACAAGTAAAGCAAAGCCGAGTAAGAGAGCGAACACGATACCTCCACGCTCCGGGCGTGGGGAAGACGATCCCGGCAAGTTACGGTAACTCCCGGTAACAACAGTAAAAAGTTAATTACAACCGTGAATTTTATTGCCCACTCCACGCAGGGAGGTAAAGGGCTAAAAGTGGGGCCCGGGAGGACCGACCCTGGGTTGACGGGCAGCAATCTGGAGGTGCGTACGGCACGAACTCGGCCTGCTGGTCCGACTCGATCCTGCGCTGACTCGGTTCTGACTCGCTGGACAGCAAGGCGCGGATTCCAAAGGAATGATGCCGTCCTGAGGTCTTCTGAAGACGTCGCTTGGCTGGGACGATGGCGGGATGTCCCTGATCGACTCCCTGAAGTGGCGGTTCCAGAAGTTGACTTTTGATAATTTTGCACGAATTATTCTTAGACTGCAATTTCAGACCTACACAGGGAACAGATCTGCACACCTTGACCGAAAGAATTATGGTGCTCAGATCCAGAGGCCGATCGAGGCGTGGCTGTTACCGTTGGAAAGAGCACTCACAGAACTAAAACATAAACTTTTCACAGCTCCATCCACCAAACGGATTGAAGATGAGATTGACTGTAACACTATTTTTTTTTCTAACCCGGACTGACAGACACACAGGGCAGACTATGTTTTTCCTGGGACTGACCTTTACCCGAAGGGAAAATGATTTTTACAGGGACTACAAAATTTATGGGAGGTTGGGGGGAACGTGAGGAACACTGAGGAATTTTTGTGGATTTTCTGAAATTTTCTAATGGGGTGGGAAAATTACAACAACGTGACTCTGTCCCGTAGATCTACAAAATGGCAGATTATAGGGGGAAGAACAATAAATGTGAGAAAAATACCAAATGACTTCCAAATGACACGAAATTGGAACTGGAGGTTAAGGGAGATGGACAGAACAAACTCTGAAAATTATCGCTCGAATAGACAACCAGAAGAAAAGATAAAATTTTGTAGGTGAGGTTCTATCCTGATGGAGATAGAACTCCGACGATGGTGGCGGCGACGCGACGGCGGCGGCAGAAATGGAACTCAGAGGGGCTAAGGAGAATATAGAAGGGCATCACACCCAAGATTTAGCAGAAATTCATCTGCAAGAGTGATGCAGGACGGACATAGGGACCGACTCTAAGTGATATGGACCTCGGACTCTAAATGCATACACGACCAGCAACATACGAGCATGAGAGACACTAGGCCCGACACTAAGAGCTCCTATGGGCTATACGTCGCTAACAGAAATGCAAGCTCACTCGTCGTCCCAAGCGAGGGAAACATGGATCGTGCACGGTTGAAGAACCGGGAGAGTTAAGGGTAGTCCGACTCACTTCCGTGCTCGGATCGAGCCACGGGACGGGTCACTCTCTCGCTCACAGCAGTGACATGGACTCACAGGCTAGAATCCTACGCTCCCACAGCGGCATACGACCATATACTAAACTAGCAAATGAATGCCAAGGAGTTAAGACCGTTACCTCCACGCTCCCGGCGTGGGGAAGACAACCCCGGCCAAATCCGGACTCCCAGTTAACAAAGTTTTACCGTGGTACAAAAATTTGACCCACTCTACGTAGGGAGGTAATAGGTCACATCTGGGGCCCGGGAGTCACGGGAATTGGGTTGACGGGCAGCATCTTGATGTCGCTCGGGCGGTGCAGAATCCGCGTTTGGTGCTGTCCGGACGGCGCGATCTACAGGTTCATGGGGCCCACGGACCGCTCTGTCCTCCGGGTCTGATGGGGTGGGTCCCGCTGTGATGGAGACCACTGGTGGCGTGCCTCCCTGGAAGGCAGTCGGGCGGGAACGCCGGTCGGAGGCCGGGTGGCTCCAATCTTCAAGACTTGGAGTTGCTACCCACCGATCTACATGTTCTGTTTTCAAGCGTGCGATCCGGCGAGATATGCTACTTGGATCACTCCCGACGTCGGATCGACGCACAAGAGGTATCGTTGGAAAGCTCTCTCGAAGCCCTTCGACCCTATGGGACTCAGAAAAATTCACCGGAGCTGTGCTTGTGATGGGCAATTTTAGAACCGGCATGTTCTTAGTCTCAGATCTGACTGGGCAGAAACTGAGTTTCCTGAGAGTTGGCGTTGACCGCAGGGTAGACCTCTGATTCAGATCTCGAGCTCTTCATAAAAATTGTTGAGGGGAGAGAGAGGAAAACGGCAATAAGTCTTATGACTGATTTGGTGGAGATTTGGATGGGGAAAGCTATTTTATACTGTTGGGTGGTCGGATCTGGACAGGGGCAGACAGAACTGACTGGGATCTCGAGGCAAAAATTCATGGATGGAATGTTGGACAGAACATCCAATAAAATTATGAGCTCTAGAAAAAATCAAAAGGTGGGTCGAAGATGGGAAGTTCATGGTTGCTGTCACAATAGACAGAAACCTGGCAGATCTAGAAGGGATAGATGGACGAAAATGGAAAAATGGAAATCGGAAACTAGAGGCCAAACCAATTTTTATGGAATATGGGGGAGACCTCTCGAACTCACCCTGAAAGTTTGAGCTCAAGAAGATCTCGGAGCTGAGAGCTAAAATTCGTGGAAGGGCTTGCTGTTGGATGAAGACTGAATTCCGATACGGCGACGGTGGCGGTGCGACGGCGGCTCGATGGCGACAGCGGTGATAGATCTGAGCTTCCCACTCAGAAGAGGCTTGAATAAGAGGCTTCACACCTCTGGAGGCAGCCTTCACGGCTGCAAGAAGGGGGAGAAGAGAGGAGGGGTGCGCACCACTCAAGGAGGCTCCAAGAATTTTAGCAATTTTTTGGCATTAATTGTGATAGAAATGAAAATTACAACATTTTATATGACTTGACCTCCCATGGCAAATGACCTTCCATGCCCTCAGATTTGGGGTTGGGAGGGGCAATTAGGGGAAGCCAAATCCCATTTTTAACACATGTGGTCAATGGAAGGAAAGAAAAATAAAAAAACTAGCCTAATACTTCCAAAAGAGGGGGCACCCCCTTCATGGGCCTAACTTGGGCCAAGTTGGTCCAAGGCCATCAAAGGCCATCCACAAGCCGAAGAGAGCCTATAGACCTTTCCAACCTAGGTGGCCCATGAGGAGGGGAAGCCCAATTGGCCCTTAAGTGAATTAAGGACCCATTATGAAGCTTAATGGTCCAATATGGCCACCCCCTTAATGAACTCTAAAGGGGCTTAATCCAAATGGCTTATTAAGAGCCTTACAAAGAGCCCAAAATGAAAGTCCAAGTAAAACACACATTACAAGCCCAAATACAATCCAAATAAATGCTAAAAAAGTGTCCAAACTCATGGCGGAGACTCTAGACTATCTCTGAGCCAAAGAGAAGCTGGTGTAGCTCGAGTGGTGCTCCGCGTACGGTACTGATGGCTCGCCGGTTCGTGCTTCTCGCTCGCTCTGGTGTCCGCACCAATTCTCCCCGGGTGGGAGAAACTCGACCCTGTCGAGTAAGGGTCTGCATCGCTCTGGTAGCACTCCAGTAGGTCCGGATCTATCCGCTGCAACTCTCCACGGGTGATCCAAGTATCCTCGGTGGCGAGTCGCCCTCTCCATCGCACTAGGTAGCACGGGTAAGATCCACTCCTGGTAACTATCACCTGCTCATCCAGTATATGATCGAGATGCTCTCGCGGCCGTGGAAAGGGGGCTGAAGGTGGACACTCAGGTGTGAGATCACTCTCAATGGGAGGAGATGGCTCGAAAAGCTCACTAGAGATCACCGTTGGGTCCCTATATACAACTAGATCCGACACATTGAAAGTTGAGCTTATACCATATTCCTCGGACAGGTCCACAACATACGCATTGGATCCAATGCGTTTCAACACTTTAAATGGACCGGCTCCGCGAGCTTGCAATTTCTTTACGGTTCCAGCGGGAAACCGTTCAGGTCTTACCCTGATCATGACATATTCACCCTCTTGGAACTCACGGTGGTGTCGATGGGCATCGGCTAACTCCTTATACCGTGCATTGCTGGCCTCAATGTGATGACGGATGTCGTCATGCAAACTCCTAACATGCCTAGCAAAAGACCCGGCAGACTCAGACGCTCGTGCATGAATGGGCATGGGAACAAGATCCACTGGCTTCCTAGGCCTACGACCTGTGACAATATCGAATGGACTCATACCGGTAGACCTGTTAACTGAATCATTATATGCAAATTCTATCAATGGTAATATGAGATCCCAATCACCTAGACGATCCCTGACAAGACACCTCAAAAGGTCACCCAGACTCCTATTGACCACCTCGGTCTGACCATCTGTCTGGGGATGATATGCAGTGGAAAACTTGAGGTGAGTACCCACCATATGCCATAGTGTCTTCTAAAAACAACTGGTGAATCTAACATCACGGTCAGACACTATGCTATGAGGCAACCAGAACTTACACACCACATGAGTAAGGAACATGCGGGCTACCCTCGAAGCATCTGAAGTCTTCGAGCAGGGAATAAAAAGGGCCATCTTCGAGAATCGGTCAACAACCACATAGACCGAATCATGCTTCCTGGAGATACGTGACAATCCCAATACAAAATCCATGCTAACATCCTGCCACGGGGCATCAGGCACGGGAAGAGGTGTATAAAGGTTCGAGCTTTGCTTCTTCATTTTGGCCGTAGCACATGTACGGCACTGAGCCACAATATGAGCAACATCACGCTTCAAGCTCGACCAATAAAATCTATGCTCAACTGCCTCGATGTTGGGTTCGATGCAGGTATTCAGAGGGGGGTGAATGAATATAGCCCTTTTAAAAAATTCACCCAAATTAAAAACTTATGCTCACAAGATAGATTTAGACAATCTAAAAATCTAATTGAATTCTCATATAAGCCACTAAGCAGAAAAGTATGGAATCTCAATATCACACTCAAGCATATAATGGGCACAGTTCGCTTAACTAGACAAACTTGAAGTCTAATAAGCGATGTCAGAAATAAACAAACACTCATTGTGCAATCAAAATAAGATTTCGCTCACTTGATAACTGGAATGCTAACAAGATAAATTAGACACTCATCTACTGAACCTATGATCAAACACATGGAGTGCCCCTATGCAATCATCTAGCGGAAGCAAACAGATAGAAACATCAAACCACTGCACGAGGGGTTTTTAGGTGGTTCGGTCCAGCAGACCTACATCCACCCCACACTCAACCTGAGTGTGGCTTCCTGCTGAATGATTTAAGGCACAAGCTCCTTTGATTTGATACAGTCTACAGTTTAGACTTGCGTAGGTTCGTTCTATATATATCTGCAATTATTTTGAATTCTGCATCTCTGATTGCTTAAGATTTAGTTTGAGCGAAATTTTTAAAGGACATATTCATTCACCCCCCCCCTCTAAATACTTGCACCGAACCCAACACTTGGTATCAGAGCAGGTCTCTGATCTATCAGATCTAACAATCTGCAGAGGATCCTACTAGTGTTTGGTGCATTTCAGAGTGTGCCTTCTATGCTCGTTATTTAGTTTCACTGAGTTAGTGCTTTGCCGTGCTTATCTGGTTGTGGTGTTTTCTTGTCGATTGCTTTGTGCTTTGAGTCTGCTTGTTATTTGCTTTTATGGCTAATCCTCCGATATTGTAGCAACCCTAATAAATGAATAATTGAAATGAATTAAAATATATATATTACAGAAGTAATATATATAAAAGGAATAGGGTTAATTGGACGAAATAAAACAAATTAAAAATAACGCCTCTTATTAAGGCGTTAATTTATAAAGAAACGCCTCTATCCATGGCGTGAATAAAGAAAGGACGCCCACACCTACGGTCGTCAGTTCTCACGCGACCAAATGGGTAAGTAAAAGAAACGCCTCTATCTTGGGCGTGTTTTAAAACACGAAACGCCCTTTTTCAAGGCGCTTTTTAAGAAACGCCCTTATGCAAGGCGTTAATTAAAGAATACACGCCCTGACCAAAGGCGTTAATTCAGTTCGTGACTCGTTCGAACCCAGAGCTTATCCAGGGAAAGATTAACCTAATCTAGTAAGTGTCTAATAGAGTAAGGACTCTATTAGGGATATACTACCCTCACACCATCACTAACTCTAATAGGACTTCCAAAGTCTTATAAATAAACCTGTTCGGCCAACCCTAAATCTATTTGGACGAACTACTGCTGCACGGTACGTGAAGAACAAACTGTTCTTCTTATTCCCTTTTGTTTTTCTTGCTTCAGATTATATGAAGAATAATTAGTTTTCTTCTTGTTCAGGAAACTCTGCTACTGCCGTCGAAGAATAGGTAATATTCTTCTATCTTTGTCCTTAAACGTCGATTATAACTATGAAGATTATTAATATCTTCATCTTCCCTCTTTTTCTCTTCCTCTACAGGTTCTGTAGCGTGAAGATCTTTGAAGAACATTTGTTCTTCTTCCGGCTGCTGCTGCTGTTGCGGATTTTCGTTGCAACAGAGCTCATCTTCTATCTCATCCTTCACGTTCCATTAAAGGTAGGTTTTCTCAAGTTATTGTAGCCCAAATGAAATTAATGCAAGATATATATATATATAAGCATGTCATGCATACGGTTATTATAGTTTCCATGCGTTTTCTGCAATATTTTGAAAGAGACGCCCCTGTCAAGGGCGCTAATTCACATGAAACGACTTTTCCCAGGTCGTTAATTTCATGTTTAACGCCCCGTACTCAGGCGTTAATTTCTTTAAAACCGTTAATCACCCACCTTAAGAATTGATTATCTATGAAATCATGATTATAAAATAATGCATGATCCTCTGTCTTCAACCTGCTAACTTTACTGTCATGATATTACATTCGTTCCTCTGTTATCCTGAAGTTGTTACTGTCCTTAAAGTTTCTGAAGGAACTTGAATTAACGACTTGGTCAAAGTCGTTTTCCACATATTAACGCCCCCTCATAGGGCGTGAATCTGAAAGGTAACGCCCCTTCCTAGGGCGTGTATTGGTTAAAATCCTGAAATTTATATATTCTGAAAAATAGAATTAAATAGTAACGCCCCTGCCCAGGGCGCGTTTTTGATAATTCCTGAAAATTAATTGTATTCTGTCAAATATGTAAACAATAAGACGCCTTCTGGTGTAGTCGTCAGATCTTGAAGAAACGACCCTGACCAAGGCGTGTTTTAGACAATTCATGAAATTATTGATATTCTGTCAAATATATAAATAAGGAGACGCCTGCTACTGTAGTCGTCAACTCTTGAAGAAACGCCCCTTCCCAAGGCGCGTTTTAGATAAATTATTGAATTATTGAAAATTCTGCAAAACGGACCATATGTAAACGCCCTTCTGTTAGGCGTTAATTACTTGAGAAACGACTTGACCTAAGTCGTTATTTTACTATAAACTGATTTTCATCTGATTTGCTAACCGATGGTTTTATATATTATAATATATATGTATATCGGCACTATTCTCCACTCCGTGAGTATAGTCCCATGTTTTCATGTTGATTTACCGATCACACTCAACTCTCATTGACATACAAGCTCTCCATTGGACATTCCGTTCCTTTGGACTAGCGAGTTAGTCATAGAGACCTCCGTAAGACTCCTCGTAGCCTTGGATTCCCTCAAGGTCGACTGAGCTGGTTGTACCCTAAAAACCCATTACACGATCCTTGCCATGTCAATCTAAAGAAACATGGTATACCGGCCCTTATGATTATACAAAGAGTATATCATAAGAAATTCTTGATGGGATGATGATATCATGCCATATCGTGTCATTCTTGTAAACCCCAATTCTATGATAAGAATGAGGGTATCTTGCTTGATCTAATGTTCATGTGGACCTCAATTCTATATAAAGAATGTCCATATTGATTTGTCATGGTACCTAAGTTAAGGGAACCATATTCTACCTAGTTTTATCGACATCGTGATTATACCGTTATTATCACCATTCTATGTCCTTTGTCATATTTTGGACTCTATTCTATCAAAGTTGTCATACGTGTCTACAAGCTTGATTATTGAAATTCTATATTGGCTATATAAACAAGAGTGGATGTCAAAACACATGATAAATGCCTGCGCATATAGGGCCCGATCTGGTCCTGGGAGGAGCACCCGAAAGTACTTGTGCCCATGGGAGTTAAAATGATAAGGTATCTGGCATTATACCGAGTACTTGACTTGCTTGATTGGACATTCCACACACATCTTGTACTTGAATCGTACTTGACTTTACATGAAATGCGTGGCCCGAAAAAGGGTAATTTACTTGCTTGATACATGATAGCCAAAGTTCTTGACATGACTTGTTAATTGTACTTGCTTGAATATCTTGAATACACTTGTTATCTTGCTGGAAGTTCATGATTAAGTTCATCGATATTACCTTCTCTCTATCTTGTCGTTTTATGCTAGCATGCATAGCTTTATTGCATTCATGAAAGATGTAATTACTTAAACCCCTTGCTAGTACTTGAGATATAATTTCCTACTGAGCGTTCGCTCATTCCGTTTGTCCCTTTTTACTTTTCAGGTAAGTCCGACGACGATGGAAGTCAATCGGATGGGAATGGTCAAGAGTGAAAGTGATAGAGCTTCTACAAGTGTCGTCTAGTCTTTTCTATAGTTTCTTGAGTCAAATATGTATTCTTTTCCTTTTTATTAAACAGAGTATTGGATTTGTAATAGTCTATCCATTATGAAATAAAGGATTGGGTTATCTTGCTATTTTGCGCATCTCTGTCTTTGTGTCGAATACACGACCACTCTGATTGACATGATTGATATAGACACGTCGCGCATCTCCGGGTATCTTCCGCGCTCGGGGCGTGACAGTCTTTGTGGTATCAGAGCCTAAGGTATTCAATTCCTAGGAAACCCAAGTCCAAGGATAGGTTTCAAAACCTTTAACCAAGTGAGAGTGGGTAGAACCAAGGGTTAAATGATCATTGAGTCCTTTATAAGATCATAGTGATATAATACTAACATAGCTATTGTAATTGTAGGATAATGGCTGCCGAACGTGCTCAATGGCGCAACATGCAGCGTACCCTTCAAGGGATGACCCAAGTGCTACAACAGGTAGCACAAGGTGGTGCTCCACGAGCTGGAAGCTTACACCAAGCATTCAAGAATATGAATCCCCCGAAGTTCATGGGATCGACCGATCCAGACGATGCCGAGCATTGGGTTCGGGAGATTGAACGTATATTCCGTGTTATGCAATGCACGGATCAGGACAAAGTCTTATTAGCTACTTTCCAGTTAGAAAAGGATGCTAGATGCTGGTGGGAGTCGATTGAAGCTACTATTGACCCAACTCAAGTTACATGGGGTGAATTCGTTGAATATTTCAACGCCAAATATTTCTCTGATAGGGTCCAGGAAAAGAAGGCCGCCGAATTTGCCGCATTAAAGCAAAGATCTTTATCGGTGGCTGATTATGAAGCACAGTTCTCTAGACTGTCTAGATATGCTAAGCATTTAATTAGCACGGAAAAGATGAAAGCCCGTAGATTTCTTAATGGGCTTAGGCCCCACTACATTACTCAACTGGCGCCTATGGATATTCAAGTTTATACTGAAATAGTGCGCCGAGCTCAGTTGCTTGAAGATGCCACGGAACTATCTGATAGGATCCGTGGGAAAGACAAAAAGGAGCAAGTCACAAGTTCGGGTTCTTTTAAACCCAACTTTAAGAAGAGGCCCAATAATGGAGGTTCTTCCTCTCAAGATCAGAAGTTCAAGAAATCCAAGCCTTTCTCTATCACCACTACACCTTCAAACGTAGTATGCAAGCATTGTGACAAGGCTGGTCACAAAACAGAAGAATGCTGGAGGAAATTAGGAGCATGTCTCCGTTGTGGGAGTCGTGAACATCGGATTCCCGATTGTCCATTAATGAATGACCAAGACGGTGAGGGTAAACGCCCAGTGACAAGGAACGCGCGTCTTCATGCAATCCAAGAGACCGAACCAGAAGAAGAAGGCGGATTGGTGGAAGGTACATTAAAAATTTGTTCCAAATATGCACATGTCTTATTTGATACGGGTGCATCGCATTCCATTATTTCCAAGAAGTTTGCTGACCCATTACCTCTAGAACCAGAATGGATGAAGTTAATATTGTCTACTCCTCTCGGAAACGAGACGGATATCACACATCATTACCAAAACTGTGAGGTATTGGTTCGAGGAAAGAATTTTCCTATTGATCTTATCTGCTTAGATCTAAAAGAGTATGATGTTATACTAGGAGCAGATTGGTTATCCAAATACCAGGCAACGGTTGATTTCCGTGATAGCAAGATTGTTTTCAAGGAATTTCTGGAACTGACTTATACTAGTCCTAAGAGTCGAAGCAAATCCCCTCTTATTTCGGCTCTTCGAGCAAGCAAGCTCGTCAAGAAAGGATGTGTATCCTTCCTTGCTTTTGTCACTATTAAAGAAGCTAAGGAAACCAAGATAGAAGACGTTCAAGTAGTACGAGAATTCCCAGACGTATTTCCAGAAGATTTGCCGGGATTACCCCCTCAAAGAGAAGTGGCCTTCACCATTGACTTAGTCCCTGGTGCTGGTCCTGTTTCAAAGGCACCATATAGAATGTCCCCTGCTGAACTCAAGGAGTTGAAGGAGCAGTTGATGGAACTAATCCGAAAAGGGTTTATTAGACCAAGTACTTCCCCGTGGGGAGCACCAGTCTTATTTGTAAAGAAGAAGGATGGATCCATGAGATTGTGTATCGACTATCGACAGTTGAATCATCTTACTATCAAGAACAAGTATCCACTGCCGAGAATCGATGAGTTATTTGATCAGATTTCAGGATCCAAATATTTCTCCAAGATTGATCTCAGGTCGGGATATCATCAATTAAGAATCAAGGATGATGACATTCACAAGACCGCATTCAGAAGCAGGTATGGCCATTACGAATTTGTTGTTATGCCTTTTGGACTAACAAATGCCCCTGCTGCCTTTATGCAGTTAATGAATAGCATATTCAGGCCTTACTTGGATCAATTCATAGTAGTCTTCATTGATGATATATTGATATATTCTAAGACTAAGGAAGAACATGAAGAGCATTTGAGGATTGCATTGCAAGTCCTGAGGACAAATCAATTATATGCTAAACTCAGCAAATGCGAGTTCTGGCTTGAAGAAGTGGCTTTTCTCGGACATGTCATATCCAAGGGCGGTTTATCTGTAGATCCGTCAAAGGTTGAAGCTGTAAGAAACTGGGAAAGACCCACTAATGCAAGCGAGATCAGAAGTTTCTTAGGTCTTGCAGGCTATTATCGGCGATTCATCAAAGATTTCTCTAAGATCGCCGTGCCCCTTACAAGGTTAACTCGCAAGGAGATCCGATACGAATGGAGTGAGGAATGTGAAAGAAGTTTTCAAACTCTCAAGGATCATCTCACCACAGCTCCGGTCTTAGCTCTACCGATAGAAGGAGAGAAATTCGAGGTCTACACTGATGCTTCTGGCATTGGCCTCGGATGTGTCCTAATGCAACAAGGAAAGGTCATAGCATACTCTTCACGTCAGCTGAAGAAGCATGAGGAGAATTACCCCGTCCATGACTTAGAACTGGCCGCGGTAGTATTTGCCCTAAAGATATGGAGACACTACTTATATGGAGCACAGTTTACTGTATACTCCGATCACAAAAGTCTCAAATATCTATTTTCACAAAAGGAGCTAAACATGAGACAAAGACGCTGGCTAGAATATCTCAAGGACTTCGACTTCAATATACAATACCATCCCGGAAAGGGTAATTATGTTGCTGACGCCCTTAGTCGAAAGCCGAGAGCAATGATAGCAAATTGTATGATGCAAGAATGGAGGTTACTTGAACAATTCTCCGAGCTCAATATAAGCTTGGACACGGGATCCAAATTTGTCACACTATCTCATGTAAGCATACAGTCAGATTTGTTATCTGAGATACAAACACTTCAGGATGATGATCCTATATTAGTAGAAATCAAAGGCAGATTAGAAGGACAATCTGATTTTCAACTAACTTCTGATGGAAGATTATCGTTCAAAGATAGAACTTGTATACCCGATTGTCCGGAATTAAAGAAGAAGATCTTAGATGAAGCTCACCGATCAAGGTACACTATTCATCCAAGATCAACCAAAATGTACCAAGATGTAAAGAGGAACTTTTGGTGGCCTAATATGAAAAGAGAAATAGCGGACTATGTATCACGCTGTCTCACATGCCAACAGGTCAAGGCGGAACACCAAAAGCCTGCGGGAAAACTACATCCTCTAGATATTCCTAAGTGGAAATGGGAGGATATTGGTATGGACTTCATCATGGGTTTGTCTAAATCTAAAGGAGGACATGATGGAATCTGGGTTATCATTGACCGATTGACTAAATCGGCACATTTCTTGCCAATCAAAAGCCGATGGTCAATTGATGTGCTAGCTGCACTATACATCAAAGAAATAGTCAGGATACATGGAATTCCTGTCTCAATCGTGTTTGATAGAGATCCCCGTTTTACTTCTCATTTTTGGAAGGGATTACAACATTCGTTGGGAACAAGGCTCAACTTTAGTACTGCTTTTCACCCACAAACGGATGGTCAGACCGAGCGAACTAATCAAGTTGTTGAAGATATGCTGAGAGCATGCATTATTGACTTTGGACGAAGCTGGCATGACCACTTACCTTTAGTTGAATTTGCATATAATAATAGCTACCAAGCTAGTATCCAAATGGCACCTTTCGAAGCCTTATACGGAAGGAGTTGCCGATCTCCCCTATGTTGGAACGAAGTTGGAGAGAAACAACTATTAGGTCCAGACATGGTAAGGGATACAACTGAGAAGATACAGGTAATCAGAGAAAGATTACAAGTTGCTCAGACAAGGCAAAAGGCTTATGCTGATACCAGGAGAAGAGATCTTGAATTCCAGGTTGGAGATCATGTATTTCTTAAAATTTCCCCTGGACGTGGCATACGAAGATTTGGTGTTAAGGGCAAGCTTACGCCAAGATTCATCGGACCATTTGAGGTACTCGAAAGAGTTGGCGAGGTTGCTTATCGCATCGCATTACCTCCTCAATTGTCCGAGGTACATAATGTATTTCACATATCCATGTTGAAAAAGTATGTGCACGACCCCTCTCATATTATTGAACATGGAGATCTGGTGATCCAGAAAGATCTCACATATGAACAGAAGCCTATGAAGATCTTGGATCGAGAAATACGAGCTCTAAGGAATAAGGTCATTCCCATGCTCAAGGTGCAATGGAATAAGAATCCCGAACGCGAAGCGACATGGGAGACCGAAGAATCTATGAAGAAATGATTTCCCGAGTTATTCTAAGAGGTATATGTTCTACGCTCTCCACATGTATAATTATATATATATTGAATTTGGGGACCAAATTCTTTTAAGTGGGGGAGGGTGTAGCAACCCTAATAAATGAATAATTGAAATGAATTAAAACATATATATTACAGAAGTAATATATATAAAAGGAATAGGGTTAATTGGACGAAATAAAATAAATTAAAAATAACGCCTCTTATTAAGGCGTTAATTTATAAAGAAACGCCTCTATCCATGGCGTGAATAAAGAAAGGACGCCCACACCTACGGTCGTCAGTTCTCACGCGACCAAATGGGTAAGTAAAAGAAACGCCTCTATCTTGGGCGTGTTTTAAAACACGAAACGCCCTTTTTCAAGGCGCTTTTTAAGAAACGCCCTTATGCAAGGCGTTAATTAAAGAATACACGCCCTGACCAAAGGCGTTAATTCAGTTCGTGACTCGTTCGAACCCAGAGCTTATCCAGGGAAAGATTAACCTAATCTAGTAAGTGTCTAATAGAGTAAGGACTCTATTAGGGATATACTACCCTCACACCATCACTAACTCTAATAGGACTTCCAAAGTCTTATAAATAAACCTGTTCGGCCAACCCTAAATCTATTTGGACGAACTACTGCTGCACGGTACGTGAAGAACAAACTGTTCTTCTTATTCCCTTTTGTTTTTCTTGCTTCAGATTATATGAAGAATAATTAGTTTTCTTCTTGTTCAGGAAACTCTGCTACTGCCATCGAAGAATAGGTAATATTCTTCTATCTTTGTCCTTAAACGTCGATTATAACTATGAAGATTATTAATATCTTCATCTTCCCTCTTTTTCTCTTCCTCTACAGGTTCTGTAGCGTGAAGATCTTTGAAGAACATTTGTTCTTCTTCCGGCTGCTGCTGCTGTTGCGGATTTTCGTTGCAACAGAGCTCATCTTCTATCTCATCCTTCACGTTCCATTAAAGGTAGGTTTTCTCAAGTTATTGTAGCCCAAATGAAATTAATGCAAGATATATATATATAAGCATGTCATGCATACGGTTATTATAGTTTCCATGCGTTTTCTGTAATATTTTGAAAGAGACGCCCCTGTCAAGGGCGCTAATTCACATGAAACGACTTTTCCCAGGTCGTTAATTTCATGTTTAACGCCCCGTACTCAGGCGTTAATTTCTTTAAAACCGTTAATCACCCACCTTAAGAATTGATTATCTATGAAATCATGATTATAAAATAATGCATGATCCTCTGTCTTCAACCTGCTAACTTTACTGTCATGATATTACATTCGTTCCTCTGTTATCCTGAAGTTGTTACTGTCCTTAAAGTTTCTGAAGGAACTTGAATTAACGACTTGGTCAAAGTCGTTTTCCACATATTAACGCCCCCTCATAGGGCGTGAATCTGAAAGGTAACGCCCCTTCCTAGGGCGTGTATTGGTTAAAATCCTGAAATTTATATATTCTGAAAAATAGAATTAAATAGTAACGCCCCTGCCCAGGGCGCGTTTTTGATAATTCCTGAAAATTAATTGTATTCTGTCAAATATGTAAACAATAAGACGCCTTCTGGTGTAGTCGTCAGATCTTGAAGAAACGACCCTGACCAAGGCGTGTTTTAGACAATTCATGAAATTATTGATATTCTGTCAAATATATAAATAAGGAGACGCCTGCTACTGTAGTCGTCAACTCTTGAAGAAACGCCCCTTCCCAAGGCGCGTTTTAGATAAATTATTGAATTATTAAAAATTCTGCAAAACGGACCATATGTAAATACCCTTCTGTTAGGCGTTAATTACTTGAGAAACGACTTGACCTAAGTCGTTATTTTACTATAAACTGATTTTCATCTGATTTGCTAACCGATGGTTTTATATATTATAATATATATGTATATCGGCACTATTCTCCACTCCGTGAGTATAGTCCCATGTTTTCATGTTGATTTACCGATCACACTCAACTCTCATTGACATACAAGCTCTCCATTGGACATTCCGTTCCTTTGGACTAGCGAGTTAGTCATAGAGACCTCCGTAAGACTCCTCGTAGCCTTGGATTCCCTCAAGGTCGACTGAGCTGGTTGTACCCTAAAAACCCATTACACGATCCTTGCCATGTCAATCTAAAGAAACATGGTATACCGGCCCTTATGATTATACAAAGAGTATATCATAAGAAATTCTTGATAGGATGATGATATCATGCCATATCATGTCATTCTTGTAAACCCCAATTCTATGATAAGAATGAGGGTATCTTGCTTGATCTAATGTTCATGTGGACCTCAATTCTATATAAAGAATGTCCATATTGATTTGTCATGGTACCTAAGTTAAGGGAACCATATTCTACCTAGTTTTATCGACATCGTGATTATACCGTTATTATCACCATTCTATGTCCTTTGTCATATTTTGGACTCTATTCTATCAAAGTTGTCATACGTGTCTACAAGCTTGATTATTGAAATTCTATATTGGCTATATAAACAAGAGTGGATGTCAAAACACATGATAAATGCCTGCGCATATAGGGCCCGATCTGGTCTTGGGAGGAGCACCCGAAAGTACTTGTGCCCATGGGAGTTAAAATGATAAGGTATCTGGCATTATACCGAGTACTTGACTTGCTTGATTGGACATTCCACACACATCTTGTACTTGAATCGTACTTGACTTTACATGAAATGCGTGGCCCGAAAAAGGGTAATTTACTTGCTTGATACATGATAGCCAAAGTTCTTGACATGACTTGTTAATTGTACTTGCTTGAATATCTTGAATACACTTGTTATCTTGCTGGAAGTTCATGATTAAGTTCATCGATATTACCTTTTCTCTATCTTGTCGTTTTATGCTAGCATGCATAGCTTTATTGCATTCATGAAAGATGTAATTACTTAAACCCCTTGCTAGTACTTGAGATATAATTTCCTACTGAGCGTTCGCTCATTCCGTTTGTCCCTTTTTACTTTTCAGGTAAGTCCGACGACGATGGAAGTCAATCGGATGGGAATGGTCAAGAGTGAAAGTGATAGAGCTTCTACAAGTGTCGTCTAGTCTTTTCTATAGTTTCTTGAGTCAAATATGTATTCTTTTCCTTTTTATTAAACAGAGTATTGGATTTGTAATAGTCTATCCATTATGAAATAAAGGATTGGGTTATCTTGCTATTTTGTGCATCTCTGTCTTTGTGTCGAATACACGACCACTCTGATTGACATGATTGATATAGACACGTCGCGCATCTCCGGGTATCTTCCGCGCTCGGGGCGTGACAGATATTCAGAGGTGATGACCTTGGCCCATGGCTGGAAAAGTTGCATCGGTATGTAAGCACAACCGATCCTGACGTGTGGAAGGTAATAACTCACGGTCCATATAAACTGTCGAAGGATAAATCCAAATGGACCAAGAAGGATAAGTTGAAAGACTCTGTCAATAATAGAGCTGTAGTTTTATTAAAAGAATCAATTGACAGATCTCTAATTGAATGTATTTCTTCTTGCAGGTCTGCCAAAGACATTTTGGAAAAACTAAAGCTAATCAGGAATCACAGCAAATGCTTGATGGCTGATCGGAGAAATGCTAATGATGAAATTTCATCCTAGGTAAGCTCTGAATCTGGAGAACTTTCAATTGATGACCTATGGAATATAAATGAGGAACTTAATAATAGATGTGAACAATTGAAATCTGAGAATAAGAGATTGAAAAAGAAATGTGATCAGATAACTTTGAAAGTTCCTTGTAAAAATTGTCCAGATCTGAAACAATCTTATGATGCATGTATGTTAGATGTTCAAAATTTTCAGGAACAAAATGGTTCTCTAAAACTTGAAAATCAAACATGTCTGGACAAGATATCAGAACTTGAGAATCAGCTGAATGAGAAGAAAAATGAACATCTAAAAAGCATGCAAGAATTGACTCAAGTTAATTCTGAATTGGATAAACTGAAACTTGAGAATGAAGAATTTCAAAAGAAAATTGAAAATCTTATGGGTAGAATAAATAAAATCAATAGGAAGGCTTCACATTCTTCTTCTGCTGAATTAAACTGTGATATGTGCTCAGCTCTAAGAGAACGAAATGAGGATCTTTATAGTGAGAATGAATGGCTGAACAAACAAATAGTCTTACTTAAAGAGGATCACAAAAACTTGGTTGATGAGAAAATTAATGTGGAAAGAAGAGAAGAGGAACTAATTGAAATTTTGGAGCAAATGTCTGAAAGAGAGAGATGTGCTAATAATGAAATTCAGGATAAAAATCTTGAGGAAGAAAACACTGAATTAAAAGTTGAAGTTGAAAAATTGAAATGGTTAAATACTGGCTTATCTGAAAGACTTCTCACCATAGAAAAAGGAAAAGGTGTCCATGATGAAGAATCACAAACTTTGATCAATCTGGAACAAGAAGTTGAGAAGTATAAAATTGTAAATAAAGTCTTAAGTGAATGTGTAAATTGCAGTGAACAAGAGATAGCAAGTTATGAGCTTCACATTGCTAGCTTGGAAGAGAAAATTCATAATCTGGAAACTTTAGCAATTGAGTCTGCTAAGGGTGAAGGAAAAATGAAAGATGTTATGAAAAGTGAGAATAAGAACTCTAAAAGGGGGATAAGCTGTAATTCTGATGTCAAGAAAATCACTAGAAACCAGCTATACACTACCTTTATGAATAGTTCTGATGTAGCTGGTACCTCAAGTCAATCCCCAAAACAAAATAAAAATGAGAAATCATCTTCAAAATCTGTCTTTCAGTTCAAAGCCCAGAAAATTGAAAAGCAAACAAAATCTATTGAGAATAATCAGAAATTGAAAAGAAAGAGTCAAACAAAGAAGGCTAAGAATATTTCTAGTTGTACTCTGAAATTTGTTAGCTCTGCTGAATGTAATGGGTCAATGCAAAATGCTAATACTTCATGTACTCATTCACATGCATCTAGTCAATCTGTTAGTAATCATGTCATCAGGAAATCACAAGTGTCATGTCACTATTGTGGCAAGATAGGACATGTAATGGATGACTGCAGATTATTGATTGAAGATGAGCATGCTAGTGAAGCAATGCATTCTAGGAATTCATCCGACAGAAACCATGTCATTAAGAAATCTGTTGCATATTGTTACTACTGTGGTAGGCGTGGTCATCTAATAAATGCATGCTTTAAAATGAAAGAAGACGATAATGTGAACTCTAGATTTTTCACACATGCTCATGGCCCATATAGATATGAATCTACTTCAGGCCAGCATATTATTTGTTTCACTTGCAAAAAGCCTGGGCATAAGGTAAATGAATGCTGGTCAGGATATCATTGGGGGAACAACAACTCGAGAAGTAAGCACCTGAGGTGCTATGAGTGTGGGAAGCATGGCCATACAGTCAAGAACTGTTGGCATGCTCAGGTAAGTCATGTTAATGACAAAGCCTTTAAATTCTCTGCAAAACGACCTGTGAATTTTTCATGCTTTAACTGTGGTAAAACAGGTCACAAATCTGCTGAATGTTGGGTGAAGAAGAATAAGAAACAGAATGTCCATGTAAATGCTCAATCTCATAGGTCTCATGCTTCTTTTGATAAGCATTATAGGACCAGACAATATGTTGTTTCATGTCATTATTGTGAAAATTTTGGACATTCCATGGACAATTGTTTTCTGATGGAATATGATGATAATTCTACTAAGAAACTGTTCAGAACACCTGTTAGGGCTCATACAGGACCCAAGACTTCTTGGGTCCCTGTAGGGTCAAATTGATTAAAATGTTGTAGGTGTGCCTTGGAAACTGATGAATAAAGGGGTTAATGATCCAAGGCACTCAACAGAAGACCATAGGATCCTGCTCTTCAGGTTTGTTCTGGCCATCCAGTTTAAAAAAAAAAATTCATCATTTGAAATTATGAACTTGAAATGATTGCATATCATGTTGATTTGCTTGTTTGATGTATGATCTTCTCTTGTCTAGCTGATCAGTCTGCATTCCAGACTCAGCTACTGAGTTTTACTCTGCATATATCTGATGCTCTTCTCTTGCCAATTGCTGAACTAAATTTGAATGGTTTTACCATATACAGTTAATGCACTATATAGACTCTGTGTCAATGCATGTGTTTTGTGTCAATGCATTGCATATTTGTTGTTAAATGCATAACTTGCACTGTTTTTAAATTGGTCATTTAGCACACACAGTCAATGCATGTGTCTTATGTCTGCATACATCATTTGCATGACTGTCATTGATGCTGTTCAATGCATGTATGACTGCTCTATGTTGCATTGTCCTTGTTAACCCTGGTATATCAAATGGTAAGTTACTAAAAGGCAGGGAAATCTGCCCGGAGGTTCCTACCATGTGTGAGATGGTCTTTGAGACCAGGTCCTCCACCTAGTACCATGGGTCCTGTCTTCATGTAGATCAGTGTACTACCATCATATTTTTGAAAAAAAAAATCTGAAAAAGGATAAAAATGTTCATTACTTGGATACATAAACCTGAATTGATTGTATACTTGTCTCATGTATCCTTGGTGCATAGTCTGCATGTAGAACAGTATGTTGCATAGCATATCTCTTGCATCATGATGTCAGGGGGAGCTGAGATTTCTGTTCATTACATTGATTCCTTTTCACTTCTCACTGTCTCCACTCAATTAATTCATATCTTTTGACATCAGATGCTATTGGACCATAATGCTTATTGCTATCATTTTCACTAAACAACAGTTCTGTATCTGGTTTAGTACATTGAGTTATGGTTATTTCAATTGTTCTTTTATAAGAATCACTCTTACAAATTGAAAAGAACTAAAGGTTTAACCTTTATAAATTGGAGAGTTAAGTGTCTGCACTTCAGAATTTGAGATAAAAGAAAACTTTTATAGCTCTTAATCTTTGTCTCATGGCTAAAATAGAAAAAGTTTTTTTAATGCCTAAATGTGTTGAACTGGAAATGTCTAGAACAGGTGAATAAGAGTATGTAATGATTTTTTAAACAATCACTCTAAAAGAATTAAGGGCAGCAGTAAATAAGATCATAAATGTAAAAGAGCTGAACATAGTGACAGAGCAATGGCTGATTGCACTGAGAAACTGTGAACTCCTCCAAAGAAGCAGGAGAACTCACATGTCATGAGGTGCTTCAGAATATCTCTGTTCATAGGGTCGAATCTATAGGGGGAGTCCTCACCAAGTAACTAAGGGTACTGGCCTCTAATCAAGGTATACCCTTAATGTCAAAAGTGAAGACTATTCCTTGTAGGTCTTGATCTGAAATAGGTCTTGTAGTTTATGCCTAGTAACTAGGGGTACCTGCCTCTGATCAAGGTGTACACCTAATGTCAACAGCATAAATGCCACAGGTCTATTCACTTAGTTCAGTTTTTGAAAATTCAAAAGTGAAATACAAACTGCTGTAACCCTTTGAAATCAAAAGTCAATGAGTGAAAATTATTTTTCTCAATACATATTCAAGTTGCCTTTCTTGAAATTCCATGTTTAATCACAAAAGGGTATTATTTCTTACTTATCTATTAATACCATGTGCCTTAGATTCATTGCTATAAATGGAGTCTAAAACTCTTTTTCAGGGGTCAGATGTTTTACTCTAGATTTATCACTGTTAAACCTGTTTTTTTGTCAAAATTGTATGTTGCTGATTCTTATACTTTAACAGTTGTTTATAATCATGCTCTTTTCTGAACCTATGCTTATGCTGTTGTCAAGTGACCCTCCTACCTTATCTACCTTAGAATTATCTGTCCATATTCCTTCTCAAAGGGGGAGCAATTATTTAGGGGGAGAACCAGTTCAGGGAGAGTCATACCTTCGGGGGGAGTTTATTGCACTATGGTCATTTACATGCATAATACACTTTGCACTGTTTTTCTATTTTTGATTATGTCAAAGGGGGAGAAAATTTTTGTGTGTAACTCACTGTCACAGTGTGTTGCCATCATCAAAAAGGGGAAGAATGTTGTGCCCCTTAGGCACAAGCATGTGCTATGTGTTTTGATGATAGCAATGCTGTTTTGTTTTGATGATAGCAACACCGTGTGTGATTTGGATATTGTTCTGATAGCAACATGAACATGAATGATTTTGATATGATGATGGCCTGTTGGTTTGAATGCATTATTCTGTTTATATAGATTGCGTTGATGTGTTTTTGTGCACATTGCATTTTCCTGTTTGCATTAGTGCATTCATCACTTCTATCAGCATAGTCTGGACTGAAGTGGGTCGACACCCCTTCTTGATGGGTCGACCCCCCGAGAGAGCATGTCTATACACTGTGTCCAGAACATCTTTAACTCTGTACATTGCATTCATTCATGCTTTGGAGTCTGCACATTCATGTGCACAGCTCATGGACCAAGTCTAGACATTGTTGCATTGCTTTCACTGCATTGCATTGGCTAAAGTGTGTACAGAGCTGCTTGCATCATTCATAAAGTCCATACATTCACTGAAGCTTGCTTAGCTGAAGTGTGTACATTGCACTGCATGACTTGAAGTCTGTACATCGCATGTGTGCTTCATGCTAAGTCTATACAGGCTAAGTCTATCGGTCTTGTGACTTATGCATTCATCAAGTCTATACGCTAGAAGACGAAGTCTATACAGCGTCTCACGTTGCAGCCAGCAAGTCTGTACAGTGAGCGTTTCATTGGTGAAGTCTGTACACTCACCTGTTGAACTTCATAAGTCCATACATTGGACTGTGCACTTGTGCATCACATTAATGTCTATATGTTGTGCATCGTCTCAATTTGCGTCTCATGCCAAGTCTGTACATCACTGTAGCTGCATCGTCTTGGTCATCGTCTCACTCGAGTAAGTCTGTACATCGTTGGCCAAGTCTGAACAGTGCATCCTGCGTCTTATTTAGCGTCTCTATTTGTGTCTTACTGTTGAAGTCTGTACATCGTTTCACTGTTAAAGTCTATACAGACTTCAGCGTCTCATGCAGCATCTCTGTTGAAGTCAAAGTATGTACAGCCCTTTCGCTTGGCAAGTCTATACATTGACCTCAGCTTTCAAAGTCTATACAGCCTTTCATGTGAAAGTCCATGCATCGCCCTTGGAGTCCAAAGTCTATACATCGTGTTTGGACTAAGTCTGTACAGCCATTTACATAGTGAAGTCTACACATTCGTTTGCATTGCATGAAGTCCATACAGTGGGTAAAGTCTGTACACTGTCCATGTTTCATACAGCGTCAACGCATTGCATTGTGCATGCCCTGGCAAAGTCTATACATCGCTTGTCTTCATTTGAGTCTCACTGAAGTCTACACATTGGGGCAAAGTCTGTACACTGCATTCACCTTCACAAGTATATACATCGCTTTAGCTTCGCAGAGTCTATACAAAGTGTCGACACCAAATTGATGAGTTTCTGTCTGACTGTCTGACAAGTGCCTCTGCTCGTGAAGCTTAAGGAGGGCACGTGATCCGAGGGGTGATCAGATGGTGACACGTGGAAGCACCCCATTATAGGATGCTGCCATGTGGATGAAGTTGCCTCAGATCTGGCGAATTCCTTGGGCGGGAAAACGTGGAAGCCACGCGCCCAGGGGCTGCTGCTGCTGCTATATATACGAGCCTTCTTCCACAGAAGAAGACTGATCGAGTTGGCAAGAGGTGAAGTCCATACAGAGAGCCACGATCCAGACAGAGAGTGAAAGAAGAAGAGAAAGAGAGAAGAGAAGAGAAAGAGAAGAAGAGCAGAAGATAAAGAAGAGAAAGAGAGAGATAGAGAGCTCGAGTTGAGAAAGAGAGAGAGGTTGAGGTTGTCTGGCTTTTGGATCAAATCCAAACCAGAAGTGCTCATCGAGAGCTATATTTTGTGCTTTATTGTTTCAGCTTTCCGTTGCTGTCTTGTTCTATCTTTCATTTTCCTTTATACATTTCTTCAAGCTGTTTGTCAGCGGAGCAAGCTGTGAGGCTCAGCATTTGTAGTGGTGGATTCCACTGGACAGCAAGCTGTGTTGCTCAGCGGGCGAGGAGGATTCCAAGGACGGCAAGCTGTGTTGCCCAGCTGAAGTATGGCAAGCTGTAATGCCCAGCTGTTCAAGCTGTGAGTTAGCAGGAAGTCACACTCGGGTTGAGTGTGGGGTGGATGTAGGTCTGCTGGACCGAACCACCTAAAAACCTCTGAGCAGTGGTTTGATTTCTTCATCTGTTTTATTGCTTCTGCTAGATGCTTGCTTAGGGGCGCTTTGATTTGATGTTCTATAAGTATTCATCTATTTGCTGCGCACACTATATGTTTGACTGTGGTTTGATTTCTTTTATCTGAATTCGCTAGATGAATGCTAGGAGCGCCTCAATTGGTTTTTTCCGTCTGAATGCTTTAAGGCACAAGCTCCTTTGATTTGATACAGTCTACAGTTTAGACTTGCTTAGGTTCGTTCTATATATATCTGCAATTGTTTTTAATTCTGCATCTCTGATTGCTTAAGATTTAGTTTGAGCAAAATTTTTAAAGGACATATTCATTCACCCCCCCTCTGAATACTTGCACCGAACCCAACACTCGATAGTCTTGTTCCGACCAAAGTGGCCGGCTAGACCTCCCGCATGTAGCTCCTAGACTAAGAATTCTCGAACCGAAGTTCGGGGAACACAAAGCCTGCCTCCTCGAAAGAGGTAACCCTCCTGAAGCACATAATTATCAAGGTCTCTCGAGGGTCCGGCCTAGAGAGTGGTATAAATCTGACCGAAGTCAGGACAGTCAACATAGGCCTCTCTCATCTTCTCTAACCCTATGACCTCGGTACTCATGGTGGTAAGCAAACACGCTCGCCGACTCAAGACATCGGCCACCTTATTCTCCACTCCAGCCTTATGTTTTAGCACAAATGTGAACTGCTGGAGATACTCAACCCAACGGCTGTGACGCGCATTAAGCTTCTTTTGGGAATAGAGGTACCTCAAAGCCTCATGATCGGAGTATAAGATAAACTTCTGATGTAATAGATAGTGCCTCCAATGCCTAAGAGCCTGAACAACTGCGTAGAATTCCTTATCATAAGTGGAGTATCGCAGTTTCGCGTCATTCAGCTTTTCACTGAAATATGCGATCGGGTGGGCCTCCTGACTCAACACTCCTCCAATCCCAACACCCGACACATCACAAGAGACCTCAAACACCTTCGAGAAATCTGGCAATCGAAGGATAGGTATCTGGGTCATGCGCTCCTTGATGTCCTTGAAGGCAGCAGCTGCGGCCTTCGTCCATACAAATGCGCCCTTCTGAATACAGTCCATGATCGGGGCAGTGATGGAGCTAAATCCGCGGATGAAACGATGATAGAACGTCGCAAGGCCATGGAAACTGCGGACATCATGGATCGTACGGGGTTCCGACCACTCAACAATGGCCCAGACATTCTCCGGATCGGTGAAGACCCCAGTACTAGACACAATAAAACCCAAGAAGGTAAGCTGAGGTGTCATGAAGGCACACTTCTGTGGGTTCGCATACAGCTGCTCTCGCCTAAGAAGTAGACAAACCTGCCGAAGGTGGTCTAAGTGGTCCCCCATGGTGCGACTATAGATAAGAATATCATCAAAGTACACTGCCACAAAGACTCCAATGAAAGGTCAAAGGACCTGAGTCATGAGCTGCATGAAAGTGCTAGGGGCATTGGTCAGCCCAAAGGGCATAACCAACCACTCATAGAGACCATCCTTGGTCTTGAATGTGGTCTTCCACTCATCACCTGGCCTAATCCTCACCTTGTGGTAGCCACTCTTAAGATCGATCTTCAAGAAGATAGTGGCACCGGCCATGTCTAGCATGTCATCTAGGCGAGGAATAGGGAACCTGTACTTCACGGTGATTTTGTTGATGGCACGGCTATCAATGCACATTCTCCACGTGCCATCCTTCTTCGGGGTGAGTAATGTGGGAACAGCACATGGGCTCATGCTATCTCGAACAGACCCTCTCTGCATCAACTCATCGACCTGCCGCTTTAGCTCGGCATGTTCCGTGGGACTCATGCGATAATGAGGAAGATTGGGCAATGAAGAGCCCGGAATCAAGTCGATAGCATGCTGAATATCCCGCATGGGTGGGAGTCCCTCGGGAAGCACCACGGGGAAAATATCAGTGAACTCTTGCAGAATAGGAATGACATCGGGTGGGAGTTCACCCTCAGAGTTCGGATCCACCTCTCGGACCGTAATAGCAAATACAGGGCAGCCCCTACTAGCCTCCCGCTCCATTTCCCGGGAGCTAATCATCATCAATCTCCTAGTCGATGGCTCGCCTGGGCCTGATGTAACGATCATAGCCCGAGCTGGGGATGGGGTACTGGGCTCGGGGATGGAAGGCTCCGGAGTACTAGGGCCAGCAGGACCCCTAGCTTATGGGCTCTTGGGCTGATTGGGGTGGAGAGTAATCCGTTGGCCAGCATGGTCGAAGGTACAGGTGTTCGACCGGCCATGGAGTGTGGCATCCCGATCAAATAACCATGGCCTACCAAGAATAATGCTGCCCACCTCCATGGGGAGGACATCACTCCAAATATCATCACGGTAGGCACGGAACTACAGTGGGACCAGACACCGCAGCCTGATTGGAATGGAGGTGGAATCCACCCATGATACTCGATAGGGGCAAGGATGATCCACGGGTGTAAGACCAAGACTGGAGATAGTGCCCGTGGAGATTGCATTGATGCAACTCCCACTATCAATGATCACTTTACAAACTTGCTTGCCCAGCCGACAGAATGTATGATAGATAGTGGTCCGTCGCCAGTCATCACTGGCATGTGGCTGGGTGAGAATACACCTGACGACCCCCAAGTGGGTATCGTCCGGATGCTGGGCATCCTGGCCATTACCTTCGGCCTCATAGTACTCGTCAGATAGCTCCAGATCTGCTTCATAGCTGACTAACTCAAGGTCCGTAGGGGTGCTATCCTCGGCATGTGTGTCCCCAATGACAAGAGACTGGCGGGTGGGACACTGGTTGGCAAAATGGCCAAACCCATTGCAGCCATAACACTGCTGCCGTGATCCACTAGGCTCCCCAATCATGGGTCCTTTCCCCTTATCCTCCCGACGGATAGGAGGTGAAGGCAACAAAGGACGGGCAGGAGGTGCGGGTGCCGGTGGACGGGCTGTGGGTGCCGTAAGATGTTGGGGATGAGGAAGGTCCCTCGGGGGTGGAGGGCGAGGCCTAGGAGCGAAAGGCTCGGGACGAGTGGGCTCCTAAGATTAGGCCGTGGGGGCCCTCGGATACGTGCCAGAAGAGCCACGGGGCTCGACACTACGAAGGGGAAAGGAACCCAACCTATGGGGAGACTCGAACTCGGCCTCGAACTGCTCCAATTCGAGAGCAACCTGATACGCTTGTTCCAAAGTGGTCGCATTACGGTGAAAAAGTTCGTATTGATAGTTTGGCCGCAGACCTTTCCGAAAGCATGATACGGTCATGGTGCTCTCTTCCGTAACTCCACACCGTAAATAATACTCATCAAACTCGATGGTGTACTCGGTCACGGATCGGTTCCCTTGAGAGAGACTTTGCCATTTGTCTATGAGACGTTGGCGATATGAGGCAGGAAGGTACTTCTCCCTCAATTTCATTTTCATGTCATCCCAAGTACCGATCGAGGGTTGACGTCGCTGATTTAGCAGGCTCTCCACATTGGTCCAATACGTTTGGGCCTGCCCATGCAGCTTCATCTTCGCGTATCGAACTCTCCGGTGGTCCGTCATCTCAAACCACTCGAAGTACCGGTCCATGCCAGCCTCCCAATCTAAATAGACCTTCGGGTCCAAGGACCCGCTAAAACGGGGAGGGTCCGCACGCACGCTCTGAAGAACGCAGTCGTCATCATCGTCATCATGATTCCGTCGTTGGTTACGATGACCATATCCCCCTTGCTCATTATCAGATGCATAGTCAGCCACCTCATGCACCTGTTGCCTCCCAACATCTACCGCCTGAGCTCTTGGCGCAGCAGGTTGCTAGGCCGGCTCTTGTTGACCATTGGTCGGTGCGGGTTGCGCCGCCGCTGGGGCCCTCTCGAGGACGGTAATCCTCCCTACAAGACCCTGGATGGACTAGTCTGAAGTTTTGGCCCGATCCTCGTGGGCTTTCATCCTCCCTTCTAGACGCGTTCCTACGCCATCTAGACGCGTACTAAGGCCATCCATATGCGTATCGAGACGATCCATGAGGGCTCGGAACATCTCGGCCGTCGAGGGCTCATCGGAGCTATGGGCTCGGGAATCCGCCATAGGTGGTGGTGGCGAGTATTGGGTGCCTCGACGGGTGGGCATGCAAAGACACACGAACTAGGAGACACAGACTAATGTAAACACGGACTAATGGACCTAGACCTAAACCAATATCCGGTATGTGGCGGAGTTAATCGATCCGAAGATCACTCGCGCAAGTGTGAGGCCTTCCCGATAGGCGTAGCCTAACGTTCGGACAACACCTTTTAAAATACCGAATTATCGGGATGAAATGCAATTTTAAAACACTTTTTTTTGTTTTAAAAATAATGATGATCCTAGACTCGACTTAGACCATGCAAGACTCATGCAACGACTACCCTAGACTCGACTTGCTCTGATACTAAACTGATGCGGGACGGACACGGGGACCGACTCTAAGTGATATGGACCTCGGACTCTAAATGCATACACGACCAGCAACATACGAGCATGAGAGACACTAGGCGCGACACTAAGAGCTCCTATGGGCTATACGACGCTAACAGAAACACAAGCTCACTCGTCGTCCCAAGCGAGGGAAACGCGGATCGTGCACGATTGAGGAACCGACAGAGTTAAGGGTAGTCTGACTCACTTCCGTGCTCGGATCAAGCCACGGGACGGGTCACTCTCTCGCTCACAGCGGTGACATGGACTCACAGGCTAGAATCCTACGCTCTCACAGCGGCATACAACCATATACTAAACTAGCAAATGAACGCCAAGGAGTTAAGACCGTTACCTCCACGCTCCCGGCGTGGGGAAGACAACCCCGGCCAAATCCGGACTCCCGATTAACAAAGTTTTACCGTGGTACAAAAATTTGACCCACTCCACGTAGGGAGGTAATAGGTCACATGTGGGGCCCGGGAGTCACAGGAATTGGGTTGACGGGCAGCATCTTGATGTCGCTCCGGCAGTGTCGAATCCGCGTTTGGTGCTGCCCGGACGGCGCGATCTATGGGTTCGTGGGACCCACGGACCGCTCTATCCTCCGAGTCTGATGGGGTGGGTCCCGCTGTGATGGAGACCCCTGGTGGTGGGCCTCCCTGGAAGGCGGTCGGGCGGGAACGCCGGTCGGAGGTCGGGCGGCTCCAATCTTCAAGACTTGGAGTTGCTGCCCACGGATCTACAGGTTCTATTTTCAGGCGCGCGATCCAGTGAGATCTGCTACTGCGATCACTCCCGATGTCAGATCAACGCACAAGAGGTATCGTTGGAAAGCTCTCTCGAAGCCCTTCGACTCTATGAGACTCAGAAAAATTCACCGGAGCTGTGTTTCTGATGGGCGATTTTAGAACTGGCCTGTTCTCAGTCTCAGATCTGACTGGGTAGAAACTGAGTTTCCTGAGAGTTGGCATTGACCGTAGGGTAGACCTCTGATTCAGATCTCAAACTCTTCATAAAAATTGTATAGGGGAGAGAGAGGAAAACGGAAATAATTTTTATGACTGATTTGGTGGAGATTTGGATGGGGAAAGCTATTTTATACTGGTGGGTGGTCGGATCTGGACAGGGGTAGATCGAACTGACGGGGATCTGGAGGCGATTTTTAAAAAATAGGTGGAGGCCTTTTGAAATTCCACAAAAATTCGTGGATGGAAGGGGTGTTGGACAGAACCTCCTGTAAAATTGGGACGTCCAGGAAAAATCAAAAAGTGGGTCGAAGATGGGAAGTTATGGGTTGCTATCACAGAAGATAGAAACCTGGCAGATCTGGAAGGGAAAGATGGACGAAAATGGAAAAATGGAAATTGGAAACTAGAGGGCAAACCAATTTTTCTGGAATATGGGGGAGACCTCTGGAACTTACCTTGAAAGTTTGAACTCAAGAAGATCTCAGAGCTGAGCGCTAAAATTCGTGGAAGGGCCTGCTATTGGATGAAGATATAATTCCGATAAGGCGACGGTGGCGGTGCGACGGCGGCTCGGTGGCAGCGGCGGCGATAGATCTGAGCTTCCCACCCAGAAGAGGATTGAATAAGAGGCTTCACACCTCTGGAGGCAGCCTTCGTGGCTGCAAGAAGTGGGAGGAGAGAGGAGGGGTGCGCACCACTCAAGGAGGCTCCAAGAATTTCAGCAATTTTTTGGCATTAATTGTGATAGAAATGAAAATTACAACATTTTATATGACTTGACCTCCCATGGTAAATGACCTTCCATGCCCTCAGATCTAGGGTTGGGAGGGGCAATTAGGGGAAGCCAAATCCCATTTCTAACACATGTGGTCAATGGAAGGAAAGAAAAATAAAAAAACTAGCCTAATACTTCCAAAAGAGGGGGCGCCCCCTTCATGGGCCTAACTTGGGCCAAGTTGGTCCAAGGCCATCAAAGGCCATCCACAAGCCGAAGAGAGCCTATAGACCTTTCCAACCTAGGTGGCCCATGAGGAGGGGAAGCCCAATTGGGCCTTAAGTGAATTAAGGACCCATTATGAAGCTTAATGGTCCAATATGGCCACCCCCTTAATGGACTCTAAAGGGGCTTAATCCAAATGGCTTATTAAGAGCCTTACAAAGAGCCCAAAATGAAAGTCCAAGTAAAAGACACATTACAAGCCCAAATACAATCCAAATAAATGCTAAAAAAGTGTCCAAACTCATGGCGGAGACTCCAGACTATCTCTGAGCCAAAGAGAAGCTGGTGTAGCTCGAGTGGTGCTCAACGTACGGTACCGACGGCTCGCCGGTTCGTGCTTCTCACTCACTCTGGTGTCCGCACCAAAGAGGGGGAGGGAGAGAGGAGGAGGGCACACCCTTCTTTGGCTCCAACCAAATTCACAATTTTTCTCTTCATTAAATCTTACAAAACACTATACATGGGTTTATATAGAAGGGGAGGAAGGGGGAGGGGGTTGGAATTCGTGGGAGAGAGGGGAGGGGTAGTATTTTCTTCCCCCATGTAGTCAATTGGCCTAAAATATAAAATAAAAAATGTCATTTTAATGGGGGGGCACCCCCTTGACTCAAGGGGAGGCATCTTGGACATTTTGTAACACTTGTCCCCCTTTGAATGTCAAACCATCTAGAAGCCCACCTTGGACCTTTGACTGACCCCACATGGGCCCTAAGACTTAGGTGGACCAATCGGAAAGGATATGGGGGCCCCTTGCTGGTCCTACTAGGCTTTTGCACAAAAACCCAAAGAATCCTAAGGAATGACAAATTCGCATGACCGCCAAACATGCTCCCGTCCTGATTGGGCGAGGTATGGGATTTATTCGGCATTTCCGTCTTCGACTGGCTCTCGGATGTAGAGACGTAAGTGCCGTGTCATTTTTTTGACGTCCACACCAGGGAGAACAACCCATGTAAATAGGCCCTAAACTAGCCAAAAATGGCCCAATAAGTAGTGAATAACTTGGGACATCATAAATAAGGATAAGAAAATGACCCAACTCAAAGGCATAAAACGGGTGTCAACAATAGCCAAGACACATCATGACACCTCAGTCGTTCAGGCTAGTCCATAGAGACAAACCCCAACTCAAGACCACACGGTCTAAAAGCACTAGACATACACGATCCCACTGTCGCGTATGCTACACTGACCTCAGGTAAAGCCGAACACAGACTACCTGGCAAGTCACGTTAATCATGATAGAAACCAGTCACGAAAGCCACAAGTCATGCATCAACTGACAGAAGCACCTCCTCACTAGAAGAACAGCAAGATGTGTCCACTAACGTCTTACACTGTGCCTCAAGCATCTCCCACTCACCTCGAACGTGGTAACTAAGACACCGAACAAGTACCAAGGAACAACAGTAACGAGTGACTAGTCAGGGTCACGCCCGTCGGTGTCTGCCCAACCGCCCCTGACGATGTGTGCACACACAAGCTCAATGTCTTGATCCAGGCCTCTAGCTGGTTTTTCCCTCCCGTAAGACTCTCATGACAAGACAAAGGGGCCCACGGCAACCAGCCTTCAAACCGTCTCAACCGGGAACTTGCCCCGCCACCACTCCCAGGTGGGCCGACACACGGAAGTGTCGTCAGGCTATGACTGGTGGAGGCTTACTAGACACAGAGACTCTCAAAATAGCGAAGTACGGACAGGCTAAACACGCACCTGTCGCAAGTACTCGGAACACAAGGCAGCATACAGAACTATCGCCAGACTCAGGACAGTCAACTAGATCTACTAACACAACGATCCTTGAGTCACAAGACTCGAGTCAAGATCATCGCACGTCACGGAAACATGCCGTTAATCAGCCTAGTCCCTAAGCCAAGATCACGGTGAAACATATGGAAGACGGCACACAACTGTCGGATCCATATCATTAGTGAAAGTCCACGGCCTCCCAGGCCGCTCATCGGACTTACAATTTTGCATAACATGAGACACGGAATACGAGGGATTACTGAAGCCCTCAAACCACATGGACACGTAAGTCGAGGTAAGATAATACCTCCAAGCATCCAAAACCAGGTCTCGATCCTCACAGGATAGATGAGACACTCACGAGGTCCCATGTCAACCACTGGGTCACAACCGGGTTGACCGGAAACTATAATGACCCTCGAAATAACACGGAACACTACTTAGTACAATGGCATTCCCAGGCACCCTATAACACGGTCACAGCCCTCATATGACGTCCAAGACATCCACAGAACAATGGGCTAACCAAGGGGTCGAAGCTAAGCCTACCGGAAACCAAACCAACGTGATGGAACACTCTGGGCAAGTGGCGGTCATCTCTCTGGCCGTTACTAAATAGCTCAGACAAATAGCGGTCTTAACCCTGGCTACTATTAGAAAGTGACGGTCACCTATATGGCCACTACCAGGAAATGCCGGTCATAGACTTGGCCGCTACTCGCAGAACTAAATAGGCAAGAAACAGTCTTGCCCAGGGCTGAAGTCTCACGATCAATGGCACCCAAGAGGGGGGTGAATTGGGTGATTACAAATTTTAACTAAATTTTAGCTGATTTAAAACAAGTATGACGAACAAGCTACTTTCAACTTTAGATTTAATGTAGCAAAGAATAAATCTAACAAGATTAACCACCACAATAGATCTTTGGTACTAGGCAGAGTTACGGAATCTGAGCATTCTCTCGGTCAAGGTGTTATCTTCCTGACAAGACTAATCTTGTCGATCCGAACCAACCTTTTGATATACCAGAAATCTAGTGTGAACTTATTAAACTGTGCTAGATGTAATGCAAGGGAGACAAACGATTTAACTACGCAAGCATGCACAGAACAGAGATAGGAGAGAAGGATCAAACCACACAAGAGATAATGATTTTTAGGTGGTTCGGATGCAACGACGGCAACCTACATCCACCACTCACGATCTGTGAGGATACACACACTATCTTGCAAAGGATTACAAGATCAACACACACACACACACACACACACACTTGTGGAGAGTTCAGAACTCCCACGACGGTGCACACTCACCGAACCACACACGGATCTGAAAGATCCAAGACACACACACAGAGATCTAAGAAGATCCACACACACTAGAATGTTTAGAGATTACAAGAAGCAAACACTTGAAGTTCAAGAATTATGGAAGAAGAAACACAAAAGAGAATTGTAGATTTAAGCTCCCCGTGAATAGATGAAGAGGATTTGGGATGCAGCTTGATCTCCACTTGACTTGGGTTGATTGGCCTCAAATCTTGCTTGAGAAGCTTGAAGATGGATGAAGAATTTCTTGCACGAAACACTGTTCACGGAGCTACATTGGCAGCACACTTTCTCCCTTTGATAGCCTCTTTGATCTCCCTTGAGTGATTATGGTTTTTGACCCCAATGTGATTTTTTTATAGATCTTGGATGGTCAAGAGACAAGCCAGGAACCAGATCCACAAATCATGGCATGTCTGGTGGCTTTGGGATTAAACAATCCCAAGGAAAGGGCTTCCCACGTTGAAGAACACAAAGTCAACAATTGCTGCCTCAAAGCTGGCGGTCGACCGGACAACAAGGGGCAGTCGACCAAAATTTTCAGAAATGAGGCTTTCAACACTAGGAAAACCGGTCGACCGGCCCCTGACCGACGATCGACCGCTAGCTGGAAAATCTGCATTTTTAATAGAGTTAGCCAATAAATCATAATTTGTGAATGAATCATTTCATTACCATATCTTATTCCAATCAATATGAGTTAGTTGAGCTTATCCTGGGCATTACTTGAAGCATGGTAGATTTAGGCATTTGCTTGATTAAGGATGGCTTTGAGAGTGGTTTAAGCAAGTTATTACTTAGGTTGTAATGCCAGGATTTTGTTATCATCAAAATCATCTAGAGAGACTAAACAATCTCCCCCATTTTGATGATGACAAAACTCTAGGTTACAAGAGCATTGGCATGCCTTTTAGCAAATTTGGAGCTAAGTAAGGTCGATAAACCACAAGACGAATAAAATAACCATTCAACACTATATTTACCAAATAGATAGAAATGAGACACAAGAGCCAACCATTTGAGATCAAATACCAATTGCATCCATTTCATCATTTCATTACAAGGTACATTGATGCTTGAGAGAATGCAAGACTCTAGACACTAGACACATGCGACAAAGTAAATACAGAACTGACACAATGATCCTCAGTAATGATCATGCATACAAACATACGAACATACTGACATAAAATATATAAGATATATAAGACATGCACTACTACTTCTCCCCCTTTGGCATCATCAAAAGGGGATAGAATAGACGAAAGATGAACCCAAAAGACACACGACCGAAGTACAACAGTATGGAGGGAGGAAGCAAGAGAAAAATCCTCATGGGTTATCTGTAGGAGGCTGATCCTCTGGAGGAGGAGGATATCCAAGGCGGCGGTGAATGTCTTCAAGAGAATGATCTTAAACCTGAAGATGATCCTGAATATGGCCAATGCAGATGTCACGGGCCGCATCACGGCGCTGCATTCCAAAAAGTGTTAAGTTCATGAAATGGAGGCCTGGCTGGAATCAGCAACGCTGGCTGTGAAGGTAGTCATACGGGTGGAGAGTGTGGTCATCTGAGTGGAGAGAGTGTCCAAGACGGTGGAGAAGAAATCTATGCGACCTGACATAGTGTCAATCACATTACCCATAGTGTCTGTGCGATCCCCAAAGGTAGAAAGTCGACCCCCAAAGGTATCAACTTGAGTTTCCAGTCCAGTAAACCACCTGTCAAAAGTCTCATAATCTACCTAAGAGTGTTGTGTGGCCCCCTGAGTAGAAGACTCTCTATGATAGAACTGTGGTGGAGGAGGCATCTCGGGATCTATGTGATGAGGTGAAGGTAAAGGAGGCTGCTCCGTAGCCTGAACTGGAGGGGGGACATCCCCTTGATCCTGCTGCTGCTCTTGTTCCTACTCTTCCTCACTATCAACTTCTTCTCCATAAACAGGCACATCCTGGCGTAACTCACTACCAGGACCATAGTAATATCCAAAATCTATAAAGTTCTTATGCTTATTATATGTATCATCTTTTCGAACATAAATGAACTGTTCATCTGCCAAATTGATCCCAACATAGATAAATATGCCGGTCAACTGTGAATCATAGGGCAAGGATCGCCGCAAATTGGTTCGGAAAGTTCCAATGAGAGTCGTCATGAGGCAACCCATGTTGACTTGAATCCCATTCATAACATTGTAAAATAGGAACCTGTGAACCTCTGTCACTTCATTTATGTTGCCACTCTTTGGATAAACGAGGGAGGTAAACATAGGGTGCAATATACGCTGCAATAGTGGAAAATGATTTGCATTCAGTATGATTAAGTTGCTGACACCATTCACGTAATCACAACTGGTTATAGAAAGAAAAGTTTCCTTAACAGCACCATGACCAAAAACCATGTCGGCTCCTCTAGCCGCAACTCCTAAGCCCCGCTCAAATAGATCGGGAGTAATATGAAGCTCAACACCTTGAACAACTATAAGTAATTCCTCATTCCTTTCAACCAGTTTTCCATAAAATTGCTGCACTAGATTGGGATAGTATCTGGTATACCTAGTGACAAAATCTATCCAACCCTCTTGAATCTCAAAAAGAGCCCATAAATCAGGCAGAAGCTCATTCACCTCATTAAAGTCGACCAGTCGAGGGTCGATAATAGGACGTGGAGGCAACCGAGGTGCACGATGAGGTGCAGGTGCTCGCTATGGTGGAGGAGCCGGGGCCTCTCATCTCTGACAACTAGCTTCCCCTTGGGCAGAACGTCGAGAGCTCCGTCTAGGCGGCATCCCGAACTAGAAGACCCGGTGGAAACCCTTGAAGACAAGACTCTCGTCCTAGGGGATGAAGATAGACCAAAAAACACTCCAAGGACTTGCAATAGCCTTCTCCACAACCTGGAACCTAGGAAGTATCTCCACGAATGCACGAATGACCGAATGGAGTTCGTCCCGAAACCATGATGAACACGTCGGATCTTGTGCGGGTGGAGGAATGATGAGGTTTAGGGGCTTGGGAGGTGGAGATATGTGGTTATAGGGTTAGGAAAAATGTTGGAGGAAGAGTGGAGGTCATAGAATGAGAGAAAGGGGTGTTAGGACCCCTTATAAGATGGTTCGGTTGAGGTTCGGCTGGGCCGGTTCGCCGCCACCGGTCGACCGGTGCGGGAGCGGCGGTCGACCGCTAGCCCTAAAAATCCCCATTTTTGTATTTTTTGTTTCTTTTTCTTTTGTTTCTTTTTTCTTTTTTTTATAGGGGGACCATCATCTGACCTTCTGATTGGAACCAACATCATGAAGTGGAGAGAAAGAGAAGAGATGGAGATTTGAGGAAAGTTCTGTAACTCCCCCTCAGAAGTTGCCTTAGGTCTGGCATCACTGGGTCCACATTTATTTAACCAAGGAATATCTGGCCTTAGAAATGCTTTTCAAGGAGGGCTATATGTATAAATACATTCAAGCATGCAGGAGTATATGAACACACAAGGTATTAAAAGTAAATATATATAATATGCATGTTAATCTACCCTTGATGCATATGAGTTTCTACAAGTGCAATTCTTATCCTAAGTGCAGACCTATGTATGTATGCTCTCACCCTTGCACATCTCAAGTTCTCTTCTTATCTTGCTAAATTAATCCTGGTTTAGGGGTTTTGTGAAAATATCAGCTAGTTGATTGAGTGTGTAAATGAAATTCCATTCAAAGACCCCTTTTCCTACATGATCTCTCATAAAATGATGTCGAATGTCAATGTGCTTTGTCCAAGAATGTTGAACAGGATTTTTTGACAAATTGATTGCACTGGTATTATCACACAAGATTGGCACACATTTGAATTCAACATTCAAATCAAGCAATTGATTTTTTATCCAAAGTACTTGGGCTCCGTAACTTCCGGCGACTACATATTCAACCTCGACCGTTGAGAAGGCTACTGAATGTTATTTCTTGGAGGCCCATGAGACTAGGCACCCACCAAGAAATTGACAGTACCCACTAGTACTTTCGCGATCTACAATGCATCCGGCATAATCTGCATCGATGTATGCAATCAAATCAAATGAACTACCGATGGGAAACTACAAGCCAAAGTCTATGGTGCCAATTAAATATCGAAAATTATGTTTAACAGCCATTAGATGAGATTCTATGTGGCATGACTGAAAGCGTGCATATAAATATACACTGAATTGAATGTCAGGGCGGCATGCTGTGACATACAGTAGTGATCCGATCATACCTCGAAACAGTGTAGGATCTACTATTTTACCATTTTCATCTTTGTCTAACTTCGAGGTTGTGGCCATTGGAGTTGACAAAGGTTTCGCTTCAGCCATCCCAAATTTCTTTAACAGCTCCAGTGTGTACTTACCTTGATTGATGAAAATGCCCTCGGGAGTTTGCTTCACCTACAATCCAAGAAAGAAGTTCAGTTCACCTATTAAGCTCATCTCAAATTCTCCTTGCATGATTTCTGTAAATTCATCACATAAGACATTGTTAGTAGCTCCAAAAATAATGTCATCCACATATACTTGAACTACTAATATTTCTTTACCTGATTTTCTTGTGAAGAGTGTTTGGTCAACCTTACCTCTTTTGAAATCATTTTCATGAGGAATGAAGTGAGCTTTTCATACCATGTCCTTGGTGCTTGCTTTAACCCGTACAAGACATTATGCAACTTGTACACATGCTTTGGGTGCATTGAATCTTGAAAACCTAGAGGTTGCTCTACAAAAACATCCTCCTTGATGTAACCGTTAAGAAATGCAGATTTAACATCCATTTGAAATAGTTTGAAGTTCAAGGAGCAAGCATAGGATAGTGAAATCCGGACTGCCTCTAATCTTGCAACCGGTGTAAAAGACTCATCCAAATCAATACCCATCTCCTGGCTATACCCTTTGGCTACAAGCTGGGCCTTGTTCCTAACAACCAATCTCGTATCATTTAACTTGTTTCTGAAAACCCAATGGGTTCCAATTGTGGGATGATTCTTAGGACGCGGCAGGAGAGTCCACACTTTGTTCCTTTCGAACTGGTGTAGCTCTTCATGCATAGCCTGAATCTAGGATTCATTTTGAAGAGCTTCATGAATATCCTTAGGCTCTTCTTGTGAAATTAAAGCTATCAAATCCTCTTCTTCTACTTGCCTTAGTGAAGACATGGTTCTTACCCCATCTTGAGGATTACCGATTATGTTTTTAGCTGGATGATCTTTTAAGAACGTAGAAGAGCTGGGCAAGCCGGGGTGTTGCACTTGTTGCTCTTGAAGTGTTTCAATTGAAGGATCTTCATCCTCTTTACTCTTGCTAGGTATCCCTTCAGTTGGTTCATCCTTGGCCTTAGCGTCAATTGAACGTTCGGGATCTTCATCTGCATCCAAGATTGGAATAGATTGATTGGTTAGTCTTAACTTAGATTCATCAAAAATCACATTAGGACTTTCTTCAACAACCAAAGTCCTTTTATTGAACAATCGATAAGCTCTAGACTAAAGTGCATAACCTAGGAAAATTCCTTTGTCACTTTTCTCATCAAACTTACCTAGGTTAGACTTACCATTGTTCAAGATGAAATATGGGCATCGAAAGAGTTTAAGATGAGAAATATTTAGTTTCTTACCCTTGTACAGCTTATAAGGAGTTTTCTTCAAGATGGGCCTTACCATTGCCCTGTTGATGATGTAACACGATGTACTTACTACCTTGGCCCAAAAGTATTTGGGTAGGGAGTTCTCACTTAACATGGTCCGTGCCATGTCTATCAAGGTTCTTTTTTTCCTCTCCACTACTCTATTTTGTTGAGGCGTCCTTGGTGATGAGAAATTATGTGTGTATCCCTGCTCTTGGCAGAAGCTGCTGAACTCATTGTTCTCAAATTCACCACCGTGATCACTTTGAATTGTGGTGATGAGATAACCCCTATCATTCTGGATTTTTCTATAAAACACTTGAAACTCCATCAATGCATCATTTTTATTGGCTAAAAATAATACTCATGTAAATATGGAGTAATCATCAATAATTACAAATCCATAAGATTTTCCTCCTAGGTTGGATGTCCTAGTCAGACCAAAAAGATCAAGGTGCAGGTTCTAGAGGCCTAGCGGTAGAAATAATATTTTTATTTTTGAAAGACATACGTGTTTACTTACTCTTAATGCAAGCCTCACAGATCTTATCACTTTCAAATTTTAATTTAGGCAATCCATTTACCAAGTCATGTCTAGACAATTTGGAGATTACTCCAAAACTAGCATGACCTAGTCTTCGATGTCATGACCATGCATTGTCGTGGTTATTCACTACCAAACACACATCATCACCGGCAACATCATCAAGATCAATAGTATAGACATTATTATTCCTTTTGCCAATGAATCTAACTTCATTAGAGATTTTATTCATGACAAGGTAGTGAGTTTCATCAAAAATAATTTTAAAGCCCTTTTCGCACAATTGGCTTATGCTTAGCAGGTTGTGATTCAGGCCTTTCACTAAAAGAATATTTTCAATCAAGGTTTCAGAAACATTTTCAATCAAGGTTTCAGAATTCTTACGTATATTGCCAATCCCAATTATTTTACCTTTATCTTTGCCTCTAAAAGCAACTGACCCTCCATCCTTATCTTGCAGTGTAGAGAACACCTTCTTGTCTCCTGTCATATGCCTTGAACAGTCACTATCCAAGTACCATTTGCTCCCCCTGGCTTCAAGACATATCTGCAAGAAATAACATTCTCATGCAAATATTTTTGGTGCCCAAACGAATTTGGGTCCATAGGAGTTAGTCCAATTCTGCACATATGATTTCTTTGTCCAAGCAGCATGATTTCTATGTGAGTTTTGTCTAAACCAACATTGAGCAATAATATGACCAAAACGACCACAATGAAAGCAATTGACATTTGAGGACCTTCTTGGGAATTGGCTTGGTTTTGGTTGGACATGTACTGGCTTAGAGTGTAAACAAGAAGCACAATCATTTCCTTTTTCATGCACGTAAGATGTAGTAATCTTGTGCTCAAAAGATTTCTTGTTCTGGGGTATGTACCCCAATCCTTCTATCCGGAAGTTAGCTTTAACTCCCAATACATTGTCTAGGTTTTGTTTTCATTTAATAAACCTAGAGAGAGTGATCTGCAAGTCAGTCACCTCTTTATTCAAGCTCACATTTTTATTTTCAATTTCTGAAATGGAGGATGTCAAAATTTCTTTTTCATTCTTGAGCTTTTCACATACTTTTTCAATTTCAGACATTTTACATGATAGCTCCTCTTTGGCTTTTTCAAGATCTAAAATCGTTTGAAGAAAGGTTTATTTTTCTTCTGTTAACTCAAACCATTCTTATTCAAGTTTCTCAAATTTAACAAAAATATCCTCATGTGATAAATCATCAATTTTCTTTTTGAGAGTTTTATTTTCAGATCTGATTTTTTTATATTTTGTATACAGTTTTTCATATTCTGACTCCCATTGTTCATTGGAAATAAAATCAAGATCAGAATTTACCTTAATTGTGTCATCCTCATATGCCATGAGGCACAAGCTCTCCACTAGCTCTTGCAGCTCCTCGTCGAACGGTTCGTCCTCTTCGTCGTTCCATGTGGCGACCATTGCTTGGGGTTTCTTATGCTTGTCCTTCTTGAATTTCCTCTTTAGATCTGGACACTCTCCTCTCGTGTGACCGGACTTTTTGCATTCATAACAAATGACATTATTGGGCTTGCTCGGCTCGCCCTTGATTTGAACGGGCTTCCTTTGCCCCTTTCTGAAATTGCCTTGGAAATTTCTCTTCTTTCTCAAAAATCTCTTTACTTGGCGAGTTATCATGGCCAAGTCTTCTTCTTCATTGTTTCCATTGCTGGATTCTTCTTCTTGGAATTCATCATCAGATTGGTGAGCTTTCAATCCCACCAATTTTTTCTTCTTCGTTTCTTCCTTGGCTGTTCTTTTCATGTTTATCTCATAGGTCGTGAGTGATCCTATGAGCTCATCCAAAGAAAGTGTGGACAGATTTTTTGAATCTTCAATGAGAGTGGCTTTAGTGTGCCAAGCCGGTGAAAGCGATCTCAGAACTTTTCTCACAAGCTCAGAATTTTTGTAATCCTTTCCAAGACTTTTGAGACCATTGGTGATCTCAGTCAGTCTTGCAAACATCTCAGAGATGATTTCTTCGGGCTTCATTTTGAATAGCTCGTAATCCTTGACAAGAAGGTTGGCTTTTGTAGCACCCCGTATAAAAAAAATTTATTATTATTAATATTTTTCAAATAAATAAAAATTAATATTAGAGAGTTTATGTAAGAAGTGGGAACACGAAGTTATCATATGTAAAGATTATTCACTTAACAAGTGTGACTTTCTAGGGTAGTTGGTTAAGTAACTTCTCTTTCAACCCAATGACCAGGGTTCAAATCTTAGCATCCACAATTTATTTTTTGTGCCAAATAATTATATACGATAGGCTAGCAATTAGACAAACCTACGTTGGCGTCTGTCCTTTTCATACGTGAATAGTGCCATGAATAGTATCACTTTTTATTTAAAAAGAAATTTTTAAAAATAATTATATGTAAAAATAGAGAAAAATATAAGGATCTTATCCATGAAATTTCATTAACTAACTCCATCAAATTTTAAAGATAAAAATCATGAAAGTTAAATGGGAAGTTTAAAATAAATAAACCACCCTCTCATAGGAGCTACAATCCACCAGATAACCTTTCGATTCCCTTATCCCCAACAGCCTGTACAAGCTGTAAAGTCTAATTATTTCAGATCTTGCCTCCCATTCGTTTATGACAGACCCTATAAACATACCCCTTCGCTACCCCCATTCTAGGCTAGCTAAGGTTGGGGCAAAGCTTTGCAGGGAAGGGTTCTGGTACTAAGATCTTCCAACAGGTAGGTGTTCTCAACTTTTAACTAAACTAATAGCTAATCTAGGATGATTAGTCTAGGCATTTAGTCTTAGGCTCATTTCCATGCGATATTTAGTGTTTATAAAGCATGTGTTGGCTTAAATCTAGGATGATTAGTATGCCTTAGCTTCATACCTAAGATAATTAGCATGTATTAACTTTATACCCAGAATAATTAGCAAGTATTAGTCTCATATCTAGAATGATTAACATGTGTTGGCTTAAATCTAGGATGATTAGCATGCATTAGCTTCATACTTGAGATGATTAGCATGTATTAGCTTCATACCTAAGCCGATTAGCATGCATTAGCTTCATACTTGAGATGATTAGCATGTATTAGCTTCATACCTAAGCCGATTAGCATGCATTAGCTTCATACTTGAGATGATTAGCATGTATTAGCTTTATACCTAAGATAATTAGTATGTATTAACCTTATACCCAGAATAATTAGCAAGTATTAGCAAGTATTAGTCTCATACCTAGAATAATTAGCATGTGTTAGCTTAAATCTAGGACGATTAGCATGTATTAGCTAATATCTATATTTGATATAGTACATGCTTTAGTAAATGGCCTGTCATTATGTCATTTTCTGTGAAACTAAAACCACCATGTTAAAGATGTTATATGAGAGAAACTAAAGCCTGAAAATAGTGAAAGAAGAAATTGTAGTCAAGAGGATGAAAAATGTGAAAAAAGAACAAGTTGAAAGAGGCCAAGTGGAAAAAGATCAAGTTGAAAGCACAATGAAATGATATTGAAAATAGGGGGTTCTAAGAAGGAGAATAATGAAAAATCTAGAGAGAATGAGAATATGTGAAAGAAGAGAAAGTCATAGATTGGAAGGTTAGGAAGAAGTTTTATGAAGAGTGCAGAGAGAGAAAATGAGAGAAAGAAGGTGAAAAATGTGAAAAAAAATGAGATCTATAGGCGCAGGTGAACAGTTACTGAGTAAAAAATAGAACTGTAGAAAATTAATTATAACTTAAAAATAAAAAAGAATTAGAGGATGTGGTAGAAGAAGAAAATCTATATCTACAAGAGAAGAAGAACTTTTGTGAAGAACTCAGAGTGAAAGGAGGATTGGAAGGGCATGAAAACTGGGGAACAAAAGAAAGTATCGACCATGCCTGTTGACAGGGTTGACGCAGTATTGTTCACCGCGTTGACGCGATGAACTGATGAGTCGACCCTGTGAACTGGAAATGAACTGATGAGTCGACCCTGCCTGTTGACAGGGTTGACGCAGTACTGTTCACCGCGTTGACGCGATGAACTTATGAGTCAACCCTGTGAACTGGAAATGAACTGATGAGTCGACCCTACCTGTTGACAGGGTTGACGCAGTACTGTTCACCGCGTTGATGCGATGAACTGATGAGTTGACGCGATGAACTGATGAGTCGACCCTGTGAACTGGAAATGAACTGATGAGTCGACCCTGCCTGTTGACAGGGTTGACGCAGTACTGTTCACCGTGTTGACGTGATGAACTGATGAGTTGACGCGATGAACTAATGAGTCGACCCTGTGAACTGGAAATGAACTAATGAGTCGACCCTGCCTGTTGACAGGGTTGACGCAGTACTGTTCACAGAGTTGACGCGATGAACTGATGAGTTGACGCGATGAACTGATGAGTTGACGCGATGAACTATTGAGTCGACACAGCTAGCTCATTACGTTAACGCGATCATTAGGCTTTCACTTTTGCCATCTCCATTGATAGATGGCAGCCGGAGAGGGGATACTTAACTCCTGACAGGGTCCTCTAAACCCTGTATAATTCCCAGAAAGGGCATCCCACAGTAAGGGTGTCGTTTCTAAAATTGTCAGGTGGTCCATAAGGTACCTCTCTTATCTAGTTTTTCCGTGTATCAAACGTTACTGGTTTCTACTTCTAGTTCATCCCTACACATTAATACGCCCTTGGATTCCATTCCATAATTCTACCTTATATATCATACTGGTCAAACCTTGAAATTACACATTGGCTATAAATGAGAGTGGATGTCGACATACATGATTAATGCTGTGCATATAGGGCCCGGTCTGGTCCTGGGGGGGAGCACCCGAAGGTACTTGTGCCCATGGGAGTTTATTGACCACGGTGTTTGGCATTGCACCGGAGTACTTGCTTGCTAGGCTTTAGACATTCCACTCATTCTCGTGATATTACTTGATTGATTTGACTTGAGACCCGCAGAAGGGTAAAGTTTTGCTTGAATGAAATTGATAAATAGCCAATTCCAATTTTACATGTTTGAATTTATATTACTTTCTATTACTTGCTTGACATGAGTTCTTACTCTCTTGTAAAGATTTCGTTAAATCCAGTTATTACTTATTTGAATCTCTTGCTATTGCTGCATTCAAGTTGGAATCCTTATACTCTCACTTGTTATTCCTTCACTACTCTTGTCGATTTTTACAATCCTTGATATCTACTCATCTACATGCATAGTTTTACTAACATTAATTGAACTTGTAAACCACTTAAAGCATGTTAAATCTTGAGATGTAATTCCTACTGAGCGCTTCGCTCATCTAGTTGTTTTCTAATATTTTCAGGTAATTTGGATGTCAACCAACACTCGGAAGGGAATGAGACTGAGTGATGAGTGTTAGAGTGAAGTTATCAAATTGTCATGTCCTTTGTGTTATTGTATTAGTTCACTTATGTCAGTTGTATCAATTCATCTATGTCATTTGTATTAGTCAACTTGATTAGAACTGCTTAAGATTTGAAGCCTAGTCGTTGGACTCTGGGAACATATGTATTTGTCCTTTGATTTGTTGTGACAATTGTCAGCTCGTACTATTTTTATTAATTTTGAGTTAAATCTTAGTTATTTGCGCACTCTGATATTTACATGATTGATACTATCTATATAGACGCGTCACGCCTCCGGGTAATCTTCCGCGCTCGGGGCGTGACAGTCTTCGTGGTATCACAGCGTAGGTTTTCAAACCTAGGGAACTAGAAAAAAAAAATATAAATGGTTAGAAATTGAAATCTAAGTAAAAACTTGAGTCCAAGGATAGGTAAAAACCTAAGTCCAGGGTTAGAGAAGTCTAAGGATATAAGTAGACCTTACCTGGTGAGATGGATAGAGCCATGGGTTAAGATTTCTAATGACTTTACCCTTATAAGTAAAAATCGACCCTTATCTTACTTAAACACTCTAAACATTTTGTAGGATCATGGCTTCTGAAAGAGCACAATGGCGCGAGATGCAGCGCACCGTGCAGGGCCTTACATAGGCACTACAGCAAGTGGCCCAAGGCGGAGCTAACCGTGGAGTGGGTGACCTCCACAGGAGTTTCCGTAACATGAACCCACCAAGGTTCACAGGTTCGTCCGACCCCGAGGATGCTGAGAATTGGCTAAAGGAGATGGAACGAATCTTCCGTGTAATGCAATGCACAGACGAGGAGAAAGTTTTACTGGCTGTATTCCAACTTGAGCGGGACGCTCGATGCTGGTGGGAATCCATAGAAGCAACACTGCCAGAATACCATGTTACATGGGATGAATTCACGGAGCATTTCAACAACAAGTACTTCTCCGATCATATCCAGGAAAAGAAGGCCACAGAATTCACCGTTCTAAAACAACGGGGCTTGAAAGTGGCCGAGTATGAGGCCTAGTTCTCCAGATTGTCTAGGTATGCACCCCACTTGGTGTGTACAGAAAAGATGAAGGCGAGAAGATTCCTCAACGGGCTTCGGCCCCATTATATCACACAACTTGCCCCGATGGACATCCAAGTCTATTCGGAGATGGTTCGGCGTGCTCAACTGCTGGAAGATGCCACCGAATTATCTGAGAGAATCCGAGGAAGAGACAAGAAGGAACCCGTTACAAGCCCGGGAAAATTCAAACAATCCTTCAACAAGAAGCGATTCTTCATGGGAGGGGAGCCCTCCAAGGCAAAGAAATTCCAGAAGAATGACAGGCCATTCTCCACCACCACACCATCAAAGGAGCTTTGCAAGTATTGTGATAAAGCTGGTCATAAGACCAAAGAATGCTGGAGAAAGTTAGGAGCTTGCCTTCGATGCGGGAGTCGAGAGCATCGGATTCCAGACTGCCCACTGATGAAGGAGTAGGACATCAAAGACGAGAAGCGTCCGGTAAAGAAACAAGGCCGTCTGCAAGCTCTCCGAGAGACAGAAACCACCGAAGGTGGAATTGTGGAAGGTACTCTCACTATTTGTTCAAAAATTGCTCTAGTGTTATTCGATACCGGAGCAACTCATTCATTCGTTTCCAAGAACTTTGCTGCTTCATTTTCTAAGAAACATGAACTGTTAGATTTGGTCATATCTACACCTCTTGGGAATGAGTCTGATATCACTTATCACTATCCAAACTGTGAAGTGATGATTAAGGGAAATAATTTACCTGCTGACCTGATATGCCTAGATATGAAGGGTTATGACGTCATACTAGGTGCCGACTGGCTATCCACATACCAAGCAACTGTAGATTGCCGGCATGGCAAGGTAACTTTCGTAGATTTCCCAGATCTAGTTTACAATAGCCCTCGGAGTAAATCACTTCTTATATCAGCACTCCGAGCTAGTAAACTTATGAATAAGGGATGCATGACTTTTATAGCATTCGTGACTGCCATGGAAGTCGAGAAGGTTAAACTTGAAGACATCCGTGTAATTCGGGATTTTCCTGATGTTTTTCCAGAAGATTTAACCGGCTTACCCCCGGAAAGGGAAGTGTCGTTCATAATCGACCTTGTCCCTGGTGCTCGTCCTATTTCCAGGGCACCATACAGAATGTCCTCTGTTGAGCTGAAGGAACTAAAAGAACAGCTAATGGAGTTATTGAACAAGGGTTTCATCAGGCCGAGTACTTCCCCATGGGGAGCACCCGTGCTATTCGTCAAAAAGAAGTACGGATCGATGAGATTATGCATAGATTATTGGCAGCTAAATCACCTTACAATCAAGAACAAGTATCCACTGCCAAGGATTGACGAGCTGTTCGATCAGTTATCAGGAGCTTTATATTTCTCCAAGATTGATCTTCGTTCTGGTTACCACCAATTGAAGATCAAAGAAGAAGACATTCATAAAACTGCATTCCGAAGTAGGTATGGGCATTACAAATTTACTGTTATGCCTTTCGGACTAACAAATGCCCCCGCAGCTTTTATGCAGTTAATGAACAGCATATTCAGGCCCTATTTAGACCAATTTATTGTGGTCTTTATTGATGATATTCTAATCTATTCAAAGAACAAAGAGGATCATGAAGAACACCTCAAGAAGGCATTGCAGATATTAAGGGGAAACAAGCTATATGCCAAATTCAGCAAATGCGAGTTTTGGCTCGAGGAAGTATCCTTCTTAGGCCATATCATTTCGAAGAACGGAATTGCTGTTGACCCATCAAAGGTCGAAGCCGTGAAGAACTGGGAACAAACCACAAATGTAACTGAGATACGGAGCTTCTTGGGTCTAGCTGGTTACTATCGGCGTTTTATAAAGGACTTCTCCAAAATTGCTGTTCCCCTGACTAGGTTAACCTGCAAGGAAGTGCCTTATGAGTGGAAGGAAGACTGTGAAAAGAGTTTCCAAACTTTGAAGGATCTCTTGACCACTGCTCCAATCTTATCATTACCAATGGAAGGAGAAAAATACGAGTTATATACTGATGCTTCTGGTATTGGTCTCGGATGTGTATTAATGCAGAATGGGAGAGTCATTGCATACTCTTCCCGATAATTGAAGAAACATGAAGAGAACTACCCAGTTCACGACTTAGAACTGGCCGCAGTAGTATTCGCTTTAAAGATCTGGAGGCACTATCTCTACGGAGAATAATTCACTGTGTACTCCGATCATAAAAGCCTAAAGTACTTATTCTCCCAAAAGGAGCTAAACATGCGACAAAGGCGTTGGCTCGAGTATCTCAAGGATTTCGACTTTACTATACAGTACCATCCTGGTAAGGGTAATTCCGTAGCTGATGCCCTTAGTCGAAAGCCGAGAACAATATTGGCCAACTGCATGATACAAGAATGGAAACTGCTGGAGAAATTCTCTGAGCTTGATATCAGCACAGATGAGAAGAACATGTGTATTATTCTATCTCATATGAGCCTACATCCAGATTTGCTACCTGAAATCAAGAAGTTACAAGAAGAGGATCCCTCGCTAGTGGAGATAAAAAGCAAGCTGGACGAGAGACTGGATTTCAAGCTGGCACCTGATGGCAGATTACTATTTCATGCACGGACATGTGTGCCCGACTGTCCCGAATTGAAGAAGAAGATTCTTGAAGAAGCTCATAGATCGAGGTACACAATCCACCCTGGAGCTACTAAGATGTACCAAGACTTGAAAAGAACTTTCTGGTCGCCTAACATGAAAAGGGAGGTAGCAGATTTTGTGTCTCGTTGCCTCACATGCCAACAAGTGAAGGCGGAACATCAAAAACCCGCCGGAAGGCTACATCCGCTGGATATTCCCAAGTGGAAGTGGGAAGACATTGGCATGGACTTTATCATGGGTTTGCCCAAGTCTAGGGGCGGATATGATGGAATTTGGGTAATTATCGACCGGTTAACTAAATCGGCCCATTTCTTACCCATCAAAAGTCGATGGTCAGTCGACGTACTTGCTGCCCTGTATATTAAGGAGATGGTTAGATTGCATGGAGTTCCTGTCTCGATCGTATCTGACCGAGACCCACGCTTCACCGCTCATTTTTGGAAGGGTCTACAACACTCTCTGGGGACGAAACTTAATTTCAGCACTACTTTCCATCCCCAGACAGATGGTCAGACTGAAAGGACAAATCAGGTTGTTGAAGATATGTTAAGGGCATGTATTATAGATTTCGACGGAAGCTGGCATGACCACTTACCACTAGCCGAATTTGCATATAATAACAACTATCAAGCTAGTATTCAAATGGCTCCTTTCGAGGCGCTTTATGGCAGGAGTTGTCGTTCTCAATATGCTGGGAAGAAGTCGGTGAAAGACAAATTCTAGGCCCAGATATGGTTAGAGATTCGACTGAGAAGATACACCTTATCAGAGAGAGACTTAAGGTAGCTCAGTGTAGGCAAAAATCTTATGCTGATAACAGAAGGAGAGATTTAGAATTTCAAGCGGGTGACCATGTATTTCTCAAGGTATCTTCCGGCCGAGGTATTAGAAGATTCGGTGTTAAGGGCAAGCTTACACCAAGGTTTATCGGTCCATTTGAAGTATTGGAAAGAGTGGGCGAGGTGACTTACCGCATTGCCTTACCTCCTCAACTCTCGGAAGTGCACAATATATTTCATATATCTATGCTGAAGAAATATGTGCACGACCCTTCGCACGTCATCAATCATGCTGAATTGGTGATTCAAAGGGATCTTACTTATGAACAAAGGCCGATGCAGATCCTCGACCGCGAAGTTCGAGTTCTAAGGAGCAAGACGATCCCTATGGTAAAAATCTAATGGAATCGATGCTCAGAGCAAGAAGTAACTTGGGAGACCTAGGAATCTATGAAGAGAAGATACCCAGAACTATTTTAGTTGGCAAGTATCTTATACTTTCTACAGTATCCTTATGTAGTTGAAATTACCCTTATACAATTGAATTTGGGGACCAAATTCTTTTAAGTAGGGGAGGGTGTAGCACCCCGTATAAAAAAAAGTGATAAAAAATTTATTATTATTAATATTTTGTAAATAAAAAAAATTAATATTAGAGAGTTTATGTAAGAAGTGGGAATACGAAGTTATCATATGTAAAGATTATTCACTTAACAAGTGTGGCTTTCTAATGTAGTTGGTTAAGTAACTTCTCTTTCAACCCAATGACCAGGGTTTAAATCCTAGCATCCACAATTTACTTTTTGTGCCAAATAATTATATACGATAGGCTAGCAATTAGACAAACCTACGTTGGCGTCTGTCCTTTTCATACGTGAATAGTGCCATGAATAGTATCACTTTTTATTTAAAAAGATTTTTTCAAAAATAATTATATGTAAAAATAGAGAAAAATATAAGGATCTTATCCATGAAATTTCATTAACTAACTCCATCAAATTTTAAATATAAAAATCATGAAAGTTAAGTGGGAAGTTTAAAATAAATAAACCACCCTCTCATAGGAGCTACAATCCACCAGACAACCTTTCGATTCCCTTATCCCCAACAGCCTGTACAAGCTGTAAAGTCCCATTATTTCAGATCTTGCCTCCCATTCGTTCATGACAGACCCTATAAACATACCCCTTTGCTACCCCCATTCTAGGCTAGCTAAGGTTGGGGCAAAGCTTTGCAGGGAAGGGTTCTGCTACTACGATCTTCCAACAGGTAGGTGTTCTCAACTTTTAACTAAACTAATAGCTAATCTAGGATGATTAGTCTAGGCATTTAGTCTTAGGCTCATTTCCATGCGATATTTAGTGTTTATAAAGCATGTGTTGGCTTAAATCTAGGATGATTAGTATGCCTTAGCTTCATACCTAAGATAATTAGCATGTATTAACTTTATACCCAGAATAATTAGCAAGTATTAGTCTCATATCTAGAATGATTAACATGTGTTGGCTTAAATCTAGGATGATTAGCATGCATTAGCTTCATACTTGAGATGATTAGCATGTATTAGCTTCATACCTAAGCCGATTAGCATGCATTAGCTTCATACTTGAGATGATTAGCATGTATTAGCTTTATACCTAAGATAATTAGTATGTATTAGCCTTATACCCAGAATAATTAGCAAGTATTAGCAAGTATTAGTCTCATACCTAGAATAATTAGCATGTGTTAGCTTAAATCTAGGACGATTAGCATGTATTAGCTAATATCTATATTTGATATAGTACATGCTTTAGTAAAGGGCCTGTCATTATGTCATTTTCTGTGAAACTAAAATCACCATGTTAAAGATGTTATATGAGAGAAACTAAAGCCTGAAAATTGTGAAAGAAGAAATTGTAGTCAAGAGGATGAAAAATGTGAAAAAAGACCAAGTTGAAAGAGGCCAAGTGGAAAAAGACCAAGTTGAAAGCACAATGAAATGATATTAAAAATAGGGGGTTCTAAGAAGGAGAATAATGAAAAATCTAGAGAGAATGAGAATATGTGAAAGAAGAGAAAGTCATAGATTGGAAGGTTAGGAAGAAGTTTTATGAAGAGTGCAGAGAGAGAAAATGAGAGAAAGAAGGTGAAAAATGTGAAAAAAATGAGATCTATAGGCGCAGGTGAACAGTTACTGAGTAAAAAATAGAACTATAGAAAATTAATTATAACTTAAAAATAAAAAAGAATTAGAGGATGTGGTAGAAGAAGAAAATCTATATCTACAAGTGAAGAAGAACTTTTGTGAAAAACTCAGAGTGAAAGGAGGATTGGAAGGGCATGAAAACTGGGGAACAAAAGAAAGTATCGACCCTGCCTGTTGACAGGGTTGACGCAGTATTGTTCACCGCGTTGACGCGATGAACTGATGAGTCGACCCTGTGAACTAGAAATGAACTGATGAGTCGACCCTGCCTGTTGACAGGGTTGACGCAGTACTGTTCACCGCGTTGACGCGATGAACTGATGAGTCAACCCTGTGAACTGGAAATGAACTGATGAGTCGACCCTGCCTGTTGACAGGGTTGACGCAGTACTGTTCACCGCGTTGACGCGATGAACTGATGAGTTGACGCGATGAACTGATGAGTCGACCCTGTGAACTAGAAATGAACTGATGAGTCGACCCTGCCTCTTGACAGGGTTGACGCAGTACTGTTCACCGCGTTGACGCGATGAACTGATGAGTTGACGCGATGAACTGATGAGTCGACCCTGTGAACTGGAAATGAACTGATGAGTCGACCCTGTCTGTTGACAGGGTTGACGCAGTACTGTTCACCAAGTTGACGCGATGAACTGATGAGTTGACGCGATCAACTATTGAGTCGACACAGCTAGCTCATTACGTTAATGTGATCATTAGGCTTTCACTTTTGCCATCTCCATTGATAGATGGCAGCTGGAGAGGGGATATTTAACTCCTGACATGGTCCTCTAAACCCTGTATAATTCCCAGAAAGGGCATCCCACAGTAAGGGTGTCGTTTCTAAAATTGTCAGGTGGTCCATAAGGCACCTCTCTTATCTAGTTTTTCCGTGTATCAAACATTACTGTTTTCTACTTCTAGTTCATCCCTACACATTAATGTGCCCTTGGATTCCATTCTATAATTCTACCTTATATATCATACTGGTCAAACCTTGAAATTCCACATTGGCTATAAATGAGAGTGGATGTCGACATACATGATTAATGCTGTGCATATAGGGCCCGGTCTGGTCCTGGGGGGAGCACCCGAAGGTACTTGTGCCCATGGAAGTTTATTCACCACGGTGTTTGGCATTGCACCGGAGTACTTGCTTGCTAGGCTTTAGACATTGCACTCATTCTCGTGATATTACTTGATTGATTTGACTTGAGACCCGCAGAAGGGTAAAGTTTTGCTTGAATGAAATTGATAAATAGCCAATTCCAGTTTTACATGCTTGAATTTATATTACTTTCTATTACTTTCTTGACATGAGTTCTTACTCTCTTGGAAAGATTTCGTTAATTCCAGTTATTACTTGTTTGAATCTCTTGCTATTACTGCATTGAAGTTGGAATCCTTATACTCTCACTTGTTATTCCTTCACTACTCTTGTCGATTTTTACAATCCTTGATATCTACTCATCTACATGCATAGCTTTACTAACATTAATTGAACTTGTAAACCACTTAAAGCATGTTAAATCTTGAGATGTAATTCCTACTGAGCGATTCGCTCATCTAGTTATTTTCTAATATTTTCAGGTAATTTGGATGTCAACCAACACTCGGAAGGAAATGAGACTGAGTGATGAGTGTTAGAGTGAAGTTATCAAATTGTCATGTCCTTTGTGTTATTGTATTAGTTCACTTATGTCAGTTGTATCAATTCATCTATGTCATTTGTATTAGTCAACTTGATTAGAACTGCTTAAGATTTGAAGCCTAGTCGTTGGACTCTGGGAACATATGTATTTGTCCTTTGATTTGTTGTGATAATTGTCAGCTCTTACTATTTGTATTAATTTCGAGTTAAATCTTAGTTATTTGCGCACTTTGATATTTACATGATTGACACGTTCTATATAGACGCGTCACGCCTCCGGGTAATCTTCCGCGCTCCGGGCGTGACAGCTTTGGTCTCCTTAACCTCGGAGGTACCCTCATAGATAAGCCGCAACTTGTCCCACATCTCCTTTGCTGAGCTGCACATGGACACACGAGAAAACTCATTAGGATGTGTAGCACATTACATAATGTTCATAGCATTAAAATTTATAGTTGATTTCTTAATATCCTCAGGGGACCATTCATCTTCATTTTTGGAAAGTTCATATGGTCCCTTGTCCACCACTCTCCAGATCTCATACTCCTGGGCTCTCAGAAAAACCTGCATTCTATTTTTCTAATATGAGTAATTCGAGCCATCGAAGTATGGAGGATGATGGATGGAATGACCCCCAGGCATCATACCCTTGTTTGCCATTGATCTGGATCTTACTCTAGATCGTTAGATCTGAAGAAACAAAGCCTTAGCTCTGATACCAATTGAAGTCCCACGATTAATGACACCCAAAAGGGGGGTGAATTGGGTGATTATAAATTTTAACTAAATTTTAGCCGATTTAAAACAAGTATGACGAACAAGCTACTTTCAACTTTAGATCTGATGCAGCGAAGAATAAATCTGACAAGATTAACCACCACAATAGATCTTTGGTACTAGGCGGAGTTACGGAATCCGAAAATTCTCTCGCGCAAGGTGTTAACTTCCTGACAAGACTAATCTTGTCGATCCGAACCCACCTTTTGATATACCATAAATCTAGTGTGAAGTTATTGAGCTGTGCTAGATGTATGCAAGGGAGACAAATGATTTAACTACGCGAGCATGCACAGAACGAAGATAGGAGAGAAGGATCAAACCACACAAGAGACAACAATTTTTAGGTGGTTCGGATGCAATGACGGCAACCTACGTCCCCCCCTCACGATCTGTGAGGATACACACACTATCTTGCAAAGGATTACAAGATCAACACACACACACACTTGTGGAGAGTTCGACACTCCCACGACAGTGCACACTCACCAAACCATACACGGATCTGAAAGATCCAAGACACACACATAGATCTATGCAGATCCACACACACTAGAATGTTTAGAGATTACAAGAAGCAAACACTTGAAGTTCAAGAATTCTGGAAGAAAAAACACAAAAGAGAATTGCAGATTTAACCTCCCCTTGAATGGATGAAGAGGATTTTGGATGCAGCTTGATCTCCACTTGACTTGGGTTGATTGGCCTCAGATCTTACTTGAGAAGTTTGAAGATGGATGAAGAAGTTCTTGCACGAAACACTATTTACGGAGCTATAGTGGCAGCACTCTTTCTCCCCTTCATAGCCTCTTTGATCTCCCTTGAGTGATTAGGGTTTTTGACCCCAATGTGATGTTTTTATAGATCTTGGATGGTCAAGAGACAAGCCAGGAACCAGATCCAAAAATCATGGCATGTCTGGTGGCTTTGGGATTAAACAATCCCCAGGAAAGGGCTTGCCACGTTGAAGAACACAAAGTCAACAATTACTGCCGCGAAGCTGGCGGTCGATCGGACGGCATGGGGCAGTCGACCAAAATTTTACAGAAATGAGGCTTTCGACGCTGGGAAAACCGATCGACCGGCCCCTGACCGGCGGTCGACCGCTAGCTGGAAAATCTACATTTTTAACAGAGTTAGCCAATAAATCATAATCTGTGAACGAATAATTTCATGACCATATCTTGTTCCAATCAAAATGAGTTGGTTGAGCTTAACCTGGGCATTTCTTGAAGCATGGTAGATTTAGGCATTTGCTTGATTAAGGATGGCTTTGAGAGTGGTTTAAGCAAGTTATTACTTAGGTTGTAATGCCAGGGTTTTGTTATCATAAAAATCATCTGGAGAGACTCAACAAGGGCCGCTACTAACAAGTTGCGGTCCTCACAGGGCCGTCTCTTGAAGGTGGCGGTCATGACCTGACCGTCATCTCCAAACCGCCTTAAAAATGCATGATAAGGACAAACAAGTGGCAGTCGTCGCCTGACCGCTATCCTCAGGAAACGGTTAGTCGCAAGGCCGCTACTTGCGAACCAACTCACGGGCCTAACCGACGTAGAATGCCAAATAGCAGTCATTGTTGGGCCGCTACCACAAAGTTTTGGTCAGGAGCAAGACCGCTACCACGAACCGACTTAAAACAGTTAAAACCAGATAGCAGTCCTTTTAGGATCGTTTCATCAACTGGTGGTCCACCTAGGGCGCCTTATCAAGTTGCGATCTCTGGTTTGACCGCTACTTCATACCGATGTGAAAATCGTAGGAGAGCTCAAAACCTGATCTTTCCACACCCCAATCGCTCTTAAACTACGGGGAAACATCCCTAGAGTCGATATCAACCTTCCACAAGCTAGAAGGGATCAAACCAACCACAAAACGGCTGAAAATGGGCGATTCCCATTAATCAACCCAACATGAGCCACAAGGGCAAACGGCCTCGTACCGGCCCCAAATCATGCTCAAACGGAGTTAAACTAGCAGGAATCGAATCCCAACATGCCATGGGTTCAAATGATACCAATTAAACTAAAAATCATCACCTAGATTGGCGATCACGGCTCACACCCCCAAAACATGCTTTCGCGCTTAAAGTAGGAAAACCCGCTTAAACTCACACCGTTCGGCTCCAAATCATGAGAGAAAGTAGGAAATGAGTAGGGTATTCATCCCCCTACCTCCACCGAGGATCTCATGGGGCAAAACTGCCAAACCACGTCGAAAACCATCACACAAACAACCAACGTTGGCTTCGAATCCACGAATGGGATCGCGCCATTGCCATGCTCCGATTCTCGCACCATCACGTTCCACATCAGCTCCATGCCGTCACCACCTCATCTAGCTCCGCCACGGTCGCGCGCCCGGGGGAGAGGAGAAGAGAGGAGAGAGAACAGAGAGGGAGAGAGGGAGAAACGTGAGAGAGGAGAGAGGAGAGAGGAGAGAGGAGAGAGGAGAGAGGAAGGGTTAAAAAGAAAAGAAAATAGGAAATTAGCAATATTTCTTAAAATATGATTTTTGGCATGAAATTCTATAAAGTCAGAAAAATACGAAAAAATAGTCGTTGCGATCCTCGGAAAGAGCACAATGCACCTATAGCGTCCTAGAGTCTCAAAACTCAATGGTTCACTCTCCACAGGGTTTGTTTGCGGAGATTTGTTTTATTCGGTCGACCAACAAATTAATTAATCAATAATCAATTGATTAGTTGACCGTGCAGGCGTGCCAGTCACATAAGTGACAGATTTATTATGTGCTCATTCTGACCCGTGTTGGGCGACAGTGAGATTCGGGTCGGGACCAGGAGTCCGTCATACCATAAAGGCTATGGCGTTAATTACATCCCCCATAAGGGAGAAAACCTTTGATTAATTGCCGAGATAGTTGGCCATCCGAGGCCGAAATAAGATGTAAAAGGATGCATATGATGAGGTCACATGAAATGCTTTTATCTATCATGCAAAGAGGCATGGTTTATTATGTTGGAGACCCTTGATACGAGGCGGAGGACACAGGTCTGAAGACCACCACCGCGCATAGCAAAAACTTTCGGTCGGGCAAAACCTGGCCTTCCATCAGTGCCATTTGATATACCGGGGGTCCATGCAAGCATGCATGCATTAACATGGCGCTCATGATTATACTAAAGTATGATAATAGAATCACGAAGACAGACGATAATTAATCAGGTTTGATAATCTCCGCCGAGGGAGACAAAAAATGGTGACAGAGGCATGACGACAAAAGCATGATAATCCCAAACATAATGGTAGAAGCATGATAGGAAAGTGGTTTGGACATGAGCAGTCCCCTTTTTATTATTGATTGGGTTTATTAACCTCGACCGTGGGAGGCAAAGATTGCTCCGAAGGCGAATGACGGATTAAAACGGCACGATAGAGAGTATTTTTATTCAAAACCGGCACGGCATGACGTAGGGAAAGAGTTCCCCGGCGCGGTAGGGCGTGGGTAAAGGGTTTAAATAGTGCGGCCATGGGCAAGTGGCTTACCCAGCGCGGATGGCTTGGGGCGCGCCGGGTAGCGACCAACCAAAAAAAATTGAGTTTGAGTCTAGGGTTAATCCGGCGCGGGGGGGGGGTACCGCGCCGTATTAGGGCGCGCCGGGTTAAGGCCGCACCGGTTACGTTGATTTTTGAGGCATTTTTGGGTTTATTTGGTTTATTAAGATGTTTTAGGGTACTTTGAGGTTAATTGGGTTAATTGTTTATTGAATTGGAACCTTGGGCTCTCCAGGAGCAGAGTCATAAACTCGTGCGAGGTTCATACTCAAGCACGGAGGTTCATTGTTTAATAATATGTTTCATTAAGTCCAAATCACAAAGGTAACTGATTAGTTAAGACCTGGTGAAAATTGGGCAGCATCTCCCCATCCCTGGAGGATTGCAGGGGAAAAGCGGGGACATACTCACGTAGCGGAGTAAGCCCCTGTTGTACTCGGACTATTTCCCAGCAAAAATAACAAGGAGTAAGGGTCCGGGCATTTCCCCGGACGCCTTCTAGGCATGGGCTATCTAGCCCTTTCTACAACCCTGCGGGTCCCTACAAGGGTCCTAACCAACTTGCCGTGACACGCGGCGACACAAACAATTGCCCGGGGTCAACCTCAGCCACTCACATGCGGGCTTTGCCGTTATCCTATATGGCCGCTCGGGACCACCCGGAGGCGCCCCGACGTTAAGCCACGCCACATGGCACCCAGCGAAAGGGCCGCGGGCCCACTCCGAGACACTTTTTTCAACCCTCCAAGGTCAAAGGGAGACCCGAGCAAGTCAACCACAGGCTTTGGAGGCCCGTAGCACGTGCATACGGCTCACACACGCGTGTTCGGAATATTTTCGAACACCTTGTGGGTGCATATGTTCCAGCCTTTCTACACAAAATCACAGGCCACCCCATGGTTCTAGCACACTAATGGGATCCTACAGTGACCCCCCCAGCAAGTCGGGGCCACCCCCGGCCATCAGATATGCGACAACGAGCCACTCAATTTTAGCACTCGAGCCAACCCGAGGCTACCCTGTCAACCCGCCGTGCAACGCGGAACACAGTCTGAGACATAACTCACGTCCACAAAATGCCCCCTCTCAGCTCCCACGAGCTCCTATCTTCAATCCAAGGTCCGCTGTATGGCCCCTAAGCCATCTACCCTAGTCATTCGGCAATTCGGGGTGTGTCAGGAATTTACCCGAACACCTTTCGAGTGACTATGACAACCTAAAGAACAACGGCCCCCATGGGCACATTCCAACTTTCCGGAGTTCATCGTCCGTCGAAGGACAACCCCAAACAACACAAGAAGACCCCCAGGGGCCATCCCCCGGGGTTACGGCCAGCCCGGGGCCAGTTCACCCCGGGGCATCGACGGGCACCCGAGGGAGGGCGAACTCCCTGGGGGCCCCGCCCTCCCTCCAGCCCGGTGGTCCCACGACCCCACTCAGCCGAGGTTCGTCCCATCTACGCTCCTATGACGCGGTTCGTGTGCCATACCAGTTCGAGGAGTCAACGCGCAGAAGCACGGAGCGACAGCACGACGGGTTCGCACTCCGGTCAACGCGCACAAGCCTCGCAAGCTTCCACGTATCCTCCCCAGCTAATTGTCCTTTTCTTTCTTAGTCAAATTAGAAAGAAAATGGGCCCAAAAAATCAAATTTTATAGGGTGGGACCGCCCCCCTCTCTCCTTGGTGCCAGTCCGCCTAAACCCCCTGGGGAGGGGGTTTAGGCGGACCAACATGGGCCCCCAGGCTGGTCCGCCTAAACACCCCATGGGGGGGGGGTTTACGCGGACCAGCTCACCCCCCCTGGCTGGTCCGCGTAAACCCCCCATTCATTTAAAAAAAATTAATTTTTTAGAAAACAAAGAACTAGAACCGGCCCGCCTAAACCCCCATGGGGTGGGGTTTAGGCGGACCAGCCTGGGCCCCCAGGCTAGTCCGCCTAAACCCCCTGGGGGAGGGGGTTTAGGCGGACCAGCCCAGCCCCCCGGGCTGGTCCGCGTAAACCCCATCCAAGGGGGGTTTATGCGGACCAGCTCATCCCCCTGGGCTGGTCCGCGTAAACCCCTTCCCCCTCTCTCAGCCCGTGTAACCCAAGCACTATTCACTTGGGTTTACGCAGACCAGCTCACCCCCCTTAGCTGGTCCGCGTAAACCCCTTGTGACCCTTCAACTTCCCCTATAAAAACCCCTTAGGAGCTCAAGGGGTGGGGATCCGGAATCAAGCATCAAGCCTCCAGAGCATCAAACGTCAAGCATTAGTTTCACCAGCTTCCCTCCAAGGCTTTGAGAGCCTCCAAGCAGTGAGCTAAGGAGAATTGTGCGTGTGACTTGTTCGTCGGCCTAATACGCCGGGGGTATGTCGTTCGCACTCCCCTCATGCCGTATGTAGCCGTCACACACAAGTCAACACCCACCGTATGTGAGATGCTACGACAAGGGCGAACGTGCCCTCATGCCGGGATTTCCCATTCGCGTGCCCGTCGGTTGCAACCACACGCGTACCATGATGTCAAGCTCTCTCGCAGTCACAAGGCCATGTTCGACCGCTCAATTCGAGTCGTGATCGACCCTCACGAGGCCATGTACAACTATTCCCCATCCGGCATCACGGCCCTAGCCCACACCACGGGAGGAGCCCTCTATAAAGCGCATATGTGCTCATTCATCACGCATCGACCCGGGGACTGACTAGTACGTCGGCATTGTCCCGTGGCATGCGCCAGTTATACCTTGGCCATTACGGCCTTCCTGTAAAGAAGTAAACACCTCAGTATAACACTATCGATTGGATGAGTGCTCTTGCACCCACGTTCAGGCCCTCAGTTTTCTATCTACGCCACTTGGCATTCGTGCCTAACACTCCAGTTCCAGTAAACATCCCTCAGTCAAAATTACACCGACAGCTGCAGAATGCCCCTGCCCTCTACCCACGGCTTCAGACATATATACAGACTTCTCTTCAGGTTAGAATGAAGGTATTCAGATTCAATCCGATGTAAATAAACACCGGTTGCTTGCAGCCGGTGGGGAAAGACGTTCAGTACATGATTCTCGTAATCGCCTAAATCACTCGCACCCATGGAACCTCTTCTCTCCACGTGTCACTCGACCCCCCGAGCCCACGTGCCGCGTCCTGGCGACGCTTCCCCGGTCAACCCTCAGTTCCATGGGTGATTGTTGAGAAATCGACTGGCACACCCACAACCTGTCCGGTTAACCATTATCCCGACATTCTCGTGCCATTCGACCCTTCCCGACATTCCGTAAAAGGAGAGTGTCCGATACCGCCATGAGAGGCATGCAATCGTGAGGAGAATACCCGAGATACATCAAACTCCCGTATTTTCCTTCCCCGATGTATCCCTTCCTTCACCCTGATTATTCGGCATAAAAACCCGCGTAACAGAGAGGATGGCACGCCCGGTGGGACGACTCACACCTTCCTTCTTTTTGCTGAGGAAAAGTCTATGCCAGCCCTGAAGCCCTGGTGCCCTTTCCCTGTCCTTGCAGGAGAGGCAGAGGAGGGTACTCGTGTGCCCATTCTCTAGCAGCTTCGGGTCCGCGTTCTGATCGTCGGACCACCCTTGGCGAATGTCAGGAACCGTCACATCCGTAGCACTCAGCACTCCAGTAACCATAGTGGCCGTCACTTATAGTCCCAACGTCATCGCCACCCACGCTCAACTGGGCTACTTGGAGACGCCGATCGCTTTCGGCAGCTTCGCCCCTGTTACCGGATCGCCCTACTTCTTGGGTGTGATCCACATGGCTGCTCTTCAGCCAACTCCGGTTTCCATATTGGCTCCCGCGGCCAATGTGCCACAGGCACTTCCAGTACTGGTGCCCCGCCTGAGTACCGGATACCGGACTGCCACTACTAGCCGCTGTAGGGCCCCCAGATCAACCCCGATCCAAGTAAGCGGAAGCTCCCGAGGCCAGCCTCGACCATCCTCCGGCGCGGGCCCCATCCCCAAAAGTTTGGTCACCTTCCCAGCACCTTCCTCGGGTTCCCAACCCCGAGCCGCAGCCAAGCTAGCACCCAACATGGGCTCCCAGCCCCGGGTCCACGGCTTCCCAGCACCTTCCTCGGGTTTCCAACCCCGAGCCGCAGCCAAGCCGGCACCCAACACGGGCTCCCAGCCCAGGGTCCACGGCTTCCCAGCACCTTCCTCGGGTTCCCAACCCCGAGCTCCAGCCAAGCCGGCACCCAATATGGGCTCCCAGCCGTGGGTCCGCGGCTTCCCAGCACCTTCAGCGGGTTTCTGACCCCAAACCCCGGCAAAGTCGACTCTCAATACGGGCTCCCAGCCCGAGTTCGCGGCTCCCCTATATTGCACTCGGGACCCTGGGCCTGAGCCTCAGCTGAACCAGCTCTCCCCGTGGGTTTTCTACCCAGGGGGCAAGGTTCCTCAACACCCTCCTCGGGCCTTCCGACCAGAGCCCGGACTACACTGGCACCTACTGCGGGTCTTCGACCCAGGGGCGTCGGTACCTCAGCACTTCCGACAGGGTCGCTTTCCGGTGCAAGAGTGTCATCTCGAGCGTCGGCAACACTTCTATCGGCGCGGGCGAAGGCGTATACCCGAGCCACCCTATCATCGACCCCCAGCATGGGTTATATATCCCGGGGGTCGATCCCGGTACCTCCGACTCATAGCTTCATGCCGCCGGTCGCTCCAGGCTAGATCTTCTCAGTCTACCATCTTGGGGCGGAGTCTTCCTCCGCTCCTCAGAAGAAGCGTCGCCATGGCCGCAGAGGCAGACTGTTGGCTGCCGCAGCCAGCAACTCCGGCAAGACAGTTCTTATCGGTGACTTGTGGATCAGTCTCGATGGGGGTGAACCAATTATACCCTAGGAACGGACCGTTCCCACTATCTCTACCTCCAATCGTTTTGACCTCTTGCGGCAAACATGAGAGGACAAGGCGAAGCTCAAAGGAGCGGGTTCCCCAATGGCAGTCCGGGGGCACCCACCGTAGCCTGACACACGGCCTCTCAAGACGCCTCGTAGGAAAGGTGGCGACAAGGGAGACCAGCAACCTGACTTGAGAAAAATCTGGGTCACTCCAGAAGAAGCTCAGGCCGTTCGGAGGGCACGTATTAGAAATCCATGGCGAGCACTTAGACACGGCATCAGACGGGATGCGACTGGCCCTATAGTGGCATCGTCTGACGACGCCCAGTCGTCTAATATCCCACGCGCAAGCATGCGGAGGCAAAGGCGAGCCCATTCTCGGGCCCTCTAGCAGCCTGTCCAGGATTCTCCCCCGACTGGTGTCGTAAGTGAGCCCCCTCTGCAACGCACCTCGGTCTTTGATAGACTAGGGGTGCCTGCCCGCCCCGAGCAGCACCCACGGAGGAAGCGGACAGCCCGGTTCAACAATGACGCGGTCCGAGTGTTCACGTGCTACACCACTGGACTCCAACCGGACACCTAGTCTAACGACTTGAACAAGCCTCTGTCCCACTTTAGGAGGCCGCGTCATCAGGCTCCGCCGCCTCCCCCAATAGGTCACATCGACACTTTTGTTAGACCGCAAGCGACGGAACGTGCAGAAGAGGTCCCGGTGGAAGACCGCGACCCTCCCATCAACACAGAACCGGTCAACAATGACCTTCCTGCAAACAAGGCTCAAGAAGTGACCCTCGACACTCTCATGAAAGAGAACCAGCATTTGAACGCCCTCCTGCAAGGCCTCCTCCAGGAACGAGACCTTTATCCTCAGCAGCCTGCTAGGCCCCAGGCCGAGGCACTGGCACCCCCGGCGGCTCGCGATGCTGCCAACACCTTAGCGGCAATTACCCGAACCCCGTTGGCAACCAGGTTTGTCACGCCCCCAGTTGAGGTTCTACCACGAGCCTCCAATACGCCAATGCCGAAAAATCTCCTGGCACAACGCCAGATGATCCAGCGCATTATCGAGACAAAGCTCGTCCAGTATGGTGAAGGGACTGTCACGGTAGATCTCTACAGTGTACCCTACCCGCTTCACCACCAGCAAAAAAAGCTTCCCCCAGAGTACTCCAAGCCCCCGAAGCTGCAAAAGTTCGACGGGCAGGGGTCGCCACATGAACACCTGGCCTACTATGATATGACCATGGGTGAGTTGGCGTTGGACGAATCATATCTCCCCTGCTACTTCGCTACTTCGCTCACGGGAACGGCCTTTCGATGGTATTCCTGCCTGAAGCCCAACTCGATCATCGACTGGGCGGACCTCCAGAAGAAATTCCTCGACCGCTTTCAAACAGCCGAGCGAAAAGTCCCCTTAGCCGAACTCTGTTCTCTCCGACAGAAAAAGGGCGAGGGCGCCCTTGACTTCATGAAAAAGTGGCAAGACCTCAGCATGAGGTGTGTCAATCCACCTGTTCAATAGGACCCCATCACCATATGCCGTCGAGGACTGGCGGCCGAGGTCAGCGAAAAGCTTCTCGGCACCAATATCAAAGGCTTCGACCAACTCAATTCGACAGTCGCCGAAATAGAGATGTTCTTCGTCGATAACCTGAGCTATACTGCAGCCAAGGGTAAACAAGCACGAGAACGCCAGCCCGGTAAGGAGGTTAACATTATAGAGTTCACCCCTACCGCCAAAACCAGTAAGGGGGCCGAATCCAGCGACTCTAATAAGAAGCCAGTGGATAAGCCGGCTGCTCCTTCCTTCTCAGAGCGCATGAAGACAACTTTCTCTTTTAAGAAGGAACACACAAAGATGCTGTTCGACCTTTGTACGGCCTAAAAAATCGTCGAGCTTCTCGAAGTCCGCAAGCCAGATGAGGCCCTGAAGATCGACAATCCCAATTATTGCTTGTACCATCGCATGCTGGGTCATTCAATCGAAGATTGCTACCTCTTCAAAACCCAGGCGCAGGAGTTGATCAGAGACGACCTCGTCAAAATGAAGAGTGGTCTGGTTGATCCCCCGCAACCACATACGTGGGCCAGGCTAGCTAAGGCAGCACGTGTGGCTCACCCCTCAGCCAATGTCATCCATATGATGGCCGCATTTTCTCTTTCTGATGACGAGTTAGAGGAGCCCAGTGCCAATCAAAGGGGACGTTCGATCTGGTACCTGGGGTGGAGGCCCTGGCATGATCAGAGACCTCTCTCCTTCCCCAGGGAGAGAACCCGGCGGCTCTTCTATATCCTCATCAAGAACGGGCAAATCATACCCCGCGACTCGCCTGCCGACTACACCCATTGGGACCGTAGTCACCCTCAATACTGCCCCTTCCAATCTAGAATTTGCCACCCGATCGAGTCCTGTGAAGAAGTTCAACACCTCATCCAGGAACAGATCCAATGGGAGTAGATCGATGTGGAAGAAAACTTCATGTCGCTCGTCAGGCTTCGGCAAGCTGTCGAAGAGACCCTGAGCACTGCCAGGAGTGTGCCAGAGCGGCCAGACTCCCCTCAAGAAAATGGGCACGAGCTGCCTTACCAGCATCCTCCAGAATGGCTCGAGTTCCAGACTGACAATCGAGAGGCGCTCGAGCAATTGCGGAGGCAAAGGGAGTAGGATGCCAGTCAAGAGACGGAGCTGACCGACTTCTCGGTCAACGTCATCCATTCCCCTGCTCCTTCGGCCCCTTCAGGCTCTCAGGCATCAGCACCTAGCTAGCCAGCCCCAGCCACTTCGGCCGTGCGGTGGCGGTCTTGGCGGGAGCTAAAGTCTCTCCCTTTCCCTGAAGAAGACACTGCCAGGCTCCTCCGAGTCCTTCTCGGCCGAGAGGACATTCTGGTTAGCGAGACGATAATGGGCTCTTCAGCGCTCTCTCGTCCTCCTCCCATCCTATCTCCGTCACCGGTGTCTGTGGATAGGAAGGGAAAGCAAAAGCAGGGTGAGGTCCCGCCTCAGCCTCATCACATCCCCTCAGCGGATGGGCCGTCGGGTCCTCTCTGCCCACCCTCTAACATAATCCGAAGTGCAAAGAACACATCTTCGGAGTCTTCAGCGGCTTCGATCCAAGTGGCGGGCCCACCGCCATAAGGCTCAGCCAATCTGCAGAGTCGAGATAACTATGCAGAGCGACAATGTCTCGCGACGCCGTCAGTCATCACCAGACCCAGCTCTCAACATGATCACAAAGACAAGGCTAAGGAGTAGGACAACAAGCATACCTCTCGGGCCGCTTCTTAACAAAAGCTATCGCCATCGCGGCTAAGGCATCAAACCGCGCACACGTCTTCGGACGCCAGCACCAGCCTACCAACTCCTCATCGGCTCCCGTCGCCACGGCGGGTAAGGCATCAAACCGCGCACACGTCTTCGGATGCCAATCCCAGTATCCCGGCGTACCAGGAATTGCAACTCGAGGTAATCGAGCAGGCGATCAACGCCACCTTCCAGGTACAACAAGCGGAAGGCGCCTAGATTGAAATCCGGGCGAGGAAGAGTCATTAGCCCCACCCTGCAAAGACACCAGCTCGGAGATATCCTCATCAGGATTTATCAACTCCGGCCCCAGCACCTCTCCCTCCTACTCCCTTGGAGACTACTATCGCCAAGAGACAAGAGAGAAATATGAGGAAGAACATCAGAAGGTGGCTCAAGAAACAAGCTGAACAAGCAGCCGCCCTACAATCCCCAGTCGAGCCAATGCCTCTCCAAAGGCTCCAGTGGCTCATTGATGACCTGGAGGAATACGTTCCTCCTCGTCCTACTGGAGCTCTTGCACTCGACAGCTACATCCCGTGGGAAGAAATGCAGAAATGAGCCCGCCTCAGAAATTGGGTCCAAGAGATGATCCAAAAGCTCAAGGATGGCGAAAGACTCGTGATCCCAGACGAGCTCTCCTTGTGCTATAAAGACAATGAGATCCCAACGGAGCAGCTGGAAGAAATGCTTCGACGCTGCACCTACAACATGGTGGCCATCCCACCTCCTGACAATATCAATGCTTCTCGACGGGGCGAGCCAGTAGCCTCCCAGACAAGACAAAGAACCACTGCTCCTCTTGGGCTACAGCCAGCTCCAGAGCACACCGGTCGTGGCTGGGGATGCGATAGAGGCTGTGGGAGAATCCCCGAGCTACCCATCTCTCCATTCACCTTTGACCCGGAGCGAATCATCCTCTTTAGAGGAGAGGAACCGGCCCCCATTCCGGAAGTAGAAATTCAGAAAGGACCGGGTATCTTCGATCCTTCCGGCATCGAGCAGGCTACTGTCAGCCTCCCAGTCCTTGTACCAGTACCGGCTTCTGTGGCGGGACAAGCGGGACCATCTGACAAGGATGAGCCAGTCTGCCAGTCACACCCAGAAGAGCCATTATTGGCATCCCTGTTCCAGGAGTCCACTAGCGATCAAAGTCAGTCTGATCCCGGTAATAAGGGCAAGGCAGTGCAACTTCTCGACGGGGAACAGCACGGTAGCTCGCAGAAGGCTCAGCCTGACATATTACCCTCTTTGGAGGATGCTCGAGCCCGAGCTGACCGGAAGGTCCTCCACCAGATGAAACGCTTACCTGCCAGTATTTCAATTTGGGAAGCCATCGCTTGGAGTAATGACCTAAGGGAAACCCTTATCAAAATACTCGAAGAGCCGGAAGTCTATGAAGCACATGCCACGGAAATGAAGGTGGCTGCCTATGGAGCCTTCACGGCCGCCATCTCCTTCACGGAGAAAGACATGCTACTTTTTCCTCTGTGCCACAACCGTCATCTCTACATGAAGGGGAAGATCAACGGGCATGATGTGAATCGGATCCTGGTGGACACAGGTGTTGCTGTTAATATCATGTCGCTCAAGACCTTCAAGTCCCTATATCTGACCCCATACCTCCAGAAGGTTCAAGCGGTTAAGATATCCGGATTTAACCAGAACACCAAGGACGTCCTCGGCCGGGTGAATGTCGACCTGGTGCTTGATGATTTCGCCTCTAAGGCGACGTTCTACATCATCGACTCCAACACATCTTATAAGATGTTGCTGGGCAGACCCTGGCTCCATGAAAATTGGGTCATCCCCTCGACTCTCCACCAATGCATCAAGTATGCCAAGGACGGAGAGCAACATAAGGTCTTTGCAGACCTGTCGTCGTTCACACCAGCAGAATGCAACCTGGCCGACGCTGCACTCTACTTCAAGGGAATTAGTCCCTACCCTGTAATTAAGTGCAAAAGCAACGGTTGGATCTTAGAGGAAGATGATGATGACCTCTTCTCTATTGATGAGGAAAAGGCCAAGCTTCACTAGCTGCGCCTTGGCTCCAAGTCAACCCCAGATCGCCCCGAGAGGTGCCAGATCGACTTCGAGGCTAATCTTATTAGCCGAGCTATCGACAAGAGTATATGCTTGCCACCAGACTACATCCAGCTTCCATGTGCATCCGAGGAGCACAGTGTCGAGTCGCTGATGACATTCATTATCACCTTCAAGCGACAGTGCCGAAATAAGAAGAAGGCTAACAGGGACAAATCTATTGTCTTCTATAAGGGAGACATGGTCCTTCAATCCCCGCCGGATGACGACTTCGGCTGGTCCAGGCAAGCCGATGACACCCCTGAAGCAGTTCAGGTGTGGAGCGATTTGTCCCCTCATATTCAAGAAATGTGTCTGAAGCAACACATTCCCCTGTGGCAAACTCCTGCACAACAAAGATACTTTCGTCAACTGTGGACCCCTTCCCAGGTCCGGGGGCAACCCCCGTCCTTCCACAAAGATATCAGGGGACTTGGCTATGACCAAGACCTGGACTTCACGTCCACTATGTAGTCAACGTCATAGGCTTGGCACAACCAGCCGACGACAGAGCTAGAGTCGAAGCCAAATTCGACAGCTCCGGGGATGAGGAAGAGGAAATTCTGATCCCGATCCCAGTCAAAGCCGACACCCCAGCTCAAGCTGTCGAGGAACCTTCCTCGTCGCCCTGTCAAGACAAACAGGGAGAAGAAGCTCCTCTTGTCTCTCATCCAGTCGAAGGACCCGGTTCAACCGACCCTCCTGAAGGAGGGGATATATCTGGTCTTGACCGCGAAAGAGTGTCAGCTTCGCTGGGCAACCCAAGGGGGATCTCGGCAGCTCCAGTTGATGACTACGGGCCAGGAGCCAGCGGTCCAAATCAATCCTCACCGGATCCCAGCAACAACGACTCTCCAATCCCATCGACATCAGTCGGTGGCTTCGAGAACCAAGAAATACCCGAAGTTGACACTGACAACGAGGATTTCATCGACTTCCAACCTGCTCCTCCCGAGATGGAGGATGACGGCCAAGCGACCGTGGATGAGCTCGTTGAGATCAACCTGGGCGAAGAAGAATCCCCTCAGCCTACATTCGTCAGTGCCCTCCTCACCGAGGTAGAAAAGCAGGACTACAGGCAACTCCTGCTCGAATTCAAGGACTACTTTTCCTGGACATACAAGGAGATGCCAGGGCTAGATCCCTCCGTAGCGGAGCATGACCTCGCCATCTCTCCCTTAGTCTCTCCGGTCAAGCAACCACAGCGGAGCATGCGCCATGAGCTGGAGCTCCAGGTCTCGGCTGAAGTCCATAAAATGGCGGAGGTCGACTTCATCGAGCCGTGCATCTACCCGATCTGGCTCGCCAATATAGTCCCAGTCAAGAAGAAGAATGGTCATGTCCGCATCTGCGTCGACTTTCGGGACCTCAACAAAGCCTGTCCGAAGGGCTACTTCCCAGCCCCCATCATAGAAATGATGGTTGATATGACCACCAGTCATGAAGCCTTATCTTTCATGGACGGGTCGTCCGGTTACAATCAAATCCGGATGTCCCTTAAAGATAAGAACCATACAGCCTTCAGATCCCCCAAGGGGATTTTCAACTACAAGCGCATGCCCTTCGGTTTGAAGAATGCCGGCGCTACTTACCAAAGGGCCATGACCGAAATATTCGATGAAATGCTGTACAACGCCGTCGAACGCTATGTTGACGACCTTGTCGTCAAGACCAAAAGGTGAGAAGACCATTTATGCGACCTCCGCCAAGTCTTCGAGCGTCTCCGGCAATATGGGCTCAAGATGAACCCCATGAAATGCACCTTTGGAGTATCCAACGGCAAATTTCTCGACTTCGTCGTTAGGTACTGAGGATTCGAGGTGGATCCTAGCAAGATCAAAGCAATCCGGGAGCTTCCACCACCCAGCAACATCACCAAACTCAGGTCCTTCCAAGGGAGGCTAACCTACATTCGGAGGTTTATCTCTAAGCTCTCCGGTCGGTGTGCACCTTTCGGCAAGCTGATGAAGAAAGATGCCCCGTTTACATGGGACTCGGAATGCCAGGTGGCTTTCGAGCAAATCAAGGAGTACCTCCTTACTCCCCCAGTCCTGGGGCACCAATCAAGGGTAAACCCCTCATCCTTTATATTGTCGCCATGGACGCTTCGCTAGGAGCTCTGTTGGCGTAAATCAATGAAGAAGGTAAAGAGCAACCCCTCTATTACCTCAGCCGGAAGCTAATCGATGCCGAGTACCACTACTCCCCTATGGAGAAGGTTTGCTTGGCATTGGTGTTCGCAGTTAAGAAGTTGTGGCATTACCTTCTGTCTGTTGAGTTATGGTTTTGATGATTGTTGTGATTGTTAAGTTATGATTTTGATGATAACTAAACTTAATGTGTGATTACGTGATGATAACTAAACTTATGGTTGATTGCACATGTTCATGATGACTGTGTACATTCATCTTGTTGTTTATGTATGGTTGAGATGGGAAATGGCAACGGTTATGTGGTCTTGATTCTTGCTTGATTGAATTGGTTTTACAGGAGACAAGAGGTTTCATAACCTCTTTAATGTGAACAAGCATGGTATTAACCCTGACTATCTTGCTTGCAGGATTAAACTCATGGCAGTCACCTGGTGAACCAAACGTGTGGATAAGCACCCTGCTCCTCTACAATCCAAAATAGGTGGTATATGTCACGTACTATCAAGAACCATTGGTAAGGCTCTTACCCTGTTATACACTCCTTATTATTGAGTGTTCCATGAGGTTATTTCATGAATAGTTTACTTGGGATGATTGAGTTTTATCTCTTGATTCTTAGCCCAGAACTTGATCCTTACCTTAGAGCATGTGTGTTTCAAAGTGTTCATATGCACCTAGTTCATGAGATTTCAAGCCCTTGCAAAACTCGCCATCGTGCACCCTCGCACGCAGATCGACCTAGTTCATGGGGTTTCTGGGGGCGGAGCCCCTAGAACAAAATTTTGATTATAGAGGCGATATTCCTTTAATTTGTTATCTTCAAGAGTGAGCATTGAACTTGTTTAAGACAATCTCATGTAATGACAAGTGCTCATTTACTTTGAACTTTCCAAATGCATAAGCTAAGTTAAACCAAACTCAAAATGCATGAAATTTATGTGGACATGAAGCTCTTGACTTATAGATGTGTTTCCTTGGGCTAACACTTCATTTTTGTAGGAATGAGTCATTTCGGTCGACCAACACACCATGGCCGGTCGACCAGAATTAACAGAATCGAAAAGATGGAATTTTTACAGGTTTCGGTCGACCGCCACCATAGGGTCGGTCGACCGATTTTTCCAGAACCAAAATGTTCTAGCTGCAGCAAGTTCCGGTCGACCGCCCCATAAATTCTGGTCGACCGACAACCCCGAGGCCCTCTTTTATTGACTTTTGTTTCAAGCTCGTGGAGAGGTCTTTCTTCCCATTTGTTTAATCCCAATGACCCCAATCAAGCCATAATTCGTGGATCTGGTCTGGGGCTTATCCATGGACCATTCAAGGGTTATAAAACATCTCATTTGGAGTCATAAACCCTAACCATCCAAGTGCTTCAAAGGGAGATCAAGAGGGTGTTGTCCAAGGAGGAAGAAGAAGGGTACTGTAGCCGTGAAAAGTACTCTGTGCAGTAAGTGTTCTTCATCCATTCTCAACCCATTGAATGCATATCTGAAGCCAACCTCCTCCAAGGAAGAGAAGAGCCAAGCAAGTAAGCAAGGATTCCAAGAAGAGTGCCTAAGGGAGAAAGAAGAGAAGCCAAGCAAGCAAGAAAGGAGAAAAGCTAAGCAAGCACAGATTGAAGCTCTGGTCAAGTGAAGATTGAAGATACGTTCAAGATCCGCAACATGCATTCAAGGGGAACCCAAAATAGGAGTTTTCTAAACTAAGCCTCATCGTCTTTATATTTTGGGTGTTGTAATTGTGTTCATCTTAAACTGCAAGAACTTGTGTGTGTGTGGATCGTTGTTGGATCTGTGGTCATGCTTGTGTGTGTGTTTTATTCGATTCGTATGTGTGCATGGATCTTCCTAGATCTGCGTTTGTGTGTGTGGGGGTCTATTTAGATCCGTTATGTCTTGTGTGTGTGGATTGCTGCACTTGTGGCAGTGGGTGTTTTATGTTGGTGATTTGATTGTCGGATCGTGTTGGAGATTTCATCTCCGTGTGTGTGTGTGTGTGTGTGTGTATTGGGGCGCGTCCCCGTGTGTGTGTGTAGGCATCGTCCTGCGTGTGTGTTTGGAGCGTCGTCTCCATTTGGGGATTTATCCCCGAGTGTAGCCTCACCAGGTTTGGTGAGGGGTGGACGTAGGATTACCGTCGTTGCATCCGAACCACCTTAAAAATCGTTGTGCATTATGGTTTGGATTATGTGGTTTGATCCATTTCCTCTACCTCCATTCTACATGAGTGTTAGTGTAAATTGTTATTCCGGATTTATCTACGTATATCTTGCATAATCTATAGCTCATCATATAAAGTATGATAAATCCATTGTCTGTACAAATAGTTTTGAATCTCTTAACTAGCATTCTATCACATATTTCAAAAAGGCCAAAAGTTTTCATTAAAATTGGTAAACACCCAATTCACCCCCCCTCTTGTGTGTCATTGATCGCGGGACTTCACTGTCCCATCAAGTCGAGCTTATATCCAAGCACGACCCCCTGAAGTATCTCCTTCGGCGACCTGTCCTCTCAGGCAGACTGGGAATGTGGGCTCTCCTGCTGATGAAGTACGACATTACTTATGTCCCCAGAAAAGTAATTAAGGGACAAGGCATGGATGAATTCTTGGCAGCCCATCCAGTACCAGACGACTCACCCTTCAACTCAGAGCTCCCGGATGAGGAGTCCCTTGCTGCTCAATCATAACCATCGGTTGAATATAGCGGAGATGTCTTGCATTACTGGCGGCAAAGCGCTCTCACAACCAATGTTGCTGAATCACAACAACCAGTTGAACAGAGCGGAGATGTCTTGCATTATTGGCAACCAAGTGCTCTCACAACCAGCGTGCCTTGCTGGGAGCTCTACTTCGACGGTGCTTCCCGAGGGGTCACCCGGAGCAACCAGGATCCAGCCACCACGCTAGGTGCCGGCATAGTTTTCCTGACTCCTCAGGGCAGAGTTTTGTACAACTCTTGTGCCCTCATGAAATCCCTGACCAACAACGAAGCCGAGTATGAAGCTCTACTCATTGGGCTCCAGATGGCTCTCCACATGGGCATTAAATGCCTCAAAGCCTACGGGGACTCCCAGCTGATAGTTTGGCAAGTCCTCGGCATTTATGATGTGCGGAAGCCAGAGTTGGTTCCCTACCATACCGCCGTCACCAGATTAACCCGGAAGTTCTATTTCTTTGAAATAGATCATATTCCTAGAAGCAGCAACGCTCAGGAAGATGCCTTAGCAAAATTGGCCACGGCCAACAAGCTCCTACCCGACGGCGAGGTCGACATCATCATCAAACACAGAAGACTGATGCCGAGCTCACTCGAAGGCAATACCGGTCTCACCATTTACGAGGTCCACGACCTTGACTGGAACACACCTCCAAGAGAAGATGATTAGCGTGCGCCCATCATCGAATTCAAGAAACGGTCGCTCCCCCCTGACCGAGCTCAAAGAGTCCAATTACTCCACCGAGCAACCTCCTACGAGTTGATCGGTGACTCTCTGTACCGGCTCGTCCACGAGAAGGACAAGTCAATCCTCCTGAGATGTGTCTCCCTCACGGAGGCTCGAGCCATCATGCAGGAGGTCCACTCCGGATTATGCGGCGCACACTAGGCTGGAGATCGAATGAAATACAACATCAAGCTCAAAGGCTTCTACTGGCCAACCATGTATGCGGATTGCGTCCAGTACGCCCGTACATGCCATCAATGCCAAGCCTTTGGCCCGGTACCCAAAAGACCTCCTAATCCACTGCGTCCTATAGCCCCCACCTGGCCATTCGCTGAGTGGGGCATGGACATCGCGGGGCCTTTCCCGCCCTCTTCCAAGGGCCATAAACATCTTGGCAGCCACTGACTACTTCTCTCGTTGGGCGGAGGCTCTACCTTTGCGAGAGGTCACCGGCGTGGTTTCCAGATTCGTCCGGTACAACATCATATACCGATTCGGTACTCCCAGTCGCATAGTGTCCGACAACGGGACATCATTCAAAAATAAGGCCGTATACCAGTTAGCGGCCAAATTCCACATCGACTGGAGAATCTCTTCGGTCTACAACCCCCAGGCTAATGGTTTAGCGTAAGCCTTTAACAAAACCCTCTGTAAGCTCCTGACTAAGATGGTTACCCACCGGAAACGCGATTGGGGTGAGAAGGTCTTTGAAGCATTGTGGGCCTATCGGACGATCTACAAAAACCCCCACGGGGTGTTCGCCGTTCTCCCTTGCTTATGGGACAGAAGCAGTTATTCCGATCGAAGTCCAGTTAGCCTCTTATCGCGTGACAATCCACATCGGCCTTGTCGGCCCTGACGAAAGTGAGTACCATAGAAGGCTAGAAGAGCTCGCCGATCTAGATGGAAAGCGACTCGGAGCCTACAAACATCTGCAAGTATACCATGCCCGCATGGCTCGGGTCTATGATAAGCTCGTCAAGCAGCGAGCTTTCAAACAAGGTGACCTTGTCATGATGAAGGAAAAGGAAGTCAGGGCAGGGCGCTCCAGTGGAAAATTTCAGCCGAATTGGCGAGGTCCATACATTATCCAGAATGTCTATGAGGGGGGGGCCTACACGGTTGTCGATCACAAAGGTCACAGACCGTTCCCGCCTCTCAACGGCAAGCATATGAAGCTATATTATGCACCAGAGCATGAGTTTGCTTGTCAGCCAGACTGAGGCGCACATCTCAGCTACTACTAGTGAGGCTGGTCCTTCCCCGTGAAGGATCTCACCGGCCAGTCCTCCCAGTCTTCAATTCCCAGTCAACCAGCCAGCTCAGCTGTTCGGAACCGCCGCCAGGCATCCGCGGGGACTAATCTCCTGCCCTCACTCCCGTCACCACGGGAGCACGGGCACTTCTACACCAGCACCAATCTAGCCGTCAGGCTCCCAGGTAAGTCAAAAAAAATAACAAAAAAATGGGGTTAAAAATAGAGATGCCCCGATAGACCCAATCACCCTCACCGCAATAGGGTGACTGGGGGCAAAAAGGCCAGTAACCCGGCTGGGCTGGAAACCCGAAAGGGCACCTCAGGCAAAATAAAGAAACCCCTCGACGTGAAAATCTGCAAGGGCACGTCGGAAAAAGCTAAAGGGGGTCCGCTCTAGCAAAAACCCGAAAGGGCGGTAGAGCCGATAACGAGAAAATCCTCTCCTCCCCACCAGTCAGAATGGCCTCCCACCGAGTCCTTGGTGGGCTGTTAGCCTCATCCAAAGCCAGTCTTCAATCCATTTGCACTGCTACGGCACAAACTCGCCAAGCTCTAGTTGGCCTTGCATCACTCCCGCTCAGTTTGGCCAACTCCTGGCCCTTGCTTCGACAACATAGATCAACCAGTCCCTGTGATAGTCGAGCACTCAGTCACCATCCCAGCAGACTTATATCCCGCCACATTCCCAGACACCTATCATTCTATGCCACTATATCCTACATGCCATGCAAATCCAGAGCCTTCGAGTTCGTTATAATCCCAGTTCTCCCATACAATCCTTGATCCACCAACCATGAACCCAGTCACATCTTGCCATGACAAAGTGGCCCTTCGCCACCATGACGTGAGGATTTCTAAAAACCCTTATTAATGGCGGAACAATACCTGACCATCCACACCTCCCAGTTTAAGGTTACGTCTCCTGACAGCAACACGCTACAGACATCAGTCTCAAAACAAGAAAAAAATTGGGTTAAAATTAGAGATACCCCGGCAGCCTCAGTTAATTCCTTTTATAGGATTACTGAGGGCAAAAATTGTCACCAACCCGGCTGAGGTGAAAACCCGAAAGGGCGTCTCAGGCAAAATCGGGTAACCCCTCGGTGTGAAAACCCACAAGGGCGCACCGGAAAAAGTAAAAGGGGGCCAGCCTTGGCGAAAACCTGCAAGGGCGGTAGGGCTGGTAAAGAGAAAAAAAACTCTCTCCCTCTCTACTCTTCACTAATGAAAGCCATCGACCGTGACACCTCGCTGACGGCGGCCTTCACGTCATTTTACTACAATGGTGGCCACTGCACCCCCGAGGGTCGGTCATCCCGAGTGCCAATTCCAGTTCCAGCCCCCAGTTCCAGCTTTGGCTACAACGCCTCTACAGGCCAGCCGCCAGCCCCCAGTTCCAGCTTCTGCTACAACGCCTTTACAAGCCGACCGCCAGCCTCCAGTTCCAGCTTCGGCTACAACGCCTCTACAGGCTAGCCGCCAGCCTCCAGTTCCAGTTTCGGCTACAATGCCTCTACAGGCCAGCCGCCAGCCTCCAGTTCTAGCTTCGGCTACAACGCCTCTATAGGCGAGCCGCCAGCCTCCAGTTCCAGTTTCGGCTACATCACCTCTACAGGCCAGCCGCCCAGTCTCTAGTTCCAGTTCTGGCTACAACGCCTTCACAGGCCTGTCGCCAGTTTGCAACTCCAATCTCCGGCTACAACGCCTTCATAGGCCAGTCAGCCAGCTCCTGTCTCCAGTTCTAGCCTCAGGCTACAACACCTTTACAGGCTAGCCACCAGCTCCCAGCTCCAGTTTTGGCCATGATTCCTTCGCGGGTGGGCCAACCAGTCCCAGCCCCGATCACGGCCCTCGGCTGTAATACCTTCTGGCCATTCGACCGGCTCAGTCCCAGTTTCTCAAGCCCAGAAGAGCTACATTACCTACTAATGACATACAAACAACCAACACCCAGGCGTCAACCTACAACTGATACATCCCAGAATCAGTTCCCTACCTTAACCAAGTAGGTCGCCATGTCTTGGTAGGCCTACGCCAACCCTATGCTAGGGGCCTTTTCCCTACTTCCCAGCAACCAGCACTCAGTCCCCAGTACCGAAAATCCAGTTACACCGCTCTCCTCACCCAGTCTTTCATTCCAACTCAAGTTTTGAGTAAAACCCAGTCCCCTGCCCCCTACGCCGGTACGTGGTACAAAAATCAAGCGCGACCGACGGTAAGTGGTAGCCATCCCCCAACCCTATTCTACAGAGTGGGGAGAAGAACAACTCAGCAAACAACAACATCAAAATCCAGAGTTTGTCATTAATACTCTATAAAAGGGAGCCCAAGACATGCCCTCGGGGTAACAAAAAGACATATAGCCCGGATAACAAAAAGAAAGGAGAAAGAGAGGCGATATAATCATATCTCAGCCTGGCCCTTCTCTAGTGCTGTCAAGCGAGACTCCGCAGCTACAAACTCCACCTCCAAGGTCAACGCGACCTGAACACTAGCCTCGGCCCCAGCTTCGGCGGTCCGCCACTCGACTCTAGCAAGCTCTACGGCTTGCCGCTGCTCCACTAAGGCCTTCTACAGGGCCTCAGCTCTACTGGTCGCCTGGCTCAGCTACCTGGCACGGTCCTGAGCAAGAGACACGGCCGCGTCGGCAAGCCTCCTCTGCTCGGTTGCAGCTGATGCAAGCTGAGCACACTGCTCCTGCACCTCCCGGATGGCCGCCAGTCGCTGTGCACGTTGCTCCTGAGCCTCCAGAAGCCGCAGGTACTCCGCGCAGATGCCGGCCAAGCCAGACATCTAGGGCCCATGAGGCTATCCAAAACCATGGTAGCCGTGTGTGCACTCCCTCAGCCGCTGCCGAAGCTCCTCTGGAGAAGGCAGGGGATCACCCCCTACATAGCCCCGGGCTCGTTGGAGCAAGGCCGCACCTACGCGAGCGTCCAGCAATGGCTCCGGCGGTGAAACAGATGTAGGCCACTTGATCCCTAGCTCGAGAGAGGAGTGACCCATCTCAGCCAGCACACCAGAAGGACCTGTACAACCCCATCAAACACGAAACGGGTCAACGATGTTCAAGGCTTCCCTATGACAAGACAAGGTGAAAAACCTGAGAAAGGCCCTGACTCTCACCTGGTGTGGCTCCTGCCATGCCTCCAACTTCCCCGCTCGGGGTCGATGAGGGTAACCTCTCCTCCGTCCCGACAGTGTCCCCTGCTGGAGTCAGAGAGGGTAGGGACTCCCCCGTGACCCGGTCCTCCCCAATGGCCATTGAGGTGATAGAGGGCTCCCCTCGACCCTCCTTGACGGGAGCCGGCGCGTGCACCTCCTCAGACTCCAATCCTGGACAAAACACAAAAATGTCAGCACTCTGCCATAAACTCTGTATCAAAGCCAATGCGGAGGCAAAAAGAAGCCGCATATACCTTCCAACGTCGCCTCCATCTTGGCATCCCCGGCAGAAGAAGCCTCAGAGGAAGAAGAGCTCGAGCTCTCGTCAGTCTCCATTGTGGCACTGCCACCCCCTGAAGAACCGGACAAGCTCTCTGATGAACCCCCGGCCGTGGGCAAATCAGGGGCACATGTACATCGAGAAGCCAGGTTAAACTACTATCAAGTCCAGCCTCACATGAAGACAGCCCCCTAGTCGAAGGTGCTAGGGAAGGAGCTCACCAGCCGGGGCGTCTGATTGAGGCATCACCCACGACACCCTCTGGCTCGGGTCGTCCACACACCCCGGAGTTGTTTGAACATGGGCTTCACTCTATGTGGGCCCAATTATCTATTTTGAGCTTTCTATTTGAGTCATTTGATGTATTTTTCCTTTTATTTGAGTCATTTACCCTGTTCTTTGATTTATTTTCCTAAGTTTGAGTGTCATTAGGTTGATTAGATTAGCTATTGGGCCCAATTCAGTGGGCGAGGCCTAGGGGCGCCCCCCACCCCCTTGGTTATTTGTCATTGTATTAAAAGTCATGGGCTTATTGTAAAATATGGGTTGCCTATATATAGGACCCCATTCCCCCCATTTTATGTCAATGAAAGTTGCCATTTTGTGAGTTCAAAATTCAAGTTTCTTGTGGAGAGAATCCATTAGTGGGGCGAGAATCCCTAGGGAGAGAATCCCACCCACCCCTCTCTTTCTCTTTCCCCCCTCCGCAAATTCAAATCCCACCTCTCTCCTCCACGTCATCCTCCACCCAAACTTCCACCTCCACTACTTTTCTACTCCCCTAGGTGCCATCATTCCCCTCCCACTAAATCCCACCAAATATCTCCCCTCCCTAGGAGAATATTGTTCTTCCCAACACACTCCCACTCTCCCCAACACAATCCTCCCTCTTCCCCATCCAATCTTCCATCTCCCAAGAGAAGATTTGAATTATTTTCCCTCCACTCCCTCATCCTCCAAACCATGGACCACCCCAAATAGGGAAATCACCATCTCTCTCCCTCTCCCTCCTAGTCCCAAATTCGTATCTCTCTCTCTCACCACCTGCTAGACCACCTTCTTGCCCCCATTCTCCCCTTCACTCACCTTGGTTTGCCCCCTCCAAGACCCCCTAATAGCCTAGGGTTGCCTCCGCACCCATCCACCCTCTTTTCCCTCCCATTTACCTCATCTCCCACCTCCCATATCCAACCAGCACTTCTCAGTTCGTAGGCAATAGAGTACTAGCATCCCAGCATTTATGGAAGCCCAAGTTGTACCGTTGGAAGTGTCTCCTAGTCTTCTTCGCGACGGTGGTGGTCTCATCCCGTTCTGAGTTCGTGGCTGCCCGGAGGAGCCGATCTCCCCAGACTGCGCATCTGCTTCCTGCCAGTCAACCTAAAGCGAGTTACAGAGCCTCACATGGCCAACCCCTTGAAGATATGGAGGCGGCGCTTGGCTGAGATCATCTACAACGAGTCTACTTCCCGTATCAAGAAGCGGAACCCCGTTCGGCATCCGGAGCTGTGATTTCTTGTATTTCTCCCCTAGAGATCAGAAGTGCTCATGGCGGCCTCTTCTTTCAACTGCTGTGGTATCAGGGCCGTGCAGACCAAAACTCAGGGTCCCTGTTCGCGGCCCTTCCCCGACCAGCGCCGTCAACTAGGAAATTCCATAAAAATTGGACGTCAACCTGATCAAGCCCCAAAGATTTTCCATCTGGTCTTATCAAAAACAAAATTCGGGAGTGGCCGCAGCAGCGTCAACTTCAACTGTCTGTCCCCTATTCTAGAGAGCGGGTAGAACCGGCGTCGTCCTTCCGTTCGGCTTCTATTTTAGTTTCTTCCCCTCCCCGCATGGTCGGCTTAAAGCCCCTCCCTGCAGGAGGTAGTGTTTGAGTGTATGAGTGATTCCCCCTCCTCTTGTTCCACCTCCTTACATGGGGAGTAGTGTTGTAAATCTTTAAAACAGGTTCAAGCTACTCTGGCGCAGCGTGTGGGGAACCCACGCTTCCCCGCTCGCCCACATCTCCGAGCGGGACCAGTTTCTCCAAACCGGTCGAGTAAGTGTTCTAACCTTGCTTCCCTAAGTGCTTGCCCTTTCAATATTAGTTCATAAGCTCCGCTGGTCCGTGAGAGTGAGCGCCCAGTCCGCAAGCTCCATTGCTTCGAGTGGCCGCCATGGAAGAGAGTGTGACCCGTGCCCTCGGCACCCGGGTCGGCCGCATTGTATCAGGCCTCCGTACCCTTGGGAGAACCCTTGGCCTTACTGGCCCTCTACCAGCAAGGGCGCAACCCTCACAACCTCCACTCAGTATCACCGAGTTATCCCGGGACTTGGGTGAGTGTCGGGTGAGTGGCCGCCAATATCGGTCCGTTTTGGTTGCGAATTGTGCTTGCTTGTTTAGGTCCAAGGGTGTGTCACATCAATTGGTATCAGAGTAAGTTTAGACTTATCTCTATCAAGCCTAAGTCCTAGGACCATTGTATTGAGTCAACCATCCGTCAAGTCTTTCCCCTCCCTTACATGTCCACCCGTAGTGGAGCCATGTATCGACCCGATGCATCCTCTTCGGTTCCCCCCGTGGATCCCAATCCCCAACTCAATCAAGATGCCCGTAGGGAGGAACCCCAAGGTCAAATGGACCGGGTGGATGCCACCCTTGCCACCATCCTTGCCCAACTAGAGTCCATTTCCACTCGGCTTACTCGGCTAGAAGAGCATGAGCTCCACCCAAGGAACAATGGTCGAAGAGCCCACCCTCCACATGCTAAAATTGATAGGGAGGATAGGGATGTTGACCTCTACCATGACCATGAGAGGCCTCGCCACCACCAACCTTATGAAAGGCATCCACGGGACGACCACCCAAGGAATAATGGTCTAAGAGCCCACCCTCCACATGCTGAAATTGATAGGGAGGATAGGAATGTTGACCCCTACCATGACTATGAGAGGTATTGCCACCACCAACATAATGAAAGGCATCCACGGGACGACCCGGATGACCCTCTCTTAAGGATGATCAAGGTAGAAGCCCCAAACTTTGATGGTTTCCATGAACCAAGTGCTTACTTAGAATGGGAGACCGTCATAGACCAATACTTTGAATGGTACCCTATGTCCGACCCAAGGAGAGTGAGGTTGGCCAAGATGCACCTCACCAAATTAGCCAAGACTTATTGGCTAAACCAAGAGGGGTTAAGGAGGGTTAGGCGGGAAGAGCCTATTGACACTTGGGAAGGTATGAAGAACCAACTTAGAAGCAAGTACCTACCCCTATCCTACCACCAAATGCTCTTAGACGAGTGGCAAAGTCTCACCCAAGAAGGGAAGACCGTGGTTGAATACATTGAGAAATTTGACTCCTATCTTTTGAAGTGTGGAGTTCATGAGGACCCGGCCGTCACCTTGTCCCGATTTAGGAATGGGCTCCAAAACTACATCAAGAGGAAACTTTTCATGAGAAATGTTGACAATCTTGAACAAGCCTACCAAATAGCTCGGGATGTTGAACGATTCTCTAGAATCCCTAAGTTTGCACCTCTCCAACCGACTGATCCCAAAAGCATGGGGCCCTGAACCACCCCGGGCCCCCCTATGAAGGCCCCTAGCCCATGTGGGAATGCCCCATTACGGCCTTACTATCCCCCTCCCACCATCACTCCAACCAAGGTCGCCCCTAGCCACCCTCCTCCACAGAGGGAAGAGAGTTCCAAGGGCCTAAATGTAGGAGGGACCACCCCAGGTAGTGGGCGCCAACAATGTTATAGATGTCAAGGATTTGGGCACTTCGCAGGGCAATGCCCATCCAAAGGGTTGTCTAGTTTGCTAGTGGAGGAAGAAGCTCCCCCACCCCAAGGAGAACTTGAGAGCACTATGGAGGTCCATGAAGCCTCACTAGATTGGGAAGAGGAGTACGAGGCCCAATACCATGAGTCAGGTCTAGACCACACCATGACATCTACCGACTCCCATATAGGAGTGATTAGGTGTACCCTTACCAAACCCCAAGAGGAGGACTGGCGTCGAAGCTCAATCTTTCACATCTTTGTTAAGGTAGGGGGTCATGTGAGAAAAGTGATCTTAGATAGCGGGAGTTGTGTCAATGCCGTGTCTCCCGACACCGTTAAGCTCCTTGGGCTGACTATCACTCCCCACCCAAGTCCCTACCGAGTCTCATGGATCAACAACAACTCCATCCCGGTCAACACTCGCTGACTAGTGCCCCTCACCTTCTCCTCTTACCATGGCCAAATATGGTGTGATGTTATCCCCATGGAAGTAGGAAGCATCCTACTAAGGAGACCTTGGCTTTATGATGTGGATGCCACTATTTTGGGTAGGACCAACACATGCACCTTTGAGCATGAGGGAAAGACTATCCGTCTTAATCCCTCCCCACCACGTCCCATGCCCAAGAGGGACACACTCCCTCAAGCACATCACCCCACCATACCACAAGCCTCGGGGAACTCCACCCCTCCAACACAATCCCTTACCCAAAATTCCAACCAAGGTGAGACATAGGGGTTGACCAAGGGTCTTCATCTCATCACCAAGAGAGAGCTTGAGGAGGAAATAGCTCAAGGGGTACCTTTATGTGCGGTGGTCATTTATCTAAGAGAGCCTACTCCCTCCAACCCCCATCCCATAGAAGTCCGGCATCTCCTAGAAGAATTTCATGATGTGTTCCCGGAGGAACTCCCGGACCAACTCCCTCCCATGCGTGACATGCAACACGTAATTGATCTAGTTCCGGGAGCCACCCTTCCCAACCTTCCTCATTATCACCTCAATCCCACGGAACATGCCGAGCTTCGGAGGTAAATAGAGGAACTCATTAGGAAGGGCTTCATCCGCATTAGCAAAAGTCCATGTGCCGTACCGGCCCTTCTCACTCCCAAGAAGGATGGATCCTGGCGGATGTGTGTGGATAGCCGGGCCATTAATAAGATCACCGTCAAGTATAGGTTCCACATTCCTAGGCTTGATGACATGCATGACATGCTAGCTGGAGACACTATTTTCTCCAAGATTGACCTTAAGAGTGGCTATCACCAAGTTCGGATTAGGCCCGGAGATGAGTGGAAAACAGCCTTCAAAATCAAGGATGGCCTTTATGAGTGGTTAGTCATGCCATTTGGGCTTTCAAATGCCCCAAGTACTTTCATACGTCTTATGATGGAGGTCCTTAGGCCGTTCATTGGGGTCTTTCTAGTGGTCTATTTTAATGATATTCTCATCTATAGTCAGTCCCAAGAGGCCCATCTTGACCACCTTAGGCAAGTTTGCACCGTCCTTCGACATGAGAGTCTATTTGCCAACCTAGGGAAGTGTCACTTCATGACCACATCTATCACCTTCCTGGGATTTGTGGTGTCTACCAAGGGTGTCTCCATGGACCCCGAGAAGGTCCAAGCTATTCTTGATTGGCCGGAACCCCACACCCTTCATGAGGTCCGAAGTTTCCATGGGTTGGCCACATTCTATAGGAGGTTTATTCGAGGATTTAGCACCATCACCGCCCCTATCACTGATTGTCTCAAAAAGGGGACTTTTGTGTGGACCAAATCAGCCTCCAAAGCCTTCCAAGAGCTTAAGGGGAAGATGACCCAAGCCCCGGTCCTATGCCGACCCAATTTTTCCAAAGTCTTTGAAGTCACATGTGATGCATCCGAGATAAGAATAGGAGGGATCCTTAGTCAAGAGGGTCACCCAGTAGCCTTCTTCAGTGAGAAGCTCTGTGAAGCTAGGACACGGTACTCTACTTATGACAAAGAGTTCTATGCCGTGGTTCAGTTCCTCCGACATTGGAGGCACTATTTGTTGCCCAAAGAACTTATCATCTTCTCTAATCATGAGGCCCTCAAATACCTCAACTCCCAACAAAAGTTGAATGCCTGACATGCCCGTTGGGTTGAGTACATCCAATCCTACACCTTCGTCATCAAACACAAGGCGGGAAGTGAGAACCGAGCGGTGGATGCTCTTAGTAGGAGGGTCTCTTTGTTGTCCACTATCCAAGTGGAGGTTACTGGGTTTGAGAGGCTCAAGGATGAGTACTCTGGCTGCCCTGACTTTGGGCACATCTATACCACCTTGACCACCCATTCTAGTGGGGAACATGAGGGCTTTATCTTGGAGGATGGGTTTCTCTTCAAGGGGCCAAAGCTTTGCATACCACGGACCTCACTCCGTGATTTCTTGGTTTAGGAGTTACATGCAGGGGGACTAGCTGGTCATTTTGGGGTTCATAAAACCATCACTCTAGTTGAGGGTCAATTCTTTTGGCCAAGTCTCAAGAGAGACGTAGCCAAGATAGTGGGCCAATGTCGTACATGTGCTTCAGCCAAACAGGTGAAGTAAATCACCGGCCTTTATACCCCTCTCCCCATCCCCGACCGTCCATGGCAAGACTTAAGCATGGACTTTGTGTTAGGCCTACCTAGGACTCAAAGGAAATATGATTCGATCTTTGTGGTAGTTGACCGATTCTCTAAGATGGCCCACTTCATACCATGCTCCAAAACCTCCGATGCCTCCCGTATGGCCCGATTGTTCTTTGATGAGGTTGTTCGCCTCCATGGGTTACCCAAGACCATAGTCTCCGATAGGGATGTCAAGTTCACCAGCTACTTTTGGAGGACCCTTTGGCACTTGATGAGTATCCTCCTCAAATTCTCCACGGCCTACCACCCTCAAACTGATGGCCAAACCGAAGTTGTCAATCGGAGTCTAGGGAACCTCCTTAGGTGTCTTGTTGAGGATCATCTGGGGAATTGGGATCTCATTCTACCTCAGGCTGAATTTGTATACAACGACTCAGTTAACAAGTCCATAGGGATGTGTCCATTCGAGGCTGTACATGGGTACAAGCCAAGGAAACCCTCTGACCTCATTCCCTTTCCCCAGCATGCTAGAGTGTCTATTTTGGCTGAGTCATTTGCCCAACACATTAGGGAGTTGCATGAAGAAATTCGCAAGCACATCAGTAAGAAGAATGAGACTTATAAGAGGCAGGCTGACTCTCATCGGCGCCACCAAGAATTCCATGTGGGTGACTTTATGATGGTGAGGACGGAGAGGCTCTCCCCGGGAGCCACCTCCAAATTGAGGCCTCGTTGGGCTGGTCCCTTCCAGGTTCTGAAATGCATTGGCACTAATGCCTATGAGTTAGATCTTCCCGAGGAGTACGGAGTAAGCCCCACATTCAATGTGGCTGACCTAGTGCCATATAAGGGTCCAACGGTGGTACCTAGTGAGGATATTGAGCCTACTCCCCCCATTGAGAGAGCACCCACCCGTGAGAAGAGTCCACTAGCCCGGAGATCCCAGCGTGAGCGAATATTGGATGAACAGGTCACTGCCACCAGGAGCAAGGTGTACGAGCGCTATCTCGTTAGGTGGAAGGATCGGCCACCGTTGGAGGATTCATGGCTGAGTCGGGAAGATCTCCAGCGGCTAGATCCCGACCTTCTAGAGCAGTATCACAGCAGGATGGACCCCTACTCGACGGAGTCGAGCTCTTCGCAACCCAGATGATTTGATGGAGGCATCACCCACGACTCTGTTGTGACTCCTCTGTGTTGATGATGTTGACAATAAGCTTTACTTCATTGGCAACAGCTTGTTTTGATTGATTGGCAACTGTTTATATTTTGATGAAACTGTCTTTATCAGATTCTCTATGTGTTCCATGCAGTCAGGGTCGACACATTACACACACACACAAGTCTACACACTCAAAGTCTATACATTGCATTGTTGTGTTTGTGCATCGTTTAGAACATAAGTCTATACATTGCAGCAGGCATGCACTCCAAGTCTGTACAGCGTCTAGCATCTCATGCAAGTATGTACATTGCATGTGTAGCAGATATAGCAAGTCTGTACATCGCATTTGACGCAGGCATAGGAAGTCTATACATTGGTATCTTTACCGACGTTGCACTCACAAGTCTATACATTGGTATCTTTACCTACGTTGCACCTGCAAGTCTATACATCGTGCACTCTCAAGTCTGTACAGCCCTTGCTTAGCTCAAGTCTGTACATTGTCCAGTTGCTCACGATATCTTGGCTAAGTCTACACATTGATTGCCTGCTCATGCATCCTTTGGCAAGTCCATACATCGTGAAAGTCTATACATTCCTCATTGCCTTACTTCATGCACCAAGTCTGCACATTCCTTACAACAAGTCTATACATTCGCTGTGCATAGTCCATGAGCAAGTCCATACATTGTCTGTGCATTCATTTGTCTGGCTGCATAACATTAAGTCTATACATCTTTGTCTTGTGCATGCATCATTTCTCAAGTCTGTACATCGCATCGTTTGTTCATGCATTATCTCTAAAGTTTGTACACTGCATTGCACGAGCTGAAGTCTGTCTAAGTCTATACATTGCTTCTTCATGCATTGCATGAAGTCTGCACATTGTGTGCTGCATGCTCACCAAGTCCATACACTGGCTAGTCTGCACAAGTATGCAAGTCTATACATTGACTGCTGCATGCTCATTGAGTCTCCACATTCGATAGTGGCAAGTATGTACATCGCCCAGTGTCATGCATTCAAAGTCCACACATGCACACACTTAGTTTGTGCATTGTGCTCTCACGCTTTAACACTAGGCATTGCAATGTCTATACACTGCTGTCGCATGTACACCAAGTCCACACATCTATTGACGGCACGTCCATGCATCCGTTTCTAATGTACATAGTTTGCTTGATGCATTCTGCATTACACACTTCAAAGCCTGTACATCATTGTCACATGCATCTAAGTCCATACACTGCTTGGTGACCTGCATGTGGACTCATTATCATTGTGCATACTTTGCTTGATACAGTCTGCATTACACCTACTCAAGTCTATACATTCAGTCTTCTATAGAACATGAAAGTCGATGCATGCTCACACATGTTGCATGAATGAAGTCTGTACAAGCTGTTAGTCTTAAACTGATAACTCTATCTATCTGACTGACAGGTACTATTCGTGAAGCTTAATGAAGGCACGTGATCCGAGGATAAGGGGACTACCAGGATCGTGACACATATATTGAAGCAATCCTGAGATGCTGCCACGTGACCAAATGATTGGGCGGGAAATGTGGAAGACACACGCCCTATCTGCTGCTCTATATATATGAAGCCTCTTCCTTAGAAGAAGCTTGATCGAAGCAGAAGAGCAGAGAGTGAACTTCAGCCTGCACGATCCACAGAGAAGAAAAGCAGAGAGCCACTGAGAGCAGAGAAGAAAAAGAGATAGAAGAGAAGAGCAGAGAAGAAAAAGAGAGAGAAGAGAAGATTGAGAGAGAGGAGTTGAGAGAGCTTGTCTGAATGTTCCTCAGTCTCTTGGTTCAGATACCAGAGCTGAGTTTGCTCGTTGCGAGCTATATTCTCTTCTGGGATTTCTTGTTTTCATTTGCTTCTGTTTTGTTTTTGAAACTTTTGTCTTCAAGCTGTGTGTCAGCGGTTTGCAGTGGAGGATTCCACTGGATGGGTAAGCTGTAGTCCCCAGCGGTTTGCAGAGGTGTAGCCTCTGGATAGGTTAAGCTGTAATCCTCAGCGGGCGAGACTTGGTCTCGGACAGCAAGCTGTGAAGCTCAGCGGTTGTAGGCTAAGCTGTATTGCCCAGCGGTTCAAGCTGTGAGTCAGCGGAATCCACACACTAGTTGGAGTGTGGGGTGGACGTAGATCTCTGGGTTGAGATCGAACCACCTTAAAATTTGCTGTCTACTGTGTGATTGTCTTGTGGACCTTGTGATTTCAGTTTAACCATTCGAATCATTGTAGATGATTGCTTAGGTCCGCTATCACTGTGATCTGCTTTGTTTTGATATTATTATGCTCATTCTGTTGTTCAACAGCTGCTCGTTTTAATTTCGCATTGGAGCTCATTTGTGTTTCTAATTAGGCCATCGATCTATTCGCCCCCCTCTAGATCCACACTTCGTGGTGACAGAGTGCTTCCATCTAACATAACAGTTGGTATCAGAGCCTAACTCTTCTACAGGGACTTACCGCCCGAAGAGGAAAGGCACAGATGGATGCTAGAGGAATGATCGCTGAAGGACACTCAACCACCAAGCCCCCTTTCTTTGATGGATCGAATTATGCATACTGGAAGAACCGTATGCAAGTATTCTTGAGGGCGAAAGACTACGAGATTTGGAAGCTAGTCAGTAAGGGACCTTATGAGCTGTCCCCTAACGAGGATGTATGGACCAAGGAAGAGATCAGAAGGTCCACTCTGAACTGGAGCGCCATAAATGCTATCCAGTGCTCTCTGCCCCCCATAGAATTTTCTCGTGTATCGGCTTGCAGTTCAGCTAAGGAGATGTGGGATGCACTGGAAGTTATCCATGAAGGGACTTCTCAGCTTAGAGAGACGAAAGTGAATTTCCTAGTGTCAGAGTATGAAGCCTTCAAGATGAAGCCCAACGAGACCATCAAGGAGATGTACGCTCGATTGACAATCATTACTAACGGTCTCAGAGGTCTTGGGAAGACACAGACAGAATATGATATAGTAAGGAAGATTCTGCGTTCCCTGACTCATGTTTGGCACACCAAAGCTACTGTGATGGAAGAGTCAAGGGATCTGCGTAACACCAGGGCAAATGAGTTAATTGGTTCGCTGATGGCGTATGAAATAAATCTGCCAAAGATAGAGAAAGCTGAGAAGAAGAAGAAACCAATTGCTCTGAAAGCTGGTGCCAGCAAATCCAGCCGATCCAGCTCTAGTGGATCATCATCCGAGGAGAGCCTGACTGGAGAAGATATAGAACGTAATGAGATGGCAATGATCACCAGGGAATTCAGGCGGTTCCTCAGGAAAGAAGGAAGGCGATTCAGCCGAAGGAACCATGGTGGCGGCCGATGGGATACAAGGTATAAATATAATCCGGCAAAGAAAACTGAAACTAATACATGTTACCAATGCAGGAAGACCGGCCATCTGAAAGCTGATTGTCCAGAGAACCAGAAGTACAAGGACAAGTCCAAGAGAAAGAACACTAAAGGGAAAGCCATGGTGAGTACCTGGAGTGATGAGGACGAAGGCTCCTTCAGCAGCAGCTCAGACAGTGAGGAGAAGCTGAAAAGCCCATTTGCCTTATGGCAACAAGCTCTGAAGATAGAGAGGAAGACTCAGATGAGGTATCCTCTCGATTCGATAATTTCACTATTGCTGATTGGGTAGATGCCTATCATGACATAGCTGATAAAGCAGATGATATCAGAAAGGAAAATAGGCATCTAAGAAGAAAGATAAATTCCATGCAAAATGACACAACTCTAACTGATAAAATTGCAAGCCTTGAATCAAAGAAAAATAAACTGAAACTCACATGCTCTGAAATAGAAGAAATCAAGCATGAGTTAAGAGCCTCTAAAGAAGATAATGAGAGGTTAGAAAAAGAAACTGATGAATGGACATTGAAAATTCAGAAATATGAGAGTGAGATGAAAATTGTGAGTGAAAAATATGAAGCTGTCCTAAGTGTGAACACCGAACTGAAGAAATCCATTGAAGATATTCAGAAAGATAATGAGGACAAGCTGAAAACTATTGAGAAAATGACCCAAGGTTCAGAGAACCTAAATGCTTTGTTAGGGTCAAAAGTAAATTTCAGGAGAGAGGGCCTTGGATTTAATTCTAGTGCAACAAAGAGTTTTGGAATGAAGACCATTTCATTTGTAGCACAAAAAGAGAAAGGACCTCTGATTAACATGAATTCAAAAATTTCTGTGAACAAAACTGGAAATCTAAAGAAGCCTAGTGCTGAGGAGAAGGGCAAACAAAAGATTAGTGAGCCTAGTAGAGCTGGTACATCCAAGCCAAATTCTAAGGCTCAGTCTCAGGTTAGGGGTCAGCCTACACATGCACATAAACCCCATGTTAAGGTCACCAAGTCTCCACCACCACCACCATCTCAGAAGAAGACCCAATACACACCTGTGAATAGGTCAGCAGGGTCCAAGGTGCTAGGGAAACAGAATGCATTTAGAGTACAACCCAACCATTCTACCAATCTAGAGCCCAGTCCTACTACACTGCACAGTCAACCTATCCAAATAGGTTAGGGTGGACTAGGACTCAGGGAAGTTTTACAGGTCATGGACATCAGGCTACACAGTCTTATAGACCTTACACCAGAAATTGGGTTGGTGGGTATGGCAATTGGACACCTAGGAACCAACATTTCTTCAGCCAGCCCAAAGATTACTATGGCCAAAGTTTCGTGAATACACCCTGGCCAAGGCACTGGCACAAAAGTAACAACACTGTCAATAATCATGCTGGTGCAAATAAGAAGAAAAACAACAAAAAGAAATCTGGAGCATCCACTGAACAAAATTCTTTTAAACAAATGTGGATTCCAAAAGGTTTGCTTTCTTGCTTTGCTTCTATTTCATATGCTCTGGAGCCCAATCAGACTTGGGTTCCAAAATTCTCTACTTGATTGTGTGTGCAGGTATGCCTGGCAGCCAAGAACAATCTGTGATACTTGGATAGTGGCTGCTCCAGGCATATGACAGGTGATAAGGCCAAGTTCTGCATGCTGACAGAGAAACATAGAGGCCTTGTCACCTTTGGTAGCAATACAAAGGGTAAGATTGTCGGGACAGGTAAGGTAGGTAAGTGTACTACCTGTTGCATTGAAGATGTCATGCTGGTTGAAGGTTTAGCATATTTAGCATCAGCCAGCTACGTGATAAAGGATATAAAGTTCTTTTTGACTCTCAATGCTGTAAAGTTTTTGAACCTGACTCCGAAATTGTTAAATTTTCTGGTAAAAGAATAAATAATACTTACATGATAGACTTAGATGATATACAACATTCTAACCTATGCCTTACTGCTAGCAGAGAGGACTTAGCATTCTTATGGCATCGTAGGTCAGGCCATGCTAGTTACACAGTATTGCATAAATTGAATAAGCACAGCATGGTTAGAGGACTTCCTGAAGTTTCCTTTAAGAAAGAAAATAAACTCTGTGATGCATGTGCTCAGTCAAAGTTAACTAGAAAGTCATTCAAATCTAGAACAAAAAATCTGTCTTCTAAACCCTATGAGCTAATACACATGGACCTCTTTGGACCAACCAGGTCTGTCAGCTTATCAGGGAGGAAGTATGGGTTTGTCATGGTAGATGACTTCTCTAGGTACACTTGGGTATATTTCTTATCACATAAAAGTGATGCATTCATAGAATTTCAAGAGTTCTGTCTTAAAATAAACTAGAAAATTGAAAATATTTTAACTGATCATGGAGGTGAGTTTGAAAACTCACAGTTTGATGATTTCTGCAGGACAAATGGAATTCATCACAAGTTCTCCTCACCAAGAACACCCGAGCAGAATGGAGTTGTGGTGAGGAGAAACAGAACCTTGGTGGAGATGTGTCGTACACTCTTGGTTGAAGGTGGTCTGTCAAGGAAGTTCTGGGCTGAAGCAGTAAATACTGCATGTTATGTAATTAACAGAGCTATGGTAAGACCTTCTACCTAGAAAACACCCTATGAAATCATAAAGGGTAAGAAACCTTCAATTGCTCATTTCAAGATTTTTGGTTACAAATGCTTTATTCACATAAATGATAAAAGAGACCTTGATAAATTTGAACCTAAAGGTGAACCAGGAATTTTTCTTGGTTATTCTGAAAACACCCGGGCATATAGAGTGTATAATCTGAATTCCAAATCTGTTGAAGAATCTCCACATATTATTTTTGATGAATCTTTGGTAAAGATTAATATTGGTCAATGCAGGAATGAAGACAATGGTGATATTCTAAAAGAAGGGAATCCTGCAGACAAATCCGAAGATGAGGAAGAAAATGAAGAGCTTATTGGAGAAGAGCCTACAGTTCAGGGGGAGATAAATGAAAATCATGATGATGAAATTGTCAACATTAGATATCTGAAAGATCATCCTGTAGATAATGTAATTGGCAATTTGCATGACCCTCCTAGGACTAGAGGCCAATTAAGAATTCAAAATGAACTGAATGGATATGCTTTTGTATCACATGTAGAACCCAAGTCCATTGACTGTGCTCTCAAGGATGTGCATTAGATTAATGCCATGCATGAAGAGCTCAATCAATTTGACAGGAATAAGGTGTGGCACTTGGTCCCACCTCCTGATCATGAGACAGTGATAGGGACTAAATGGGTCTTCAGGAATAAAACCGATGAATCATGGAATGTGATTAAGAATAAGACTAGGCTTGTAGCTCAGGGGTATAATCAGGAATTTGGAATAGACTTTGAAGAGTCTTTTGCCCATGTAGCCAGGTTAGAAGCAATCAGAATTTTATTTGCTTATGCATGTTCCCTAGGAATAAATCTCCAGCAGATGGATGTGAAATCTGCTTTTCTGAATGGGGAAATCAGTGAGGATGTCTATGTGAGGCAGCCTCCTGGCTTTGAATGTTTAGACTTCCCCAATCATGTGTATAAACTTAGTAAAGCTCTCTATGGTCTTAAGCAAGCTCCTAGAGCTTGGTATGACAGGTTGAGCAAATTCCTCACAGATAAGAACTTCACAAGAGGTGTAGTTGATCAAACCTTGTTCACTAAGGTAAGTCATTCAGATATTCTTATTATTCAAATGTATGTGGATGACATAATTTTTGGGTCAACTAACCCCAAACTGTGTGAGGAGTTTTCTCAGATTATGACTAATGAGTTTGAAATGAGCTCAATGGGCGAGCTCAAATTATTTCTTGGACTGCAGGTGACACAGTCAAAAGATGGAACCTTCATCTCTCAGTCCAAGTACATAAGGGATTTACTGAAGAAATACAAGATGGACAACCCCAAAGAAATAGCTGCTCCAATGGGTACCTCGACCAGCTTAGATGAAAATCCTCAAGGTAAACCATTGGACCATAAGCTATATAGAGGTATGATCAGATCCCTTTTATATCTTACAGCATCTAGGCCTGATATTCAGTTTGCAGTGTGTTTATGCTCTAGATTTTAGGCTAGTCCTAAAGAGTCACATCTTAAATCTGTGAAAAGGATTTTTAGGTATCTACTAGGCACCCAAGAGCTTGGTCTTTGGTATCCTGCCAAGTGTGAGTTAGAACTTCTAGCCTACACTGATGCAGACTATGCTGGGTGTCGAGTAGAGAGAAAGAGCACTAGTGGCTACTGTCAATTCCTTGGTGGCTGTCTAGTAACTTGGGCATCTAAGAAGCAACACACTGTAGCTTTGTCCACAGCTGAAGCTGAATACGTTGCAGCTGGTAACTGTGCAGCCCAAGTACTTTGGATTAAGCACCAACTGGCTGATTATCAAATAAAACTGGAATGTATTCCAATTTTGTGTGATAATACTAGTGCTATATGTTTATCTAAAAATCATGTTCATCATTCTAGGACTAAGCACATAGAGATCAAACACCATTTTCTTAGAGATACTGTTAATAAAAAGGAAATTGAGCTGAATTTCATTGAAACTGAAAAACAAATTGTTGATATCTTTACTAAGCCACTTGGGAATGAAAGGTTTAAATTTCTTAGAAGAGAACTTAGCTTGTGTAAATTTCAGCATGATGAATAAATTCTCAAATAGTTTGAATAAACTTTGTGGTTGTTGAATGCTGCATCAGACCATGCATGCATAACATTCATATTTTTTATTTGGCATCACACTCATGATCATCATTGCATATCATTCAGCCATGACTGTGTCTAAGCTCTCTCTCATCTAATTCTTTCCATTCATTTGCAAAACCACATGCATATAGATAGGGGGAGTATTGTTTGAAATTCAAAGTGGTCATCAACTTTATTAAAATTTAAATTCCTTGACCCTGATGAGTAGAGTCTGACAATATGACAATCTGTTAGTCAGTTCTAATTCTAAGCAATAGAAAACAGACTTCTTTTCTCATAAGAATTTTAATTACTTAAAGACTGACTTAATGGTTTAAATTTTATAAACTTTAGAGTTTAAAGATTGCAATCAGTAAATAAGAATGCTGATAATTGATAAAGCTCTCAACCCTTATTTCATTACATGTTAGACAAAGCCAGCTGTATCTGAAATCTAAAAACTCACCTGAAATCCTGTTAGAGAAGGCTAAGTATGTGTATTGTCCTTAAACAAGTCATTCTGAAACAAATAAAGGATAGCTAAGAAAATGTTGAAAATCTTGAAAAATATTTGAAAAATAATGTTGGCAGAGCAATGACCTGTAAAGCACTGAGAAACTGAGTGATCCATCAAAGAAATAGACAATACTTAAGTCATGAGGTGTATCAATTATCTCTGTATAAATGATCAAAACAGTAGGGTGGTTTCACTGAGTACCTGGGGGTAACTGGCGTCTGATAAACATGTACCCTCACACAAAAAGGTGTAAATCAGTTCTATTGAATTTGATCATAGGCAGAATGGTTCATTATGTTGAGTATCTAGGGGTACTGGCGTCTGATAAACGTGTATCCTTACGCAAAAAGACAAATGGTACCTGAATGTCCTTAATAAAATAAAATTGAAAATGATGTTCCTTCAAAAGAAAATTTCAGGTATGTCAAATTGTTTAATTTCAATACATGACCTGGTATCTCTTAACAATTTTTTTACTGAGTCTAAGAAAGTAAGATACTTTGAAACTGAATCTCGCATGCTCAAATGTGATTCTGGTTTATTACTTTTATCATGCACAGCAAACTTATCCAATGAATGTAGTGCATGAACTCTAAATTTTATAATCTTTAAACCAGAACTCTATCTGAAAGCAGTTTCTAAATTCATATGATTGAAGACTCTGTGCTTTAGAATGCTTAATTCTTGAACTACTTGCTCAGAATGCCAGTCAGATATCTTTCTTCCCTTACACTTTCTATCCCTCCTCTTTGTTGATGGCAACGGGGGAGAATATATTGTCTGTTTGGTGAATTCTAGGGGGAGTGTATGCATCATGTTATGGCAAAGGGGGAGATCTTGTTAGTAGAGAGTTAGTTTCATTTCTCAGCATACATTCATAGCATCTGCATGACAAATCTGACTAATAAATGATGTCTTTCATCAAAAATCAGACTGCTGGTATCAACTATTTGGGTATTCCTGTGAAAAAGGGTAGGTATCTCTGCTCTGATTTTAAATACCTGATTGAAAGGGTTCAGATTAAGCTGGAAGGTTGGAAATCCAAACTTCTATCCCAAGCTGGCAGAGTTGTTCTTATAGATTCTGTTATGCATAGCATGCCAATCTACCTTGCTTCTGCTTGTTTTATCCCAAAGAAGGTAATCAGATTCATTGACAGTCAATGTGCTAACTTCTTCTGGCAAGGCAGTGATGGCAAAAATCGAAGACATTGGATAGGTTGGTCAGTAATTCAGAGGCCACGCTCAGAGGGAGGATTGCGAATAAGAGACTTACAATGGGTTCAAATTTCATTGGCAGTTAAGAGTTTATGGAACATTCTCCATGGGTCTTCCCTCTGGTCTCGATATGCTAGACAACGTTTCATTAAATTTCACTTTGCCAACTGTACTAAGCCTTTCCCTGCAGGTATGCCTTTGGCAGTTTTCAGGCAAGCCCAAGATTTTTTAATAAACAACAGCAGTTGGCTTATTGGAAATGGGGCAGAAATAGATTTTCTGAGAGATAACTGGACTGGTCTAGGCCCTGTCATTAATGTTGTTCAGACCGATGGTAGAAATAGAGGTGCTGATCTCCCTCTGGCTTCTGTCCGAGAAGTGCTCCAGGACTCTCAGCATATTGCCAGGGGTTTTCTCAGTAACAACTTTCACTTTCCACACATCCAATTTAGCAATGAGGCTGACATCTGTATTTGGATAGGCACTTTAAAGGGCAATTTCTTAGTAAAATCAGCATGTAATTTGATCCGAACAAAAGGTATTCGGAGGCCAGCTTGGGCCAAGTTATGGCACACAGCTATTGCTCCAAGAGCAGCTCTCTTCACCTCGAAAATACTCCACCGAGCAGTGCCGGTTGACAGTAGGGTGGCTGAATGTGGGATTCAAATGGCCTCTAGGTGCAGCTACTGTTCATCTCCTTCCCAAGAAGACCTTAACCATGTTTTCATCTCCAGTGAGTTGGCTTCTGAGTTATGGGGCTGGGTGCACCCTCTTGTTAGCAACAAGATTGCTCTTTGTGAGCAGATTACAACCCGAAGCTGGAATTTAATCTCTACAACCAACATGTCATCTGCAATACAGTTTATTGGGATGTATGTTGTAATCTTGATGATATGGTAAATATGGAAACATAGATGTGCTCTGAGATTTGAAGGAGTGGCCCTCAATAGTGCATCCATCAAAAGGAAAATAATCTCTTCAATAGCTTTGGTGTTGGACAAGCTAAATTTTCATAAGCCCTTATCTCCAGCCCAATTCCATTGCTTAGCCTCCTTCCAATTATATCCACGAGTTGAAATTAAACAGCCACTCTTGGTCTATTGTCGATTGGCTGCCCAAAATTTTACACTGCATGTAGATGGAGCCTCGAAGGGCAACCCCAGCAAATGTGGAGGTGGAGGATGTATCAGGGACCCTGCAGGCAAACTCATAGTTGGTTCTGCATTTCACTATGGCCAAGGCAATAGTATCTCAGCAGAGACAAGGGCTCTTCATGATGGTTTAGCCATTGCAAAGCAATGTCAAATTAGGTTGGCAGCAGTGTACTCGGACTGTGCCCTCCTCGTAGAGGCAATCCGGAATGGAATGGCCCCAAGCTTGATGGTCCTTCCCTGGTGGAAAAGGACCTTGGATCTCCTCCAAGACAATGGGTGTCCGGTTTGGCATGTATTCAGAGAAGGGAATCAAGTTGCTGATTCCCTTGCCTCTTATGCATGCACCATTACTGAAAACACAATTTTCACTCAAGTAGGGGACCTCCTGCGAATGGCCATGGGAGCGTTAAGAATAGACAAAGTTGGACTGCCAGCTATCCGTCTCCGTTAGCCTCTTCTGGGGAATGCCCCGAAGCCAAATGTACAGACTTCACATTATACAGAGTATGGACTTCTTAATGTTCAGACATTGAATGTACAGGGAGGGCAGTGTATGGACTTCACAAAGTTGGCAACGAAAGGGTGTGCAGAGTACAGACTTCACAAAGCTGTAGAGAAAGGGCGTACAGTGTACAGACTTCACAGTGTACAGACTCACAAAGTTCAGACTTTGAATGTACAGACTTCAATAGCGAAAGGGAATGCAGTGGAGCTCAGACATTGAATGTACAGATTTCAGAAGCGAAAGGGAATGCAATGTATAGACTTCTTCACAATGTACAGACTTCAACAATGTACAGACTTCTTAATAGTGTACAGACTTCTCCATAATGTACAGACTTCACCGTCTTCAGCAGCTGTCTTCACATTGTACAGACTTCTCCACAATGTACAGACTTCAGCAGAGAAAGGAAATGCAATGTATAGACTTCTCATTGAACAGACTTTGACTGCTATGCAGTGTATGGACTTCACAAAGCTGATGTACAGACTTCATTATCTTCAGCAGCGAACGGGCTTTACCAGCACAATGTACAGACTTCAACAATGTACTGGCTTCACTATCTTCAGCAGCGAACGGGCTTTACCAGCACAATGTATAGACTTCACCGCAGCAGCGAACGGTCTTCACATTGTACAGACTCCACATTGTACAGACTTCACAATGTGTAGTGTATAGACTCACTCTTTGGGTTTGTAGATCTATAGATCCTACTTCTTTCATGGCTGCAAACTGTAAATGTTCAGGGGTATGCCTCGATGATCCTGTATTCATTACAAAATCAATAAAATTCTATGGCCACAGAGTTAGTCTGGGGGAGTGAGAACACTGTCCCCTGCTGGGGGATGGTGCACTCGACTGGACATTAACTCTGTTGGTCGGTGATTAAAAAAAAATGTCTTTCATCAAAAATACATCTGTATGATAGGATGTTGCTATTCTATATGATAGGATGGTGCCATCATCAAAAGGGGGGAGATTGTTGTGACTCCTCTGTGTTGATGATGTTGACAATAAGCTTTACTTCATTGGCAACAGCTTGTTTTGATTGATTGGCAATTGTTTATGTTTTGATGAAACTGTCTTTATCAGATTCTCTATGTGTTCCATGTAGTCAGGGTCTACACATTGCACACACACACAAGTCTACACACTCAAAGTCTATACATTGCATTGTTGTGTTTGTGCATCGTTTAGAACATAAGTCTATACATTGCAGCATGCATGCACTCCAAGTCTGTACAGCGTCTAGCATCTCATGCAAGTCTGTACATTGCATGTGTAGCAGATATAGCAAGTCTGTACATCGCATTTGATGCAGGCATAGGAAGTCTATACATTGGTATCTTTACCGACGTTGCACTCGCAAGTCTATACATTCGTATCTTTACCTACGTTGCACCTGCAAGTCTATACATCATGCACCCTCAAGTCTGTACAGCCCTTGCTTAGCTCAAGTCTGTATATCGTCCAGTTGCTCACTATGTCTTGGCTAAGTCTACACATTGATTGCCTGCTCATGCATCACTCGTTTGGCAAGTCCATACATCGTGAAAGTCTATACATTCCGCATTGCCTTGCTTCATGCACCAGGTCTGCACATTCCTTATAGCAAGTCTATACATTCGCTGTGCATAGTCCATGAGCAAGTCCATACATTGTCTGTGCATTCATTTGTCTGGCTGCATAACATTAAGTCTATACATCTTTGTCTTATGCATGCATCATTTCTCAAGTCTGTACATCGCATTGTTTGTTCATGCATTATCTCTAAAGTCTGTACACTGCATTGCACGAGCTGAAGTCTGTCTAAGTCTATACATTCCTTCTTCATGCATTGCACGAAGTCTGCACATTGTGTGCTGCATGCTCACCAAGTCCATACACTGGCTAGTCTGCACAAGTATGCAAGTCTATACATTGACTGCTGCATGCTCATCGAGTCTGCACATTCGATAGTGGCAAGTATGTACATCGCCCAGTGTCATGCATTCAAAGTCCATACATGCACACACTTAGTTTGTGCATTGTGCTCTCACGCTTTAACACTAGGCATTGCAATGTCTATACACTGCTGTCGCATGTACACCAAGTCCACACATCTGTTGACGGCACGTCCATGCATCCGTTTCTAATGTACATAGTTTGCTTGATGCATTCTGCATTACACACTTCAAAGCCTGTACATCATTGTCGCATGCATCTAAGTCCATACACTGCTTGGTGACCTGCATGTGGACTCATTATCATTGTGCATACTTTGCTTGATACAGTCTGCATTACACCTACTCAAGTCTATACATTCAGTCTTCTATAGAACATGAAAGTCGATGCATGCTCACACATGTTGCTTGAATGAAGTCTGTACAAGCTGTTAGTCTTAAACTGATAACTCTATCTATCTAACTGACAGGTACTATTCGTGAAGCTTAATGAAGGCACGTGATCCGAGGATAAGGGGAGTACCAGGATCGTGACACGTATATTGAAGCAATCCTGAGATGCTGCCACGTGACCAAATGATTGGGCGAGAAATGTGGAAGACACACGCCCTATCTGCTGCTCTATATATATGAAGCCTCTTCCTCAGAAGAAGCTTGATCGAAGCAGAAGAGCAGAGAGTGAACTTCAGCCTGCACGATCCACAGAGAAGAATAGCAGAGAGCCACCGAGAGCAGAGAAGAAAAAGAGATAGAAGAGAAGAGCAGAGAAGAAAAAGAGAGAGAAGAGAAGATTGAGAGAGAGGAGTTGAGAGAGCTATCTGAATGTTCCTCAGTCTCTTGGTTCAGATACCAAAGCTGAGTTTGCTCATTGCGAGCTATATTCCCTTCTGGGATTTCTTGTTTTCATTTGCTTCTGTTTTAATTTTTGAACTTTTGTCTTCAAGCTGTGTGTCAGCGGTTTGCAGTGGAGGATTCCACTGGACGGGTAAGCTGTAGTCCCCAGCGATTTGCAGAGGTGTAGCCTCTGGACAGGTTAAGCTGTAATTCCTTAGCGGGCGAGACTTGGTCTCAGACAGCAACCTGTGAAGCTCAGCGGTTGTAGGCTAAGCTGTATTGCCCAGCGGTTCAAGCTGTGAGTCAGCGGAATCCACACTCTAGTTGGAGTGTGGGGTGGACGTAGATCTCTGGGTTGAGATCGAACCACCTTAAAATTTGCTGTCTACTGTGTGATTGTCTTGTGGACCTTGTGATTTTAGTTCAACCATTCGAATCATTGTAGATGGTTGCTTAGGTCCGCTATCACTATGATCTGCTTTGTTCTGATATTATTGTGCTAATTCTGTTGTTCAACAGCTGCTCGTTTTAATTCCGCATTAGAGCTCATTTGTGTTTTTTATTAGGCCATCGATCTATTCACCCCCCTCTAGATCCACACTTCGTGGTGACAAAGTGCTTCCATCTAACATAACAGACTCCCTCTGGCTCGGGTCGTCCACACACCCCGGAGTTGTTTGAACTCGGGCTTCACTCTATGTGGGCCCAATTATCTATTTTGAGCTTTCTATTTGAGTCATTTGATGTATTTTCTCTTTTATTTGAGTCATTTCCCCAGGTCTTTGATTTATTTTCCTAAGTTTGAGTATCATTAGGTTGATTAGATTAGCTATTGGGCCCAATTCAGTGGGCTAGGCCCAGGGGCACCCCCCACCCCCTTGGTTATTTGTCATTGTACCAAAAGTCATAGGCTTATTGTAAAATATGGGTTGCCTATTGTTGGCACCCAAAATATGACCGTCGGCGACCAAGCCACAAAGACGAAGGACCCGGCCCACAGAAGCACGGAAGCCGATAAAGATCAACATATTGAAGACTTCTCAAGCTGCCAGAGCCTCGAGTCACCCCCTACGAACACGGGGACTTCACCTCAGGAGAGTCGAGACAAACTCACAACCAACAGGCAGTGCGATCAAGCATGCCCAATGAACCGGCATCGACTCTGTCGTGCCGCATACACTACACCCGTTGTCCGATCAAGGACGGCGGTCTACCCGGTGGCTACCCACCTCATGAAAGGCTCTCCTAAAGATGAAGGAGTCCCCCTGGCTCTCCGAGACGGAGGACCGAAAGCTCTGTCGGCAGAAGATCCCGATCACCCAGCACGGGTACGGCTTCCTGCCAAGATGGGCCCGTTAGTGGCCGAATGATCGCCCAGCTCAGACGGAACTATCCCTAGTGTCATCCCGCCCCCTAAGGAGCTTTGGACACAAGCCAGACCGAGCCGGCAGCACGAATCATAGAGCCAAAGGCCGTGTCAGCAGGAAACCCGCATGACCAAACCAAAGTTGTTGGAAGTTCCGAGAATGGCCGTACGTCAAATTGGAAGCTTTGACAAGACATCTCGTCGAAGTTTCAAGGAGCATTGGCAAGATAAGTGTTCACGGTGACCCCCGGAATCATCCTCGGACTCATCGATTGGCTCGAAGCGTGCGAGGAGCGTTAGCACAGCGCGCCCTAAACCGGCGCGCCCCCCACCTGATGCCCCTTATCCCGGCACGCAAGAACCCCACTATCCAGCGCCTTCTTAGCCCGGCGTGCAAAAGAGTGGAGCCCTTACCCGGCGCGCCAATCTCCACGCCGGATCAAGGTCTCACACCTATTCCTATATATATATGGCTGTTTGATTGAAAGAAAAAGAGACGAGAAGAGATAAGAGAGGCAGATAGAAGAAAAATAGAAGAGAGGTTTTCGAGACAGGCTTTCGAAGAGGAGACAGAGAGAGAAAAGGAGGAATCAGGAGAGAGAGCTTCCCTGGGAGACAGGGTTTCTTTTGAGCGTCCTCCGCCGGCCATCTTCCTCTTCTTTCGCTGAAGATACGATACTATGTTTCGAGAACAGGTTGGCGCCGATGCCTATCTTCCTTTGCTCTTCGTGGATTCTTTTCTTTTGGGGGTTCCATCTATCAAATGTAAGCGAGAGGGGGAGGGATGGCAATGATATGAGCCGACCCCTCCCCTTCTCCTCTGTGATTTCTTCTCCGTTGCTCCTCTGTACATTCCTCTGCAACTGATGAACGGCGACTGAGCAATGATGCCGGCGCCGGATTCTTAATGTGTAAATGTTAGCCTATTCTCGTTTCTGGGATGGTAATGTCTATATGAATGCTTGGACCAGCAGGTCGAATGAATGCTCGAAGCTTATGTCCCCTTCTCTGTCTATATCAATGTGTATGTTTGAGTTCTTCCGCGCGTGGTCCCCGATTCCGGTTTCCCCGAAGTCCCGATCATGCCCCGAAGCATCGTGGGCTACAGAAATGACCCCTCCCCGGGTCTTTCCGATCGACTGCTTTCATCTTTGATTTAAGGATCTCTATATCCCCTCAGTGGACAGAGCTGTGCTCATGCGCATGCTTCTTCCCGTCGTGGTATCGAGGGTCTAAATCCCATTAACTCCTCCCTTCGTACTGCTCTTATTGTTCGCAAGGTGGGAGTTGCCTTTGGGACAGCCGGATCCATCCCCCCGAGTGCTGCGTCTTAGCTGTTCGAGCATATGCTTCTACGATTGGCTTATCTCATCTGTGCATCTAATACGCCTCTGCATCATGGTCCTTTGAACCGTTCCGAGATTCTTTCATCTCGTCTTAATCACCCGGGGAGGGGGACATTCCCCATTGCTTCACGGAACTGCTGGGTGATTGAGGGCTCTCCCTCTTGATGGTAGATGCTTTCTCGAGGCCATAGCAAACAGTGACAGGGGTCCTAGTCTAACAAGCTTAGCCCTGACAATCTGGAGACCCGATAGCGGCCCAGGGGTGTATACTCCTCGTAGGCTAACCCCCGGAGCTTCACTCTCTTAATGGTCGGTTCCTTCAAGGGATGTGTCATAGGCTGTGGGTTGCCCACCCTTCGTAGGCTAGCCCTCGAGGTGTTGCTCCCATTATCAGTGGCCTCATCCCTCTATCCTCACCCACGGAGCATTGGTGCGCCTCGCAGGCTAGTCCTCGGGGTATCCTATCCGATGGGAATTTGCTGGCTTCCACCGTGCAGACCTGCGGTTTAGGGGCTTACTCCATAAGTGAGTATGACCCGTTCCTCCCCTGTAACTCTTCATGTTCAAGGGAGATGCTACCCAATTTTGGACAGACTCAGAATAATTAAGCTATAATGAGATGCTCATTCTGAGCCCAATCAACTCAGTGCTCGAGTGTGAACCTCGCACTAACTCACTGCATCATTTCCGAAGGATCTTGGACTTCAACTAAACAAACAGTTGGCCTAAATAACTTTAAAACTCTCAATAAAAGCTTAATAAACCCAAATGGTTTCAAAAAGTGCATAAAAACAAGCTAAAATGGCGCGCCTTAATACGGCGCGGCCCCCCACCGCGCCGTATTAACATGTGACTCATGATTACTCTTTTTTTCTTGGGCCTGTTCCCGACGTGCCTTGGACCGGCGCACCCCGTGCCCTTCGCGCCGGGCTAGCATTTGCCCATGGCCGCGCCGGTCTAGCTTTTACCTATGCTTTGGCCGCGCCGGTTTAACTTTTTACCTACATCTGGCCGCGCCGGATTAATTCTGTTTGCCCATGTTTGGCCGCGCCGGGGAACTCTACCCCTATGTGTGATTGCATCGGTTTTAAGCCCTGATGTTGTTTTAATCATGCACCCCCCCGGGGTGACCTTCGTTTCCTGTGGCTGGAATTAATAAATCCGAATAAACTGAACAAGAGAAGCGATGTTCGGATCCGAGTCGTTTTGCTACCAGGCTTGTGCTACTATCCTTACCTCACTTGGCGGAGATTGATAGGTGTGATTAAGCACTGCTTGCTTTCATAGCTCTGTTGTCATGCGCGTCATAATCATGAACGACATGCATGCATACTTGCATAGACCCCCGGGTATGTCAAATGGCGTTGACGAAAGGTCGGGTTACGCCCGATCGGAAGTCTCCGCTATGCGCGATGGTGGTCTTCGGACCTACGCCCTCCGCCACGTACTAAGGGTACTCCAATTTAATGAATCATGTCCCTCTTGCATGATAGGTAAATCGCATGTGATCTCGTCGTGCTCATAACGTCCTATCTTTTATTCCGGCCTCGACAGCCCACTATCTCAGAAATTAATCAAAGGTGTTCCCTCCTCGCGGGGGATGTAATTAACGCCATAGCCTTTATGGTATGGTGGACTGCTGGTCCCGACCGAACCTCACTCTCGCCCGATACGGGTCAGAAGGAGCGCATAATAAACTTGTCACGTACGTGACTGGCACGCCCGCGTCGTCAATCAGTCAGTTAATTACCAGTTAGTTAATTGGTTGATCGACACGTGAAATAAGATATATATACATGTACATATATACATATATACATGAAACAAAACAATAAGATGGTCGAACAAAAACCATCACCAACAAGTCTGGCACGCCCGGTGGGACCAGTGTCACCTTTCATCTCTTTGTCGAGATACTTGGGCTTCGAGGCTCTCTCAAAGGCTGCTGATCGTTGGCTTGTTTGTCTTTACAGGCGAACGATGACAACAAATGGATTAACTGGCGTCGGCTTCGGTCCGTCGATCGTTGCTGGGCATGCACAAGGGTACCTGGCGGTGCCCATGGAGTTCGGCAGCTTCCCTGCCGCCGTCGGCTTCCCCAACTTCTTGGGGTTGGCCTTCGTGGACATGCTGGAGATTGAAGCCTCGAAACCTGTCGAGGAAGCTGTGGGGAAAGTGGAACCTCTGAAGGCTCCTTGCTGCAACGACTCATCCAAGAGTCCGGCCCCGGCCGCTAGCTATCTGGTGCACCACGCCATACGTGGGGCCCGCCCCAATATTGTCAACAAGCACCCTGGAGGACGTCAACGTCGCCAAGCCCACAGGAGTGCTGCAGTGATTACCGGGACTCTATCTCAGTCCAGGAAATCTATGATGGTTGGCGGCATGCGCGTCTTCCTCAACGGACACAATGAACGGGTGGCCCCAGATCGAGTCATCCCCGCCATCCCTGTCCACAATACATACCAAGCCCTCGCTGGAAGGAGGGTAGAAAGAGAAGAAATCGGCCACTATGGCCAAGGAAGGTCGGCCCCCAGGCCAAGAAGGTTCAAACAGGTGTGGGTTCCCAAGCGGGTCCAACCTGCCCATCAGCTGACACCTATCTGCCGCCATCCTGTGTACGACGGGGCGGAGGAGAGAAGAGAAAGGGGCTTGCCCCCGAAGGAAGAAGAAGGAGTGGTTGCGGATCCTCCGCGCCGCAAATGTTTCCAGGCGGCTGCCCGTCAAGCCAACATCCCAGCTGCGGGACGAAGATTCCAACAGCCTGCCGACAGAGCTCGGCTAGCTTATATCTCTCCTTCGGGACGTCGACAATCATCCCCCGTGTTACACCAGGAGCGGGGTCAAGAAGAGATGACCTGTCTGGTCAGAAACTATTTTCGAGGGTTAGGCAACCCCTCGCTTGGGCAACAACGACTGATGCAAGCAGCCGCCGCCGATGAAGACTACTGCCTATCAATGGTAGATGAAGAAGATATAGGAGAAAGAATGATGGTGTCGTCAGTCGACGACAATGGAGATGACAACGGCTTCGAGTTCGAAGCCGATGGGGCCGTCCCCGAGCGGAAGGAAACATGAAGAACTTCTGTGTTCGAGAGGTTGACCTTCCCGCAGCAAGCTAAAAGGAGGGTCCATCAACGGAGGAGAAGGATGCAGGTCTTCACTTGCAACATGGCTGGTGTATCCAACTGATATGGGGGGCTCCCCGGAGATCCCCGAGAATTGGCTCAGTTGGCCGCACGGCCAGGGCCGAACACTCGCAGAACAGAAGCAGCAAGGGAGCTCCTGATAATGACTAAAGGAAAACAACCCCAGGTCTACCACCAGTGGGATGATAAGGCCCCCATCCTGACCGCTAATGTGGTGACGGCAGAGGAAGAAGACGACGTTCCCCTCGACATCCTGCCCGAGGGTACGTCCGGGGACACAGCAGAAGTTATCTCCACTACAGCCACTATAGACCCATCGGTCTTAATATTACTTCAGAAATACCGGCAAGAGATAGACTTGCTGAAGAAGCAGCTGATGGAGAAGACTGAACAGTCCTCAGCTTCCAAACCACCCGAAGTCTAGGGTGAATCATCTCGGGGAGCAGTCCGTCAGGATGGCCCTCCACCGCTCTACACACTGCCCCAGTCGTAAGAACCAAGCATGGCGACAATGCAACAGTGGCCACCATAGCTTCAGCCGCTGCTACCACCGGTCCTCCCTCAAGTGCACCAGACACCCCCGCTGACGCGTCCTCCACAGGCGACTACCCTGGTCACCCCGTACCTACAGCCGGCACACTTCTATCCAGAGCCGGTTGACCCTGTAGTCATGAACCAGATGATGGTGGAAAGAATGATTGAGCTGAAGCTCACAAAAAGAGGTGAAGGCAACTACGTCGCATTCAATGCATACCGGGTGCCCTACCCGCAACACCATGCTGCTAAGCGGCTTCCCCTGGGAATCAGTAAGCCGCCCAAGTTCGATAAATTCAACGGGAAGGGATCCCCAAGAGAACACATAGCCTATTATATGACTGTCATGGGTGACTTGTCCACCGACGAGTCATATCTGCTGAAGTTTTTCGAGTCCTCGCTGACGGGGCTCGCATTTAAATGGTACTCTAGCCTCTCGGCCGGGTCGATCAACGACTGGCCAGATATGTAGAAGAAGTTCAGAGAAAGATTCCATGTCACAGAGAGGGAGGTCACAGTGGCCGAACTCTACTCAACAAAGCATAGGGCCGATGAGACAACCCTCGACAATATCAAGAGGTGGAGAAACCTCAGATGAGGTGCAAGCGGCCCCCGCATCAGGAGGATGCTGTGCAGATATGCAAACAGAATCTCAGAAGGGAGGTTCTGGAAAAGATGATCGGAATGGAAATACGGTCGTTCGACCGATTGAATAATATCGTGGCCGACGTTGAAGCTTTCCTGGCCAGACCTGCCCGTACATCTGCTGCCGGCACGACCCAGAAGGGCAAGGCAGTAGAGCGGCGCGCCTCACCTAAAGAAGCGAACGCTCTTGACATAAAGGCGTTCAAACAACAGAAAGGTGAAGGCAAAAAGGGAGTCACCCCACAGCCTGCAGAAGCCCCAGACAGTAAAGAAGGTCCTTCGCTGAGGGACAAGATGAAGAAGGCCTATTCCTATCCAAAGGACAAGACCCGGGTTCTGTTCGACTGGGTAACAGAATATAGCATGGTCACCCTGCCAGAGCCAAGAAGGTCAAAGGACCTGAAAAGAAAAGACAGTCCAAGATTCTGCCCCTACCACCAGATGTTGGGACATCCAATTGAAGACTGCTATGTTTTTAAGGACATCATCGAAGGGATGGTGAAAAAGAATGAAATTGAGCTGGGAGAGTACAGAGTGGACCCTCCTCAGCCACATGAAGCCCCTCGGAGGAGGGCAGCAGTTAACATGATCTCCCTATACCTGGCATTACCCGAGGAGATCTCCGAAACAAGCACGCGGAGCACCTATGAAACCCATTTCTTGGAGCCCGTGAAAGAACAGCAGGGATGGCAGCATGCCCTGTAAAGTACAAGAAGAAGAGGGCACCCCGCCCGAAAGAGGGGGCACAGATCCGTGGTGTTACACCCCGGCCTGCTCCGCCAGTGGTAGCACCTGCATGGGCCACTCCACCTACAGCTATCAAGATACATACACATAATCGGAGGAGACAAACTCCACTGCCGGTGGTTAAAGAGACCAATCCTGGGATCATTCGACTGCAAAACCTCATTGAGGGGCTGGACGAATACGTGCAGCCCGAACTGAAGCCCTTGCTGGTGCGGGACCACGTCCCATGGTAAGAACTAGAGCAGCTCTCACTTGAACAAAAGGAGGAAGCTGAAGCGGCACCCGACAGAGAGGGCAGTCTGTTCTGGTGGCACCCGCCCGCAGAAGCAAAAAAGAAGAGGAAACAAAAGAAGAAGAAAAGGAAGGCCGCTGAGGCCGATAAAGTGCATGTTGTCTCTTGTAATACTCTATCAGCACTTTTCAACCTATCCGGAGAGGAGGAAGAAGAGGAAATTTGCTTCACACCCCATGCTGGGGGAGGCAAGGCCGAGGCTGCAACTGCTGCACATGCCACCCGGTCAGGTCGAAAATGGGGGCGCCAGCCACCACCCAACCACAACATCATGTTCAGAGGGGAGCAACCCTACAAGACACCTCCGCCGGAGGTCAAGGGAGTCCAAATCCCTCCTCCGTCAGGCCTATACAACAAGAGTGGGGGCAAGGGGGTCCCTTCATTTCTTGAATTCATGAAGATGTCCAAGGGGAAGCGGCCTTGCCAGGAGGCTAACCCTACACCCGGGGACGTTCACCCGCAGCTGGCACAATCTGCCGAAGAGCCAAATGCAGACGGAGCTTGCCCTGCAGCAACTAACAAAGTAAACCCAGAAGCCGGTACCATCCAGAAGGGCGCCGAATCTGAGGAAGATGAAGCAGGTCTGTCAGGGCCCGCAAATCAAAACCTGCCAAAGCCCAGAGGGGCTGAAGAGATGAAGCTCTCCAATGTCCGAGCTGGGAGCCGAATAATGAAGCTACTCAAGAAGCTCCATGCTCGATTTACAATATGGGAGATCCTTTCTCTGAGTGAAGAGACCCGGCAGGTGATTATTACTGCTCTCCAGACGCCTGCTCATTTTGAGACATGTCTAGCTGAAGCAATGCCGGAGGCCAGCATGACCTTCACTCTCGACGATATGCTACTGCCCACCATCAGCCACAACAGGCCGCTGTATATGAAGGGGCACCTGAATGGAAGGGAACTGAACAGGATTCTGGTTGATCCCGATGCAGCGGTCAACATCTTGCCATATAGAATATATGAGAGGCACCACTTTAATGTGCATCTCAAAAAAGTCGGGGATATGCGTATCGCTGGCTTCAATCAAAAATGTGAGGTGTTCATGGGAGTGGCAGAGTTCACCCTCACCTTAGAAGATTTCACTACGACGGTGCAGTTCCATGTCATTGACTCCCGCACCTCGTACAAGGCGCTGTTCGGCCGCCCGTGGCTGCATGAAAACATTGTGGTGCCCTCTACGCTCCACCAATGCATCAAATACAGTCTCCGAGGGAAGGAGGAGAGGATATTTGCAGACCCCCACCCATTCGAGGTGTTTGAATGTCATTTGGCAGATGCCAACCTATATACAGGACCTTCCCAGAAGACCTCTGAAGCTAAGACCCCTGCGGGGGCGTCGAGAAGCACATCCGGCAGCAGTTGGTATCCACCACCGCCGCGCGGATATGTCAAGCCCAAGGTGGTCTCCCATATCACAGCATCCAGGCAAGTGGGCATAACAGCACCCCCAACATTATAACCTGAAGCTAATGAAGTGCGGGTCGCTCGGCGGCACAATCATATTGAAATCCCGGATGGCCTTACCAAGCCGACTCCCGGCCTTGACAACCCTACTGTCGAACCTTTCAAGACTTGGGAGGTGACATAGGAAGATGGACCTAGCAGCTCGTTCTATAGAGCTGAGGAGCATCCTACTCGGGAAGACACAGACTACAGCCTCCCCGAAGATATAAGCAACCCACCGGTTCCCGTCCAGGGTCTGGCATTTACAACTGATCGGATGGCCAGGATGTTTCAGAAGCAACACATCCCCCCCGATCAGTCTCAAAAATGCAAGGAAGCTTTCCAGAAAATGTGGTATCCCACAAATCTGGATAAAGAAATGAGACGTGTCTCTCGACATCCGGGGTTGGGTTTCACCTTGGAGGAATATTATTACAGTGGGCGATACGAGGTGGACACCATCTCCGCCTTCTATCCTGCTGAAGATAGCCCGCTGGGGGCAACTTTTGATGAATACCCGACGGAAGCTGAGCATGTTGAGCTGGCTCAGCCCAAAAATCAAGAAGCAGAGACCATGGTCCCCTGCCGATGCTGGGAGCAGGTCTATCCTGAAGAGACGGCCCTTCAAGCCAAATTTGATACGGCTAGCAGCAGTGAAGCTGAAGATACTGAAGAAGCAGGAATTTCTCCCTCCAGTGGAGCCCTACTGATGATAACTTCAACACCTCTTCTAGCAATCAGGGGAGCCTCGGTCGACTCCGATCAAGGGGAACCAGCTACCAAGAAAGGAAAAACCACTTCCACAGAAGGTACAACTGCCCCAGAAGGCGAGACCCCCTCAACTTCTGCTACAAAACCGGGATGTTGTCCAAGCCCGGCAATAAACAACTACCAGCCTGTCGCGGCTGCAACCTCATCTACAAGGACGGAAGCTGTTCTCTCGCCCTTGGGGGCTACAACGGCAGTGGACTTGCTAATAGAACGATCCGCGCAGCCGCTAGCATAAGAAACAGAGAATCCTCAAGAAGCTCTGGTGGTGTCTGACGAGGAAGTCGAAGTGCTCGACCCTTAAGATGATATTCCAGACTTCGTTGACCTCCAACCGGCACCTCCGGAGATAGAAGACGGAGGCCAAGCCACAGTCGATGAACTGATAGAAGTCAACTTGGGAAATGAGGGGGACCCTAGGCCCACCTTCCTCAGTGCCCAGTTGTCCCCAGAAGAATGGGAGCTGTACGTCCAGCTGCTGCTAGAGTACCGAGATTGCTTCGCCTGGACTTACAAAGAAATGATGGGTCTAAGCCCCGCTGTCTCACAACATGAGCTGGCGATCAGCCCTGAGGCCGAGCCGGTGAAGCAACCACCGCGGCGCATTAGGCCAGAACTCATTACCCAAATCTGTACTGAAGTCGACAAGCTTATTGACGTGGGATTTGTTGAAGAAAACCAGTACACTACATGGCTGGAGAATATCGTCCCCGTGAAGAAGAAGAATGGACAGATCCGGATATGTATCGATTTCTAAGATCTAAATAAAGCCGGCCCCAAAGATGACTTTCCGGTGCCAATAACGGAAGTCATGATCGATGCTACAACCGGACATGAGGCCCTGTCATTCATGGATGGGTCATCCGGTTACAATCAGATTTGGATCGCGGAGCACGACCGGGTCCATATTGCTTTCAGAACCCCTAAAGGCATTTATCATTACAAGAGGATGCCGTTCGGACTGAAGAATGATGGCACAACCTATCAGCGCGCAATGACCAAGATCTTTGATGAGTTGCTCTACCACAAGGTCGAGTGCTATATAGATGATCTGGTAGTCAAAACCAGAAGAAAAGAAGATCATCTGCAAGACCTCTGGATTATTTTTCAGAGGCTGAGGCAGCATGAGCTGAAGATGAACCCCATGAAATGTGCGTTCGGAGTGTCGAGCGGAAAATTCTTGGGCTTCGTCGTCCGATATCGGGGGATCGACATAGACCCCGCAAAAATCAATGCAATTCAGGAGTTACCTCCACCAAGGAATATCTCTGAGCTGAGATCACTATAGGGCCACCTGGTCTATATCCGGCGGTTCATTTCCAATTTGTCAGGGCGATGCCAGCCTTTCCACAAGTTGATGATGAAAGATGTTCCCTTTTATTGGGATGAAGATTGCCAGACAGCCTTTGACAAGCTGAAAGACTATCTGAAGACTCCTCCAGTGCTGGGCGCACCAGTGAAAGGATGGCCATTGATACTATATATAGCAGCTACACATAACTCCCTGGGGGCAATGCTGGCCCAGAATAATGAAGAAGGGAAAGAGCAAGCCCTCTATTACCTCAGTCGGAGACTGGTCAGAACTGAGGAGAAATATACTTATATTGAGAAGGTCTGTCTGGCACTGGTCTTCACGGTTAAGAAGCTCCGACACTATATATTGTCACATGAAATCAGCCTGGTATCCAAAGAGGATCCCCTGAAATATATCATGTCCCAGCCGACACTTAAAGGTCGCCTGGGCAAATGGGCTGTAATCCTTATGGAGTTTGACATCTCCAATGTACCGCGCAAGGCCGTCAAGGGCCAAGCTATTGCAGACTTCTTCGTTGAGCACCCAGTACCCGGGGACTGCCCGTTGGAACCGGAACTTCCTGAAGATGAAACCCTGGAAGCCGTTCAGGTGCAACCCTCCTTATGGCAGCTGTATTTTGATGGCGCTTCCAGAATTGACACCTCTGCCACTGGATCGGCCAGGGTTAGGGCAGGGGCAGGCATAGTCCTGAAATCCCCAGAAGGAGAAGTGGTGCACACATCATGCTCCATAAACAAGCATTGCACAAATAATGAAGCGGAATATGAAGCCATGATAATCTGGTTGCAGATCGCTCTGTCCATGGGAATTCAGATGCTGGAGGCATTCAGAGATTCCATGCTAGTTATAAAACAACTGGAAGGAGAGTTCGATGTGCGAAAGCAAGAGCTTCTCCCCTATCACCAGCTGGCAACCCGCCTGATGTCAAGATTCTACTTCATCAGCATCAAGCACATCAACCGGGGTCGGAATGCCCAGGCAGACGCCCTCGCTAAGCTGGCCAGTTCATTGGCGGACCCGCCAGATGCAAGCCTGAATATAACAATGATCAACCGCCGGCAGGTCCCCAGTGTAAGGGAGGTCTTGGCTGACGAACAAGAGATTGAGGTGGTAGCCGTCGAGGAGATTCAGCAGCCCGATTGGCGAGAACATCTCCTGCGGTGGTTCCAACACCAACAGCTCCCGAGGGAAAAAGAACAGAGAATGAAGCTCCTAAGGGTCAAGGACTCTTACGAGATGAGAAGCGGAACCCTGTTCCGAATAATGGCAGATGCCCAAAGGAAAGTCCTACTTCACTGCTTGTCTTCAACAGAGGCAGGACAGGTGATGCAAGAAGTTCATGCGGGATCAGCTGGAGCACACCAGGCTGGCCCAAAGATGAAAATTGAGATAAAGAAATTGGGCTACTATTGGCCCACTATATTTGATGATTGCTGCAAGTTCGCCAAAGCTTGTCAGAAGTGTCAAGAACACGCTAACGTGGCAAGGAGACCTCCAATGCCGCTGCATCCCACCTTGCCAAGCTGGCCGTTCGCCGGGCACGGACGTGGTAGGGCCACTACCAGCATCTTCATCAGGGTGCAAATATATCTTAGCAGCTACTGACTACTTCTCCAGATGAGCGGAGGCGGTAGCACTAAGAGATGTGACGGGAGAGCTAGTTGCGAGATTCTTCCGGCAGAATATAATATTCCAGTTCGGGATCCCCAGCCGAATCATCTCTGATAATGGCAGCCATTCAGAAATCAGAAGGTTTATCGGCTAGCCGACAAATACAAGATTGACTGGAGGACATCGTCCCCCTACAACCCTCAAGCCAATGGACTTGCAGAAGCCTTTAACAAGACACTATGCACGTTGCTGGCAAAAACTGTCAAGTCTAATAAAAAAGATTGGGAAGAAAAGATGTATGAAGCGCTCTGGGCGTATCGTACTGTCTTCAAAACCCCAACCGACTGTTCGCCTTTCTCCCTCGTCTATGGGTCAGAGGCTGTGGTGTCGATTGAACTGGAAGCTCCTTCGCTGCGAGTTGCCATCCAGCATGGACTAGCCAGCGGTGAACAAACTAATGCAGAAAGAAGATTGGAAGAGCTCGCTGAGCTAGAAGGAAAACGCCTCCGGGCGCAACAAAACATCCAACTCTACCAAGCTCGCATGGCCCGTGCTTTTGACAAGCTGGTCAAAGGCCGAGAATTCAAGAAAGGAGACCTGGTGATGGTCAAAAGAAGAGAAGTGATGGCATCCAACCCCAAAGGGAAGCTGGTCGAAAACTGGATCGGACCATATATCGTCCACCGAGTATATGAATGGGGTGCCTACGTCCTGGTGGACCACAAAGGAGTCATCCAGTTCTCTCCCCTCAACGGAAAGCATATAAAGCTGTATCATGCAGCACAACCAACATTCCCTGAATGATCGATCGGAATACCCTTATCTCGGTCTAGTGGCATTCCACCATGATCGAGCTACCCTTATCTCGGTCTAGTGGCATTCCGCCCTGATCGAGCTACCCTCACCTTGATCCAGTGGCGCTCCGCCCTGATCGAGCTACCTTTCCTTGGTTTAGTGGCACTCCGCCCTAGCCGAGCTACCGTTATCTTGGTCTAGTAGCATTCCGCCCTGATCGAGCTACCCCTATCTTGGTCTAGTGGCATTCCGCCCTGATCGAGCTACCCTTATCTTGGTCTAGTGGCATTCCGCCCTAGCCGAGCTACCCTCACCTTGGTCCAGTGGCGCTCCTCCCTGATCGAGCTACCCTTCCTTGGTTTGGTGGCACTCCGCCATAGCCGAGCTACCCTTATCTTGGTCTAGTGGCACTCCGCCCTAATCGAGCTACCTTTCCTTGGTCTAGTGGCATTCCGCCCTGATCGAGCTACCGTTTCCGGTGGCACTCCGCCCTAACCGAACTACCTTCCCTTGGTTTAATGGCACTCTGCCCTGGCCGAGCTCTCGAAAGAATACACCATACTGCCATTACGAACCTTACGTCTGAACTGGCATGAAATCCCTCCCTTGCGTTAGCATTATCTTCTTGCTAACGAATAAATCCTTTCGGCTCAAGACTTCGTGTCCTAGCCGGCCTTCTCACACTGTTGCCATTACGGGCCTTACGCTCGAATCGGCAAAAGATCATTCCTTTGCGTTAGCATTCAGCCCTTTCTAACGAATCATTCTGATCGGCACAAGGCCCGGTGATCCGGCCAACAGCCGTCTGCCACCAACCAAGGGTCGGACATCACACTTCAACCTACCACCTTTTATATCCTCAAAAAATATATATATAGAAAAGAAAAGAAAAATGGGGTTAAAAATAGAGATACCCCGCCAGACTTGCTCCTATATTAGGACAAGTGCAAAAATGGCTATAACCCAGCTGTGGCGAAAACCCGAAAGGACGTCACAGGCAAAATCGGGTACCCCGCCACGTGAAAACCTGAGAGAGCGCGTGGGCAAAAGCAAGAGGGGGTTGGCTTCGGCGAAAACCTGAAAGGGCGCTTAAGTCAGTAAAGTGGTAATTTAAAAGTTCATCTTTTGTTCTCCACCCGATGAAACTCCAAAAGGGACAATCATCAAAAGCCCCACCGGAGATCCTTTAACGAACCCATGTTCGACCCTCGTCATCATCGGCGAGATCGGTCGATCTCTACCCCTAACTTGGATCTTCCGTCCCTGTGAATAATCCTACCTTTGCTTCGGCTTGTGACCCATGTTGATGAACAAACCCATGTTCGACCCTCGTCATCATCGGCGAGATCGGTCGATCTCTACCCCTAACTTGGACCTTCCATCCCTGTTAATAATCCTACCTTGCTTCGGCATGTGACCCATGCTGATGAACAAACCCATGTTCGACCCTCGTCATCATCGGCGAGATCGGTCGACCTCTACCCCTAACTTGGACCTTCTATCCCTGTTAATAATTCTACCCTTGCTTCGGCATATGACCCATGCTGATGAACAAACCCATGTCCGACCCTCGTCATCATCGACGAGGTCGGTCGACCTATACCCTTAACTCGGATCTTACGTCCTTGTTTACAAACTGTGATCTTTGCTTCGACATTTAACCAGTGTCGACGAACAAAGCCAAAGACCAATCCTTGTCATCATCGGCGAGGCCGGTCAGCATTCTCGCAGTCGAATTCTTCTGCACTCCGAATTCAAAAAAAAATGGGGTTAAAAATAGAGATACCCCGCCAGACTTGCTCCTTTATTAGGACAAGTGCAAAAATGGCTATAACCCAGTTGTGGCGAAAACCCGAAAGGGCATCGCAGGCAAAATCGGGTACCCCGCCACGTGAAAACTCGAGAGGGCGCGTGGGCAAAAGTAAGAGGGGGCTGGCTTCGGCGAAAACCCAAAAGGGCGCTTAAGTCAGTAATGTGAATATAAAAAAAAGGGAAGAAAGAAGACAAAATTATAAATCAGTGATGAATAGTGATGATCCGTCCTCCATTCGGAAGGCCCTTTATAGGGTTGAAGTGGAGTCGTCATCCGATGTCCCCCCTTATATATTTACATATATATTTCCTTTAACAAACCCTTTTCGACCCTTGTCATCATCGGCAGGATCGGTCGCTACCCTTTCGGGTTCTTGTCATCATCGGTAAGACCGCCTACCCCTTTCGACCCTTGTCATCATTGGTAGGATCGGTCGCTACCCTTTCGGGTTCTTGTCATCATCGGCAAGACCGTCTACCCCTTTCGACCCTTATCACCATCGGCAAGATCGGTCGCTACCCCTTTTCGGTTCTTGTCATCATCGGCAAGACCGTCTACCCCTTTCGCCCCTTGTCACCATCGGCAAGATCGGTCGCTACCCCTTTACCGGTTCTTGTCATCATCGGTAAGACCGTCTACCCTTTTCGACCCTTGTCACCATCGGCAAGATCGGTCGCTACCTTTTTTTGGTTCTTGTCATCATCGGCAAGACCGTCTACCCTTTTCGACCCTTGTCATCATCGGCAGGATCGGTCAATACCCTTTCGGGTTCTTGTCATCATCGGCAAGACCATCTACCCCTTTCGACCCTTGTCACCATCGGCAAGATCGGTCGCTACCCCTTTTCGGTTCTTGTCATCATCGGCAAGACCATCTACCCCTTTCGACCCTTGTCACCATCGGCAAGATCGGTCGCTACCCCTTTGCCGGTTCTTGTCATCATCGGTAAGACCGTCTACCCTTTTCGACCCTTGTCACCATCGACAAGATCGGTCGCTACCCTTTCCAGTTTTTGTCATCATCGGCAAGACCGTCTACCCTTTTCGACCCTTGTCACCATCGGCAAGATCGGTCGCTACCCTTTTCGGTTCTTGTCATCATCGGCAAGACCGTCTACCCTTCTGTTTTGGTTTTTTGTCTCCCATATATCTTCTTGGGTCTTCCGGACTCTCGACTCGAACAGGCCGTTGTTTAGTCTTAAGAATAGTCGCGGCGCGGTGGAGCGAACACCTCACCCCTTTGCTGAAGGTGTGAGCGCTCTCCTGCCCTCGTGACCCACACACTCGGACTAGAATCAACGGGCGAATGGAAAGAGAAAACAACAAGAATGATGACTGGATGGAGTCATCATTTGACAGCAAAATGAAGATTTTCATTCTACGGAATAAAGAGTACATGTTACGCGGGGCATTCCCCGGAATACATTAAGCCCATCAAGAAGAGGCGAATTGAGAAAAACTATGGCAGAGGGCGTCGGAAGATGTCCTCCAGCGCCGGAATGCCCAGGGAAGGATGGCGGGCCAGCTCCTGCAGTCTGAACTCAGTGGCCTCCAGCTCGGATAGTCTCTCTCCGAGGGAAGCAACTTGCCCTTCGGCCATTTCTGCCTCCTCCACCCTCTGGACTTCCAAGCGTTCTACCTCTTGAAGTTCAGCCTCTGCCCTCGAAAGTTCGGTATGTAATTCCGCTATGCGGGCCGTGAGAAAGCTTCGGCGCTGCAAAGTGGCATTGGCATCGTCCCTCATCCTCGCCGCAGTCCCTTTCAGAGAAATGAGAGTGGTTCGGCATTCGGCCCGCTCCAGTGCTACGGCCGCCAGCTGGTCAGTTGCCTCTTGGCCTAAGAATTCCCTCCTGTTCACATACTTCAGAAGCAGGATCACCTGTGGAGTCCAGTCGTCCATGGGGCAACCAAAGGCCAACAGCGAGCGGGATAAATGCTCTACCAAACCCCTCAGCGGAACATAAGTTAAATCTTTGCTGGCCGTTATGGTCTGCTGAAGGGTCCCAAGGAACTGCCACACGAGGTCACTTGAAGACTGGAGACCAAGCGGCGATGTCTCGGGTAGTTCAAATTCCACTCTGCTATCCACAGTGGCCCAGATATCGTCGCCCGTCCCAGAAGATGACGATGGCATGAGCTGCAGTCCACTGCTATGGGGAACAACCGCGCTGGCCGATACGGTGGCTGGATCCTCAATGACAACAATTTCCTTGCCTGCCCCCTGGGATGGAGGTGCGACAGGAATATCAAGAGCCAAGGACGTCTGTTCTTCGACGATCTCTCCGGCTTCTATTTCGGAGGGGCCACCCTTCTCCGAAGCTTACCGTTGTGTGACTTCTAATGGCTGAAAGTCCGCAACTGCTGCCAGACTATCAACCCTCACAAGTGCTCCAGGTCCAGCTGGAGCCATTGCCGCTGCATACTCCTTGGGGTATCGCAGTGCGATAGGCCACAGGACGGACGGGAGTGTTGCATGGCCCGTGCCTAGAGCCGGGAGGGGTATCTGCACCGTCATGGTTGGTAGCACCACCTCAGTCTACACCAGAAATATGTACATTAAAAGCTAAAAGGAAGAGGAAGAGAGGGCAGCAGGCACCGACCACAGATGGGTCCTTACCTCAGCCGGTACTAAGCTCAAATCTCTAAGGGCAACTTCTCCGGCGCCAGCCTCTCCGCTCACGAGCGAGCCTGACGGCCCAAGGCCACTCCACGACAACCGGGGTGGGCTGAAAGTCGGATGATCGCTTTCATAAGCCGAGGACGCCCCGGCATCCTCCGTCTCTATGTCAACAGGTGGGAACTCCTCATCACTGGAGCTGCCACCATAATCAACCTGTTCAGAGGAGGAAGACCCCTCTGCTCTTTCGGGACGCTCTACCATCGGGGTAGGAGCCTCGCCAGGAGGGGCATCACCCGCAGCAGGAGCTTCCCCCGTGCACTCCACATCATAAGCAACAGTGGATGGGACCTCAAGGGCAAGTTCACCCTGCCCTTGGACAATCGCTTCTTCGGCACTCTCCGAGCCCGGAAGTAATGACGGTTGTATGTCAACTGAAATTTACGGCAAGAAATGGTCAAGTCGGCTGAAGACATGAAGATTCGTGAGGGCATCACAATTAAACTATAAATTATCTTCCATTTCCTGTCTGGGCGTTGGAGAAGGCAGATCTCTCTCTATTGGAGCAGCAAGGACTTCCTCTGCCCCTTCCTTAGTCGTGACATCTACTGTCGCTTCCAGCCCGACGACCGCAGCAACTATATCGGCAATCGTCAGCATGAGCTAGCTGAGGTAGTCAAAGTGGACTAATGAACTATGAAGAAAAGAAGAGCCTACCTTCAGCTTCTGGCCTTTGTGTCCGAGAGGCCTCAAACTCTTCAAAAGATACAACCGAAGGAAGAACGGTTGCTGATTCCCTTTTTGCGGCCTTCTTTCGGCGCGCCTGTGCCACCCGGGTCACCGTCGCTTTCGCCTTCCCGACAGCCTCTCTCAACTGGGATCGAGTCCGCTTTCTAGAATCACCAGGAGGCAGTGGTGTCGTGGTCGGGGCCGGTTCGGGAACTTTGAAATATGCCGGCTTCTGAGCCTTTATTATCAGCTCCCTAAAGTGCCGGGTCTCCTCCGAAGTCGGTCGGACTGCACATGCACACAGGTGAGAATAATGCACCACAATGAAAGAAAGAAGCTGGCTGAAGGGCCTGAATGAAGAAATGGAACATACTTGCCGGCCCCGTATAGAAGGGGAAGAGAGGCCAATAATATAGCGATGGCATTTTGTCTCTTGAAGCTGCCTCGCGAATGAGCCAGCATAAATCTCCAATGTTTTCACTCGGCTCGGCCAGCAGCGCCAGGTCCTCGTGACCACGAGAAGACAGAAGATAATATAGGCTCAGGTGGTCCAGCCCCCATCTGTCAGCATATTTAAACGAGACATGAAGAGGTCGGTCCAAGATGGCTTCACTGGGTGATGCGACACGCCTAAGGATGATGATGCTCTGATACCAATTTGATGAGACACGACCCCTCGGACCTAGAATTGCAAGCAACCGAACCGAACGGCGGACCCACTCAAGCTGGTTCACCCGCGTCGCACACACCCGGGTCCATAGGCGGACCGGCGATGATGGGGAGGGTCCAACGTTGGACCTTAAGGTTCCAAGGGTATGGCCAGCTAGGGATGGTCCCCAATGGGCCAGGGATGCCCAATTTCAAGGGCGGCCGGCACGCCGAGGGCGTGGGTTGTAGTGTCACACTCTCAACTCACTCCGCGGTGTTCACACAATTCAATGGCGTTTGAGATCGGGCGCTCACCTCACCGCCGACGGTCAACTAGAAACAATACTAAGACAAGCAAAAGTAAAACCAGCAGAGGAAGTGGCCAGAAGCTCACCTGATCGGTGTGAGGACGCCGATCCCGGCCGGAGACGAGGGCGAGCGGGGAAGCGTGGGCTACCCACACGCCGCGCCGATGACGCTTCGGCCGCTTACCTGCTAGTACAATCACTACGCCCTCATAGAGGGGGTGGACTAGGGGTGGAGAAATGAGGTTACAAACCAAACACTACCTCCACGCAGGGAGGGGCACTAAGCCGGCCAGGCGGGGAAAGGAGTAATGCTTGATTAGCGCCGATGAAGCACCCCGCCGAATCTGCCCAGGTCTGGGACAGTAGGACAGGGGGTCGGTGTAGTCGTCACTGTGCACTCCTCCAAACTCAGAATTCGACGAGACTGGCACTGAATGATACTGATGGATCCAGGCACGTCTGTGAATTTTTGTGGGCAGTCCTGAAGTCGTCACCGGCTGGGGCAGGCTCTGGAACAGGGCCCCTACGCTCAGATTCGTACTGTTCCCAGGGTGCAGCAGCAGATGGATGTAGTCACCACGACCGCTTCTGAAGTCCCATTGACACAAGACCAAGTGGGGGACGACCGTGGACGAGTCTTCTTCGAGCAGCAACCAAGCAGAGCACCAGACGATGTCGGGGTGGCGAGGAGGAGTCCGTTGAGTGAGGGGGGGTCAGGGCAGGACCTGAACGATCTGTTTTGCGCGCCCGAGAGAGAAAAATTGGAAAAAGCTCTTCCTAATGCAAAAAGGGACGCCGCTTGTTGGTGACGGTAGATGCCTTGTGGTAGCAGCTGTCGGCCAAGTGGCGCCTTCCGAAGTTGAGGGGTGTGGCCGTGGTAGCTTCTGCACTGCAGCTCTGGTCCAGGTTCTGGTCCTGGTTGCGCAGTCAGACGAGAATGGGCACCACGATCGGTAGTCAAGTCGGAACGCGACGATTCCACCTCTCCTACAAAGAAGACTGGAATACCTTTCCGGCGATGTATGGTGCACCTCCAGATGACATCGGAGAGCACCGGGGCAGTCTTTGCAAGTTGGGCTCCAACTGCTGCCTGCGAACTGAGATGGATAGGGTGATGAAAGGTGATGGGAGACGGAGTAGATGGGGTGGGAAATGGGGTGGATGGGTGTGGGGGTGTGATGTGACACAATATGCAGTGGAGACTTTGATTCCTTGGACCTAATTCGCATTCACAATTACAAGGCGCCGAGACTATGTTGAAGCTACCAACGCACCGTGCGCACGCGATTCATGTGGTGACCCGGTGATACCGAGTCTAGGTGGTGGAGATAGCCCCTGACTGGTTAGAGGACCAGCACCACTTTAGTTAGCCCTCCCGAAGGTTTGAAAGCCCACAAACAAGGGCGGCCGGATGCCTTAAGGGCACGGGGTCACTCGCTCACTTGTGACCACGGTGACCACACTGAAGGTGGCGCCGGGAACGGGCACTCGCTCTCCTACCGGCCGATATGTTTCGCAGATATTAACTAAACAGATATAAGGAGACAAGGGCAGGAGGCTCACCTGGTTGGTTTGAGGAAACCAACCCCAGTCGGAGACGAGGGCGAGCGGGGAAGTGTGGGTTCCCCGCACACTGTGCCGATGAAGCTTCGAACCTGTTTAAGTATACATTCACTACTCCTCACGCAGGAGGGTGATCTCGGGGGTGGGAAATGATAGATTACAACAAACACTACCTCCCGCAGGGAGGGGCGGTAAGCCGGCCAGGCGAGAGGGAGAGATCGGCTTGGAAGCCCACGAGGAGGGACCGCTTCTGAACTGGAATGCTGGCTGTGGATGCTGATAGGAAGTCGGTGTAGTGCCTGTAGATCTCTGTCAGGATTTTTGCCGATGGCGAGCCCAGGGGGGATCTCTTCGTAACAGGAACCCCAACTCCTCTGATTTATGTGGAATTATTCTGACGTCATTGCAGGTTGCTGTGGAGGTCGGAGTAGGACAACAAGATCAGGGACAGAAGACTCCCTGTATCTAGTGGCAGGTTGTAGAGGTTGCCACGGCCGCTCCCGGATGCCGAATCATGAACCGTTGGAGTTGTTGGAACCGTGGACGAAGCCTCTACACAGAAAAACTGTCGGCAACACCTTCCGAGGTCGGAGTGGGCAGCAGGACGCCAATGAGTGAGAACTGGTTGCTGTAGACTGCAGGAGGCAGACCCGCGTGATTGAGGGAGAAAATTCGGAACTCTGGCTCCCGGTGGTCGAATGCAGTTCCGCTTCTTGCTCCTGATCGGGGACAGGGGGAGGAAGAATTTTGATGAAGGAATTTCGGTCTGATTCCTCCGCCGTTGGTCGTGACGTTGCTTCCAACCGGGCTCAGGTTCTCTGCAGAGGAGGTCTGGCGCAGTTGGGGAAGAACAGCTCTCCCGGACGGCCACGAACTCGGAACTGGACGATTCCACCTCGCTTGCGAAGTAGACTTGTAGCTCTTTCCGTCGATGTAGCCAACACCCCAAGCAGGACCAGGATGGAGTCGTGGACGGAGCTTCAACTGGGTGCTGGTCTGCCGGTCTTCTCTGCACACAGGTTGGAGATTGGGTGGTGGGGTTAGGTTAAGGGGGGGGTGGAGTTTGGTAATGGAGGAAGGGTGGGGATGATTGCAGATGGGGGAGGGATGTGTGGAGGTGTTGAAGGGGGTGGAGCTGGTGGGAGGGAGGTGCAGGAGGGGGAAGGGGAGTGGGGGCCGAAACTTGGAGAGGGGAGGGTGGAGGGGGGGTCGGCCAAGGTAGTGGGGGTGGGTGTAAGGGGGGGTGAGAATGGTGCGCAAGTATTAGAAGGGGGGGTGGCTGCTTGGGTAGCACAAGGGACTTAATGGGGGTGTGGGGGAGTGGAAGAGTTGCCTTGGATGTGGGGAGATGTATGGGGAATAGGGAGGGTTGTCTAGGGAAGGAAAAAGTTTGCTTGGGATGTGGAAGGGATTTAAGGGAGTAATGGCCTTGGGAATATGAAAGGGTGGAAGGGTGAGGTGGCAGCTGAGGTGGCAGGGGGAGGGGGAGGTGAAAGGGCAGGTTCGCCCAAGGGAGAGAGAGAGAGAAGGGGAGAGAGAGAGAGGGGTTCGACCCCTAGAGAGAGAGAGAGAGAATTAGAGAGCTAGAGAGAGAGGGAGATGCACTTAAGCTCAAATTTGCAATACTTCATTACTTCAAAAGAGGGGGTTTGGGGTCCTATATATAGGAAAACCCAATTTACAAAAAGTCCTCATGAAATGGACAAATGATGGAAGACCAAGGGTTGGGGAGAGGGGCGCCCATGGGCCAGACCAAAGACATGGCCCAATAAGGCCTACTAGCCCCTTTAGCCCACTAGCCCGCATACAAACATAAGTAAATAACATGATATCCTAGTAACATGACTCAAAACATAGGCAAATACATCAAAATGACTCAAGAAAGTAGGAAAATGTAATAGGATGATAAGCACCAAAGTCCTGACTGAAGAAGGGCTGCTCCCTAGCTGCCTCCGGGAGGGAGAGAAGTGCCAAGCCAGAGGGTATGTGGTGTGATGCCCTCATCAATTCTCCCGGGTGGCGAAGAGCTCGACTCTGTCGAGTAAAGGCCCTCCCTGCTGCGGTGCTGCTCTAGGAGATCGGGGGACAGCTGCTGGAGATCCTCCTGGCTCACCCAGGTATCGTCCGAGGGTGGTCGTCCTTTCCATCGGACCAGGTAGCGCTCATACGCCTTGTTCCTTGTGATGGTAACCTGTTCATCTAATATCTGCTCCACTTCATCGCGCCGGTTTCTCGAATGGGGTTGAGCTCTCTGGGGTGTGGGGGCGCTCTCAAAGGAGGGAGTAGGCTGGATTTCCTCACCGGGTGTCACCGTGGGGCCTTTGTAGGGCACCAGGTCAACCACATTGAATGTGGGGCTTACTCCGTACTCTTCAGGGAGGTCCAACACGTAAGCATTGGTGCCAAGGCATCTCAGCACCTGGAAGGGGCCAGCTCCACGCGACCTCAACTTCGAAGTGTTCCCAGGGAACAACCTCTCAGTTCTCACCATCATAAAATCACCAATTTGGAATTCCTGGTAGCGGCGGTGGGAGTCAGCAGACTTCTTGTAAATCTCATTGCTCTTGTTAATGTTTTTACGAATTTCTTCATGCAACTCTCTAATGTGTTGTGCAAAGGACTCAGCAGTGCTGGATACTCTAGCATGCAGGGGTAGGGGAATGAGATCTGTTGTCTTCCTGGGCTTGTAGCCATGCACAGCTTCGAAAGGACTCATGCCTATGGACCTATTGGTGGAATTGTTGGAGGCAAACTCAGCTTGAGGCAGGATGAGATCCCAGTTTCCAGGGCGATCTTCAACAAGGCATCGCAGAAGGTTCCCTAGGCTCCGATTGACAACTTCAGTCTGGCCATCGGTTTGAGGGTGGTAGGCTGTGGAAAACTTAAGCAGGGTCCCCATTAGATGCTAGAGGGTCTTCCAAAAGTAGCTGGTGAATTTGACATCCCGATCTGAGATAATGGTCTTGGGCAGACCATGGAGGCGGACCACCTCATCAAAGAATAGGTGGGCCACGTGAGAGGCGTCTGAGGTTTTGGAACAGGGGATGAAATGGGCCATTTTAGAGAATCGGTCCACTACGACAAAAATGGAGTCATGCTTCCTTTGGGTCCGAGGTAGCCCTAACACGAAGTCCATACTCAGATCCTGCCATGGCCGGTCCGGGACGGGTAGAGGGGTGTACAGGCCTGTGTTTTGTTTGACTTGTTTAGCAGTTGCACATGTACGGCATTGCCCCACAATTTTGTCCACATCCCTTTTGAGGCTGGGCCAATAGAATTGCCCTTCTACTAAGGCAATGGTTTTGTGAACCCCAAAGTGCCCAGCCAAGCCTCCAGCATGTAATTCCCAGACTAATAGATCGCGCAATGAGGTTCTAGGTATGCAAAGTTTGTGTCCTCTGAAGATGAATCCGTCCTCCAGGATGAAACCCTGATGTTCCTGGGGTGAATGGGTGGTCAGTTTGGTGTGGACATGCCCAAAATCAGAACAATCCGGGTACTCTTCCTTAACCCGGTCGAATCCTACCACTTCTACCCGAATGGTAGCTAGCAGGGAGACTCTCCTACTCAGAGCATCGGCTGCCCGGTTTTCACTTCCGGCCTTATGTTTGATTACAAAGGTGTAGGCCTGGATGTATTCGACCCATCGGGCATGTCGGGCATTCAGTTTTTGTTGGGAGTTGAGGTATTTTAGGGCCTCATGGTCGGAGAATATGACAAACTCTCTGGGCAAGAGGTAGTGCCTCCAATGTCGGAGAGATTGCACCACAACGTAGAATTCTTTGTCATAGGTGGAGTATTTCATCCGAGCATCACATAATTTCTCGCTAAAGTAGGCCACCGGATGTCCCTCTTGACTGAGGATCCCACCAATTCCCACCCCAGAAGCATCACAAGTTACCTCGAAGACTTTGGAGAAGTCAGGGAGGCATAAAACTGGGGCTTGGGTCATCCTCTCCTTTAGTTCTTGGAAAGCCCTAGAAGCCGACTTGGTCCAAACAAAGGTCCCCTTTTTAAGGCAGTCTGTGATAGGGGCAGTGACTGTGCTGAACCCTCGGATGAACCTACGGTAAAAGGTGGCTAACCCATGGAAACTGCGGACTTCATGGAGGGTGCGGGGTTCCGGCCAATTGAGGATGGCTTGGACTTTTTCAGGGTACATGGATACTCCTTCTGTGGAGACAACATACCCAAGGAAGGTAATGGATTGGGTCATGAAGTGACATTTTCCTAAATTGGCAAAGAGACTTTCCTTCCTAAGGGTGGTGCAAACTTGCTTTAGATGACTGAGGTGGGCTTCCTTGGATTGGCTGTAGATGAGGATGTCATCAAAATACACTACCAGGAAGACTCCAATGTATGGCCTAAGGACGTCGGTCATAAGGCGCATGAAGGTACTTGGGGCATTTGAGAGCCCAAAAGACATCACCAACCATTCATAAAGCCCATCTTTGGTTTTAAAGGCCGTTTTCCATTCATCCCCTGACCTTATCCTAACCTGATGATAGCCACTTTTGAGGTCTATTTTGGAAAATATGGTGGCTCCGGCGAGCATGTCTAGCATATCGTCAAGTCTAGGTATGGGGAACCTATATTTGACAGTAATCTTGTTGATGGCCCTACTATCAACACACATTCGCCATGTCCCGTCCTTCTTTGGTGTGAGGAGGGCCGGGACGGCACATGGGCTTTTGCTCAGCCTAAGAAAGCCCTTTCTAATCAGTTCCTCCACTTGCCTTCTTAACTCAGCATGTTCTGTGGGGTTGAGGCGATAGTGGGGGAGGTTTGGGAGGGTGGCTCCCGGGACGAGATCTATAGCATGTTGGACATCCCTCATGGGTGGTAGTTGGTCGGGGAGTTCCTCAGGGAATACGTCCTTAAATTCTTCTAGGAGAGGGTGGATTTCCACGGGGTGAGGATTGGAGGGGGTTGCCTCTCCAAGACATATGACAATAGCACAAAGTGGTGTCCCTGGGGTTAACTCTTCCTCGAGCTCTCTCCTAGTGATGAGGTGGAGGCCTTTGACTGGCCCGGTGGGTTTTTCAAGGGTGGGGTTTTGGGTTGTTGTTTGGGTTGGTGCAGATGAGGCCTTGGGTTTTGGTGGTGTAGGAAGGATTCCCTTGGTGGGTGGTTCTTTTTGGGGAGGGGAGGGGTTGAGGCGGATACTCTTCCCCTCGTGGTCAAAGGTGCATGTGTTCGTTTTCCCATGGATGGTGGCATTGACATCATATATCCAAGGTCTCCCTAAGAGGATGCTTCCTACAGCCATAGGTATGATATCACACCATATTTGCCCTTGGTAGGATGAGAAGGTGATGGGGATAAGACAACATGTGTTGACGGGTAGGGAGTGATTGTTTATCCATGATACACGATAAGGTTTGGGGTGGGGTGTAGGGGTAAGACCTAGGAGCTTGACAGTGTCCGGAGACACGGCGTTGACACAACTCCCGTTGTCTAGGATGACCTTCCTAACATGGTCCCCGATCTTGACAAATGTGTGAAAAATGGAAGTCCTTCGCCAGTCATCCTCTTGTGGTTGGGTAAGGGTGCACCTTATCACCCCTAGGTGGCTGGGGTGGGGGTCCTCTTCGAGTTCTTCCTCAAAGAATTGCTCATTGTATTCCTCTTCCCATCCTAAAGCAGCCCTGTATTCCTCAATAGTACTCTCGGGTGTTTCCAGGGAAGTAGAAGGTCCACTTTCAATGACTAGGTTTGACAAACCCTTGGAGGGACATTGGGTGTCTATGTGGCCATAGCCATGGCATCGAAAGCACTTGACCGAATTGCTCATTGGGGTCTTCCCTTTGGAGTTGTCTTCCCTTCGGGGAGGAGGGTTGGGTGTGGTTGGCTGAGGGGAGGGTCTTGTAGGAGTTCCCCCACTGGGAGGAGGTGTTCTCAATAGGGGAGGGAGGTTGGGACGTCGTCCCGGTCCTTTGGGGGGGGCGAACCTAGAGTTTCTAGAGAACCTCTCTACATCCCGGGCTATTTGATAGGCAATTTCAAGGCTATGAGCCTCTCTCATGTAAAGTTCCCTTTTGATGTGGGGAAGGAGACCATTCCTAAACCGTGATAGGGTGATAGTTGGGTCTTCGAAGACACTGCATCTTAAGAGGTATGAGTCAAACTTTTCTATGTATTCCTCCACGGTTTTCCCTTCTTGGGTAAGGCTTTGCCATTCGTCAAGGAGAAGTTGGCTATAGAAGTGGGGAAGATACTTATCTCTAAGTTGTGTCTTCATGTCTAACCATGTGTTAATGGGTTCTTCGCGCCTAATTCTTCTTTGACTCTCTACCTTTAGCCAATAGGTTTTGGCTAACTTAAGAAGGTGCATCTTGGCCAACCTAACCTTTCTCTCTTTGGACATGGGGTACCATTCAAAGTATTGGTCCATGCCATGCTCCCATTCCTCATAGACACTTGGGTTATGGGACCCATCAAAATTTGGTGCCTCTACTTTGATCATTTTTAGGAGGAACTCATCTCGATCCTCGTGGGGTCGTCTCTCATAATGCCGAGGCCGTTGGGGCCTCTCTGGTTCGTGGTACCACTCATTCTCAAGGTCTTCCCTACCCGGATCAACCTGTGGAGGGGGAGCTCTTTGGGCCGGGATCCTAGGTGGGGCCCTCACTTCCTCAAGTCTATCCATTCGGGTGGTAAGTCCATCAAGTTTCTCCATAATAGTTCTAAGGGTAGTCTCAAATTGCTCCATTGGGGCTTGTGGGACTTCACTAGGGATGCCTTGGTTGCCCTGAGAATGGGAACTCATGGGGGGATTTGAAGTAGAGTGGTCGGTTTGGTAAACAGTGCCTCTACGGGTGGACATGCACGAGGATGAAGAGACCGACACACAGAGGGTGGAAATGCAATAGCCCTTGGACCTAGGCTTGTAGAGACAAGTCTAAAACTTGCTCTGATACCACTTGATGTGACACAATATGCAGTGGAGACTTTGATTCCTTGGACCTAATTCGCATTCACAATTACAAGGCGCCGAGACTATGTTGAAGCTACCAACGCACCGTGCGCACGCGATTCCCGTGGTGACCCGGTGATACCGAGTCTAGGTGGTGGAGATAGCCCCTGACTGGTTAGAGGACCAACACCACTTTAGTTAGCCCTCCCGAAGGTTTGAAAGCCCACAAACAAGGGCGGCCGGATGCCTTAAGGGCACGGGGTCACTCGCTCACTTGTGACCACAGTGACCACACTGAAGGTGGCGCCGGGAACGGGCACTCGCTCTCCTACCGGCCGATATGTTTCGCAAATATTAACTAAACAGATATAAGGAGACAAGGGCAGGAGGCTCACCTGGTTGGTTTGAGGAAACCAACCCCAGTCGGAGACGAGGGCGAGCGGGGAAGTGTGGGTTCCCCGCACACTGCGCCGATGAAGCTTCGAACCTGTTTAAGTATACATTCACTACTCCTCACGCAGGAGGGTGATCTCGGGAATGGGAAATGATAGATTACAACAAACACTACCTCCCGCAGGGAGGGGTGGTAAGCCGGCCAGGCGAGAGGGAGAGATCGGCTTGGAAGCCCACGAGGAGGGACCGCTTCTGAATTGGACTGCTGGCTGTGGATGCTGATAGGCAGTCGGTGTAGTCCCTGTAGATCTCTGTCAAGATTTTTGCCGATGGCGAGCCCAGGGGGGATCTCTTCGTAACAGGAACCCCAACTCCTCTGATTTATGTGGAATTATTCTGACGTCATTGCAGGTTGCTGTGGAGGTCGGAGTAGGACAACAAGATCAGGGACAGAAGACTCCCTGTATCTAGTGGCAGGTTGCAGAGGTTGCCACGGCCGCTCCCGGATACCGAATCACGAACCGTTGGAGTTGTTGGAACCGTGGACAAAGCCTCTACACAGAAAAACTGTCGGAAACACCTTCTGAGGTCGGAGTGGGCAGGAGGACACCGATGAGTGAGAATTGGTTGCTGTAGACTGCAGGAGGCAGACCCGCGTGATTGAGGGAGAAAATTTGGAACTCTGGCTCCCGGTGGTCGAATGCCGTTCCGCTTCTTGCTCCTGATCGGGGACAGGGGGAGGAAGAATTTTGATGAAGGAATTTCGGTCTGATTCCTCCGCCGTTGGTCGTGACGTAGCTTCCAACCGGGCTCAGGTTCTCTGCAGAGGAGGTCTGGCGCAGTTGGGGAAGAACAGCTCTCCCGGACGGCCACGAACTCGGAACTGGACGATTCCACCTCGCTTACGAAGTAGACTTGTAGATCTTTCCGTCGATGTAGGCAACACCCCCAGCAGAACCAGGATGGAGTCGTGGACGGAGCTTCAACTGGGTGCTGGTCTGCTGGTCTTCTCTGCACACAGGTTGGAGATTGAGTGGTGGGGTTAGGTTAAGGGGGGGGTGGAGTTTGGTAATGGAGGAAGGGTGGGGATGATTGCAGATGGGGGAGGGATGTGTGGAGGTGTTGAAGGGGGTGGAGCTGGTGGGAGGGAGGTGCAGGAGGGGGAAGGGGAGTGGGGGCCGAAACTTGGAGAGGGGAGGGTGGAGGGGGGGTCGGCCAAGGTAGTGGGGGTGGGTGTAAGGGGGGGTGAGAATGGTGCGCAAGTATTAGAAGGGGGGGTGGCTGCTTGGGTCGCACAAGGGACTTAATGGGGGTGTGGGGGAGTGGAAGAGTTGCCTTGGATGTGGGGAGATGTATGGGGAATAGGGAGGGTTGTCTAGGGAAGGTGAAAGGTTGCTTGGGATGTGGAAGGGATTTAAGGGAGTAATGGCCTTGGGAATATGAAAGGGTGGAAGGGTGAGGTGGCAGCTGAGGTGGCAGGGGGAGGGGGAGGTGAAAGGGAAGGTTCGCCCAAGGGAGAGAGAGAGAGAAGGGGGGAGAGAGAGAGAGGGGTTCGACCCCTAGAGAGAGAGTGAGAGAATTAGAGAGCTAGAGAGAGAGGGAGATGCACTTAAGCTCAAATTTGCAATACTTCATTACTTCAAAAGAGGGGGTTTGGGGTCCTATATATAGGAAAACCCAATTTACAAAAAGTCCTCATGAAATGGACAAATGACGGAAGACCAAGGGTTGGGGAGAGGGGCGCCCATGGGCCAGACCAAAGACATGGCCCAATAAGGCCTACTAGCCCCTTTAGCCAACTAGCCCGCATACAAACATAAGTAAATAACATGATATCCTAGTAACATGACTCAAAATATAGGCAAATACATCAAAATGACTCAAGAAAGTAGGAAAATGTAATAGGATGATAAGCACCAAAGTCCTGACTGAAGAAGGGCTGCTCCCTAGCTGCCTCCGAGAGGGAGAGAAGTGCCAAGCCAGAGGGTATGTGGTGTGATGCCCTCATCAGGGTGACACCTGACTATGTGGGGGTCTGTTAGGGGGTGATTCAAGGTGTGGGAAGGGCAGAAAGGGGGCTGAGAGGTGGTCTAGCAAGTGGAGGGATGGGGAGATGCGAATTTGGGTTGGGAAGGAGAGAGGGAGGAGAGATCTCTCCTTTGTTTTGAATGGTGGGTTAATTGAGGGGTTAATGGGGGCCTAGGGAATGGGAAGGGTTGCCTTGGGGAGGGGAAGGGGTGCTTGGGAGAAGGGATTCTCCCTTGGGAAAATGAAAGGTTGTATGGGGAAGGGGAAAGGTTGCTTGGGAGGAGGGAGAGATGCCTAGGAGAAGGGGATTCCACCTAGGGGTTGGAGGGGACTTAAATGGGAGGTATGGGGAAGGGGTAAGGGTCTTAATTAGAGGTGAATAGGGAGGAGGGAGAGTGAATTTCGAATTTGGGGGTGGGGAGGAGAGAGAATGGGGTTTGCCTCCTTTAGAGAGAGGGAGTGAGAGAAATAGAGAGAGAGAGCTAGAGAGAGAGGCACAAATTCTTGTGGCAATTTTATCAATACTTCATTAGCCTTCAAATGAGGGATTGGGGTCCTATTTATAGGAATCCCACATTTTCACATAAGTCCCTGACTTTTGGACTACTAACACATAACCAAGGGGAAGGGGACGCCCCTGGGCCTAGCCCATATAATTGGGCCCATTAACCAACATAATGACTCTAGACTTAGGTAAATAGCTACCTAACCTAGGTATTGGACTCAAATAAAAGGAAAAGTACATGATAAGAAAATGAAAATTACATCATATGACTCGAAATATAGTGGCGGACAAGATGTAGCATAGCTGGCGAGCATATGGATCCTCGAACAAGGGGAAAGCTGGTGATGTCCTCATCATACCCCCGGGGTGCGGAGAACTCGACTCCGTCGAGTATAGGCCCACCGGGGGAGCGGTCCTCCAAAGCAGCTCAAGGCGACCCTCAACCTCCAAACTCAACCCGCATCTGCGACCAGGGGACGGTCCTTCATCCTCTCAAGGTGGCTTGGGCGCACCCTCTTGCTGGCGACGGAATCCTGCTTGCATAGTATTGCCCCCATGTGCACACGTCGGGCTCTCAAGGCTATTTTATGGTGGTTCTCTGGGGTGTCCCTCTTAAAGGAAGGTATAGGCTCAAAGCACTCACTAGGATCCACCGCGGTGCCCATATAGGGTGCCGGGTCTGCCACGTGAGAAGTGGGGTATATCCCATAACCCATTGGTAAATTCAATCCACAAGCTGTGTTGCCAAAGCCATTAGGAACAGAGAAAGGTCCAAGTCCTCGTGCCCTCGAATGGGAGGTGACCCTAAGGTAGAGTCACTCCGATGCCATCATCACCAAATCGCCTACTTGAAATTCCAAGTGGCGCTCGCGAGCTCTTATCCGCTCTTTGTGAACCTCACCGCTTATTGTGAATTGCTTGCGTGTATGCGTATGCCATGCACTATGATGCGGTGTGGGTGTGAAGAGCTTGGTGTGTAAAGGTGGACCGGGACAACCGTAAATTGACCTATCATGCTGTGATGCCATGTGGACCTTGATGAACTTAGGTGGACCGGGGCAACCACTAGTGGCCCTATCATGCATGGGCTTCATAACAATGGTGGGAGGGCCATGGTATCTGTAGGAGAACCTATCACACAAAGTGGTGATGAATGCCGGGAGACCTGGACACCCGTAGATGCTCCTAACATGCATATGATCAATGATGAATGAGGGAGGACCAGCATATCCAAATGTGAGCCAGTCATGCATTGGGCCTAAAGTGTGCGTGACATGTATGAGATGACTGGGCTTACTAGCCCTACCAAATGATGCAAAATGTAGTGGCACATGCATTCCCATCCAAATGGTTTCTCTTATGTATATGGCTTGGTGTGAGAGTTTCCACTCATAGGGGTCAAAGGGGTCTAGGAAAATGGAGTGGGCTTGGTCCAATAAGGTCGGTTGGGGTAGGAAAAGGTTGGTGGTGAGTAAGGTGGCGGGGTATAGGAGGGGATTGAAGGGGTCATGGTAAGGGTCACCTAAGGAGAGGAGCTCTAGGTCCTCATGGTCCTCACAACCATTTGATGGCGGACTCTCCTCCTCTAGTAAAGTGATTAGACCAAAGTTTTTGGTGGGATGGTCGGCCATGAATGGAGGACTAGATGTTCTACCCGAGACAAGCAACTCTAGTTTGTGGATAGCAACCGGCTCGTCGGGTGTAGGGAGGAGTAAAAGAAGGTCGCTAGTGTAGCAACCCACAGTGTAAATGGAGGAGATGGATCCGACACATAGGTGTAGGAGGTCAAGGCTCCTAGGTCGGTCGGCTACTGTAGTCAACATGCCAGTTAGTTCCATTTGCCAAGCTATACCCTTAAGTAGATCCCCTAATGTTTCCACTTGATAGGATGATTGGATTGTGGTGTGATAGGTGGATAAGGGTACTATGGGGAGGTGTTGTTCCATGGAAGGGTAAGCAAGGGGCAGGATAGGGTGAGCCCGGTTTTCCACAAGCCATCTAACCAAGGGCCCACTTATTATCAGTTCACTCCAAATTGGGGGTGGCATGAAAGGTGAAGTTTCTTCCTCTTTTTGGCCACGACTTTCCTCCAAGATGGGGAGTGGTTCTGGGGTGTTCCCTACTAGGGGGTCGGGTGTGGGGATCATGGTTTCCTCTACCAAAGAGGTGAGTAGGTCCTTTGTGGGTGGGGTGATGATGACTGGCATGTGGTGCTCTTTGGGTGGTGGGTAATGGGGGACTTGGGATAGAATGGGGAGGGGTAGTAGTGGAGGCCTAGGTTGGGCATCTTGTAACTCATAGGGGAGGGTGCACCCAATTTGGCTCAATGGATTTTCTTTGGGAAGGAATGAGTCCTCTTGACCCAATTGGGCCTCATATTCTTCTTCCCAATCTAGGGGAGCCTCATAGACTTCGGTCTCCTCCTTAAGTTCCTTTTGGAAAGGGGTGGGAGGAGGATTTGTGGGTTGGGTGGTGGCCAATTTGGTTTGAATGGTGGTGGTGATCGGGGTTGGAATTATTTGGGGTGGTGGAGTTTGGGCCCTAAGGGAGGTCTTGGGTTGACTGGGAGGGAAAGGGGGAGTGAAGATCTTCTTAATCTCAATCCTCATCTCTTCCCATGGGTATCTGGGTCCTTTGGTTTCCCATCCAAATTCATCCCGAGGTGACCAAGCTCTAGGGTCATGGTTCCTTTTTGTTTCGAGCCGGTCAAGTCGGGTGGTGAGGGTATCAAGATAGTTATGAATCATGTTAGTGACAGTGTAAAATCGGTCCATGGATATTTGGGGCATCTCCCTAAGGTGGTCATGCAATGGAGTGATGGAAAACATGATGCAAGGGAGACTCAATTGATAATGCCCTAGGACTAGACTCGTAGAGACAAGTCTAAAACTTGCTCTGATACCAATTGATGCGACACCACTCCTTGGACGTAGATTTGCAAGCAATCCGGACCGAACGGTGGACCCACTCAAGCGGGTTCACCAGCGTCGCGCACACCCGGGTCCGTAGGCGGACCGGCGATGATGGGGAGAGTCCGAGGTTGGACCTCAAGGTTCCAAGGGTATGGCCAGCTAGGGATGGTCCCCAATGGGCTAGGGATGCCCAATTTCAAGGGCGGCCGGCACGCCGAGGGCGTGGGTTGTAGTGTCACACTCTCAACTCACTCCGCGGTGTTCACACAATTCAATGGCGTTTGAGATCGGGCGCTCACCTCACCGCCGATGGTCAACTAGAAACAATACTAAGACAAGCAAAAGTAAAACCAGCAGAGGAAGTGGCCAGAAGCTCACCTGATCGGCGTGAGGACGCCGATCCTGGCCGGAGACGAGGGCGAGCGGGAAGCGTGGGCTACCCGCACGCCGCGTCGATGACGCTTCGGCCGCTTACCTGCTAGTACAATCACTACGCCCTCACAGAGGGGGTGGACTAGGGGTGGGGAAATGAGGTTACAAACCAAACACTACCTCCACGCAGGGAGGGGCGCTAAGACGGCCAGGCGGGGAAAGGAGTTATGCTTGATTAGTGCCGATGAAGCACCCCGCCGAATCTGCCCAGGTCTGGGACAGTAGGACAGGGGGTCGGTGTAGTCATTGCTGTGCACTCCTCCGAACTCAGAATTCGATGAGACTGGCACTGAAACGACGCTGACGGATCCAGGCACGTCTGTGAATTTTTGTGGGCAGTCCTGAAGTCGTCACCGGCTGGGGCAGGCTCTGGAACAGGGCCCCTGCGCTCAGATTCATACTGTTCCCAGGGTGCAGTAGCAGATGGATGTAGTCACCACGATCGCTCCTGAAGTCCGATTGATGCGAGACCAAGTGGAGGACGACCGTGGACGAGTCTTCTTCGAGCAGCAACCAAGAAGAGCACCAGACAATGTCGGGGTGGTGAGGAGTAGTCCGTTGAGTGAGGGGGGGTCAGGGCAGGACCTGAACGATCTGTTCTGCGCGCGCAGGAGAGAAAAATTGGAAAAGGCTCTTCCTGATGCCCAAAGGGACGCCGCTTGTTGGTGATGGTAGATGCCTTGTGGTAGCATCTCTCGGCCAAGTGGCGTCTTCAGAAGTTGAGGGGTGTGGCCGTGGTAGCTTCTGCACTGCAGCTCTGGTCCAGGTTCTGGTCCCGGTTGCGCAGTCGGATGAGAATGGGCACCACGATCTGTAGTGAAGTCGGAACCAGACAATTCCACCTCGCCTGCGAAGAAGACTGGAATACCTTTCCGGTGATGTATGGTGCACCTCCAGATGACATCGGACAGCACCGGGGCAGTCTCTGCAAGTCGGGCTCCAACTGCTGCCTGCGAACTGAGATGGATAGGGTGATGAAAGGTGATGGGAGACGGAGTAGATGGGGTGGGAAATGGGGTGGATGGGTGTAGGGGTGACACCTGACTATGTGGGGGTCTGTTAGGGGGTGATTCAAGGTGTGGGAAGGGTAGAAAGGGGGCTGGGAGGTGGTCTAGCAAGTGGAGGGAGGGGGAGATGCGAATTTGGGTTGGGAAGGAGAGAGGGAGGAGAGATCTCTCCTTTGTTTTGAATGGTGGGTTAATGGAGGGGTTAATGGGGGCCTAGGGAATGGGAAGGGTTGCCTTGGGGAGGGGAAGGGGTGCTTGGGAGAAGGGATTCTCCCTTGGAAAAATGAAAGGTTGTATGGGGAAGGGGAAAGGTTGCTTGGGAGGAGGGAGAGGTGCCTAGGAGAAGGGGATTCCACCTAGGGGTTGGAGGGGACTTAAATGGGAGGTATAGGGAAGGGGGAAGGGTCTTAATTAGAGGTGGATAGGGAGGAGAGAAAGTGAATTTCGAATTTGGGGGTGGGGAGGAGAGAGAATGGGGTTCGCCCCCTTCAGAGAGAGAGAGAGAGAGAGAGAGAAATAGAGAGAGAGAGCTAGAGAGAGAGCCACGAATTCTTGTGGCAATTTTATCAATACTTCATTAGCCTTCAAATGAGGGATTGGGGTCCTATTTATAGGAATCCCACATTTTCACATAAGTCCCTGACTTTTGGACTACTAACACATAACCAAGGGGAAGGGGGCGCCCCTGGGCCTAGCCCATTAAGCAACATAATGACTCTAGACTTAGGTAAATAGCTACCTAACCTTGGTATTGGACTCAAATAAAAGGAAAAGTACATGATAATAAAATGAAAATTACATCATATGACTCGAAATATAGTGGCGGACAAGATGTAGCATAGCTGGCGAGCACATGGATCCTCGAACAAGGGGAAAGCTGGTGATGTCCTCATCACTGGGACCACCCACTGAAAGAGCACGTGAGCGAAGAAGCTTGAATAGCCACGGGGTGCTGTCATATAAAGTGGCCCGCCTGTCTTCCTTGCGAATGAAGGTCCGATAGGGGTACAACCTATCCACCTCGGGATGCCAGTCGGCCACAGCCGAGATAGGCTTCTCTACCGGCAGAGGGAGTTGCTGAAGAATCACCCTCTCGCTGCTTACCCGACATAAACCCCGAAGGGTTTTCACATAGTCATCCTTGTTGATCGGGGGCAGCTTCGGTTCAACATTCGTCCTGCGACTTTTTACAACCTTGCCGGCCTCCAGATAGGGCTTCACTTCTGTATTGGTCCAGGACTTCAACTTCTTCAAATAAGAAGATTCAATTTCAAGAACTGGCTCTGGCTTGGAATCCAGGAACCTGTGCTCTGCCACGGCCCAGCACTCTCGCCGGGAGCTCCTGTAGAACCCCGTCCGCGCGTTCCACCACTTGATATATTCAGGAGTGACGCGGGGGAAACGCACAGGGGTTGTCACCCTGAAAGAAACATCTTCCCGGCGGTGGAAGAACTCCCACCATATCCGGGTATCATCATTTGAAACCTGCCCGGCCCTGTGCCTGTTAGGCAACGCAAACTGTGAAGAAGAATGTGGGATGTGCTGGTCATAGCCAAAGTTCCGACTGAAGCGGAATGGGTAGTACGGCTCCAACCACAAAATGCCGCTCTTGCGGAATACAAGGACACTAGGCCTGATAGCCAGCGCCCAATCAACCAACTCTGGCTCAAGAATGGGTCTTGTACATTTGGCCTCAGAAAGCGGATGGATATACTCCTCAGTCTAAAAAAGCTTGCACTGCCTCGTCCTGTTCACCAGCGGGCTAGAGTGGGCAACTAAGCTCCAAAAATGAAGGCCCCGGGTGAATCCGTGGGAATACGGGCCAATTTGCCCCGAATGGTGTAGAGTTGCTCCGCTAGTAAAGATGGCTCGGCACTTGCAAACTCTATCATCCACGGAACAAGAGGAACCGCCTGTAATGCCCGAGGAGCCGCCTCCGAGAACAGGGTACAAACCCAAGCATTGAAAAAAGGTAACGGACTGACCGTCCAAAGACTTCTGGGGAGACGCGTCTTGTGCAGGTCTCCCAACATCTTGTAAATAAGGCATAAAGCCACCGGACAAAGAGATAGCTTGGTACCCCAAGCCATGAGACAGGCCGGATAAATGGCCTCTGCCCTAATCACGCTCTCATCACCTTGCGGGAGAGCGAAAGAACAAAGCCAGTAAACCAGATACACAGCACAAGGGGTGATTGCGTCAACCCCGGTAGGGTTTGGGTTCTCCCCCTGCCCTCCTCTCGAAGAAGATGATGAAGCGGCTTGGCGTCGCACCCTCTTCTTCAGCTTCTGAGCCACTGGTGCTATCGGGGGAAAGTCTTCATACTTATTCTTCCCATTGAAGAAATATTGAAGCCAGGTGCCCATCCGTACCCTCCACTTCTCGCCCGGCTTCCGAGCTTCCCTCGTGTCGTGCGACGAATGAAAGAGGGTGCGGTACGCCTTCATCAGATATCGATAAGCATAACCCGCTAGATACCGACCCTCACCGTCGATCTGATCCTTCAGCCAGTCAGGCCAGTAAACCTCTTCATACGGTTCCCCATCAATGGGTAGGCCGCTAAGCTGCGAGAGGCTCTAGAGATCCAGAGAGGTCTCTCCTTCCGAAGTATAGAAAGTGTTATATTCGGGGCAGAACACCTCGAACATACCGCAGCACAAACCCCGAGAGATGGGGTAGCGGTACCTTGAAGCATACACGCTGTGGTATATCCCGGCCTTGGTCAGGATTGGAGCATAATGTTACAGCACGTAGTCCGTGAACTCCACTGCTCCGGGCCTAAATGCGTGGGCGTCGGTGGCCCTCAGCTCAGCAAACCACCCCACAGATATCTGGTGCTTGAAGCGGATCGCCAGGCAGTCCAGTAAAAATGATTCTTCCCTGTACCCCCACTTCAACGGGGCAAGGAACAAGCCAAAGATCGGCTTCTCCCGATCCACTCTACCCACGGAGTCATTCCACCGAGCGGGTACAAATTCAGGGGCCCTGGTCAGCAGCCCGTCTTCTAGAGCCAGATCTTGCAGTCCCAGCACGACGCTCCATTTCCTGACCTCTCCGGGGACATAAATGGGTCTTTCCCGCACCACACAATCTGTCAGACTGTCCCTCTCCACCAGTAGGGCCTGCTCAGCTTTTCGGACAAGGAACAGGTCCCTCTTCCCTTGGAGGTTGAAGCGTTGGAGAAGGGACATCAGGTGTTTGTCTTTGGGGTAGTCCCTCCTGGCGACACCTTCCCTGTCATAATGAAAGGAGTCACCCCCAAGAATGAGGAGATGGCTGGTATCCACAGTATCCGTCTCCGAATCTGAGGATTCCGCAACCACAGCCACTTGACCGTGCCCCCGATAAAGGGAATTGACGTTCTCCCACGTCACCACGGCACGAGAAGAAGAACCGGATGCCATGATAGCTACAAAGAAGCACATCAAACAATAAACAAAGTCAGAAAATAGTTGATCAGAGGCAGATTTCTGACAAAATTTCGGCAGAGTCTCCCCAGCACGGGAGATTGCTAAAGGAAAGCGGGAACGCGTCCACTAAGGGAACGGCCCCTAAAAGTAGCCATCGGCATCACACCGAGGCCAAAAGTAACACCCGGGGAAATAGCTCCGAGGGCAAGCCCTACTAGAAGCCTCCCAGGGCCCAAAGAATGGGTTTGAAACCCAAAAGGACAGCATTTCGCTCACCCCGAAGGAAAGCCGCCGCCGCTCTCGCCCTCACCTCACTCGGCGTTGCGGGAAGAGAAGAAAGAGAGGAGAGAGAAAGAAGTTGCGCAAATGAAAGGTGATGAAGGAAAAAAAGAACCAAAGAAAAATATATAGGGGAAAAACCCCTGTGGTTAATCCGACGCGCGATTTTGCGTGCCAAATTAACATCCCCCAACAAAAGGCGCGCCGAAATCGGCCGCGCTGGATTAACAAAAAAACGCCAGGGCCGCGCCGTATTACAAAAGCAAAGGGGCCAGGAGCGCGCCGGATTAACGCCTTAAGGCCAAAGGAGGCGCCAAGGCAACCCTGCACCGTATTAAAATGCAAACCGCGCCGGATTAATACCCGTGCCGAATTAAGGGCCATCCCAAGCTCCCGTCAACCGAAGAGGAGATCAGTCTGGGTGAAATTCATCCGTCGGCCTTGCTGCACTCGTGCCTTGCTGCACTCGTGCCTTGCTCGCAACACCCACATCTGGGGGGCATTTGTTGGCACCCAAAATATGACCGTCGGCGACCAAGCCACAAAGATGAAGGACCCGGCCCGCTGAAGCACGGAAGCCGATAATGATCAACATATTGAAGACTTTTCAAGCTGCCAGAGCCTCGAGTCACCCCGTACGAACACGGGGACTTCACCTCAGGAGAGCCGAGACAAACTCACAACCAACAGGTAGTGCGATCAAGCCTGCCCAATGAACCGACGTCGACTCTGTCATGCTGCATACACTACACCCGTTGTCCGATCAAGGACGACGGTCTACCCGGTGGCTACCCACCTCATGAAAGGCTCTCCTGAAGATGAAGGAGTCCCCCTGGCTCTCCGAGACGGAGGACCAAAAGCTCTGTCGGCAGAAGATCCCGATCACCCGACACGGGTACGGCTTCCTGCCAAGATGGGCCCGTTAGTGGCCGAATGATCGCCCAGCTCAGACGGAACTATCCCTGGTGTCATCTCGCCCCCTAAGGAGCTTTGGACATAAGCCAGACCGAGCCGGTAGCAGGAATCATAGAGTCGAAGGCCGTGTCAGCAGGAAACCCGCATGACCAAACCAAAGTTGTCGAAAGTTCCGAGAATGGCCGTACGTCAAATTGGTAGCTTCGACAAGACATCTCGTCAAAGTTTCAAGGAGCATTGGCAAGATAAGTGTTCCCGGTGACCCCCGGAATCATCCCCGGACTCATCGATTGGCTCGAAGCGCGCGAGGAGCGTTAGCACGGCATGCCCTAAACCGGCGCGCCCCCCCACCTGATGCCCCTTATCCCGGTTCGCAAGAACCCCACTATCCAGTGCCTTCTTAGCCCGGCGCGCAAAAGAGTGGAGCCCTTACCCGGCGCGCCAATCTCTACGCCGGATCAAGGTCTCACACCTATTCCTATATATATATGGCTGTTCGATTGAAAGAAAAAGAGACGAGAAGAGATAAGAGAGGCAGATAGAAGAAAAATAGAAGAGAGGTTTTCGAGACAGGCTTTCGAAGAGGAGACAGAGAGAGAAAAGGAGGAATCGGGAGAGAGAGCTTCCCTGGGAGACAGGGTTTCTTCTGAGCGTCCTCCGCCGGCCATCTTCCTCTTCTTTCGCTGAAGATACGATACTCTGTTTCGAGAACAAGTGGGCGCCGGTGCCTATCTTCCTCTGCTCTTCGTGGATTCTTTTCTTTTGGGGGTTCCATCTATCAAATGTAAGCGAGAGGGGGAGGGATGGCAATGATATGAGCCGACCCCTCCCCTCCTCCTCTGTGATTTCTTCTCCGTTGCTCCTCTGTACATTCCTCTGTAACTGATGAACGGCGACCGAGCAATGATGCCGGCGCCGGATTCTTAATGTGTAAATGTTAGCCTATTCCCGTTTCTGGGATGGTAATATCTATATGAATGCTTGGACCAGTAGGTCGAATGAATGCTCGAAGCTTATGTCCCCTTCTCTGTCTATATCAATGTGTATGTTTGAGTTCTTCCGTGCGTGGTCCCCGATTCCGGTTTCCCCGAAGTCCCGATCATGCCCCGAAGCATCGTGGGCTACAGAAACGACCCCTCCCCGGGTCTTTCCGATCGACTGCTTTCATCTTTGATTTAAGGATCTCTGTATCCCCTCCGTGGACAGAGCTGTGCTCATGCGCATGCTTCTTCCCGTCGTGGTATCGAGGGTCTAAATCCCATTAACTCCTCCCTTCGTACTGCTCTTATTGTTCGCAAGGTGGGAGTTGCCTTTGGGACGGCCGGATCCATCCCCCCGAGTGATGCGTCTTAGCTGTTCGAGCATATGCTTCTACGATTGGCTTATCTCATCTATGCATCTAATACCACTCTACATCATGGTCCTTTGAACCGTTCCGAGATTCTTTCATCTCGTCTTAATCACCCGGGGAGGGGGACATTCCTCATTACTTCACGGAACTGCTGGGTGATTGAGGGCTCTACCTCTTGATGGTAGATGCTTTCTCGAGGCCATAGCAAACAGTGACAGGGGTCCTAGTCTAACAAGCTTAGCCCCGACAATCTGGAGACCCGATAGAGGCCAAGGGGTGTATACTCCTCGTAGGCTAGCCCTCGGAGCTTCACTCTCTTAATGGTCTGTTCCTTCAAGGGATGTGTCATAGGCTGTGGGTTGCCCACCCTTCGTAGGCTAGCCCTCGGGGTGCTGCTCCCATTATCAGTGGCCTCATCCCTCTATCCTCACCCATGGAGCATTGGTGCCTCTCGTAGGCTAGTCCTCGGGGTATCCTATCCGATGGGAATTTGCTGGCTGCCACCGTGCAGACAGGCGGTTTAGGGGCTTACTCCATAAGTGAGTATGACCCGTTCCTCCCCTGCAACTCTTCATGTTCAGGGGAGATGCTGCCCAATTTTGGACAGACTCAGAATAATTAACCTATAATGAGATGCTCATTCTGAGACCAATCAACTCAGTGCTCGAGTGTGAACCTCGCACTGACTCACTGCATCATTTCCGAAGGATCTTGGACTTCAACTAAACAAACAGTTGGCCTAAATAACTTTAAAACTCTCAATAAAAGCTTAATAAACCCAAATGGTTTCAAAAAGTGCATAAAAACAAGCTAAAACGGCGCGGCCCTAAACCGACGCGCCTTAATACGGCGCGGCCCCCCACCGCGCCGTATTAACATGTGACTCATGATTACTCTTTTTTTCTTCGGCATGTTCCCGGTGTGCCTTGGACCGGCGCACCCCGTGCCCTTCGCGCCGGGCTAGCATTTGCCCATGGCCGCACCGGTCTAGCTTTTACCTATGCTTTGGCCGCGCCGGTTTAACTTTTTACCTACGTCTGGCCGCGCCGGATTAATTCTGTTTGCCCATGTTTGGCCACACCGGGGAACTCTACCCCTATGCGTGATTGCATCAGTTTTAAGCCCTGATGTTGTTTTAATCATGCACCCCCCGGGGTGACCTTCGTTTCCTGTGGCTGGAATTAATAAATCCGAATAAACTGAACAAGAGAAGCGATGTTCGGATCCGAGTCGTTTTGCTACCAGGCTTGAGCTACTATCCTTACCTCACTTGGCGGAGATTGATAGGTGTGATTAAGCACTGCTTGCTTTCATAGCTCTGTTGTCATGCGCGGCATAATCGTGAACGACATGCATGCATACTTGCATAGCCCCCCGGGTATGTCAAATGGCATTGACGGAAGGTCGGGTTACGCTCGATCGGAAGTCTCCGCTATGCGCGATGGTGGTCTTCGGACCTACGCCCTCCGCCACGTACGAAGGGTCTCCAATTTAATGAATCATGTCCCTCTTGAATGATAGGTCAATCGCATGAGATCTCGTCGTGCTCATAACGTCCTATCTTTTATTCCGGCCTCGACAGCCCACTATCTCGACAATTAATCAAAGGTGTTCCCTCCTCGCGGGGGATGTAATTAACGTCATAGCCTTTATGGTATGGCGGACTGCTGGTCCTGACCAAACCTCACTCTCGCCCGATACGGGTCAGAAGGAGCGCATAATAAACTTGTCACGTACGTAACTGGCACGCCCGCATCGTCAATCAGTCAGTTAATTACCAGTTAGTTAATTGGTTGATCGAGACGTGAAATATGATATATATACATGTACATATATACATGAAATAAAACAATAAGATGGTCGAACAAAAACCATCGCCAACACCTATATATAGGAGCCCATTCCCCCCATTTTATGTCAATGAAAGTTGCCATTTTGTGAGTTCAAAATTCAAGTTTCTTGTGGAGAGAATCCATTAGTGGGGTGAGAATCCCTAGGGAGCGAATCCCACCCACCCCACTCTTTCTCTTTCCCCCCCTCCCCAAATTCAAATCCCACCTCTCTCCCCCACCTCATCCTCCACCCAAGCTTCCACCTCCACTACTTTTCCACTCCCCTAGGTGCCATCATTCCCCTCCCACCAAATCCCACCAAATATCTCCCCTCCCTAGGAGAATATTGTTCTTCCCAACACACTCCCACTCTCCCCAACACAATCCTCCCTCTTCCCCATGCAATCTTCCATCTTCCAAGAGAAGATTTGAGTTATTTTCCCTCCACTCCCTCATCCTCCAAACCTTGGACCACCCCAAATAGGGAAATCACCATCCCTCTCCCTCTCCCTCCTAGTCCCAAATTCGTATCTCTCTCTCTCACCACCTGCTAGACCATGATGGAGGCATCATCCACAACTCCCTTTGGCTAGGGTCTTCTTCACACTCCGGCGTCGTTTGAGTTCGGGCCTCTCTCTATAAAGGCCCAATTATCCTTTTTGTGCTATCTATTTGAGTCATTTGATGCAATTTTCATTTTATTTGAGTCATGTCCCTAGGTCTTGCATTTATTTTCCTAAGTTTGAGTGTCATTAGATTGTTTAGTTTGCTATTAGGCCCAATTCTTCGGGCTTGGCCCAAGAGCCCCCCTTATCCCCTCGGTTATTTGTCATTGAGTCTTTTGTCAGGGTCTTATTGTAAAATATGGGTTGCCTATATATAGGACCCCATTTCCTTCATTTTGGACTAATGAATGAATCAATACAAATATTTCCAATTGAGTGTTCAACTTAATTCTAATGGAGTGATTCCACTATTGGGTGAGAAGCCCTAGGGGAGAGATTCCCCACCCCACCTCCCTCTCTCTCTCTCTCCCTCTTTCTCTCTCCTTGGTTCGCCCCTCCCTCACTTTCTTGCACTTCCCAACCACCTCCACCCTCCCACCTACCCCATTAAAGCCCCTCCACTTCCCACCACCCTCTTTACTCCTCCCACCTAGTTCCAAGGGTGAACCCTCCAATCACCACTCCACCCTCCAACCCCCAACCACCCCACCTCTTTCCAATACCCCTTTCCTTCTTCCCCATGCAACCTTCCACCTCCCAAGGCCCATTTCAAATTTGAAACCCTTCCCTCCATGGACTTTGGCCGCCCCTCCCTCCTCCCCTTGGATTAGGTTCGCCCCTCTCCTTCCCTCCACCCTCCTCCACCCACTTCACCCTCCACCCTCCACTCACCCTTCCCTTTGGCTGAACCAGAACACCCCCTTGCGCCACCCCCTTCTCCAGCCCCTCCACTACCCTTAGCCACCCTCCACAACTCCCCTCCATCTCCATCCACCCCTCAACCATCTCCCCTTAACCATATGCCTCCTTCTCCTTCTTCTTCCCTAGTCATTGGAAGCTAGACCTAGGTTGCTGCTTGCAGTCCAGAGGTTACAGGTGAACCAGTAACTTTCAGCAGCCACCACAACTTCCTCCGGACGAGTTTGAAGACCCAAGAGCTATCGTTGGAAGCGTATACCGGTCTCCTTCGCAACGGCGGCGGTTTCGTCCCCATCCGAGCTCCGAGCTGCCCGGGAGATCCGTTCCGCCACCACTGCACAGTGTTACCCCTGCTGAAGACCTGAACCTGAGTAGAAGCTTTGCCACGACAAACCTCAGAAGAATCAGTTCAAGAGCTCTTCTGTAAAGTTCTTCATCGCCCTGTCTAATTTCAGAATCAAGAAACAGAACTTCAATCAGCATTCGTGATCCAGAGTTATCATTTTTCTCCCTCAGCTACGCGGTTCTGCTACCCACAGTCTGCACCGACCGGTCATCATTGTTCAGAGTCCCCAGATCTTCTCCGGGATCGTTTGGCTTCCCCGTCAGTTTTGCTACGAAGGCGACTTGTCCACGGTTCCAACGACTCCAACGGTGCATGATTCTGAGTCCGGGAGCTGTCGAGGCATCCTCTACAACCTGCTGTTGGAAACCAGGAACTGCCAGTCCGAGAGTCTGCCTCCCTGTTCGGGCCTCCACCCAGACCAGCACCGGCGATAGAAGAATTCAACAAAATTTGGACGTCTTCCCTGGCCTCTTACGAAGGTTTCTCAGGTGGTTTCGTCCCCAAAAAAATTCGGTAGCAGTCGCAGCAGTCAAATCTTCAATCTCCTGTCAGCACTCATAGATCGTGGCAGAATCGACAATCTCCCCTCTTCGGTGTTCCTTTCTCAAGTTCCCCTCCCCGCTTGGCCGGCTGAAGGCCCCTCCCTGTGTGGAGGTAGTTTTACTTATAATATCTATTAACCCCCACCCCAAGATCCCCCCTCCTGCGTGAGGTGTAGTGTTCTAATGTGATTGAGCAGGTCAAGCTACACCGCCGCGGCGTGTGGGGATCCACTCGCCTCCCCGCTCGCCCTCGTCTCCGAGCGGGACCGGTTTCTTCAAACCGGTCGAGTAAGTGCTCAAACCCCACTCCATTTAGTGCTTATCTTTCAATATTAGTTCTTAGTTCCGCTGACCGTGAGAGTGAGTGCTCGATCCTCAAGCCCCGTTACCTTGAGTGATCACCGTAGGTAGAGTGTAACCGGTGCCTTTGGCACTTTGTTGGCCCCATTGAATTGGGCTCCCTCATCCTTTGGGTATCAAACTTTAGCCTTGCTGGCCCTCTACCAGCAAGGGCCCAACCCCACATCCTCCACTTGGCATTGCCAAGTCACCCCGGGTTTGGGTGAGCGACGGGAGAGCAGTGGCCCAAAATTGGCCGTTTTGATTGCGAATGTGCTTGCTTGCCTAAGTCTTAGGTTGTGTCACATCAATTTGTATCAGAGAAAGTCTTTGACTTGTCTCTATCAAGTCTAAGTCCTAGGACCTTTGCATGGTGTGTTCAACATCAATTGCCCCTTGTCTTGCATGTCCACCCGTAGTGGTGCTAGTTACCGACCCGATCCTTCATCTTCAATTCCACCCATGGATCCCAATCCTCAACTCAATCAAGATGCTCCTAGGGAGGAACCTCAAGGCCAAATGAATAGGGTAGATGCTGCCCTTACAAACATTCTTGCCCAACTTGAGTCCCTTTCCACTCGAATTGCTCGGCTAGAAGAGCATGAGTTCCACCCAAGGAACAATGAGCCTAGAGTCAACCCTCCACATGTTGAACCTCATAGGGAAGACCCCCATCCAAGGAATAATGAACCAAGAGTTCATCCACCACATGGTGAGTTACATAGGAATGAGTTCCACCCAAGGAACAATGACCCAAGAGTCCACCCACCACATGTTGAGCCTCATAGGGACGAGTTCCATCCAAGGAACAATGGACCAAGAGCCCATCATCCACATGCTGAAATTTATAGGGAGGACTTGGATCTTGACCCCTATCATGACTATGAGGGACCCCGCCACCATCACATTCATGAAAGGCGTCCACGGGACGACCCGGATGACCCTCTCTTAAGGATGATTAAAGTAGAGGCCCCAAACTTTGATGGTTCCCATGAGCCAAGTGTCTACTTAGAATGGGAAACCGCCATGGACCAATACTTTGAATGGTACCATGTGTCCGATCAAAGGAGGGTAAGGTTGGCTAAAATGCATCTCATCAAATTAGCCAAAACTTATTGGTTAAACCAAGAGGGTCTAAGAAGGATTAGGCGGGAAGAGCCTATTGATACTTGGGAGGGTATGAAGAACCAACTTAGGAGCAAATACATTCCCCAATCCTACCATCAAATGTTCTTAGATGAATGGCAAAGCCTCACCCAAGAGGGGAAGACCGTAGTTGAATATATTGAGAAGTTTGACTCCTATCTTTTGAAGTGTGGAGTTCATGAGGACCCGGCCATTACCTTGTCCCGCTTTAGGAATGGGCTTCAAAGTCACATCAAGAGAGAGCTTTTCATGAGAGATGTTGATAACCTTGAGCTAGCTTATCAAATAGCTAGGGATGTAGAAAGATTCTCTAGGATCCCTCGATTTGCTACTCCCCGACCGGCCGATCCCAAAAACATGGGACCACGACCCATTCCGGCCACACCCATGAAAGCCCCTAATCCAAGTGGGAGTGCCCCATTAAGGCCTTACAACCCTCCTCTCCCCATCACTCCAAACAAGCCCACCCCTAGTCACCCCCTCCCACGGAGGGAAGACAATCCCAAAGGCCCAAATGTAGGAACCACTCCGGGTAGCGGGCGTCAACAATGCTATAGGTGCCAAGGGTTTGGCCACTTTGCGGGGCAATGTCCATCCAAGGGATTATCTAGCTTGCTTATTGAGGAAGAAGCTCCACCCCAAAAGGAACTTGAGTGTGTTGTTGAGGACCATGAAGCCTCACTAGATTGGAAAGAGGAGTATGAAACCCAATACCTAGAATCGGGTCTAGATCACACCACTCCATCTACCAACTCCCATCTAGGAGTGATTAGATGCACCCTCACCAAACCCCAAGAAGAGGATTGGCGTCGAACCTCAATCTTTCACACCTTTGTTAAGCTAGGGAGTCTTGTAAGAAAGGTGATCCTAGATAGCGGAAGTTGTGTCAATGCCGTATCACCCGATACCATCAAGCTTCTTTGGCTTGCCATCACCCCTCACCCAAGTCCATACCGGGTCTCATGGATCAACAACAACTCCATCCCGGTCAACACCCAATGTCTTGTGCCCCTCACCTTCTTTTCATACCATGGTTAAATATGGTGTGATGTCATACCCATGGAAGTAGGTAGCATCCTACTAGGAAGACCTTGGCTTTATGATGTAGATGCCACCATCTTGGGTAGGAGCAACATATGCACCTTTGAACATGAGGGTAAGACTATCCGTCTTAACCCCTCCCCACCATGTCCCATGACCAAGAGGGACACTCTCCCTCAAGGACACCACCCCACCACCACACAAGTCTCGGGGAACTCCACCCCTCCAACCCCATCCCTCACCCAAACTCCCAAACAAAGTGGGACCTCGGGGTTGACCAAGGGTCTTCATCTCATCACTAGGAAAGAACTTGAAGAGGATATAGTTCAAGGAGCACCTCTATGTGCGGTGATCATTTGCCTAGGAGAACCCACTCCCACCAACCCACATCCCATAGAAATCCAACAACTCCTAGAAGAATTCCATGATGTGTTCCCAACGGAGCTCCCGGACCAACTCCCCCCCCCATGCGTGATGTGCAACACGCAATTGATCTAGTCCCGGGGGCCACTCTCCCAAACCTTCCTCATTATCGCCTCAATCCCACGGAACATGCCGAACTTCGGAGGCAAATAGAGGAACTCATTAGGAAGGGCTTCATTCGCATAAGCAAAAGTCCATGTGCCGTCCCGGCCCTTCTAACTCCCAAGAAGGATGGGTCTTGGCGGATGTGTGTGGATAGCCGGGCTATTAATAAGATCACCGTCAATTATAGGTTCCCCATCCCTAGACTTGATGACATGCTTGATATGTTAGCCGGAGCCACCATTTTCTCCAAAATTGACCTTAAGAGTGGCTATCACCAAGTTAGGATAAGGCCCAGGGATGAGTGGAAAATGGATTTCAAACCCAAAGATGATCTCTTTGAATGGTTAGTCATGCCTTTTGGGCTTTCAAATGCCCCAAGTACTTTCATGCGTCTTATGACGGAGGTCCTTAGGCCTTTCATTGGGATCTTTCTAGTGGTCTACTTTGATGATATACTCATCTATAGTCAATCCCAAGAGGCCCACCTTGACCACCTTAGGCAAGTTTGTACCGTCCTCCGACAAGAGAGCCTATTTGCCAACTTAGGAAAGTGCCACTTCATGACCACATCCATCACCTTCCTAAGATTTGTGGTGTCCACCAAAGGTGTTTCCATGGACCCCAACAAGGTACAAGCTATTCTTGATTGGCCGGAACCCCACACCCTTCATGAGGTCCGAAGTTTCCACGGATTGGCAACATTCTATAGGAGGTTTATTCGAGAGTTTAGTACTATCACTGGACCTATCACCGATTGTCTCAAGAAGGGGAATTTTATGTGGACCAAATCAGCCTCTAAAGCCTTCCAAGAACTTAAGGAGAAGTTGACCCAAGCCCCGGTCCTATGCCTTCCCGATTTCTCTAAAGTCTTTGAAGTCACATGTGATGCATCCGGGATAGGGATAGGAGGAATTCTTAGTCAAGAGGGACACCCGGTAGCCTTCTTTAGTGAGAAGCTTTGTGATGCTAGGACAAGATACTCAACTTATGACAAAGAGTTCTATGCCGTGGTTCAATCCCTCCGACATTGGAGGCACTACTTGTTGCCCAAAGAAGTTGTCATCTTTTCCGACCATGCGGCCCTCAAATACCTCAACTCCCAACAAAAGCTAAATGCCCGACATGCCCGATGGGTTGAGTTCATCCAATCCTACACTTTTGTCATCAAACACAAAGCCGGGAGTGAGAATCGAGCGGTAGATGCCCTTAGTAGGAAAGTTTCCTTGTTATCCACTATCCAAGTGGATTTGATAGGATCAAGGATGAGTACCCTAGCTGTCCCGACTTTGGGCACATCTATACCACCTTGACCACCCATTCTAGTAAGGAACATGAGGGATTTGTCTTAGAGGATGGGTTCCTCTTCAAGGGACCAAAGCTTTGCATCCCACGGACCTCACTCCGTGACTTCTTGATTTGGGATTTACATGCGGGAGGGCTAGCTGGACATTTTGGAGTCCACAAAACCATTGCTCTAGTTGAGGGACAGTTTCATTGGCCAAGTCTCAAGAGAGATGTAGGCAACATAGTGGGTCAATGCTAAACATGTGCTTCGGCCAAACAGGTGAAGCAAAACACTGGCTTATATACTCCACTCCCCATCCCCGACCGTCCATGGCAAGACTTGAGCATGGACTTTGTGCTAGGATTACCCAAGACTCAAAGAAAGCATGACTCCATCTATGTGGTAGTTGATAGGTTTTCCAAGATGGTCCACTTCATCCCATGCTCCAAGACCTCCGATGCCTCCCATGTGGCCCGATTGTTCTTTGATGAAGTTATCCGTCTCCACGGGCTACCTAAGACCATAGTCTCTGATAGGGATGTCAAATTCACTAGCTACTTTTGGAAAACTCTTTGGCACATGATGGGTACCCTCCTCAAATTCTCTACTGCCTACCACCCCCAAACAGATGGCCAAACCGAAGTTGTCAATCGGAGTCTAGGGAACCTCCTTAGATGCCTTGTTGAGGATCGACCGGGAAATTAGGATCCCATTCTACCCCAAGCTGAGTTTGCATATAACAACTCCATCAATAAGTCCATAGGGATGAGTCCATTTGAAACCGTGCATGGGTACAAGCCAAGAAAACCTTCCAATCTCATTCCCCTTCCCCAGCATGCTAGAGTGTCCATTTCGGTCGAGTCTTTTGCACAGCACATTAGAGAATTGCATGAAGAAATTCGCAAGCACATCAGTAAAAAGAATGAGGCTTATAAAAGGCTGGCCGACTCTCACCGGCGTCACCAAGAATTCCATGTGGGTGACTTTGTGATGGTAAGGACGGAGAGGCTCTCCCCGGGAGCCATCTCCAAATTGAGGCCACGTGGGGCTGGTCCCTTCCAGGTCCTGAGGCGCATTGGTGCAAATGCCTATGAGTTAGATCTCCCTGAGGAATATGGGGTAAGTTCCACATTCAATGTCGCCGACCTAGTGCCATATAAGGGACCCACGGTGGTACCTAGTGAGGAGATTGAGCCTACTTCTTCCCTTGAGAGAGCACCCACCCGTGAGGAGAGACCACCAGCCAAGAGAGCCCAGTGTGAACGTGTTGAACAAATATTGGATGAACAAGTCACTACCACTCGAAGCAAGGTATATGAGCGCTATCTCGTCAGGTGGAAGGATCGGCCTCCTTCGGAGGATTCTTGGGTGAGTCGGGAGGATCTCCAGTAGTTGGATCTGGACCTCCTCGAGCGGTACCACAGTCGGATGGACCCCTACTCGACGGAGTCGAGCTCTTCACAGCCCAGGGGATTTGATGGAGGCATCATCCATAACTCCCTTTGGCTAGGGTCTTCTTCACACTCCGGCGTCGTTTGAGTTCGGGCCTCTCTCTATAAAGGCCCAATTATCCTTTTTGTGCTATCTATTTGAGTCATTTGATTAAATTTTCATTTTATTTGAGTCATGCCCCTAGGTCTTCCATTTATTTTCCTAAGTTTGAGTGTCATTAGATTGTTTAGTTTGCTATTGGGCCCAATTCTTCGGGCTTGGCCCAAGAGCCCCCCTTATCCCCTCGGTTTTTTGTCATTGAGTCTTTTGTGAGGGTCTTATTGTAAAATATGGGTTGCCTATATATAGGACCCCATTTCCTTCATTTTGGACTAATGAATGAATCAATACAAAGATTTCCAATTAAGTGTTCAACTTAGTTCTAATGGAGTGATTCCACTATTGGGTGAGAAGCCCTAGGGGAGAGATTCCCCACCCCACCTCCCTCTCTCTCTCTCTCTCCCTCTTTCTCTCTCCTTGGTTCGCCCCTCCCTCTCTCTCCTCCACTTCCCAACCACCTCCACCCTCCCACCTACCCCATTAAAACCCCTCCACTTCCCACCACCCTCTTTACTCTTCCCACCTAGTTCCAAGGGTGAACCCTCCAATCACCACTCCACCCTCCAACCCCCAACCACCCCACCTCTTTCCAATACCCCTTTCCTTCTTCCCCATGCAACCTTCCACCTCCCAAGGCCCATTTCCAATTTGAAAACCCTTCCCTCCATGGACTTTGGCCGCCCCTCCCTCCTCCCCTTGGATTAGGTTCGCCCCTCTCCTTCCCTCCACCCTCCTCCACCCACTTCACCCTCCACCCTCCACTCACCCTTCCCTTTGGCTGAACCAGAACACCCCCTTGCGCCACCCCCTTCTCCAGCCCCTCCACTACCCTTAGCCACCCTCCACAACTCCCCTCCATCTCCATCCACCCCTCAACCATCTCCCCTTAACCATATGCCTCCTTCTCCTTCTTCTTCCCTAGTCATTGGAAGCTAGACCTAGGTTGCTGCTTGCAGTCCAGAGGTTGCAGGTGAACCAGTAACTTTCAGCGGCCACCATAACTCAAGAGCTATCGTTGGAAGCATCTACCGGTCTCCTTTGCAACGGCAGTGGTTTCGTCCCCATCCGAGCTCCGAGCTGCCTGGTAGATCCGTTCCCCCACCACTGCGCAGTGTTACCCCTGCTGAAGACCTGAACCTGAGTAGAAGCTCTGCCACGACAAACCTCAGAAGAATCAGTTTGAGAGCTCTTCTGAAAAGTTCTTCATCGCCCTGTCTACTTTCAGAATCAAGAAACAGAACTTCAATCGGCGTTCGTGATCCAGAGTTATCATTTTTCTCCCTCAGCTACGTGGTTCTGTTACCCACAGTCTGCACCGACCGGTCATCATTGTTCAGAGTCCCCAGATCTTCTCCAGGATCGTTTGGCTTCCCCGTCAGTTTTGCTACAAAGACGACTTGTCCACGGTTCCAACGACTCCAACGGTGCATGATTCTGAGTCCGGGAGCTGTCGAGGCATCCTCTACAACCTGCTGTTGGAAACCAGGAACTGCCAGTCCGAGAGTCTGCCTCCCTGTTCGGGCCTCCACCCAGACCAGCACCGGCGATAGAAGAATTCAAAAAAATTTGGACGTCTTCCCTGGCCTCTTACGAAGGTTTCTCAGGTGGTTTCGTACCCAAAAAAATTCGGTAGCAGTCGCAGCAGTCAAATCTTCAATCTCCTGTCAGCACTCATAGATCGTGGCAGAATCGACAATCTCCCCTCTTCGGTGTTCCGTTCTCAAGTTCCCCTCCCCGCTTGGCCGGCTGAAGGCCCCTCCCTGTGTGGAGGTAGTTTTACTTGTAATATCCATTAACCCCCACCCCAAGATCCCCCCTCCTTGATGAGGTGTAGTGTTCTAATGTGATTGAGCAGGTCAAGCTACACCGCCGCGGCGTGTGGGGATCCACTCGCCTCCCCGCTCGCCCTCGTCTCCGAGCGGGACCGGTTTCTTCAAACCGGTCGAGTAAGTGCTCAAACCCCACTCCATTTAGTGCTTGTCTTTCAATATTAGTTCTTAGTTCCGCTGGCCGTGAGAGTGAGTGCTCGATCCTCAAGCCCCGTTGCCTTGAGTGATCACCGTGGGTAGAGTGTAACCGGTGCCTTTGGCACTTTGTTGGCCCCATTGAATTGGGCTCCCTCATCCTTTGGGTATCAAACTTTGGCCTTGCTGGCCCTCTACCAGCAAGGGCCCAACCCCACATCCTTCACTTGGCATTGCCAAGTCACCCCGGGCTTGGGTGAGCGACGGGAGAGCGGTGGCCCAAAATTGGCCGTTTTGATTGCGAATGTGCTTGCTTGCCTAAGTCTTAGGTTGTGTCACATCAGACCACCTTCCTACCCCCATTCTTCCCCTCACTCACCTTGGTTTGCACCATCCAAGACCCCCTAACATCCTAGGGTTTCATCCACACCCATCCACCCTCTTTCCCCTCCCATTTACCTCATCTCCCACCTCCCATCTCCAACCAGCACTTCTCAGTTCGCAGGCAATAGAGTACCAGCATTTTTCAGATCTGGCCACGATGTCATCCCAACGTTTCTGGAGGCCCAAGTTTTACCGTTGGAAGCGTCTCCCTGTCTTCTTCGCGACGGTGGTGGTCTCGTCCCGTTCTGTGTTCGTGGCTGCCCGGAGGAGCCGATCTCCCCAGACTGCGCATCTACTTCCTGCCAGTCAACCTGAAGCGAGTTACAGAGCCTCACACGGCCAGCCCCTTGAAGATCTGGAGGCGGCGCTTGGCTGAGATCATCTACAACAAGTCTACTTCCCGTAGCAAGAAGCGAAACCCCGTTCGGCATCCAGAGCTGTGATTTCTTGTTTTTCTCCCCCAGAGATCAGAAGTGCTCATGGCGGCCTCTTCTTTCAGCTACTGTGGTACCGTAGCCGTCCAGACCAGAACTCAGGATCCCTATTTGCGGCCCTTCCCCGACCAGCGTCGTCAACTAGGAAATTCCATAAAAATTGGACGTCAACCTGATCAAGCCCCGAAGATTTTCCCACTGGTCTCATCAAAAACAAAATTCGGGAGTGGCCGCAGCAACGTCAACTTCAACTGTCTGTCCCCTGTTCTAGAGAGCGGGCAGAACCGGCGTCGTCCTTCCGTTCGGCTTCTATTTCAGTTTCTTCCTCTGCCCGCATGGTCGGCTTAAAGCCCCTCGCAGCGGGAGGTAGTGTTTGAATGTATGAGTGATTCCCCCTCCTCTTGTTCCACCCCCTTGCATGGGGAGTAGTGTTGTAAATCTTTAAAATAGATTCAAGCTACTCCGGCGTAGTGTGTGGGTAACCCACGCTTCCCCGCTCGCCCACATCTCTGAGCGGGACCGGTTTCTTCAAACCGGTCAAGTAAGTGTTCTAACCTTGCTTCCCTTAGTGCTTTTCCTTTCAATATTAGTTCATAAGCTCCGCTGGTCCATGCGAGTGAGCGCCCGGTCCGCAAGCTCCATTGCTTCGAGTGGCCACTGTGGAAGAGAGTGTGACCCGTGCCCTCGGCATCTGGGTCGGCCGCATTGAATCGGGCCTCCGTACCCTTGGGAGAACCCTTGGCCTTGCTGGCCCTCTACCAGCAAGGGCCCAGCCCTCACAACCTCCACTCGGCATCACCGAGTTATCCTGGGACTTGGCTGAGTGTCGGGTGAGTGGCCGCCAATATCGGTCCGTTTCGATTGCGAATTGTGCTTGCTTGTTTAGGTGCAAGGGTGTGTCACATCAGCATCCCCTTCGGAAACCCCCTCAATGTCGACGAACTCCTCATCGCCCCCAGCAGTAGCTGCGACGGGAGGCTCGTCTCCTAATAGCCGGTCCGTGTCCCGAGGAAGCTCTTCTTCCTCCAGAGGGGAAGAGGCACCTGCAATCCATCCCAGCCAAAGCTCAGCATGGGTAGGAAAGCCAAATAATCCACCCTAAAGTGATCAAGTGCTCAATCACATACCTGATGGTCCCACACTGGAGGACTCCACCAGCCCCACCGTGTAGGCCGACACCACGATCAGCAAAGGTGGGAGAGGCACCTTCGTCAGTAGCGGCGGTAGTCTACTCAACGTGTCCTCGACGGTGGCTGGGGCACGGGAGTCACCGGTTCGGGCTCATCTCCAAAAGATGGCAGGGCCACTGACGGGCCGGCATCCGCCAATTCCCATATCATCTCTGCGTCCTCACCTGCCAAACCAGCAACATAAAGCAAGTCAATAATTTTGGCTTGCCAGAAAAAGAGTTCAACAACAACGAGAACATCCCCTCGACGGCAGTCGGGCACTCACCCTGACAACTACTGGCCATTATGGGCCCTAGCTCGTGGGTCTTGCCAGGCACTCCACCCTGTGCCCGAGCAGGGGCCCCGGTCCCTGATGCCTCTGCCTCCCCTGCATAATCCAGATGGTCACAATGAATAATCAGAGGTAAACCAAAGCTACGTCATGCGCCCAAGGTTAGAAGCTCTTACCTGTATGGGCTCCTTCCGTAGCTTTCTACGACTCAAAGTCGGGGAAGTCCTCCATGTTGGGAAGAGGTTCGCTCATCAGACGCATAAGCTCCTCCATGTCAACCTCCCCTCTGGTTGCCTCTTCATGCGGGGAGTCTGCCTCCCGAGGGGGCAAGAAGGTCGCCTCCACGCCAGCCGCCTGCGGAGCTGCAATCGACAAACAAGTCCAACAAAATGGGATTAGTCAATCATATTGGCTAAACCAAACAAAAACAAAGGGGTCGAGGCTGCACTTACTCAAGCCCGCCTCCTCCTCAACTTGCTCTCCAGTCACGGGTCCCTCAGACGACCCACCAGTCTCGACCGCTGCATCCTCCACACGAGGGCGTTTCCTCCGGGGCTGCAAGCTCCCATCCTCACTCCCTGAGGATGTTCCCGTGGAGGGCTGGTCCCCCTCTGCCACAGAACCTGCCGAAAAACACATCATTATACAACACCTCAGTTTTGTACCTAAGAATTACAAAATGAAAGGGAGAGAGTAGGCTAAAGGAGGAAAGCCTAACCTGGAGCCCCAAAGGGGGTCAATGGTAAAGGCACCAGCTACTCCAACCCCAACGCCATGGCTCGCGCCGCCATCGCCACGGCCTCTCGAATATCCCATGGAGTGCACGCGCGCTCAACCTGGGACACAAACTCCACAGGTTCAACCGACCCGATAGCATGGGTGATGTGCTGTCTCTAGTCATCAACCACCGTATCGGCGAAGTTTCCATGCTGGAGCTCCCAATCCAGAGACCCTCTGCCCCGGATACCGCAATCGGCCAAGAACTAGGCCCACCAGGCCTTAGGTGCCCTCGGTCGAGACACGTTTGCTCCAGTCACTATCGCCGACGCCCGTCCCAGGGGCTTCAGCGCCCCTCCACTGCTTCGGCTCCCAGAAGACAAACCCCGGCCACTCCGGGGCCACCGCGCTGCAACTCGCTCGATCTCTCGGCGGATCCGAGCAACACGGGTCCTCAGGTACCCCTCATCCAGTGCAATAGGGGGCAGATCCTATCTCAGCAAGCGATTCTCCTCCACCTTCCTGATCACGAAGGCCTTCTGTCGGTAGAGGTGACTGTGCTCGAACCACCACCGGGTGTAGTGCACATCAAATCATCCCCGACGTCCCTGCCCCGACATCGGGAATCGCTCTGGCTCTTGGCGATAGTAAAAGTCCCACCAGGCTACTGCAAGAAGGTGGGTATCCCTGCCCTTGTACTGTCTGCCCGTCAGAGGGAACTCCCTGTTCGACGGGATCCCCTGGTCGTACCTGAAGTTCCTGGCAAAGCGATGCGGGTAGTACGGCTCCAACTCATCACCGACCGGTGTAGCATCAACACGGCTGCTCGGGTGCTCAATATCCACATAGTCTGCGGCCCTGCATCGGCCGCCCCCTGACCAGGGTGGGTGCTGGTCGCCCCTCCACCTGAAGCCCCCAGAAAGAGGCCAGAGTCCCTCGCTGCGCTGTCGAAGGGCAGTCCCTCCTCGCCCCGCGTGGGCAGGTAACAAAGGGCCTCCTGGCCCCCTCAAGCTACTCCTCTGCGTCCCCATCCGGCTACCCAGTGAAACCAAATAGAAGTGGTGCCGTCGGGTTCGCCACGGTACATCGTGTCACCAGCCCCGGGAATAGCAACCCGGCCCACACACTAAGACAATGGGTCGGCAGCAGTATGCTCCTCTCCCTCGGCGCTGAGTGTGTCGCCAGAACTCCAAGTCCCTAGTAGATATTCGCTAGTGCAGCAGGAGCTAGGGATAACTGTCTCTCCTCGGCCAACAAGCAAGCCGGCCACAACAACTCAGCTCTCAACAGCCCGTCCTCTCCATGGGGAACTACAAAAGTCGCCAGCCAATATGCCAGATACGCTGCAAGGTCTGTCACATCTGGCAGACCATGGGGATTCCACCCCTCTTGTGGTGCATACACATATCTGGAGTACGTCCGGAAGCATAGCTCCACCTTAGTGTACTCCTCCCACGGAGTCTGGTCCCTAGCGAACTCCTGATAGAAGCAAAATGGCCCGTTGTAGAAATGACAGACCCATACATTCAGTGGTACCCGGGGAGTCTGTGTGGCTCTCTCTCTCCCCTCTAGAGCTAAATCTCTCCAAATCTTCATGAGATATCGATAACTGTAAGGCACTTGGTATCTTCCCAGCCCATCGGTATGACTGCGGTGGAGGTCATCCAGCACTACCTCCTCATATCCCTCGCCGCTAACCGGCAAGCCAGAAATCCTGGATAGGGACCACAAGTCCAGTGTGGTCTCTCCCTCTGCTGTTGCCACCATGTTCAAACGACGGTTGAAACGATCTACTAAGTTCTACAGTAGTCTGGTGTAGCACGGGTACGCGTGCAGAGGGGCAGTCACCGCGTACCTAATCTCAACCCGATCTAGCAACACCCGGTAATGGTGGATGATCCCCATCAGCCACTCAGTGGCACCCTTGCGGTAGTAGTGTGGCGGGATCACCGCCCAGCGACCGTACCAGCTAGTGACAGTCTGTCGCATGACTCCATTCAGCATGCTGTGATCATCATAGCCCTCTCCAGCATACTGTAAACCAGCAGGCTCCAGTACCAACCCAGCGGTCCCCTCTGTCTCCGTGCGATGGTGACCGTGCAAATCCCAGCTAGCGGGGCCACTCGGCCCAACCCTGACTCTGGACTGCTCCTCCATGCAGAAGAACCTTAGGAAATCAACGCTGAGAAACTGACGCTACCTCTAGTAGTCCTCCGAGAAGCTCGGACAGCTATAGAAGGTGGTACCCAGAAGGCTGTCCCTACTGATCAAGATGGCCTTCTCAAGCCGGCGGCTGGCCCCTGGAATTTACGAGTCACCCTCCTCCATGCCAGGAGGGACATAGCTTCGGATGAACTCAAACAAGTGACGATCTAGGGGGAACTCCAATGGATAGACCCCGCTCTGGTCGTAACTGAACAAACCATCCGCCTCCAGAATCTTGGCCACCTCCACGGCACCTGCTCCAGCTGCTCTCTCGCCAATTGGACCCTCAACCACTATCGTATGGCCTCAGTCCAGCTGCTCTATACCAGCCACAGAGATCACGGGTGCGCCCAGAGGGGGCATCTGTCGGTCGGTCTGCTGTACCCAGTGATCCTCCTCTCGAGCTACGTGCCTTGAGACTCTTCCATCTCTGTCGAAGCGTGCCATCGCTGCAAGACAAGATGCGAAAAAAAGAGAGTTAGAACACCAGCAAATCAACACACACAACACAGCAGAATAAAGACATATGAAGTGTCAAAATACAACTACAACAACTTAGAAGGAGAGTTTCACGGGCCGTACGCCGTCATCTCCGCTCCGACCCACGACCCGTGGGGAGCATTTGTTGTACCTGAACTATTTCCCAGCAAAAATAACAAGGAGTAAGGGTCCGGGCATTTCCCCGGACGCATTCCAGGCACGGGCTATCTAGCCCTTTCTACAACCCTGCGGGTCCCTACAAGGGTCCTAACCAACTTACCGTGACACGCGGCGACACAAAAAATTGTCCGGGGTCAACCCCGGCCACTCACATGCGGGCTTTGCCCGTATCCTATATGGCCGCCCAGGACCACCCGGGGGCACCCCGACGTTAAGCCACGCCATGTGGCACCCAGCGAAAGGGCCGCGGGCCCACTCCGAGACACTTTTTTCAACCCTCCAAGGTCAAAGGGAGACCCGAGCAAGTCAACCATAGGCTTTGGAGGCCCGCAGCACGTGCATGCGGCTCACACACGTGTGTTCGGCATATTTTCGAACACCTTGTGGGCGTATATGTTCGAGCCTTTCTACACAAAACCATGAGCCACCCCATGGTTCCAGCACACTAATGAGATCCTACAGCGACCCCCCCAGCAAGTCGGGGCCACCCCGACCCTCAGATATGCAGCTACGAGCCACTCAATTTTTGCACTCGGGCCAACCCTAGGCTACCCTGTCAACCCGCCGTTCAACGTGGCACACAGTCCGAGACATAACTCACGTCCACAAAATGCCCCCTCTCAGCTCCTACGAGCTCCTATCTTCAATCCAAGGTCCGCTGTGCAGCCCCTAAGCCATCTACCCGAGTCGTTCGGCAATTCGGGGTGTGTCGGGTATTTACCCGAACACCTTTCGAGCGACTACGACAACCCGAAGAACAACGGCCCTCACGGGCCCATTCCAGCTTTCTGGAGTTCATCGTCCATCGAAGGACAACCCCAAACAACACAAGAAGACCCCCGGGGGCCATCCCCCGGGGTTACGGCCAGCCCGGGGCCAGTTCGCCTCGGGGCATGGCCGCGCGCCCCAGGGAGGGTGAACTCCCTGGGGGCCACGCCCTCCCTCCAACCCGATGGTCCCACGACCCCACTCAGCCCAAGTTTGGCCCATCTACGGTCCTACGACGCGGTTCGTGTGCCGTACCAGTTCGAGGAGTCAACGTGCGAAAGCACGGAGTGACAGCACGACAGGTTCACACTCCGGTCAACGCGCACAAGTCTCACAAGCTTCCACATATCCTCCCCAGCTAATTGTCCTTTTCTTTCTTCGTCAAATTAGGAAGAAAATGGGTCCAAAAAATCAAATTTTATACAGTGGGACCGCCCCCTTCTCTCTTTGGTGCCAGTCCGCCTAAAGCCCGTGGGGTGGTTTAGGCGGACCAACCTGGACCCCCAGGCTGGTCCGCCTAAACAGGTAGGTCCGCCTAAACCCCCTGGGGAGGGGGTTTAGGCGGACTAGCCTGGGCCCCTAGGCTAGTCCGCCTAAACCCCCCATGGGGGGGCTTTACGAGGACCAGCTCACCCCCCTGGCTGGTCCACGTAAACCCCCCATTCAATTAAAAAAAACTTTAGTTTTTCAAAAAATAAAGAACGAGAACTGGCCCGCCTAAACCCCCCTGGGGTGGGGTTTAGGCGGACCAGTCGGGGCCCCCAGGCTTGTCCGCCTAAACCCCCTAGGCTGGTCCGAGGGGGTTTAGGCAGACCAGCCCAGCCCCCTGGGCTGGTCCGCGTAAACCCCATCCAAGGGGGGTTTACACGGACCAGCTCAGCCCCCTAGGCTGGTCTGCGTAAACCCCTTCCCCCTCTCTCAGCATGTGTAACCCAAGCACTATTCACTTGGGTTTACGCGGACCAGCTCACCCCCCTTAGCTGGTCCGCGTAAACCCCTTGTGACCCTTCAACTTCCCCTATAAAAACCTCTTAGGAACTCAAGGGGTGGGGATCCGGAATCAAGCATCAAGCCTCCAGAGCATCAAACGTCAAGCATTGGCATCACCGGCTTCCCTCCAAGGCTTCGAGCGACTCCTAGCAGTGAGCTAAGGAGAATTGTGCGTGTGACTTGTTCGTCGGCCTAATACGCCGGGGGTATGTCGTTTGCACTCCCCTCACGCCGTATGTAGCCGTCACACACAAGTCAACACCCACCGTACGTGAGACGCTACGACATGGGCGAACGTCCCCTCATGTCGGGATTTCCCCTTCGCGTGCCCATCAGTTGCAACCACACGCGTACCATGACGTCATGCTCTCTCGCAGTCACGAGGTCATCTTCGACCGCTCAATTTGAGTCGTGATCGACCCTCACCCAGACACCGGATCGATGTATCCCTCTAGTCATCTAGTCATAGGCCCCCGTCCGACATCACGGCCCTAGCCCACGCCACGGGAGGAGCCCTATGTAAAGCGCATATGTGCTCATTCATCACGCATCGACCTGGGGACCAACTAGTACGTCGGAGTTCTCCCGTGGCATGCGCCAGTTGTACCTTGGCCATTACGGCCTTCCTGTAAAGAAGTAAACACCTCAGTATAACACTGTCGATTGGACGAGTGCTCTCGCACCCACGTTCAGGCCCTCAGTTTTCTATCTACACCACTTGGCATCCATGCCTAACACTCCAGTCCCAGTAAACATCCCTCAGTCAAAAGTGCACCTACAGCTGCAGAATGCCCCAGCCCTCTACCCACGGCTTTAGACATATATATAGACTTCTTTTCAGCTTAGAACGAAGGTATTCGGATTCAATCTGATGTAAATAAACACCTGTTGCTTGTGGCCGGTGGGGAAAGACGTCCAATACACGATTCCCGCAATCGCCTAATGCACTCGCACCCATGGAACCTCTTCTCTCCACGTGTCACCCGCCCCCCCGAGCCCACGTGCCGCGTCCTGGCGACGCTTCCCCGGTCAACCGTTGGTTCCATGGGTGATTGTCGAGAAATGGACTAGCACGCCAGCATCCTGTCCGGTTAACCATTATCTCGACATTCTCGTGCCATTCGACCCTTCCCGACTTTCCGTAAAAGGAGAGTGCTCGATGCCGCCGTGAGAGGCATGCAACCGTGCGGAGGATACCTGAGATACATCAAACTCCCTTATTTTCCTTTCCTGCTATAGCCCTTCCTTCACCCCGGTTATTCGGCATAAAAACCCACGCAACAGCCCCTAACAAGCTGGACGGCACAACGGTGCCTAGTGGACCCCAAGCGGATAGGAAACCCTGAGGACTAGCCTACGAGGGGCACCATGGCTCCGTGGGTTGAAAGGAATCGGATGAGATGACCAATGAGGGAAGGAAAACCCCGAGGACTAGCCTACGAGGGGCACACGACCCGTGGTCAAATCACAATCCGAGAAGGGATGACCGATAGGGACGGGGAGCCCCGAGGACTAGCCTACGAGGGGCATTCGACCCACGGCCACCACAATATCCCCAAGGATGGTGGATTTGATATCGGGCTAAAGCCCTGTTCAATGTTCACCTCATGGCCCATAAGAATACATGCCATGAAGAGGCATGATTCCATGGCCTACTGGTGATTCATGGGGGATATCCCCACAGAGAATGTTCCCCTCCCCATGGTATTAAAGCTAGTGTTCTCAGGAACAACAAAGCTCGACAATCATAAATCGTATGTAGAATAAGGGGGGAAGCGCGATAGCATAACACAACATCCAATGAGTTGGCAAATCATCACTCACATGGTTAGCAGGTTAGTGCTCATGGGGTTAATGGGTTAGCATTGCGAACTACAATGATCAAGATATAGAGAGCAGCCATTAGAACCATAAGCATATAACGAACTATGGAGGTGACCCTGTTCCCTCTGGACTATGGCGAAGTGTAGAGGGGTGTTGACGGGTTCGATCTCATAACGGGAACAGGTAGAGATGCACACACGAGTGTGTCTCTAACCACAAAACCCTCAGCACATATACAGCGAGGCATGGCCATTATGCTGGAAGGGAGGAGCCCCGGGGAGGGGGTGACATCAATATAGCCCGTATGGCTCCCGGGCATGATCGGTATCACAAGATGAAACACAGCATTCATACACGAGGCGACTAAAAATGTAAATCGAGGGAAAAGTAGAAGAAGCATAAGCAACATCGCAGATCATTCATTCCATCAACGGGAAAGTAAATACATGGATTATCACAACCATTCGGCGCGGCCCGACATCGTTGCTCGGCGGCCGTTTCATTAGTTGCAGAGAAGAGATTACAGAGGTGAAAGAAATGAATAAATGGTGAGGGGGGGGGGTAGATGGGCTCATGTCATCGCCCCTCCCCCCTCACTTACATTATATCAGAAGGGAGAAATTGGAGAGAATCATCGGAAGAAAAACCGTGAAACCCACCTAAGACTCTTCTCCAAAAATAGGGTATCAGATTTCAACGTCTCTTCTCCGGCTCTGGAGATATTCAGGTGAGCAGACGGGGAAGAATGCGGCGAGAACCCTCCCAATGGAAACTCTGCTTCTCCCCCAAGGTTTTTCTCTCCCTCGGATGAGCGGGCTGTGATTGGCTCTCAGGCTCTGCCCATCTCTCCGGATTGTTCTTCCGGACATCTTCTATCTGTCTTCGCTCTTTTTACCCTCGTTTTTCTTCTCAGATCATCCTCTTGTATTCTCTTCTCTTCGTCCTTATCGAACCACTTAGTGCTTTATAGAAGAAGTCTCTCCCGGCGTGGAGAATGCACGCCGGAGAAGGCCGCTTATCCTTTTGGCGCGCCCGGTAAGGGGGCGCTGGAAAGAGGGGCGTGCCGGAGAAGGGGGCACGCCAGATTAAACTTCTTTCATCGCATTCGTTTGACACAGGTCAAACGGGTGGGCCCTAGACTGGCTCCAGGAGTTGACTTGGTCCTTCATCTCATCGCAGCTTCGCAAAATCACAACGAGAAGTATCGGTAAAGCCTTCAGGCCACTAAATGGCCAATTCTGGAACCTTTTGTGCCTTTGGTTCAGACACTCAGGTTTTCTTCTGACATGGCCTTCGGCACTGTAATTTGTGCTACCGGGCCGGCTTCGCTTGCATTTGTAGCTTTTTGATTGCTTCCTCGGGGATGGTCCTGAATACTCTTCCGAGCTCTCGAGTCTTACTTTAGTGGCTGTCCGTTGGAGCTGAGCATCTTTTCTTTTCTTATTTTCATTGGTCTCATCTTTTGTTCGACTTTCACCATTCTATTTCATCTTTTCTTTCTTTTCTTCTTTGTCGTCACAGGAGCACCCGATCAGAACTTAAGACCTGTAGAAGCAAAAGTCAAGAAATATTAGGAATATTTTCAGTGTCAACAAATGCCCCCCACCCGCGGGTGTCGCGATAGAGGGACGAAAGAGCGGGACGGGCAGGTGTAGCCCATGGCCCGTTTGAAAATATTGGATGGATATTTTCATTATTCATTCTTGTTATTTATTCTATTTCCATTTATCATCATTTGTATTATATATTTTTACTGTGCTTCATTGCATCTCTTGTTTTATTTTGTCATTCATTTTATTCATTCACCTTATGTAGCCTCACTCAAGCACGCATGCATTCATCGTCCACAAGCATAGAGTAGGCATATGTAGCATAGGTCCCCTATACCAGGGATAGGATAAGGACAGTGCCTAAGATTCACGGACATAGTGCGGCTCACGAAGCACAACTAAAGGAGATGTGCATACGTAAAGGGGACGTCGCGTAGAACATATGCATAGCATGAATCACAATTTACACCCAGGACTATTCCTTCATAGTGTGAAAGTGGGATTATATGGATAGTGAACCCTAGACATAGGGGCGTGCAGACGTTCTAAGTAACACTAGAGGATTACTTTATCGCCTACACATACATTCGGGGCTCTCAGCTTTTGGTAGCTTCGCACATCCCCCTTTTATTCTTAATTTCAGACTTCGTCGTTCGACGCGAGTTTCCTCATATGTCTCAATGGGGATTTTTGGCTAATAGGATTCATCCTTTATCATGATACTATTGTGAATTTCACCGTTTGACGCGAGTCTCCTCATATATCTCAATGGGGATTCCTGGCTACTAGGATTCAACCTATATTATGGTTTTATTATGGATTTCACCGTTTGACGCAAGTTTCCTCATATGTTTCAATGGGGATTCCCGGCAACTAGGATTCATCCTTATCTTAATTGTGGAGTTTGTTGCACCATTTTCGCGCGAGTCTCCTCATTTGTTTCAGTGGAGATTCCCGGCTACTTAGATTCACATTCCACTTGTCATTATCATCATTTTTTTTAAGGGGGTAGGCAGCTATTTCCTCATGGTCACCCTTTACGTGAGTGTAGAGATTTGAGCATCCATAGAGTGTTAAGAAGAATTTATGACATCCTTATAGCTAAGGACCATTACTCATATTATGTGCAAAGTGTAGGAGTTTTGTCTAGGGTGTATTCGGTGAGTTATGCCAGCGACATGGCTACAACTCTTCCCCTAATCGTATGCACTCGTCGAGAATTGACTTTTCATTCCTTTGTGTGTGTCGTGACGCACACATATCCTGAACCAGGGCAGCGCGATTTGCGAAGGGAGTACGTGGCCTTAGAAATTTGAATGAAGTGTGTTAAAACTACATTTTAGGCAGACATGCACGTGAGGTAAACAAGCACACAAATCACGTCATGATTATCATTTCTTCTTCTTTTCTTTTTCTTCTTCTTTTTCTTTTTTTTCTCTACTTTTTTGTTTCTTCTTTTTATTTTCTCTTTTCTAAAGGGCTTAATGGGCATGCCCGCAGGTTGGTGATTCTGGCGTCGGGAGCCCGATGCCATGGCAGTGGAGAGAAGGTGTCATATGTGGTGGTAAATCCCTAGAGGGATCACGGGTTGGTATGAAACCAAAGGAGGTCATTTCGTTCATTAGTTTGGACAACAGTTCTGAGCAAAGGGTAAGAGGTTTGTCGGCTTAGAGCAAAGGTCATGACGCCGAATGACTGGGCTTAGACGTAAGGTCATGATGCCAAGGGGGAATATGTAATGGCTTAGACATAGAGTCATGACGCCGTACAACTTGGCATAGGCGTAAGGCCATGACGCTAAGGTAGAACATTTAACGGCTTAAACATAGAGTCATGATTCCGTACAACTTAGCTTAGGCGTAAGGCCATGATGCCAAGACAGAATATTTAACATCTTAGACGTAAAGTCATGACGCCGTACAACTTGGCTTAGGCGGAAGGCCATGATGCCAAGGTAGAATATTTAACGTCTTAGACGTAAAGTCATGACGCCGTACAACTTGGCTTAGGCGGAAGGACATGACGCCAAGGCAGAATATTTAACGGCTTAGACATAAAGTCATGACGTCGTACAACTTGGCTTAGGCGGAAGGCCATGACGCCAAGGCAGAATATTTAATAGCTTAGACATAAAGTCATGACGCCGTACAATATGGCTTACGAGGAAGGACATGACACCAAGGTAGAATATTTAACGGCTTAGACATAAAGTCATGACGCTGTACAACTTGGCTTAGGCAGAAGGCCATGACGCCAAGGCAGAATATTTATCGACTTAGGCGAAAAGCCATGTCGCCGGATAACTTGGCTTAGGCAGAAGGCCATGACGACAAGGTAGAATATTTAACGGCTTAGACGTAAAGTCATGACGCCGTACAACTTAGCTTAGGTGGAAGGCCATGACGCCAAGGCAGAATATTTAACGGCTTAGGCGAAAAGCCATGACGCCGGACAACTTGGCTTAGGCGGAAGGCCATGACGCCAAGGCAGAATATTTAACGGCTTAGACGTAAAGTCATGACGCCGTACAACCTGGCTTAGGCGGAAGGCCATGACGCCAAGGTGGAATATTTACCGGCTTAGGCGAAAAGCCATGACGTCAGATAATTTGGCTTAGGCGGAAGGCCATGACGCCAAGGCAGAATATTTAACGGCTTAGACGTAAAGTCATGACGCCATACAACTTGGCTTAGACTGAAGGCCAGGATGCCAAGGCAGAATATTTACCGGCTTAGGTGGAAGCCATGACGCCGGATAAGAATATTTAACGGCTTAGACATGGAGTCATGACGCCGCACAACTTGGCTTAGGCGGAAGGCCATGACGCCAATGTAGAATATTTACCGGCTTAGGCAAAAAACCATGACGTCGGGCATGGATATTTAACGACTTAGACATGGAGTCATGATGCCGCACAACTTGGCTTAGGCGGAAGGCCATGACGTCAAGGTAGAATATTTACCGGCTTAGGCGGAAAGCCATGACGCCGGACATGGATATTTAATGGCTTAGAAATGGAGTCATGGCGCCAGACAAGAATATTTATTGTTTGCGTGCCAACCTAGATGAAAGGTCATGATGTTGGCGATAGAAGTGGTCTTTTTGTTCACCATTCTAGATGGAAGGGCAGAACCACTGATAGAGAGAATCTTTTGTTGACTAGTAAGATGGGAGGTCTGAACCAGAGGAAAAATGGTCTTTCTGTTAACTGGTCGGACGGGAGGTCCTAACCAAAGATAAAAGGGTCTTTTTGTTAACTGGCTGGACGAAAGGTCCGAGCCAGAGGTAAAAAGGTCTTTTTGTTGTATGGTCGGACAGAAGGTTCGAGCCAAAGGTGAAAGGGTCTTTTTATTGACTGACCAGATGAAAGGTCTGAGCCAGAGGTAGAAGGGTCTTTTTTATTATTTTTTCGGATGGGAGTTCCGAACCAAAGATAAAAAGGTCTCTAGAGGTAAAAGGGTCCTTTTATTGTATGGTTGGACGGAAGGTCCGAGCCAAAGGTGAAAGGGTCTTTTTATTGACTGGCTAGAAGAAAGGCCTGAGCCAGAGGTAGAAGGGTCTTTTTATTGTATGGTCGGACGGAAGGTCCGAGCCAAAGGTGAACGGGTCTTTTTATTGACTGGCTAGATGAAAGGTCTGAGCGAGAGGTAGAAGGGTATTTTTATTGTATGGTCAGACAAGTGGTTCAAACCAAAGATAAAAAGGTCTTTTTGTTGACTGACTAGACGAAAGGTCCACACCAGAGGAAAATGGGTCTTTTTGTTGTATGGTCGGACGGAAGGTCCGAGCCAAAGGTGAAATGGTCTTTTTATTGACGGGTCAGACAGAAGGTCTGAGCCGAAAGTGAAATATGGATGTTGACTCAACAGGATGTCGGAGCTAACAAACATTGCTTAGACGGTAACTCCAAGACAAGGGCAGACATAGAACACTGTTGTCGTCTCGACACCATATCGAAACCAACTATCCTGGGAGAGACGTAGGGCCTGGGCCAGGGTAGAATTTGGTCGTTGACTTGACAGAAAGTCAAAGTCAACCAACTTGGCTAAGACATGGGGCCTAAGCCAAGGGAGGAATATAGGATATATGTCGACCCGACGGAATGTCAAAGCCAATGAACTTGCAAAGACATGAGGTCTAAGCTAAAGAAAGAATATAGGATATGTGTTGACCTGACATCATGTTAAGGTCAACAGACTTGGCAGAGGCATGAGGCCTAAGCCAAGAACGGAGTATGGGATAGGTGTTGACTCGAGGTCATGTCGAAGCCAACGAACTCGGCAGAGGCGTGAGGCCTAAGCCAAGGGTAGAATATGGAACATGTGTTGACTCGATGTCTTGTCGTGGCCAATGAACTTGGCAGAGGTGCGAGGCCTAAGCCATGGGTAGAATATGAATCGGGTGTTGACTCGACGTCATGTCGAACTCAACGAACTCGGTAAAGGCGTGAGGCCTAAGACAAGGGTATAATGTAGGATAGGTGTTGACTCGACGTCATGTCGAAGTCAACGAACTTGGCGAAGGCGTGAGGCCTAAGCCAAGGGTATAATGTAGGATGAGTGTTAACTCGACGTCATGTCGAAGTTAACGAACTTGGCAAAGGCGTGAGGCCTAGGCTAAGGGCATATTGCAGGATAGGTGTTGACTCGATGTCATGTCAATGCCAACGAACTTGGCAGAGACGTGAGGCCTAAGCCAAGGATAGAATATGGGATACGTGTTGACTCGACGTCATGTCGAAGCCAACGAACTTGGCAGAGGCATGAGGCCTGAAGCAAGGGCAGAACATAGGATAGGTGTTGACCCAACGGAACGTCGAAATCAACGGGTCCTACCCCGATAGAAGATTCGGGGCAAGGATTGACCAGAATGCAGACGTATGAGAGGCCCAGACCCAGGGCTAAACATAGATGTCAACCCAATGAAATGTCGGAGTCAACGGACTCCGCTCAGACGGAAGGTCAGAAGCAAGGGAGGAACGTATAAATGCAGATGTCAACCCGACGTCACGTCGGGGTCAACCAACCTGGCAGAGACGTGAGGTCTGAGCCAGGATAGAATATGGGCTTTGACTCGTGGAGATGACGGGATCACCAAACCTTGCCCAGACAGAAGGTCCGAGACAAAGCGAAGAGGTCTTTTATTGGTTTATTAGTTTGGATTGGTTGAGTTTATTGATTTTCTTCGGTCTATTGAGTTTATTGGTTAATTGGTTTTGTTGAGTTTGTTAAATTCATCGGATCTATTAATTGAGTTTGTTGGGGTATATTTGATCTATTGAGCTTATTGATTTGATGAGTTGATTGACTTGTTGGGTTATTAGGTCTGTTGGATTTTATCGATTCCATTGGGTTTATTGATTTGTTTGGTTTTATTGGGTTTATCGGGTTTGTTAAGTTTATTGATTTACTGAGTTTATTGATTTATTGAGTTTATTGAATTTGTTGAGTTTATTGATTTATTGAGTTTGCTAGTTTGTTTTGATCTATTGGGCTGATTGGGTTTATTGAGTTCGTTACGTTTATTGAGTTCATTAGATTTATAGGATTTATTGATTTTGTTGAGTTTATTAAATTTATTGTGTTTGTTCTTTCATTATGTTTATTTTAGATTGCCATTTTCTTTTCTTCATTTTTTTCTTTGTTTCTTTCTTTTTTTTTCTATTGTTGTTGTTTTTTTTGTTGTTTTCTTTTCTCTTTTTTTCATTTTTTTTTGGGCTTCCTGACGCAGACTCATCTACGGTGCGGGATATTTTTTTCCGACGGGACTATTGATGAAGTTGACTATTTATTCTACTGGTGGGGCTAGGGATTGATGTCCAAGAGCCCGGCGGGCCTGGCGAGGGCGGAGTGCCTCAGACCAGGGAAAAGGGTTTTATGAATCCTGTCCCAGTGGGACAAAGGGTAATTTTGGGGCTCGGCGAGGGTGGAGTGACTCAGGACAAGGAAAAAGGTTTTATGAATCCTATCGAGTGGGACAAAGATTATTTTTGAGCTCGGCGAGGGCGGAGCACCTCAGGCCAAGGAAAAGATTTTGTGGACTCGGCCCGATGGGACAGAAGATAATTTTTGAGTTTGGCTAAGGCAAAGCGCCCCTGGCAAAGGGAAAGCTTTATGGACATAGCCCGGCGGGACTGATGGGTAAATTTTGAGCTCGACAAGGGCAGAGTGCCTTATGCCAAGGAAAAGGTGATTTTATTGGGCCGACATTGGGCAAGGAATCCAAACCGGCAGTGATAGGAGAGTCCCATGGGATAAATATGGCATTATCGTGGCTGAATGCCGAAAGGCCATAAGAGTGCAATGGCTGGGAGCATAGGTCCCAGACCAAGGGTGGAGGGTTAGTCCCGGTGGGACGAGTGGGGAGTATCCCCATAGGATAGGAGGGCGGCAAGGCACCATAAATTCTTGTGGGACCAAGGGTGCTGAGATAGGCCATTAAGAGCCGAAAGGCACTTATTTGTTGGCTTAATGAGGAGAAAGGAGCCGAGGGTGCAGACAACTCGGCAGGACTTGTTCTTTTCATTCCCCAAAAGGGTTTCGGCCCGTATTTGAAACGAGAGGCCTACATCGGTGGGACTCTTGATTAACATGATCCCCCTGGGATTATTCAGTGACAGATATACATCAGATCAATAGCTATCTTCTTTTGTCATTGATTTCTTTAGGAGATGCTCCAAATAGCTTCGGTTCGGGCCTCCGGCGCTTACGCCAAGTGTCCTCCTCTTGACGCTTATTCTTAGAAGGTGCAGTTGCAGGGTCCTCCTACCTCCACAGATGGTGTAGTCATTTCATTATTCATTGGGCATTCACCATGTAATGCTACTAAGGAGTCTTCTGCCCATGGGGAGGATGGGGAGGTCTTGTTGACCTTATAAGTTCCTTCCCCCCCCTTTTTTGCATCCATGCTTTCTTTTTTTTTTTTGAACGGACAGCTCGGATGACGTTGATACTGCAGTGTAGTGCAAAGCCACTACCCTTCATCCATTTATTTTTAAACAGACCAAGGTGGGTGCATAAGAGAGCGGTCACCCCCTCAGAGAGGGGATAAGTGGTTCGCTCCACCACGCCAACCCCACAATAGTAGTTTCTTATTTGGCATGGACCAAGACATGGGGGGAGTGATATCTCCCTTGACAGATGCAGCCATCAAGGCCTCCTTAAAAAGAAATTTTTTCTTCTTTTTTTAGAAGACCCGACCTTCTGAGAGACGACACCTCAGATTCAATAGGCGGAGCCTTATGTCTATATATGCAAATTTTATTTGCCCTCATTTTTTTGCTCATTTTCACTTCTCTTTTTTTTTGGTGCCTGCCCACAGAAAAGGACCTTTCCTTTCTTTTTTTTCTTTTTTTTTCTTTTTTTTGCTTCATTTGCCATTCTTCTTTTTGTTGGCAAGCATCCGCATTCAAGCTACGCGGGCCTGCTAGACATCGGCTTCAGCCAGATTTGAGAGGAGCAGTTGAGGCGGTAACGCCGCACGGGGCTGCTCTTTTAAGGACAGATATTTGATGATGGCACGGTGGGTCCACCTTATACTCGCCCATCTGTAGCTCGCCTTTCTTGATCAGGCCTTCAATAATGTCCTTGAACACATAGCAATCCTCAATGGGATGCCCCAACATTTGGTGATAAGGACAGAATCGTGGATCATCTTTTCTTTCGGCATCGCCTGGTTTCTTCGGCTTCGGAAGCACTACTTTGCCGTATTCATAGGCCCACTCAAAAAGTGCCCTAGTCTTGTCCTTTGGAAAGGAATACAGTTTCATCATTTTGCCCCTTAATGAGGGCCCTTGTTTTGTCGGATCGGTGGAAGATGCCTCTTTCATTTTCTTCTTCTATTGCTCGAAGGCTTCAAAATTTGAGGCGCAAACTTCTTCTTGTGCCGAAGGTTTGTTGATTGGTTTATTCTTTTGGCTCGAGGCCATAGAGGCCGAGCAAAGCCTTGCCAAAACTGCTCGGCATTGGCTGCGACATTCCTTGGCTGTTCAAAGGTCGTGACTTCAATGTCAATGACCCATCGTAGAATTTCTATTCTCAAATTTTCTTTGCAGATTTGAACAGAGTCCTCGTAGCTCGGCGGATGTCTGCATCTTTCACGGAGATTCCTCCACCTTCTTATATAGTCCATGATAGACTCATTATCTTTTTGTTTGGTTGCTTGTAATTCAGCCTCGGTGGCTTCCTCTTCGGCCACCTTCGTATTCATTGTTTGTTTCGCCTTCAGCTCGTCTGACTGCATGCGCGGTCTCATTGGCACCATCTTTGGAGATGCTTTAGTTGCCCCCTGACGTGCCCGAGAGACTGTATGTTTGAGTGGTTGAGGGAGGATACCCCCTGTAAGACCATGTGATATTCGGGGTATGACTGGCCGTGCTGAAGCTTCAGGTGAGCTAGCACTACCTTGTGTCGTCTCATGTAGATGTCCTGCCAGTTACGGCATAGGTGGACTTAGATTCATTTCATTCAGCTACCTTTGCAGCATTTCAATTTCCTACTGCTTTTGGTATAGCAGTGCCATTACAGCGTGGCCTTGCCAAGAGGGGCCGGGAGTGCTATCTTGCGCCTCCGATTTGACTAGGGTGAGTGGCATCCCGTCATTGTTGCTGGACGCGCCCAGTTTCTTCGAGATGAACTTCCTGGGTTTTATGCCTTCGAGCTTAGGAGGAACACGATATTGTGTCCCCTTGTTGGCTGGTGGGTGTCTTGGTATTCTACCGGATCCCGTAGCATGGTAGGAGGCAGAAACTTCAACCTGATTTGTTTCTTTCGGCACAAAGCAAATTTCTTCATCTTCTTCATTAGCATCTTGAGCCACACTGGACGGTGCTGACAACATGTTGCAAGAGAGAGAAACATATCTTATTTTAGCTTTTGTATTCTCATTTTCCTTCTTCCATATGGCTGGCATCTGCCCCCGCAGTGGGTAGTTCGGTGCATTGAACACCCTTGCCTTTTCATTAATTCTTTTTGTTAGCCTGTGAGATTCATTGCGTCTTTGAGGGGCATGCTTCTTCAGCTGCATAGGTCGACTCTTGAGCTACTCATGCTTATCAAGCCCACTTATAATAGCTGGTGGCTGCTCCATGGCTGAGCTAGCTTCTTCATGTTCCCGCGATGGGGTTTGTTTCTTCTTTTTATTGTTGATTGACTTTTTGATAGCCATTGGAGAGGCTATTTGAAGGCGGGCAGAGTAGGCCGGTGCATGGCTCCACTAACCTGGACTCTCGGAGTTGGAAGGGATGCTGATCTTGTTCTTTTCTTTATTGACGATGCTCGCCAATTTCTTTGCTTTTCTTCAGACGCTAGGGCACACTGTTCATTGGTGTGCTGGCTGCAAGCCTCTGGCACTTCCTTGGGCAGTTGCCGATATATGGATATCATATTAATTGTTGCCCCCAGAGTAGACATTTCATGAGGGCGTGGAGGATCGACTCTGTCCTCCCCCATTTGCAGCTCCCCTCTTTTTATTAAGCCTTGGGCGATGTCTTTGAATATTTGACAATCTTCGACAGGGTGCCCCAAGATTTGATGGTAGGGGCAGAAATAAAGATCATCTCTTCTTTTGATCATCCGGTCTCTTTGGCTTCGGAAGAATGACTTTGCTATATTTGACAACCCACTCGAATAATGCTCGAGTCTTGTCCCGGGGTAAGGCATAGAGCTTCTATGTTTTGTTCTGCGGAGGAGGCCTCTCTCGACGTCCAGCATGTTCATTGAGAGGAGGATTGTGCCTCCATTTATGCCTTTTCGCCCCTAGGCTAGCAGCATGGACCGCTTTCAGCATCGGTCGTTTATTAACCTGCCTATCTTGATGACTTGAGTCGGCAGAAATGAAGGGATATCTTATGAAGAAATCTTCAACCTCCGTGGCAGTATCACTTAATCGGTCAAAAGACCTGATTTCTATTCCAATCATCTTTTCCAGAATCTCTTTCTTCAGATTTTGTTTACATATTTGTATTGCGTCTTCTGGATGTGGAGGACGCCGACACCTCATGCTGAGATCCTCCCATCTCTTGATATATTTTGCAGCTGTTTCATCATCTTTTTGCTTGGCTGCCCACAGCTCAGCCACGGTCACCTCTACCTCGATGACGTGGAATCTTTCACTGAATTTCTGCTACATATCTGGCCAGTAGTGGAAAGACCCGGTCGGTAAGTTGGAATACCATTCGAAGGCAGAACCTGTTAGTGAAGACCCGAAGAACTTTAGTAGGTATGACTCGTCTGCCACCAAGTTGCCCATGACTGCTATATATTGTGCAACATGCTCTTTCGGGGAGCCCTGCCCGTTGTATTTGTCAAATTTTGGAAGTTTATTGACACCGGGTGGCAATCTTTTGGCAGCATGGCGGGATGGATACGGCACTTCATATATGTCGAAGGAGGCGTAGTCATCACCACCCCTCTTTGCCAGCCTTGCTTCGACCATCTGCTCCACCATTAGCTTGTTCACCATAACTGGCTCTGCTAGTTGAGGGTAGAGGTGGACGGGCCGCACTAATTGTGTAGCCGGGACTATAACATGAGGTGGCAAGGGCTCTGACAAGGGCGCTTGGTGTTGCATTTGAGGAGGCATTAGCCATGCTGGCTGGAACCGTTGGGAATAATGCTGGGGAGTGGCCCAGTTCTGATCAACAGTTTGTAGAATAGCTGGTGAAGGAGCACCCGTGGGGTTGAAACCTTCTTGTGATGGCCCACCTTGTGCCCCCGGTTGCTCGGGTGCTACAGCATGTTCAGCCTTTTCATTTAATTTTCTCTTCAGCAGTTTTATCTCCTGCTGGTATCCTTGCAGTAACACTAGGGCGGCAGGGTCTATGGTTGTTTTATTACTGATGTCTTCGAGTGTATTATTGGAGGCACACTCAATTGGAGGAGACGGAAGTACTCCTTCTTCTTCAGATGCCACCACCGTGGTCGCGGTAGTAGCGATGTCTGCATCAGCAACCTGCTTGCCCTTTGTGGTTTGCAGTAGCTCAGCCTCAGCTTTATCATGTCTTGTCATCGTGTCTTTTCTTCCAACAATCTCGACTGGCTCTTCTTGTTCATTTGGCAAGATGTCAGGTATGCCCATCACCCCTGTCATATTGCAGGTGAGAACTTGCATTCTTATTTTCTGTCTATGAACCTTCCTCTTTGCATGCCCCCGGAAGGTTAACCTCTCAAATATAGAGATTCGTTTTCTTTCTTCTCGCCGAGGGGTGGTCTCATCAGCTTCTTAACCATTGTCGTCGACCGACGACGTCATCCTTCTTTCTTCTTCTTCTTCTTCAACTGCCATTGGTGGGCAGTAGTCTTCTTCAGCCACGGCTGCTTGCAGTAGCCGTTGTTGGCCCAGCGAGGGGTTGCCTGGACCCCTGAAGTAGCTTCTGACCATGTTGGTCATTTCTTCCTGCCCCCCTCCTTGATGTAGGACTGGAGATAGTTGTCGACCTCCCACAGGAGGGATGTAAGCAAGCCGGACTCGTCCGACAAGTTGCTGAAATCTTCTTCCCACTGTGGGGATGTTGGCTTGTCGGACGCAGGCCCTGAAACTTTCACGGTGTGGATGGTCCACAACCATCTCTTCCTTTCTTGGGGCCAGGCCCCTTTCCTTCTCCATTTTCGCTCCGTCACGTGCAGGGTGGTGAAGGACTGGTGCGTCCTGGTGAGTGGGTTGGATCTTCTTAGGGACCCAAACCTGTTTGAACTTCTTCGGCCAGAGGGCCAGCTTCTCATGGCCATGCCCGCCAGCTTCTCCTTTCTCAACTCTCCTCCTAGAGAGGGCCTGGTAGGAGTTGTAAATAGGTACGGTGGGGATGACCCGATCCGGGACCACCCGAGTGTCGCGTCCGTCCAGGAAATTGTAAACTCTACCGATCAGCATGGATTTGCCGGACACGGAGAGATGTACGGTAACAGTAGTAGTATTCCGCTGGAAGCCTCTGCGCTGGCATCCTCCGGAGTTCTTGGCAGGAATGGGGTGAGCCCCATTGGTGATCTGGTGCACCAGGCAGCTGGCGACTTGAATCGGACTCTTGAGCGAGCCCACAGAGCATCGAGCCTTCAGGGCCTCGACTTTCTTCGCAGGCTCCGAGGTCTCCACTTGAAGTAGATCGGCGAAGGCCAGCCCCAAAAAGTTGGGAAAGCCTACAACGGCGAGGAACGTCCCGAGGATAGTGGGAACCGCCAGGTACCCGTGTTCAGCATGACCGGCGACAATCGCGGGGCCAAAGGTAAGAGCAGCAAGTCCTGATGATGCCATTGTCTTCCTGCCACACAGAACAGACAAACGATTAGCAGTCTTTGGGAGGGCCTCGGGGCCCACGTATCTCGGCAAAGAGATGAAAGGTGACACTGATCCCACCGAGCGTGCCAGACATGTTTGCGGAGATTTGTTTTATTCAGTCGACCAACCAATTAATTAATCAATAATCAATTGAGTAGTTGACCGCGCAGGCGTGCTAGTCACATAAGTGACAGATTTATTATGCGCTCATTCTGACCCGTGTTGGGCGTGAGTGAGATTCGGGTCGGGACCAGCAGTCTGCCATACCATAAAGGCTATGGCGTTAATTACATCCCCCATAAGGGAGAAAATCTTTGATTAATTGCTGAGATAGTGGGCCATCCGAGGCCGAAATAAGATGCAAAAGGATGCATATGACGAGGTAACATGAAATGCTTTTATCTATCATGCAAAGGGGCATGGTTTATTGAGTTGGAGACCCTCGATATGAGGCGGAGGACATAGGTCTAAAGACCACCACCGCGTAGAGCAAAAACTTTCGGTCGGGCATAACCTGGCTTTCCATCAGTGCCATTTGATATACCGGGAGTCCATGCAAGCATGCATGCATTAACATGGCGCTCATGATTATACTAAAGCATGATAACAGAATCACGAAGATAGACGATAATTAATCAGGTTTATTAATCTCTGCCGAGGGAGACAAAAAATGGTGACAGAGGCATGACGACAAAAGCATGATAATACCAACATAATGGTAGAAGCATGATAGGAAAGTGGTTTGGACTTGAACAGTCCCCTTTTTATTGTTGATTCGGTTTATTAACCTCGACCGTGGGAGGCAAAGATTGCTCCGAAGGCGAATGAGGGATTAAAACGGCGCTATAGAGAGTATTTTTATTCAAAACCGGCGCGACATGACATAGGGAAAGAGTTCCCCGACGCGGTAGGGCGTAGGTAAAGGGTTTAAACGGTGAAGCCATGGGCAAGTGGCCTACCCGACACGGATGGCTTGGGGCGCGCCGGATTAGGGCACGCCGGGTAGTGACCAACCAAAAAAAATTGAGTTTGAGTCTAGGGTTAATCCGGCGCGGGGGGTACCGCGCCATATTAGGGTGTACCGGGTTAAGGCCGCGCCGATTAGGTTGATTTTTGAGGCATTTTTAGGTTTATTTGGTTTATTAAGATGCTTTAGGGTACTTTGAGGTTAATTGGGTTAATTGTTTATTGAATTGGAGCCATGGGCTCTCCAAGAGCAGAGTCATAAGCTCGTGCGTGGTTCATACTCAAGCACGGAGGTTCATTGTTTAATAATATGTTTCATTAAGTCAAAATCACGAAGGTAACTGATTAGTTAAGACTTGGTGAAAATTGGGCAGCATCTCCCCATCCCTGGAGGATTGCAGGGGAAAAGCGGGGACATACTCACATAGCGGAGTAAGCCCCTAACAAGCCAGACGGCACAACGGCGGCCAGCGGACCCCAAGCGGATAGGAAACCATGAGGACTAGCCTACGAGGGGCACCATGGCTCTGTGGGTTGAAAAAAATCGGATGAGACGGCCAATGAGGGAAGGAAAGCCCCGAGGACTAGCCTACGAGGGGCACACGACCCGTGGTCAAATCACAATCCGAGAAGGGACGACCGATAGGGAAGGGGAGCCCCGAGGACTAGCCTACTAGGGGCATACGACCCACGGCCACCACAATATCCCCAAGGATAGTGGATTTGATATTGGGCTAAATCCTTGTTCAATGTTCACCTCATGGCACATAAGAATACATGCCATGAAGAGGCATGATTCCGTGACCTACTGGTGACTCATGGGGGATATCTCCATAGAGAATGTTCCCCTCCCCAGGGTATTAAAGCTAGTGTTCTCAGGAACAACAAAGCTCGACAATCATAAATCGTATGTAGAATAAGGGGGGAAGCACGATAGCATAACACAACATCCTATGAGTTGGCAAAGCATCACTCACATGGTTAGAAGGTTAGTGCTCACAGGGTTATTGGGTTAGCATTGCGAACTACAATGATCAAGATACAGAGAGCAGCCATTACAACCATAAGCATATAACGAATGCATAGGCTGTGGAGGTGACCATGTTCCCTCTGGACTATGGCGAAGTGTAGAGGGGTGTTGACGGGCTCGACCTCATAACGAGAACATGTATAGATGCACACACGAGTGTGTCTCTAACCATAAAACCCCCAGCACATATACAATGAGGCATGGCCATTACGCTAGAAGGGAGGAGCCCCGGGGAGGGGGTGACATCAATATAGCCCGTATGGCTCCCGGGCATGATCGGTATCCCGAGATGAAACATAGCGTTCATACACAAGGCGACTAAAAATGTGAATCGAGGGAAAAGTAGAAGAAGCATAAGCAACAGCGTAGATCATTCATTCCATCAACGGGAAAGTAAATACATGGATTATCACAACCATTCGACGGGCCCGACATCGTTGCTCGGCGGCCGTTTCATTACTTGCAGAGAAGAGATTATAGAGGCGAAAGAAAGGAATAAATGGGGAGGGGGGGGGAGATGAGCTCATGTCATTGCCCCTCCCCCCTCACTTACATTATATCAGAAGGGAGAAATTGGAGAGAATCATCAGAAGAAAACCGTGAAACCCACCTAAGACTCTTCTCCAAAATAGGGTATCGGATTCTGGTGTCTCTTCTCCGGTTCCGGAGATATTCAGTCGAGCAGATGGGGAAGACGGTGGCGAGAACCCTCCCAGTGGAAACCCTGCTTCTCCCCCAAGGTTCCTCTCTCCCTCGGACGAACGGGCTGTGATTGGCTCTCAGGCTCTGCCCCTCTCTCCGGATTGTTCTTTCGGACGTCTTCTATCTATCTTCGCTCTCTTTACCCTCTTTTTTTCTTCTCAGATCATCCTCTCGTATTCAATTCTCTTCGTTCTTATTGAACCACTTAGTGCTTTATAGAAGAAGTCTCTCCCGGCGTGGAGAATGCGCGCCGGAGAAGGCCACTAATCCTTTTGGTGTGCCCGGTAAGGGGGCGCCGGAAAGAGGGGCGCGCCGAAAAATGGGGCGCGCCGGATTAAGCTTCTTTCGTCACGTTCATTTAACACGGGTCAAACGGTGGGCCCTAGACTGGCTCCAGGAATTGACTTGGTCCTTCATCTCATCGCAGCTTCGCAAAATCACAACGAGAAGTATCGGTAAAGCCTTTAGGCCACTGAATGGCCAATTCCGGAACCTTTTATGCCTTTGGTTCGGACACTCGGGTTTTCCGCTGACATGGCCTTCGACACTGTAATTTGTGCTGCCGGGCCGGCTTCACTTGTATTTGTAGCTTTTTGATTGCTTCCTCGGGGATGGTCCCGAATACTCTTCCGAGCTCCCGGGTCTTGCTTTAGTGGCTGTCCGTTGGAGCCGAGCATCTTTTCTTTTCTTATTTTCTTTGGTTTCATATTTTGTTCGGCTTCCGCCATTCTTTTTCATCATTTCTTTCTTTTCTTCTCTGTCGGCACAGGAGCACCCGATCAGAAATTAAGACCTGCAGAAGTAGAAGTCAGGAAATATTAGGAATATTTTCAGTGTCAACAGGGTTCCACAAGTTATACAGGGGAAAAACCCGAGTGGATCATAAAACACAATAAGGGACCCATAAAAGTGCTCCGAAAGCTCTCCGATACCGATCCGAAGAATCTAGGGTATTACAACCTACCTCTGATTCATTCCCTAGACTTCAAATTTAAGACTGGAAGTCGATGCAGGCTCTAGCGAGTCCTGCGTCAAACCAGTGACGTCACGGCTTTCTAACTCTTCAACCCCCTGACCTAAATTTGTGAAATTTAGGGGGTAGTTAGATAATATAAAGGAGAATAACTTCTTCTAAAGGATGGACACGAGATTACCTCGATTAGGGCTTCTAATCTTATGTTCTTCCTCGATCGGAGACACTATTTCCTACGCATTCTACAACGAAACAGTAACTTTGGGGGCTTCTAACTTTCCAACGGCTTGAACTCCTAACACGAGATTTGGAGGGGAGTTAGATAAAAGTAAAGAGAGTAAAAACTTTTAAAGAACCAACCTGAGATGATATCTCCTTACCTTCAAAATACATGAACCAAAACAAGGGTTCGCGCAGGTCGAAATTGGGCTCTATTTATAGGGTTTGACTTAGGGTTGAGGATTTGATCGAGTTGGGAGTCCTATTAGGGGTTAAGATCGATCCCCAAGAGTCCAAGACATGTTTACACAGTTCGATCCATGGGGATTAGGATGCCAAAGATCCAAGCTTTCCACTCTTCTTCAATTCATGAAATCGGCAGGAAGTAGCAGTCATGGCGGGACCGCTTTCATGAGCTGGCGGTCTCGCGATAGACCGTTATTTGGTGTTTAATCTGAAAATTTTAGATTTTTACATTATCTTCTATTTATCCCCTGATTGGTATATATATCCTATTTAAATTCGTAAATTGCCCAATTTACGTTTCTAGTAATGGGCTTGGGTCAAAAAGCTATAGAATTGGGTTTATAAGCCAAATTCAAGTAGGCTTATTTGTTTGGTTCATAGGTATGGCCTAGGGATTTATTTAATTAACCCATAATTTATTTTATTAGCCAATTGAGCTTTATTAAATGCTCAATAATTCTCATTTAATTCCAAAAAATTTCCAGAAAATTTCAGGGTGCTACAGTCAAGCTCACGGATCTCTCTCTTTCTCTCTTTTTCTCTCTTTAGCACACAAAATTTTCTCTATTCAACTCTCACAGATCTCCCTCGTTGCATCTTTTCCACCTTCTCTTATTCTTTTCAGCTTTTCCCGCCTTCATTATTTTTGAAGAATAAGACCACTGGTATTTATATATCCGTGCTTTTGAATTTTCGAAGTGCGTTTTTCTTCTAGCTGCGATTTCATTCGTCCAGGTGTTTTTGGAGGGAAAATACTTACATTCTAAGTCATACGAAACCTTGCCAGGTGTCTAGGATCCCATGCCAAAGATTGACGATCGAAGGCACGTGACTTCTTTCAGTCGCTCGTAAGCTTTCAGCCGCTCATAAGCTGACCCATTTTTCAGCCTTACCGAATTATTTTTCACCCTTAAGTTCCATTTGTCTCCCTTGGATACCCATTTGTCACCCTTATACTTCTGAAGCCATCGCCACTTATACCTTTTTCACCGTTGTGGATTTCTTGGTCGATGGAGTCGACTCTGCCTCTTAGCTTTTCAAAGCATTCCAAAGCTTTCACCCTTACGGTCTATTGTTCAGCCTTAGGAAGTTATTTTACACCCTTAACGGCTATTTGTTAGCGTTAGGGACCTATTTGTCACCCTTGTTCGCTGGAGCCGTCACCTTCGAGCTATTTGTCTCTGCCACAAGAGTCGTCACCCTGCAACCCATTTGTCACCACTAACTGCTCAATTGTCATCGTTATCTTCTATTTTTCAACATTACTAACCTATTTGTCAGCCTTGTTACTCATGCATTTCACTGTGAATTTTTATTCATCGTCGAAACCCATTTGCCAGCGATAGCTTCTATTTGACTTCTTGACTTCTTCAGCTAACAGGGTCTTCTAGCGATATTTTGCATTGACTTCAGGTCTAACTATTGACTGTGGGGCATGGAACATAGTTCTCCTTGTATCTGGTGAGCTCTTGCGTTGACTTCAGATCTGATGGGTCCCCTTGACTAGGTTAGACCTTTGACTATGGTCAACAGACTAGATTTTGAAGTTGAGCTAGAATAAAGTCGACTTGGTCTTCATCCAAGTCAACTTGACTTCATCTTTTCTTCAACCTTCAACCCTCTCTCTTACTCTTCAGCCTTATGACTTATTTGACACCCGTGTAGAGTCATTTTTCACCCTTAAGGCTTATTTGACACCCGTAAACAGCTATTTGTCACCTTTAGCTTCTTCAACTGGCAGGTGAGCTCGAGTCGACTTGTTGGCTTCTGAAGTTGACTTGAAATGACTTTTTCTCCTGAATTTGACCATGTATGAGCAAAGTAAACACACCCTTGGTTAGAAAACATTCTTCCATGATCATCACAATATGCACACACAATTTGTCATCATTAAAACCTAATCATCAAAATCAACATGGAGATCCAACAATCTCCCCCTTTTTGATGATGACAAAACAAATGATGTGTACTTGAAATTTAACTCATGTGTCAAAACCTTTTTCTAAGTTGAAAATGTGTATTTGCTGTGTATAAAACTGTGCAGTTGAAAATGTGTATTTATTGTGTATGAAACTGTGCAGAATGCAATCAGAGTTATTAAGTATGTAGTATGAGACAAGACAAGTCAGAATTATTTGAATTATTCTCCCCCTTTTTGTCATCAACAAAAAAAGAACAATGGACATCTGGGGTTAAGACTGAGAATATGAAATATGAATTGATCAAGCAATCATGCAAGCAAATTGTATCAATCATGCATATTATATAGCTATGTCCCCTAAACGGGGCAAAGGATATGGAATGACACTGAATTTGAATTAAAGAAGAAAACATGAGTCATGACTAAGTAAGCAGTGCATGCATTTGCTAGAGAAAATCATGTACTATGATCACTGCAAATGCAAGATATACATTCAGCACAATGACACCCAGAGTGAAAGAGTGTAGGTGAATAAAAAATGAACTTTAAAGCATATAGATGTCTAAAGTTTCTTAGGAACACTAAAAGGTTATATCATATCTACATTTTCATATTGGCTCCTCAACTATTGGTAGCATCACACAATCCCTTTTTTTTATTTGGACTTCACCGTTTTACACAAGTTTCACGCATTGTTTCAGGGGTGATTCCTTGTTACTTGGATTCATCACATTTGGATTTTGCTTCACTGTTCGGCGCGAGTTTTCTCATTTATTTCAGTGGAGATTCTCTACTACTAAGTTTTACTTTCCACTTTGAATCTTTGTGGGGGTAGGCAGCCTTTTCCTCATAATTCGCTTAATTTTCATGTAGATATTTAACTTCCTATAAAGTGTTGAAAAGAAGATCCAAAATTCTTATTGATTAGAGTCATTTATTTCATCATGTGCAAAATGTGTGTGGGTCATTGGCTTATATGTATACATAGAATTTTCCATGTCATAGCAACAACTCCCCCTAAATGTATGCACCAAAGAAAGAATTTCCTCCCCCTTAGTTCATGCCATGTTTCTCAAAGTATTCAACCAGTGTATGTTTATTTAAGAAGGAATTGGGGTCTTAGAAATTTTCAAAGAAAAAGGTCTATAATATATATATACATGCAAGTAATTATGAATTGATTATATAATCATTCAAGGTTGATTACTGGTACCTGGCGGAGAACTTACATATGAAGACCACCTCACATGTAGTGGAAGTTTCCAGTTGGACTTAATCCAAACTTCTCTAACCACCATTTTATATACCAAGTAATCATGTCATTCAAACACACAATAGTATAGTGTATATACAAACAGATGCACGATAGTGAAGTTCCTATCTACATGTATGCAAATGTTGAAGAACAATGAAATATGAACAAAAATTATTTGCTATAGAAGAATGATTGTGAACCCTACTCTTCTATGGACAATTATTCCTCAAATCTGCAAATTCATAATTCTCATCTTATTTTGACAAACTTTTCAGCATTCAAAGGTTTTGTAAAAATATATGCAAGTTGATTATCAGTATGTACATGAATAAGCGCAAAATGACCTTTACTAACACGATCTCGCAGAAAATGGTGACGGATTTCAATGTGTTTTGTGCGAGAGTGCAAAACAGGATTCTTTGAAATATTAATAGTAGATGTATTATCACAAAGAATAGGTGTATTATTCAATGAAACACCAAAATCAACCAACTGCTATTGAATCCAAAGCACCTATGCTACACAACTACCTACAGCCATGTATTCGGCCTCAGCAGTTGACAATGCCACAATGTTTTGTTTCCTAGAGGCCCATGAAATCATGCAGCCCCCTAGAAACTGACAGTAACCACTGGTGCTCTTGCAATCCACCAGACACCCAACATAATCAGAATCCGTATATGCTACTAAATCAAAATTGCCACTACATGGAAACCAAAGACCAAGATCGATAGTGCCAGGCAAATATCTAAAAATTCTTTTAACTGCTAACATTTGTGAATGTTTTGGATCAGACTGAAATCTACCACACATGCATACACTAAACATAATGTCTGGCCTACTAGCATTCAAGTAAAGTAATGATCCAATCATGCCTCTAAAAAGTTTCTGTTCAAGAGACTTATCTTTCTCTTGATCCTTTGTCAGTCTAGTAGAAGTAGACATTGGTGTCTTCTGTGGCTTGACAACAGCAAACTTAAACTTCTTGAGCAGCTCCAACGTGTATTTCTTCTGATTAATAAAAATTACATCATTTGATTACTTCACCTGTAAACCCAAGAAAAATGTTAATTCTCCCATTAAACTCATCTCAAACTCCCCCTGCATTAATTTAGAAAATTCATCATTCAAAGAATATGTTGTGGCACCAAAAATAATGCCATCTACATATACCTGAACGATGATCATATGTTCATTGTAGCTCCTAATGAAAAGTGTTTGATCTATATTACCTCTTTTGAAGCCATTTTTTGTCATAAAGATACTCAACCTTTCTTACCAAGCTTGGGGGACTTGCTTCAGACCATATAGTGCTTTATCAAGCTTGTACACTTGTTTTGGGTGACTTTCATCCTCAAAACCTGGTGGCTGCTCAATGTACACTTCTTCCTTCACAAAGCCATTCAAAAATGCACTTTTGACATCCATTTGGAAGAGTTTACTATTTTTAAAACAAGCAAAGGCAAGTAATAAATGCATAGCTTCAAGCCTAGCCACAGGTGCAAAAGATTCCTCAAAATCAATTCCTAACTATTGGCTATAGCCTTTGGCTACTAGCTGGGCTTTATTTCTAATTACCACCCCTGATCACTAAGTTTGTTTTTGAAAACCCACTTAGTTCCTATCACAGGGTGACTCTTATGTCTAGACACAAGAAACCACACCTTATTCCTTTGGAATTGGTGTAATTCCTCCTACATAGCCAATATCAAAGAATTGTCATTTAAAGACTCTTCTATGGACTTAGGTTCAAACTGTGAAAGCAAAGCTATGTAATCAGTTTCAAGTACTCCCCTGAATGCGACTCTTGTCCTCACTCCTTGTTCCACATCTCATATCACAATGTCTTATGGGTGATCTCGGTGGAATGTTCATTGTCTTGGAAAGTGCTGAATTTGAATTTGTTGCTCGTCTTCTTCTTGGGTTGGAACTTCTTCATTATTCTTGCTTGACTCTGCTTCATCCACATCAATTTGCTCTTCATCACACTTCTGCACTTCTTTCTCTTCAGACCTTGCATCAAGAAAATGTGTGTCTTTATCAGTCAACCTCGAGGTATATTCATCAATCACCACATGAGGATTTTCTTCAACTACAAGACTGCGTAGGTTGTATACTCGATAAGCTCTAGAAGATAAAGAGTATCCAATGAAAATACCTCTATCACTCTTGGCTGTAAACTTTTACATATTATCTTTAGAATTATTCAAAATGTAACATGGTGACCCAAATAGTTATAAATGAGCAATGTTGGGTTTCTTACCTTTATACAACTCATATGGCGTTTTCTTAAGTAAGGGTCTTACCATGGCTCTGTTGATTATGTAGCCAGTAGTGCTGACTACCTCGGCCCAAAAATACTTTGGTAGCCCGTTCTCAGCTAGCATTGTCCTCGCCATTTCAACAAGTGTTCTATTCTTTCTTTCTACAACTCCATTTTGTTGAGGGGTTCGAGGTGCTGAGAAGTTATGTGCAAACCCCAGCTTCCTGCAGAAAACATCGAAGTCATGGTTGTCAAATTCGTTACCATGATCACACTGAAGCGATTTAATACAATACCTCTTTTCATTTTAAAATTTTGTAATATCCCAAAATTTATGTAAAGTATTTTAGAATTTTTCTAGATTTTTTTTAGATTTTTCTAGAAATAAATAGATTATTAAATGAAATTGGTTTAATTAAAGCAAAATATTAAGACCCTATATTCATTCATTAACTTGGCCCTTTTAAATAAAGTCCAAAGGACCTAAACCCAAGCCCACAAGATTTGGCCCATCTTCTGGAAGTTTAAATTATGTATTTTTGGAATATAGAGGATAAATTTACTACTTATCGGATAAATAAAGGGACAAATAACAAAATAGTTTAAATTAATTGGAATTCGTCACCGAAGGTTAATTGTGGTCTATCGAGCGGCCGCCTAGGATCAGAAACGGTCCTAATTGGACCGCTTTCAAGAGTCCAATTGCAAGCAGTTTGATCGCGTGAAAAACTCCGATTTCTTCAGGCCAAATCCCTTGAGATCGATGCAATCTGTTAGTTAGAAGGCTCTAGAATGGATTAGGATCAATTTTTTGACCTAATTAGGACTCCAGGGTCGTCCAAATCCTCAAAACCCTAGCTAAACCCTACAAATAGACCTTAAGTCTCACCTGTGCGACCCTTACTTTTGGCTCGCGTGGAACTCAGGTAAAGAGGCCGAATTAGAGGTAAGTTCTTTAAAAGAATTTGTTCATGATAGTAAAGTCTAACTTCCCTCTGAATTTTACATTAGGAGATCGAGCCATTAGAAAGGACAAGGCTTCCAAAGATGCTGGTTTGGTGCAAGAAACCCAGGAGATTGTACGACCGGGCCAGATTGATCAGCAAATTAGAAGCCATAAACGAGGCAATTAGATATGGGTTCTTTAGAATTATTTGTTCCTTTTAGTACCCTCTTCTTACCCTCTAAGTTTCGTGGTCATAGGTGAAGAAGATCATAAGTTAGAAGGCCACGAAGTTGCTAATTCGGTTTGGGACAAACATGAATTAGGGTCAAGTTCCAACCCAAAATTTAAAGTTTAGAGCTCTGTCTAGAGGTAGGTTATCTCATGATTGGATCAAACTCGAAGTCAGGAATAAAAGCCCTCTACTTCCAGTCGTTTTCATGCATTATATATAGAGAATTTCACGTTTTATGGAGATTGCACATATAATTCATTCTTCATGCATCAAAATAGCCTTAATAAGATAAAATTGTAAATTCTTGGGTAATACACATTCACCCATGCATATTTATGACTTGGATCCCTTCTAGGATGCTTATATATGGGTTTCATTGATTTACATGCATAATATGCCCTAGTTTAACTTTTTTATTTTCGTCATTTATAGCTTCTGTCTGAAGATAGGAGGCGGCCTTACCAGGACAGCAAGGAATAACTGCGGCTTTTTGAACGACCATTTTTAGCCTTATTTGTGGTTAAATAAAGGACCATCTTTTCTCTATAGAGCGGTCTATCGCAAGACCGTCTGGACCACTATGCGGCCAGACCCTAACCGCTATTTGGTTCTGCGAACCAGTCTGAACCCAATTGCCTTTTCCGTATTTATTAACACTATAACTATGATATATATCGTGCTATCATGTTTTAAACTTACTGTTAGAAACTCTGTTTCAGCATGTGCATGATTTTAAACATTATTTTCATTATCACGTAATTTCATGCCTAAATGTTATAGTTTTGTAATTAAATAATTTCCATGTTATGAATGAGATCTATGTGGTGTTATTATGATGGTCTAATCGAGTGTTTTATCGATCACTCTCATCTCAAAGTCTTTCATAAGTACATGGCGTATACTCCGATATGCGACCATTAGATACACGTTGCACTTATAGGCACATCTCTTGGACTTGTGAACCTCTCCGCTGGATATTCCTTCTATCGGACGAGGGGATCATGTTTCAAGGCCTCCGTAAGTCTCCGCGAGCCTGGGATTCCCACTAGGACGCCGAGCTGGTTGTACCCTTAAAGCCCAAATTGTCTAGAGGGCATTCACGTGACGAGATGATTTACCTTTTGTACCTTGCTTAATTGTGGCCCTCTAGGAGACCGTCACTGTTACTTAGCCGTCCTACTCAGACTGTCTTTGTTATGAAACGGCCACCTTGAGACCGCTATTGTTCAAGAATTCCTCAAGTGTCGGCTTTCCCTTCATTCTGGTTGACACAGTTTAGTTGTGGCCTTCACTGGACAGCTAGTATTGGTTAAGCGGCTTAATTGTGACCGTCTTCTGCATGAAACTTACCAGTAAATAACCGTCTCTCTCTGTCAGGTTCATAACCTGAGGTTTGACCTAAGGGTTGTTTAAATTCTATTTTTGGATGATCTTAGGATTATTTGGATATCAAACCTATGTGTAACAAGTTAATGTTAAGTTATGGAACTTAATTGATGTACCGTTATGCTACCGAAATGCCGCCGTAACATAATGTTCTTTTAATTCTTCTTTGAAATCTCATATCAATTTTGGAGCATTCTTACCTTGATATTTGTTATCATGGAACCATAGTTTGAACTTGTTACATTATTGGCCATAATTGTATTTTCGTGGAAGTAGCTTGATTTATAACTTGAAGATGCAAGAGCGGGCATGGATAGTGTCCAAGGACTCCACTCTAGTCCTCTTGGCAAATAGCCGCAAACATACTATAAACCATGGGTTATGATGAACACTGGCGTCGTATTACGATGGGAGTACTTTTTTTTTTTAACTGGTGAAATCCACAAATACCCACGAATAATCATGAGGCATTCTTGTAAAATTACATGCTTGCTAGTACATTCTCGTTACATGACTTTCTAGTGCATAGCCTTTATGGTTATGAAAAGTACATTCTTGTTCATAAAAGGCCAACTTATATTCATGTTATATTCTTGCTTAAACATATTCCTCGTCTACATGAATTCTCATATCTCAATCATGATCATACCATGTTACTGATGTTACTTTGGGTTTTCATCGCATGTTTTATCGTCTTATTTCGTTTATCTTAATTCTAGAGCTAAAACATTAATAATTTAAATATTACCTTCATGTTGATACGAAGATACCTACTGGACATGTGTGCTCATACCTACTTTCTCATCTTTTTCAGGAAATACTAGTGAATCGGATTCGAATTATGCAAGTAACGGGTCCGAGAGCGATTGATGGTCCATTGGAATGAGAGAAGCCCTAGTTATCTAGTGTCTAGTCGAGTCATATTGTAATTTTTGATTTCTTGAGTCTTATGATGTAAGGATGTCAAAAGCAATGGTCTTATGTACTTTTGGTGATTATTATGATGAAATAAAGTTGGAATTTTGAGCAAATTACGTGTGCAATTACTTTTATGTGATTGTCTTGCATTCTGATTTCTTGCTTGCGAGAGGCTTACCATGCCGGCTGTCCACGTTCCCGAGATTCCTTCCGTTGTATTAAAAGCTCAGGGCGTGACAGTTAAAGTGGTATCAGAGCATAGGTCTTATGACTTACTTATTCCTAGGAAAGATGTAATGTCAAAGGTTAAGTCCAAGGCGTAAGGACCCCTACCTATGAAACAAGGAAAGAAAATCCCAACCCATGAGAGCAATTGGGTACAACTTTGGATGAGATAGTAATTAGAAATTATCTCTAAGATTAACCCCACCAATTCCATTAGAATTAACAAATCTATTACTCTTCTCAGGTACCTCATTCTTACAATGGCTCACCATGTTGATTGGGGTGGAATGCAACAAACTATTGCGGGTCTCACTCAGGTCTTACAAAATATGGCTCAAGCCGGCGCGAGGGCTAGTGCTGGTGATCTACACCGTAACTTCCGGAGTTTAAATCCTCTGCGATTTTTGATTCTTCCAACCCAGGCGAGGCTGAAAACTGGATAGATGAAATGAACTGTATATTCGAGGTCATGCAATGTGTCGATTAAGAGAAGGTTCATCTCGCCACGTTCCAACCCAACAATGATACATGTACTTGGTGGAAGTCTATTTTGGCCTTGCCTCAAGACGCACCACACACTTGGGAGGGATTTCTCACACTCTTTCGAGCAAAATACTTCTCCGAAGATGTTAAGGAGAGGAAGGCGGTGGAGCTCGCTTCTTTGCGTCAAGGCATGATGACGGTGGCAGAGTATGAGTTGCAATTCTCTTGCCTAGCACTCTATGCTCAGCATTTAGTGAGCACTGATCTTCTCAAAGCTAATCGCTTCATGGACGGGCTGCATCCCATCTTCATCCAGCAACTTGGATCGCAAAATATTCGTACCTATGTAGAGATGGTCCAACGGGCACACTTGTGTGAACGAACCTTGGAGAAGGTCGATAAACTCAAAGGCAAAGGGGAGGAGCCGAGCCGAAAGATTGATCGGCTTGAAAAGAAGGAGAAGTTCAGCATCACAGAACCTTACAAATCTCATGATAGTAAGAAGAGATCCCAGAACGGGAGTGGTAGTGGCTACCATAAGAATAAAAAGGTGAAGGAGGAAGATAAGCAAGTCATGACGGCTTACACATTCTACGAGAAATTTAGCCATGTGGTCGAGGAGTGCTGGAAGTATGTCGGCGCTTGCTTAAGATGTGGAAGTCGGGAGCACCGCATGTCGGATTGCCCCCTTATGAAGGATCAATCTTTCAACGGTGGACGCAAGCGACAAGCTCATCTTAACGCTGTTCTGGATGATGAAGAAGCGCCCAAGGATGATGGGCTAATGGAAGGTACTGTTCAAATCTTTTCTCATCCTGCATTCGTGTTATATACGGGTGCTTCTCATTCTTTTATGTCTACTACTTTTGCAAAAACCTTGTTAGGTTCATCAATTCCTCTACCCTCGGACCTAGCAATCACCACACCCCTAGGTCCCGGAACTAAACTCACAACCCACTACCCCGATAGCGAGGTAATAGTAGAAGGCCATAATCTTCCTGCAATCCTCGTATGCCTTGACATGGAAGGCTACGATGCTATCCAAGGTATAGATTGGCTTGTAGACCACGATGCCTATATAAATTACCGTAATAGGATAATCTCTTTTTGAAAATTAGGTCTTCCAAGATTTTTCTTTCTTGGCATCAAGTATAGGAAACATCCTACCCTTATTTCATCTCTTCATGCTTGCAAACTCATTTCGCAAGGATGTGAAGCTTTTCTTACCTCCGTAATCACCACCGAGTCCAAGGAGATCATCTTAGAAGATATTACCATTGTGAATGAGTTCCTCGATGTGTTCTCATCGGATCTACCAGGTTTACCACCCGAAAGGGAAGTAAACTTCTCCATTAAACTTGTTCCCGGAGCAGCACCTGTGTCAATAGCTCCTTACAGGATGTCCCCCACGGAGTTGAAGGAATTAAAGAAGCAACTTCAAGAGCTGCTAGAAAAAGGATTCATTCGACCTAGCACATCCCCTTGGGATGCGCCAGTCTTATTTGTCAAGAAGAAGGACGGTTCCCTCAGGTTATGCATCGACTACCGGCAGTTGAATCAACTTTCCATCAAGAACAAATACCCACTACCATGTATTGATGAGCTATTTGACCAACTTTCTTGCGTGGAGTACTTTTCCAAGATCGACCTCAAGTCGGGCTATCATCAACTAAGGATCAAGGAGGAAGATATTCACAAAACTGCTTTCTGAAGCAGATATGGGCACTATGAATTTGTGGTAATACCGTTCGGGTTAACTAATGCCCCGACAGCATTTATGCAACTAATGAACAACGTGTTCTGGCCTTATCTTGACCAATTTGTGGTCATCTTCATTGATGATATCCTTATCTATTCTAAGATAAAGAAGGAACACGAGGAGCATCTAAGGGTTGCTTTGCGAACCTTACAGGAACATCAACTCTATGCTAAGTTGAACAAATGTTAATTTTGGCTTAAGGCGGTTTCTTTTCTTGGCCACATTATTTTTAAAGAAGGCATTGCAGTAGATCCTTCTAAAGTTGAAGCTGTTAAGAACTGGAGCTGACCGAACACCGTATCTGAAGTTCGGAGTTTCATTGGCCTGGCTGGTTACTATAGGCACTTTATCAAAGATTTCTCCAAAATCGCCGCTCCTTTAACAAGACTCACTAAGAAGGAAAATCCTTTAGAGGGGACCAAGGAATGTGAAGAAAATTTCTTGACTCTGAAGGAGCATCTCACCACGGCACCTGTACTGGCATTGCCTATTGAAGGTGGCAGATTTGAATTTTTTACTGATGCATCCAACATTGGCCTAGGGTGCGTGCTCATGCAAAATGGTAAGGTGATTTACTACGCTTCAAAACAATTGAAGCGGCATGAGGAGAATTATCATGTTCATGACCTGGAGCTGGCTGCTGTCATATTTACCTTAAAGATTTGGCATCATTATCTTTATGGGGAGGAATTTACTATATATTCATATCACAAAAGCCTAAAATACCTCTTTTCTCAAAAGGAGTTAAATATGAGGCAAAGGCGATGGCTGAAGTATCTCAAGGACTTTGATTTTGATATTCAATATCATCCAGGCAAGGCAAATGCTGTAGCTGATGCGCTCAGTAGAAAACCAGTGGGAAAGCTAGCAAGTCTTCTGAAAGGTATGACTAATCTTATTTCTAAATTTGCTCAGTTAAATTTAGATGTTGATATGAAGAAAGAAAATTGCTTTATAGCCAATATCTGGACACAACCTATATTGATTGAAGATCTAGTCAAGTTACAAGAGAATGGCCCTGTATTATTAGAGATTAAGGCTGATATGGAGCAACGACCAGATTTCGTTATTGCAAATGACGGAAGATTATTGTTTCGAGGTCGTATTTGCATTCCGGATCATGATGATACTAAGAAGATGATCTTAGAAGAAGTTCATAAATCTAAGTATATTGTTCACCCTGGTACTACCAAGATGTATCAAGACCTTAAAAGAAATTATTGGTGGCCCAATATGAAGAGAGAGATAGGGGACTATGTGTCACGTTGCCTTACTTGTCAACAAATTAAGGCAGAACATCAAAAGCCTGCTGGAAAACTACATCCCTTGGAAATTTCGGAATGGAATTGGGAGAGTATAGGGATGGACTTTATCATGGGACTGTCTAAATCAAGAGGTGGACATGATGGGATATGGGTGATCATAGACCGTTTAACAAAATCGGCTCATTTTCTACCTATTAAAAGCCGATGGTCTGTGGATATCTTGGCTGATTTATATATAAAGGAGATTTTTAAATTACATGGTGTCCATGTCACCATTATTTCTGATCGAGATCCTTGATTTACTTCACAATTCTGGAAGGATCTACAATATTCTTTAGGGACCCGATTGAATTTTAGCACTGCGTTTCATCCACAAACTGATGGACAAACCGAGAGGACCAATCAAGTGGTGAAGGATATGCTAAGAGCATGTGTTATACACTTCGGTGGAAGCTAGCACGACCATTTACCTTTAGTGTAATTTGCCTACAACAATAGTTACCAAGCTAGCATTCAAATGGCACCGTTTGAGGTATTATACGGAAGAAGTTGTCGTACACCTATATGCTGGGACTAGGTCAGTGAAAGACAAATTCTAGGCCCTGACTTTGTTCGAGATACAACCGACAAGGATAAAGTGATAAGAGAAAGACTCAAGATGGCACAAGATTGGCAAAAGTCCTATGCTAATAACCGAAGGCGAGACCTAGAATTTCAGGTGGGAGATCATGTATTTCTCAAGGTTTCCCCGGGTTGTGGTATTCGCAAGTTCGATATTAAAGGTAAGCTTACACCAAGATTCATTAGCCATTTTGAAATTCTTGAAAGAGTGGGAGAAGTGGCGTATCGTCTAGCATTGCCTCCACAACTGGCAGGAGTTCATGATATATTCCATGTCTCAATGTTAAAAACATATGTCTATGATCCGTTCCACGTTATCACTTATGATAATCTGGAGATTCAAACGGATTTGACGTACGAGCAAAGGCCTTACAAAATCATTGATCGATAGGTACGTCAACTTCGAAATAAAACCATTCCCATGGTAAAAATTTGGTGGAATAAAGGATCGGATCAAGATGTTACATGGGAGATGGAAGAAGCCATGCGCAGAAGATTTCCTGAGCTATTCAACTGTAAGTACACTCTCCATAAAAAACCATGCATTGAATTTGGGGATCAAGTTTCTTTAAGTGTGGGAGGGTGTAATATCCCAAAATTTATGTAAAGTATTTTAGACTTTTTCAAGATTTTTTCTAGATTTTTTAAATTTTTTCTAAAAATAAATAGATTATTAAATGAAATTGGTTTAATTAAAGCAAAATATTAAGACCCTATATTCATTCATTAACTTGGCCCTTTTAAATAAAGTCCAAAGGACCTAAACCCAAGCCCACAAGATTTGGCCCATCTTCTAGAAGCTTAAATTATGTATTTTCGGAATATAGGAGATAAATTTACTACTTATCAAATAAATAAAGGGACAAATAACAAAATAGTTTGAATTAATTGGAATTCGGTGCCCAAGGTTAATTGTGGTCTATCGAGCGGCCGCCTAGGATCAGAAACGGTCCTAATTGGACCGCTTTCAAGAGTCCGATCGCAAGCAGTTTGATCGCGTGAAAAACTCCGATTTCTTCAGGCCAAATCCCTTGAGATCGATGCAATCTGTTAGTTAGAAGGCTCTAGAACTGATTAGGATCAGTTTTATGACCTAATTAGGACTCCAGGGTCGTCCAAATCCTCAAAACCCTAGCTAAAACCCAATAAATAGACCTTAAGTCTCACCTGCGCGACCCTTACTTTTGGCTCACGTGGAACTAAGGTAAAGAGGCAGAATTAGAGGTAAGTTCTTTAGAAGAATTTGTTCATGATAGTAAGGTCTGACTTCCCTCCGAATTTTACATTAGGAGATCAAGCCATTAGGGAGGACAAGACTTCCAAAGATGCTAGTTTGGTGCAAGAAACCCAGGAGATTGTACGACCGGGCCAGATTGATCAGCGAATTAGAGGCCATAAATGAGGCAATTGGATATGGGTTCTTTAGAATTATTTGTTCCTTTTAGTACCCTCTTCTTACCCTCTAAGTTTCGTGGTCATAGGTGAAGAAGATCAGAAGTTAGAAGGCCACGAAGTTGCTGATTCGGTTTGGGACAAACAGGAATTAGGGTCGAGCTCCAACCCAAAATTTAAAGTTTAGAGCTCTGTCTAGAGGTAGGTTATCTCATGATTGGATCAAACTCGAAGTCAGGAATAAAAGCCCTCCACTTCCAGTCGTTTTCATGCATTATATATAGAGAATTTCATGTTTTATTGAGATTGCGCATATAATTCATTCTTCATGCATCAAAATAGCCTTAATAAGATAAAAATGTAAATTCTTGGGTAATACACATTCACCCATGCATATTTATGACTTGGATCCCTTCTAGGATGCTTATATATGGGTTTCATTGATTTACATGCATAATATGCCCTAGTTTAACTTTTTTATTTTCGTCATTTATAGCTTCTGTCTGAAGACAGGAGGCGGCCTTACCAGGACCGCAAGGAATAACTGTGGCTTTTTGAAAGACCATTTTAGCCGTATTTGTGGTTAAATAAAGGACCATCTTTTCTCTATATAGTGGTCTATCGCAAGACCGTCTGGACCACTATGCGGCCAGACCCTAACCGCTATTTGGTTTTGCGAACCAGTCTGAACCCAATTGCCCTTTCCGTATTTATTAACACTATAACTATGATATTTCTCGTGCTATCATGTTTTAAACTTTCTGTTAGAAACTCTGTTTCAGCATGTGCATGATTTTAAACATTATTTTAATTATCACGTAATTTCATGCCTAAATGTTATAGTTTTGTAATTAAATAATTTCCATGTTATGAATGAGATCTATGTGGTGTTATTATCATGGTCTAACCGAGTGTTTTATCGATCACTCTCATCTCAAAGCCTTTCATAAGTACATGGCATATACTCCGATATGTGACCATTAGATACACGTTGCACTTATAGGCACATCTCTTGGACTTGTGAACCTCTCCGCCAGATATTCCTTCTGTCGGACGAGGGGATCATGTTTCAAGGCCTCTGTAAGTCTCCGCGAGCCTGGGATTCCCACTAGGATGCCGAGCTAGTTGTACCCTTAAAGCCCAAATTATCTAGAGAGCATTCACTTGACCGATGTTTTACCTTATGTACCCTGGTTAATTGTGGCCCTCTAGGAGACCGCCTGTCACGCCCCGAGCTTTTAGTACAGGAGAAGATGATTTCGGGAACGTGAACAGTTGGCTAGTACGCATCGAGCAAGCAATATAATCATAGCGCAAGATAATCACCCAAAAGTAATTGCACAATGTAATTCTCTAAAAACCTTCACTTTTATTCCTTCATAAATAATTTCCAAAAAACATAAGGCATTTTTGACTCTCTTTTGCTAGACTCCAGAAAAAAATAAAATTACATCATGACTCGACTAGACATTTAATAGCTAAGGCTCTTCTCGAATCATTAAACCTTCAATCGCTCTCGGACCCGTTACTAGTATCATCCGAATCCGACTCACTTGTACTTCCTGAAACATTGAGAAAGTAGGTAATGAGGACACTTGCCCAGTAGGTATCTTCGTATCAACATGAAGGCAATCTTTAACTAATTAACATTTTTGCTCTTGAGAATAAAATAAACCATGCAAATATGATGAAACACGTATATAACCAAGTAACAAGATATGATCAAGTACGAGATACGAGGATATGATTGATCAAGTATATAACAAGAATGTAAGTTTGGCCTTTCCATGAACAAGAATGTAACAATAATGTACTTTTCATAACCATGAAGGCTATGCACTAGAAAGTCATGTAACAAATAAGAAAGTACTCTTAGCAGTAAGTACTTCATGAATTTATGTGGAACCCGTGGATATTTCACTTATTTATAGAGAAAGTACTCTCAGCGCATTGCGACGCTAGTAGCATCTTACACCATGGTTTACAGTATGTTTCCGACAATCCGCCGAGAGGACTAGCATAGAGCCCCTGAACACAATCAGTGCTCGAACTGCATCTTCAAGTATAAATCAAGCTACTTCCACGTTTATAACAATAATGTGGCCAATAAGTTCAACAATAGTTCCATGATAAGGTAACCAAAATATAGAACGTACCAATGATTGATCATAAAAATTCAAGGAATTGCATTAATAACTAGGTTATGGTATGAAAATAATTCGACAGCATAACGGTACATTCTTTATCTTTCATATTTTTAATATTGACTTATTAACATAGGTTCAGAGTCCAGATAATTATAAGACTATCCATGAACTCAAGAAAATCAACCCCAAAGGTCAAACCTCGGGTTAGAGTAAATCAGGAACCAAGCGATCTATTACTGGACCGTTTAGTACAGAAACTGGTCATATGCTGGACCATTTAGAAATTCAAGCGGTCTAGTCTCGGACCGTTTCATAAGACAGAGTCGACATTTTTAAAACATAACCTCTAGAGCCTTGCGATCTAGTGGAGTACCGTTAGGTATCTATTAGCGGTCTAGTGAGTGGCCGCTAGCAGACTCTGGCGGTCAACCAGATGGCCGCTAAGTTCCAGAATACATAAAACACCGGTAAAAGTGCTTTCTAGATAATGGGCTTTAATGGTACAACCAGCTTAGTGTCCTAGTGGGAATCCTATACTCACGAAGTCTTACGGAGGCCATGAAATAAGTTTTCCTAGTCCGTTGGAAGGAATATCCAATGGAGAGGTCATAAGTCCAAGATTATGTACTTAATGTGCAAAAAGTGTAACTAATGATAACATACCGGGATATGTGCCATGTACATAAGAAATGACTCTAGAAGAGAGAGAATCGTGATAAAATAGTAATCAAGTTAAATCATGAATCCTCTATCATTTGAAACATGCATTTATTACAAAGTATATGATTTTGGTCACAAATTAACATAAGTTAAAATAATACTAATAAGCATAAATAAGTAAATCTACTATGATGAACAATAGAATTAACTAAGTATATGAAACCCGTGCTCACACCAGGAATAAAGCTTAGTTAACTAGGCTTATCATATAGTCATTATGGCTAATATGCAATATGTTTGGATTAACAATATTACAGAAATCAATAATTGAAAACGGTCTAGTAAAGGACCATTTCACGGTGGCTAGCGGTCTATCGGGCGACCGCTAGAGTTTCAGGCGGTCTACAGGAAGACCGCTTTCCCCCTATTACAGAAAACTAAGTAATAGTAAGATAAAGTACTAATCTAAGACATATCATGTTAGCGCAGCGAGAGTGATATAGAAGGGGGGGGATGAATAGATCACTCCCAATTTGCAAAGCTTAGGCGAGAAAATAAATCTACCGCTTATGCCCCTTCTAAACTAGCACACAAAGAATTACAAATGCAGGTACCAATCAAGATCGAATAAGAAAATGATGATTAAGAGCTGAACACACAACTAGTCGAAGAGACAAGCAGATAGAGAGCGCTGATAAAGATCGCAAACCACAGAGAAGACAACCGGTTTTTAGGTGGTTCGACTGCAGTCCGCAATCTACATCCACCCCTCACTCTAACTAGAGTGAGGATTCCACTAGCCACTGCTAGAGCACAGCAGACTCAGTCTGCGAACAACTTGCTGCCAAACAGCTTGAAAACCCAAGGGAGACAAATCCCTCAACCAAGCTCTGCTACCCACAGAGCTTGTAACCTGTTCTAGCACCCAGCACGAACAGAACCGGAGAGTGCCTCTCCCTTCCTCCACACACTGGAGGGAACCTGCTAATGACAACCCGTCACTAGCAACACCAGAGATCAGCGATCTCTCTTCCTCTGCAACCCAGAGGGAAACCGGAGTTAGACTCCCTTCCTCCACACACCGGAGGGGAACAGATCAGAAATAGACGAAGAACACATAAAGAAAATCAGAAAAGAAACTAAAGACTGATCGAGAAAACATTCGATACTGAGAGTTAATACAAATGTAGCTTCCTGGGAAGCAATTTCAGAAACCCGATACTGCAAACTCTCTTTCTCTCTTCACTGCTATCTCTCTTTTTCTTTCTCTCCACTGCTATCTCTCTTTTTCTTTCTCTTTACTGCTGGATCGAGCTCTCTGCAATACTGCCTTTTCTTTCTTGGCTCTGATCACCTTCATCGGTGGACGAAGGTTTCTATTTATAGCGGCAACAGGTGGATAGGGCACAAAACGCGTGTGCCTCCCACGCTCGATCCAGAACCTTCCTGCCACGTGACCTCATTGGATTGGTTCCTCTTGTCTTGGATCACGTGCACCTCCTTTATTTGGGAATAATCTTCCTCGTACCTGTAAGAAGATAAAAACCATTAACACACAGTATGGCCACTAAAACTAAAGTTGCATGAGGTATATGATAACTGCACGACGTGACCAGTACACGAGATAGGAAAAGAACGACACGAGATACACTATAACAGAACAGACACAACGAGGAGAAGGACACGGAGTGAGGTTATAAAACAAGAAGGACACGAGGTCTAGGAAAGGCAACACGAAGACATAAGGGTGACACGAGGTGGTACATTCAACAGCACGAGGTGCTGCAGTGTTCAGTACGCGAAGAAACAACTAACGATATGAAGACGAGGACAACACGGACTGAAACCAACTCGAAGACGAAAAACAGAAACCAACACTAGGTGTGGTCACAAGGCAAAAAGTACACTAGGTCAGAAAGACAACACGAACTAACAAACGGCAACAAAAGACGACACGAAGTGAAACAACACTTGAAAACATAAGAAAAACAACTCGAGCACAAAATAGCTCGAATGAACGACTCGTAGACGAGGCGACACAGGCTAACCACGACACGAAGACAAATAACTATAAATGACACGAATACAGAGGACTCGTAGACATAAGGGTAACACGGGGTGGTACAGAAAATAGCACGAAGTCAGAAGAGTGACACGGCTATCGCGACACGTGATGAAGCAGTGACACTAAAACAAAATGACTCGAGGAGCAACAGTAGGTGACACGAAGTTAAACAAGCAGAGAGAAAAAATGACACGAGATGAGGTCACAAAGCGACAAAGACACGAGGTCTAGAAAACACGACATGAAGACATGAGATAGACACGTTCTTCAACAACACGTGATGAAACTGTGGAAGCAGAAGAACAACTCGAAGTATTACCTCATACAAGTTTTCCTGTCAAGCATGGAAATCAACACGAAGTGTTGTACGTTCAGACGACACGAAATCATTTCGTGTTGGTGAGGGAAAGCAACACGAAGTGTGGCTTAAGTGACATGAAAACAATTCCCAAAATTACCTGAAGTGGCTCGAGGATTTACGTTAACACAGAGAAATATTTTTGTTCACAAAAATTCATAGTGTTGAAACCATCAAGACATTAAGACTCAGGCAATACTAAAATTCATTTGGTCAAATTGTTCAATTGAACAGGACATTCCCTTACTGTATAACCCATTCACTTACAAGATGAAACATGAGATTATCTTGAGATAAAGAAATGATTTATTGTGTGAGACATCATCAAAATCATAGGGACACAACAATCTCCCCCTTTTTGATGATGGCAACACTATGAATCAGGCAATATCAAGGTTTATCAGGATTTAACATGAAATCAATACCATCTGCAACAACAGATTAAATTCAAAGCATGCTCATGCAAATGAATTAGAATGCTCATGCAAATGAATTAGACAAACCCTACAACTCACTCTCATTAACTCACTCTCATTTCCCCCACAACTCATAATCAGGAACTTCCCCAAGGCGACTAGCCACAACCAACTGATTAAATCATTGATATAGCAGAACCTCTCTCCCCCTTTGACATCAGCAAAAAGAAATGCAAAAGACATAACAATGCTGGAGACATGAAGAAGAAGTGCAGTAACGATCTTAGTGCAGAAAGTCACGAATAGGTCTTAAGAAAATAAGTGAGGTTCTAACATCAAGAGAAGATTCTTTAAGCTTCAGTACACAATGGAGAAATAGAATTATGAAGAGTATATCAGCATACATAGTGTATGATGTAGAGCAGGAGTTGACAAATATGGCCAAATAGAGCTGATCATTCAACTATTCCACAAGACAGCAAGAGTCTAAATCAGAGAGGTGTTCTCAAGGTATTGAGGACAAGCAATCCATTAGTTGCATAACAACAAGGAATGTTTGTTGGAGATGATTTCCAAGAAGATCAATGAGTAAGTTGGTAGTTCACTTCTTTTGACATTAGGGAGACACCTTGATCAGAGGCCTGAATCCCCAGTTACTCAGAGTGAGTACCTCATTACTTCCCCTTTTTGTTTTTTTTTTTAAGGAACAGAGTTAGTAACTGTGGCTTTTGACATGAGGAGACACCTTGATTAGAGGTCAGAGTCCCCAGTTACTCACTAGCAAGCCACCATTGCTCTGTCATGACTTTTCATTTATTTTAAGTATCTGACACCTCATGACTTGGGAGAAATATTCATTTCATTGATGAAGCTCCCAGTTTCTCAGTGATCAAAAACAGAACATGTTTGTTCAGTTAAGCCCTTGAGTTAAAGAGATAGAATGATTGAAGACAATACCAAAAGAGAAGGACTTTTCTTGTATTGAGTCTTGAAGTCTAGATTTCAAGTTGATTGGGTCAGATATCAAGACATACGTGTTTTTGGCCTGAACCATAATCAATGACAATGTAGGAAGATATACTTTATGCAATTAGTCCAGATCTCTGAGTGAGTGCCAAAGGAAAGATTCTAATTGGATTTTAGAGACACTGACTTATTGACTCAAGAGATAAGTGACACTCTACTGTCTGAGAGAACTACACTAGATTAGTCATGAAAAACCAGCAGAGATACACATCTGGACACTCCTTTTGAATTTGTCAAAGAACTTCTCTTCTCACATTACAACTCAGCTCCCCCTAAGACATAGCATACCTCAATAAAACATTTCAGCAAAATTTCAAGGCTTCCCTCAATTTAGAGCATTCCTGAAAGCTAACCAGTGAGCATTCTGAACTCCCCCTTAAACCAGCAAGCAAGAAGGCTAACCAATAGATAGACAAACCTCCCCCTCACAACAGGAACAAGCTTCATAATTAAGACACTTTGTATAAGCCTAACTCTCTTCTTACTGTAGTGAACTTTTCATTATCCAGAGGTTTTGTGAAAATATTAGCAATCTGATTATCTGTTCCAACATGAATCAGTTCAAAATTATTCTTAGACACCTCATCTCTTATAAAATGATGTCTTATCTCTATATGTTTTGTTCGAGAATGCAAAACAGGATTTTTAGCAAGATTGATGGCACTTGTATTATCACAGTAAATAGGTGTGCACCCCAGGTCTACTTGGTAGTCCTGAAGTTGGTGTTTAATCTATATTACTTATGTTCCACAACTCCCTGCAGCCACATATTCAGCTTCTGCAGTGGAGAGGGCCACAGAATGTTGTTTCTTGGAGCCCCAAGATACTAAACACCCACCCAAGAATTCACAATGGCCACTTGTGCTTTTCCTGTCTAGTTTACAGCCTGCATAGTTAGCATCTGTGTATGCTACTAGATTCAATGTGCAAGAAGCAGGAAACCATAAACCAAGAGAGTGACTAGCTGACAAATATCTGAAGATTCTTTTAACTGTAGCTAAGTGTAGTTCGGTGGGTCTAGACTGATATCTTGCACACATTCCTACACTGAATTGTATATCAGGTCTAGAGGCTGTTAAGTAAAGAAGTGATCCAATCATACCTCTATAAAGTTTGGCATTTACTTCTTTACCTGTCTCATCTGCATCCAATGGTGTATTGGTGCCCATGGGTGTAGTAATGTGCTTTAAGTTTTCCATGCCAAACCTTTTGAACAATTCCATTGTGTATTTGGTTTGGTTGATGAAGCACCTATCTTCTAGCTGCTGTACCTGCAATCCAAGAAAATATTTTAGTTCACCAACCAAGCTCATCTCAAATTCAGCAGACATCATGGTAGAAAATTCATCACATAGTTCATGCCTAGTTGATCCAAATACAATGTCATCTACATATACCTGAACTATGATGAGATCTTTACTCATGCCCTTGGTGAATAAAGTCTGATCAACTTTACCTCTTTTGTAGCCCTTGCTGATCAGAAATTCAGATAATCTTTCATACCAAGCTCTTGGAGCCTGCTTTAGACCATACAAGGCTTTGTTTAACCTGAAAACTTGGTTAGGTTGAGGAGAAAATTGAAATCCAGGAGGTTGTTCAACAAAGACTTCTTCTTTAATAACTCCATTTAAAAAAGCACTTTTAACATGATAAGTACAATATGAAGTGATCTAGAAGGGGAGGGGATGAATAGATCACTGTTTTTTGTAGAATTAAAAAATACTGCAGAGTATATCGCTAAACGCAAATAACCTCGAGCTCCGACTATCGAAAATGATGCAATGCAGTTAATAGCTCAAGCAAATAGAAGGCATACCACAATATTACTACAATCGATTACACAAGGACTCAGAGGATTTTAAGGTGGTTCGGTCCTTCAGACCTACATCCACCCCACACTCAAACCGAGTGTGGCTTCACTAAAGGCTGGGCAACACAGCTTGCCAAACAACTGCTGATACACAGCTTCCCAGGAGAACAACCTCTCCTCTTCCTCCTACCAGGAGGGAACCTCTAGCGACCAGCAGTCACTAGAACCCAGAGACTCTCGTCTCTCTTCCTCTTTACCAAGACGGAACCCCACTAGTAGCAGCCCTGCTACTAGTGAACCAGAGGTCGAAGACCCCTCTTCCTCCCAACCCGGAGGGAACCTACAAGCAGCCCACCTGCTGCTCGCAGACTGGAGATTGACTCTCCCTTCTCCTGATCTCACAGGAGGACCCCGACCTCAGTCCAGAGGATCGGAAACACAAACAAGAACAGTTGAAGAAAGGTAAGAATAATAAACGAAAAATACGATCGAAGGAAATCAAATGCCAGAAAATGGAAACAATGTAGCTCAGTACAGAGCAATAGACTTCGGATTTGATCCGCAAGTCAGAACAACTCTTCTGATCACTCTTCTGCTCTCTCTCTTTTTCTCTCTGCTATTCTTTCTTCTTTCTTTTCTTTTCCTGGATCGAAGGGCTCTCTATTTTCTTGCTTTTTTTTTTCTATGCCACTCTTCTTCGATCACCTTCATCTGAGGACGAAGGATTCTATTTATAGCAGTAACAGCAGGTGGATAGGGCACAGAACGCGTGTGCCTCCCATGCTCGATCCAGAATCTTCCTGCCACGTGCCTTTATCAGATTGGTTCCTCTTGTCTCGGATCACGTGCAGTCCAGGAGTGTGGAATGTTCTTCCTCGGACCTGTAATGAGATTAAATCCATTAATACGCTGCATGGCCACAAAAACCAAAACTGCATGAGGTATATAGTAACAGCACGACGTGACTATTACTCGAAATGACACAAGAACGACACGAGATACTCTGTAACAGGTCAGACACACAGAAGGAAATGACACGAGGTGAGGTTATAAGCCAAAAGAGACACGAGGTCACGAAAGCAAAAACAACACGAGGACAACACGGGCTAACGACAGAAACCGACACGAAGTGGTTGCAAATATTCAAGACACGAGGTCTACGGAAGGCAACACGATGTGTGGTCAAGGCGAAAATGACACGAAGTCTAAAGCGAGAAACCAACACGAAGATAGAATATAAAGAAACGACTCGAAGTGAAAACAACACGAAGTGAAGTTTGACACGAAGTGAAGACAACACGAAGTGAAGTTTGACACGAAGTGAAAAACAACGACACGAAGTATAGTGGTGACAAACACACACTATACAGAAAGCGACACGAAGCCAGTAAGAACAGCACGAGATGAAAACAACACGGGCTGACCACAACTTAAGGATGAAAAAATAGAAACCGACACGAGGACAGATGAACACGAAGATGTAAACACAACACGAAAACATGGACAACAGTAACCGTCACGAAGTGTGGTTACTAAGTAGGAGCGACACGAGGTCTACAAGAAAACTACTCGAAGTTCATCAGAACTTTTAGAGCAGCTTCAGGAATACGACACGAAGACATGAGAAGAGAAAACAACACGAAGATGAAATACAAGAATTGACATGGAGTTGAAAACAACACGAAGACGAGAACAGAAATCAACACGAAGTGTGATTTCAACATAAGAAAGACACGGACTGACATCGACACGAAGTAAGATTAGAACAGTACGAGGTGAAAAACAATCGCGAGGTAAGAAAGACAAGAGGTTTAAGGAAAATAGCACGAAGACCGAACTTGTACGAACGCACGAAGTGTTACCTCTTAGCAGCTTTTTCATATAAAACCATGGATAACTCAAGTGCAAGATATCTGATCAAAAATATCAGCAACAATTAACATAGTGTTGCTCATCATCAAAACACTTAGGGAAGACACAAAATCCAACAATCTCCCCCTTTTTGATGATGGCAACACTATATTAAGTAAAAGAGATAAGTTCAAAAGAGATCATTTCAAGAGATTTAATGCAGACAAATTAAAGCAGACTTTCAACGCACTAGCTTCCATGCTTCCTCTGATGACACCAGAACACACCCCCTGAACACAGCAACAGATTACCTCAGACTTGATAACTAACTCCCCCTCAACACAATGGCATGCCACAAAAACTCTGAAACCGAAACCACACAATTCTCTCCCCCTTTGACATCATCAAAAACTAGGGGCAAATCTGAAGATACAGAGAAAGGAAAATTGCTGACTATAGAGAGAAAAACAGGACAGAGTAAGGCAGATAAATGGAGGTTATTGGGATGTTTAGTCAATCAAGAAAGCCATTAATTTTATGTGAGGATTTTTGTAGATCAGTTAGTCAGACTATGCAAAAACTGTGAATAAGGATTCGCTCCATACACAGAACCAGATTCTAAGCAAGTGAGTTACAAGATACCAGTTTGATCAAAGTAGGTCTTTACTGAGAGAGTATAAAGTAAGACAGTCTGAAGACAAAGACCTGTGGTATTGAGAACAAACAAATCAAGAGCTATACTTCAAGTGAGCAGGATCTTTAAAGATAGTCAAGATCAAAGGTAAGTCTGTCAAGTACACCTTTGACATTAGGGAGACACCTTGTTTAGAGGCATGAAACCCCAGTTACTCGGTGGCAGGACCACATTACCCCTTCTGACAAGAAGACAGAGATAGTATTCTAACTGGTGTTGACATTAAGGTGACACCTTTATCAGAGGCCAGACACCCCAGTTACTAACCAGATATGTACCATAGCTCTGTATGATCAAGACAATTAATAAGAAACCAGATAAGTACTGCCATCTCATGACATGGGATGTTTTTTCACTTCATTGATGAAAATCCCAGTTTCTCAATGAGCAGTTAACAAGGTTGACAACAATTTTATGAAATTTTTTATTTTTTATTAACCAGCTCTTAAAACCTTGTTAATTAAGCTTGAGTCCGTTTGAGAACAATACACCAGATCCAAGGTGATTCAGATTAGAGCACAAAATACCTCATTTCGGACTCAACATTGACTAAGTAGGTATGCTGTATTGGCTAGATCAGAAGACAGTTACCGTGTAGGAAGATAATCTTTGAATACAGATTTTGATCTCAGTGGGACTAACAGCTGAAATTCCAACAAGAAATTAGATGAACAGTCTTAAAGGATAAAGCATCCAACACTTTCTTTTATACACCTCATCAACCTGATTCTCTTTTGATGTCAGCAAGATGTCATTCGGAGTATGTTCAAATTAGGCCAAAGACCAAAGCACCTATTATAAATCTAGCTCCCCCTGAGACCTTGACCCCAACACATACTTAACCAAGACAACCCTCAAAACACTTCAAAGAGAACACCATGAAGTTTGAACAGACTATTCAATCAAAACGGAGTGAGTCACCAAACACTCATAATGAAGTTATTTCTTCAGCAACAGACAATGAATATGATAAGCACAATAACACATGACATGGTATTCAGAAATCAAATGTTCAATCATGAAATTCTGTAAATACCTAGTTCTCTGCGCAAAGTGCTAAATTTTTCAGTATCCAGTGGCTTAGTGAAGATATCTGCAATTTGTGAGTTAGTGCCAACATGGATCAACTCAAAAGTTCTCTTAGCTACTTCATCTCGAATAAAATGATGCCTGATTTCAATGTGTTTAGTTCGGGAATGAAGTACAGGATTCTTTGCAATATTTATTGCACTAGTATTGTCACAAAAGATAGGAGTACAACCTAGCTCAACCGAGTAGTCCAGAAGCTGGTGTTTTATCCATATAACCTGTGTGCCACAGCTCCCCGCTGCTACATATTCAGCTTCAGCAGTAGAAAGAGCCACAGAGTGTTGCTTCTTGGATCCCCAAGAGACTAAGCATCCTCCTAGATATTCACAGTGACCACTAGTACTCTTCCTGTCCAATTTACATCCTGCATAATCTGCATCAGTGTATGCAATGAGATCTAACTTACATGATGCAGGATACTAGAGACCTAGATCATGTGTGGTAGATAAGTATCTAAAGATTCTCTTTACAGCTGCCAGATGTAATTCAATAGGCCTAGCCTGGTATCTGGCACACATCCCTACACTAAATTGAATGTCGGGCCTGGATGCAGTTAAGTAGAGGAGTGAACCGATCATACCTCTATATAGTTTAGCATCCACCTCTTTACCTTTTTCATCTGAATCCAGTGAGGAGCTGGTACCCATGGGTGTTGAGATTGTCTTGAGGTTGGTCATTCCAAACCTTTTCAGCATCTCCAGAGTATACTTGGTTTGATTTATGAAACAACCATCCTCCATTTGTTTGACCTGCAGTCCAAGAAAATATTTTAGTTCGCCAACTAGACTCATTTCAAATTCTTGGGACATAGACTCAGAAAAATCTTTACATAATTTTGAATTGTTAGATCCGAAAATGATATCATCAACATATACCTGGACCACAATTAACTCCTTTCCGAGACTTTTGGTGAATAGGGTTTGGTCAACTTTACCTCGAGTGTAGCCCTTGCTCACAAGGAACTCAGAAAGTCTCTCATACCAGGCTCGGGGAGCCTGCTTCAATCCATAGAGGGCTTTATTCAACCTAAAAACCATGTTAGGCTGAACAGAGAAATTAAACCCAGGAGGTTGTTCAACATATACTTCTTCCTTCAATAGCCCATTTAAAAATGCGCTTTTGACATCCATTTGCTGTAGCCGAATGTTTCTAGAGCATGCAAATGCAAACAGAATTCTTATAGCTTCCATCCTAGCTACTGGTGCATAGGATTCATCAAAATCCACACCAAATTCCTGACTGTAGCCTTGAGCTACAAGTCTTGCTTTGTTTCTAGAGATAGCACCATTTTCATCAATCTTATTTTTGAAAACCCATTTAGTGCCAATGACATGAGTGTTTTCAGGTCTAGGAACTAGTTTCCATACATTATTTTTCTCAAATTGATTTAATTCCTCACCCATGGAGGATACCCAAGAATCATGCTTTAAAGCCTCTTCCACATTTTTGGGTTCTACCTGAGATGTCAAAGCAGCTAAGTCCTGTTCTTGGACAGTTCTAAAATGAGACATTGTCCTAGTGGGATCATGCAAATTACCTATGACATTTTCACTAGGATGATCTTTGTGAAATATTACCTCACCTGAGGGTTCACCTACCTCAGTTGCTCCTTCTTGTTGTAAGTTTTCTGGTTGAGCAGTTTGCTGCATCTCTTCTTCTTCAATTTTCTCTAAGAAATCTCCCTCATCAGGTGACTCCCTGTCATCATTTATCTTTTTGTCAGATAGAACATTCTCATCAAACACTACATGAGGTGTTTCTTCAACAGTTTGCTCATCTTTATTGAAGACTCTGTAAGCCCTAGAGGTTTCTGAATATCCGAGAAAAATTCCAGGAGAGCTTCTTGCTTCAAACTTATCCAAACCGTTCTTACCATTATTGTGGATGAAACATTTGGAATCAAAGATTTTAAAGTAAGAAATGTTTGGCAGCTTACCCTTGAGGAGTTCATAAGGAGTTTTCTTATGAGTAGGTCTTACCAAGGCTCGATTTAAAATGTAGCATGCTGTATTTGCAGCTTCTGCCCAAAATCTCCTTGGAAGTCCACTCTCAATCAGCATAGTCCTGGCCATTTCAATTATTGACATGTTTCTTCTCTCAACAATTCCATTCTGCTCCGGTGTCCTGGGAGAAGAAAATCTGTGAGTCACTCCCTCTCTTGAGCAAAATTCAGAGAATGAAGAGTTTTCAAACTCTCCTCCATGGTCAGACTGAATTGTAATGATATTATGTTCACCTTGCAGTTTGATTTTATTAAAAAGTTCTTCAAAGTGAACAAAAGCATCATTTTTATTTGCTAAATAGAACAACCAAGAAAATCTAGTGAAGTCATCAACTATGACTAGACCATATCTCTTACCTGACAGGCTTTGTATTCGAGTAGGACCAAAGAGATCCATGTGCAAGTGCTGTAGTGGTTTAGATGAGAGACCTTCAGTTCTCAACTTAAAAACTGCACGAGTCTGTTTACCTTGAGCACAAGCATCACAGAGCTTGGACCCTAACTGGAATTTTATTTTGGGCAAACCTCTGACTAGGTTATAATTAGACAGTTTATTCAAAGTAGACACACTAGCATGGCCTAGACGCCTATGCCAGTCAAAAGCAACCTGTTCAGAATTAGCAGACAGACACAAGTTTGTTTCAGAATTATCATCTAGATCAACGATGTACACATTATTTACTCTATGACCTTTGAACATGATGTTATCAGAGTTCAGCTCAAAAATAGTGCATGAGTTGTGGTCAAAGAGTACCTTGTGTCCTTTGTCACAAAGTTGACTTATACTTACCAAGTTGTACTGAAGTCCTTCTACAAGATACACATCTTCAATGGAGTTAGTGGAGGACTTACCAATCGTACCAATTCCAATTATTCTACCTCTGTTATTTCCTCCGAATTTGACCAAGCCCCCAGACTTCATTTTTAGTTTGCTGAATTTGGACCGGTCTCCTGTCATGTGCCTGCTACAGCCGCTGTCAAGATACCACTTGTTATGCTCAGCTGCCAGGCTGACCTGCAAAAAATTCAGACAGATTAATGTGGGACCCAATTCAAATTGGGTCCAGAACCAGCTTTCAGATTATGCAAAAAACACTTGGGAATCCACATTTGTTTTATAGTTCTCTTCAGTGGTTTTATGTGGGTTGATACTTCCCTTTTGTCGTTTCTTGGTGGGTGTTGAATAAGCTTATTCCTATTTGAACTATGATGTTTCTGAACAAAGACATTGTTGGTTGGCCTCTTAGAGGATACGCGTGTGTGTTGAGCATAATTCATGTAAGTATTTTTACTCTAATAAAATTTGTGCTGAACCTGGTGAACGTTGCCATGTTCTACTTGATAATTAGCATGATGAGCTTTCTTAACAAAACTTTTCACCCTTTTTGTGACATCAATAGGACTGGTTCTGTGAGAACCTTTGTTCCCCACCTGTTGCACATGAGCAGTTCTTGTTTCAGGATTTCCCGACTTAGGTTGCTGACCAGTGGATTGAATGAATTTGCCGGTCGAAAACTTCATTGTAGAGACAGATTTGGAACTGGATGGTGTTTCCAGTTTCTCTTTGCCTTTGGCGGGGCAGAACGTGGTAGTCTTAAATTCAAAAGTTTTTTTACTAGTAGGATTGTATCCTAATCCCTCCCTATTGAAGTTTACCCTCGACCCCAGAAGGACATTCAGGTTGTTTCTCCCATCTGTAAACTTCTCAAGCACCTTTTCTTTGTCCTCAATCTCCTTCTGAAATTCATTGCATTTGTCCTGGAGTTCCTGATTATATTTTCTAACTGCCTCATATTTTTCAGCCATCTGTCTAATCTCTCCTTTACACTCTTCAGCTTTACACTTCAGCTCATCCATTCTAGCTAGACTCTCCTCTCTTTCCATTCTCAACCTCTCAATCTCACCTTTAACCTGGTCTAGCTCAATGGCCATCTCCTTGGTTTTCATGCTATCAGTGACAATAGAAGAGTGTTCTTCAGACAGAGAATGAAACTTACGTCTAAGCATTCTGTGCTCCTTGTTTAAACAATTATATTTACTTAACAGGTCGCCGTAGGCGTCCTCCCAATCATCCAAGGTAAAATTCTCAAATAAGTTTGTTACCTCTTTCTCATGGTCGGCCATGAGGCAGATCTTTTCTTCATTTTCACTGGACGAAGTGGCTTCTGGGTCCTCCTCCTCATCGCTCCATGTGCACAGCATGGCCTTCTTCTTCTTGCGCACCATCTTCTTCTGGTGTCCTGGAGCCTTAGCTTGTAGCTCTGGACATTCACTTTTCATGTGACCGAGTTTCTGACAATGATAGCAAGTGATCTTCTTAGCAGACCGGTTCTTCTCAAATCCTCGCTCAGGAGACTTCATTGCAGCATTAAATTTCTTCCTCCTGTAGAATTGTCCTTTAGTTCTCAGGAACTTTCTGAATTGCCTGGTGAGCATAGCTCGCTCGTCCTTGTCCAGGTCTGAGAATCCATCAGAGCCTTCGCTGCTATCATCACTGCTGCTGCTGCTGCTGCTGCTGTTGTTCTTCTTAGCATGTCGTGAGACCTTCAGAGCAACATTCTTTCCCTTTCTGTCATGCCCATCGTTTCCATGTTTGAAATTCATTTCATGGGTCATGAGGGATCCAATCAGCTGGGTTACTGTCATGATGGATAAATTTCTTGATTCCTCTATTACAGTCACCTTGGTTTCCCAGACGGGAGTTAGAAACCTAAGGATCTTCCCGACTATGTCTTCTTGTTGAATATCCTTTCCAAGGCCCTTCAGACTGTTGATGATCACAGATAATCTGGCATACATTTCTGTGATCGGCTCCTCTGGCTTCATCTTAAATAACTCATATTGAGTTGTAAGTATGTTGATCTTGGTAGCCTTCACCTGAGATGTGCCCTCATGAATTAACTGCAAATCATCCCACATGTTCTTTGCAGTCTTGCACGCTGAGATCCTCGAATACTCTTCCGGGTGGACGGCGCACTGTATGATGTTAAGAGCTGTCCAATTCAGTGCGGAGAGTTTGACCTGATCTTCTGTCCACATATCTTCATTCGGTGGAAGGGTGTATGGACCATCTGTAATAACTTTCCATAGCTTGTGGCTTTGGGCCCTGATAAAGACTTCCATCCTGTTCTTCCAGAAGAAGTAATTATTACCATCAAAGAAGGGGGGACGGGTGATAGACTGCCCATCAGCTATGAAACTGCGAGGACCAGTGGATCCGTTTCCCTGGCCGTTGGACCACATTCTGGGAAAAACCTACTCTGATACCAACTGATAAGTACAATATGAAGTGATCTAGAAGGGGAGGGGATGAATAGATCACTGTTTTTCGTAGAATTAGAAAATATTGCAGAGTATATCGCTAAACGCAAATAACCTCGAGCTCCGACTATCGAAAATGATGCAATGCAGTTAATAGCTCAAGCAAATAGAAGGCATACCACAATATTACTACAATCGATTACACAAGGACTCAGAGGATTTTAAGGTGGTTCGGTCCTTCAGACCTACATCCACCCCACACTCAAACCGAGTGTGGCTTCACTAAAGGCTGGGCAACACAGCTTGCCAAACAACTGCTGATACACAGCTTCCCAGGAGAACAACCTCTCCTCTTCCTCCTACCAGGAGGGAACCTCTAGCGACCAGTAGTCACTAGAACCCAGAGACTCTCGTCTCTCTTCCTCTTTACCAAGAGGGAACCCCACTAGTAGCAGCCCTGCTACTAGTGAACCAGAGGTCGAAGACCCCTCTTCCTCCCAACCCGGAGGGAACCTACAAGCAGCCCACCTGCTGCTCGCAGACTGGAGATTGACTCTCCCTTCTCCTGATCTCACAGGAGGACCCCGACCTCAGTCCAGAGGATCGGAAACACAAACAAGAACAGTTGAAGAAAGGTAAGAATAATAAACGAAAAATACGATCGAAGGAAATCAAATGCCAGAAAATGGAAACAATGTAGCTCAGTACAGAGCAATAGACTTCGGATTTGATCCGCAAGTCAGAACAACTCTTCTGATCACTCTTCTGCTCTCTCTCTCTTTTTCTCTCTGCTATTCTTTCTTCTTTCTTTTCTTTTCCTGGATCGAAGGGCTCTCTATTTTCTTGCTTTTTTTTTTCTATGCCACTCTTCTTCGATCACCTTCATCTGAGGACGAAGGATTCTATTTATAGCAGTAACAGCAGGTGGACAGGGCACAGAACGCGTGTGCCTCCCACGCTCGATCTAGAATCTTCCTGCCACGTGCCTTTATCAGATTGGTTCCTCTTGTCTCGGATCACGTGCAGCCCAGGAGTGTGGAATGTTCTTCCTCGGACCTGTAATGAGATTAAATCCATTAATACGCTGCATGGCCACAAAAACCAAAACTGCATGAGGTATATAGTAACAGCACGACGTGACTATTACTCGAAATGACACAAGAACGACACGAGATACTCTGTAACAGGTCAGACACACAGAAGGAAATGACACGAGGTGAGGTTATAAGCCAAAAGAGACACGAGGTCACGAAAGCAAAAACAACACGAGGACAACACGGGCTAACGACAGAAACCGACACGAAGTGGTTGCAAATATTCAAGACACGAGGTCTACGGAAGGCAACATGATGTGTGGTCAAGGCGAAAACGACACGAAGTCTAAAGCGAGAAACCAACACGAAGACAGAATATAAAGAAATGACTCGAAGTGAAAACAACACGAAGTGAAGTTTGACACGAAGTGAAGACAACACGAAGTGAAGTTTGACACGAAGTGAAAAACAACGACACGAAGTATAGTGGTGACAAACACACACTATACAGAAAGCGACACGAAGCCAGTAAGAACAGCACGAGATGAAAACAACACGGGCTGACCACAACTTAAGGACGAAAAAATAGAAACCGACACGAGGACAGATGAACACGAAGATGTAAACACAACACGAAAACATGGACAACAGTAACCGTCACGAAGTGTGGTTACTAAGTAGGAGCGACACGAGGTCTACAGGAAAACTACTCGAAGTTCATCAGAACTTTTAGAGCAGCTTCAGGAATACGACACGAAGACATGAGAAGAGAAAACAACACGAAGATGAAATACAAGAATTGACATGGAGTTGAAAACAACACGAAGACGAGAACAGAAATCAACACGAAGTGTGATTTCAACATAAGAAAGACACGGACTGACAACGACACGAAGTAAGATTAGAACAGTACGAGGTGAAAAATAATCGCGAGGTAAGAAAGACAAGAGGTTTAAGGAAAACAGCACGAAGACCGAACTTGTACGAATGCACGAAGTGTTACCTCTTAGCAGCTTTTTCATATAAAACCATGGATAACTCAAGTGCAAGATATCTGATCAAAAATATCAGCAACAATTAACATAGTGTTGCTCATCATCAAAACACTTAGGGAAGACACAAAATCCAACATAACATCCATTTGTTGGAGTTTAATGTTCTTTGAGCATGCAAAGGCAAGCAACAATCTTATGGCTTTCATCCTAGCAACTGGTGCATAAGATTCATCAAAGTCTACACCGAATTCCTGACAGTAGCCTTTGGCTACTAGTCTGGCCTTGTTCCTTGAGATGATTCCATCTTCATTCATCTTGTTTTTGAACACCCACTTGGTTCCTATGACATTAATATCATCTGGTCTTGGGACAAGCTCCCAGACATTATTCCTTTCAAACTGACCTAATTCCTCACTCATAGCATTTAGCCAACCTTGATCAGCTAAGGCCTCTTTGGGTTCAATTTGTGAGACTAAAGCAATTAGGTCGTCATTATTCACATTTCTAAAATGAGATCTAGTCCTTAGAGGTTCTTCAGGATTGCCTATGACATTATCTAACGGATGGTCTTTAAGGAATCTAATATTTGTTGAAGACTCACATGTTTCTCTTTGACCTTCCCGATTTTGGGAATTTGTTTCTCCATTCTGCTGAGTCTTCTCTTCTTCTTGTTGGTTTTCCAGAAAATCTCCACCATGATTGGAGTCCCTGTCAAGATTTTCAACATTAGAAACATCTTTCTTTTCACTAAAAAGAATGTGTGGAGATTCTTCCACTTTCTGATCTGATACATTAAATACCCTATATGCCCTTGACACTTTTGAGTAACCCAAGAATATTCCAGGTGAACTCTTGGCTTCAAACTTGTCTAAATCTTTCTTATCATTGTTATGAATAAAACATTTTACTCCAAAAATTCTGAAATGAAACAAGTTTGGTTTCTTACCTTTTAGAAGCTCATAGGGTGTTTTCTTGTGTATGGGTCTTACCATGGCCCTGTTGATTATGTAGGTTGCTGTATTGGCCGCTTCTGCCCAAAACCTTCTACGTAACCTACTTTCAATCAACATGGTTCGGGCCATCTCCACCACTGTTCTATTTCTTCTCTCCACGATCCCATTCTGTTCAGGTGTCCTGGGAGAGGAAAACCTTTGAGTTAGTCCTTCTTTGTCACAAAGTTCAGTAAACATGGAATTTTCAAACTCACCTCCATGATCAGATTGAATAGAACTAACCTTGAACTTTCCTTCTTGTTTGACCTTATTGAAAAATAGATTAAACTTTTGAAATGCATCACTCTTATTTGCTAAGAAAAATATCCATGAATATCTGGAGAAGTCATCTATGATGACATAGCCAAACCTGTTACCATTAAGACTCTGAGTTCTGGTTGGACCGAAGAGATCCATATGAAGAAGTTCCATTGGTCTAGAAGACAATGGCTCAGATCTTAATTTGAAAGAGTTTCTGGTCTGTTTGCCTAGAGCACAGGCATCACATGATTTTGAAATGGAATTAAATTTAATTCTAGGCATGCCTTTAACTAAATCAAGTTTGACCAGTTTATTTAAAGTAGAAAAGCTAGCATGACCTAGACGTCTATGCCATTCAAAAGCATCAATTTCAGAGTTAGCAGATAAACAAATAGTAGATTCAGATTTCTCATTTAAGTCTACAATGTAGACATTATTAATCCGGTTGGCTACAAATTTAACCTCATCAGAATTTATTTCAAAGATTTTGCATGAAGTATCATCAAAAACAACCTTGTGACCCTTGTCACATAACTGACTGATGCTGATCAGATTATGTTGTAGCCCTTCCAAAAGTAAGACTTTTTCAATGGAGTTTGTGGAAGACTTACCTACTGTGCCAACTCCAATTATTTTACCTTTGTTCTTTCCTCCAAACTTGACCAGACCTGGCTTCATCTCTATCTTGCTGAACTTGGATCGGTCTCCTGTCATATGCCTGGAGCAGCCACTGTCGAGGTACCACTTGTTATCTTCAGCTGCCAGGCCGACCTACACAAGTATATCAAGCAGAGTGATTTGGAACCCAAGATGAGTTGGGTCCAAGTACATTGTTTAAATCTCTGATCAAGTGTTTGGGTACCCAGATTTGTTTCAGCATGGTTTTCTCTGGCACCCTCCTTTCTGGTTTATTAAAGTTCAATCCAGCTGAACTGGGGAAATGAGTTCTATTCTTTTCATTGGTCTTCCTATTCCTAGGAAATTTCCTGTAGGCTTGTTGATTGGTATATCTTTGACCATGAAAGTTGTTCCTCCAGTAGGTCTTGTTTGGACCCATCTGATTGTTATAATTCCAGCTCTTATTCTGATTTGTTTTCTTGGTCCAGCTACCATTTGTGTTCTGGTGAATGGACTTAATGTTATTCTTCATAAAGTTCATTCCAATCTTGAATGGTTGTCCAGTACTGGTTGTGGTGTTCTCTTTAGGACTTTGAGTTTTTTTAGAGATGTTTGAGCTGGATGGTGTGTCCAGCTTTTCTTTTCCCTTCTTTGGACAGAAGGTGATGGTCTTGAATTGCAAGGGTCTCTTGTTGGTTGGGTCATAGCCTAGACCTTCCTTATTGAAATTGACCCTAGTTCCTAGTATAGCATCTAGGCTAGTCTTTCCTTGGACAAACTTCTCTAAGACTTTCTATTTGTCTTCCAACTCCTTTTGAAGAAACTCAGAATTCTTTAGAAGTTCAGCATTTACTTTCTTCACAGCTTCATATTTCTCTGAATTCATTCTGATTTCACTCATGCTTTCTTCAATTTTAGTTTTGAATTCATTGAGCTATTTTTTACTTTCTTGGATTTCTCCCCTAAGCTTATCATTCTCTTTCCTTTGTGAGGTCATTTCTTCTAGTTGTTCTTTTAGCTTTGCATTTTCCTCACAGACCAGAGTTTGTTCTTCAACATTTGTGTTAAATTTTCTTTTCAGAACTCTGTGCTCTTTGCTAAGTGAATTAAATTTATCTAGCAAGTCACCATAAGCATCCTCCCAGTCATCAATTGAGAAATTTTCAAAAACGTTTATTACCTCCTCTTCACTGTTTGCCATAAGACAAATTCCTTCTTCATATTCCTCCGAGGAAGTGTCTTCGGGATTTTCTTCTTCCTCGCTCCATGTGCAGACCATCGCCTGTGGCTTTTTCTTCTTCTGCACCTTTGTGAACTTCTTCTGAAGATAGGGACCTTTCTTCTGGAGTTCTGGGCATTCGCCTTTCATGTGTCCCTGTTTGTTACAGTTAAAACAAGTCAGTTTCTTAGGATTTCTATCCCTGTAATTGGTAAACTCAGCATTCTTGTTAAAAGAGTGTGGGTTCTTCTTCCTGAAGGTCTTCCCCTTTGTCCTCAGAAACTTTCTGAACTGACGAGTGAGCATAGCCTGCTCCCCCTGGTCGAGATCTGAAAAACCTTCAAGCTCGGACTCAGACTCGGGGCTACTGCTGCTGCTCCCACTTTTACTACCCTTGTTGCGGGAAGCTCTTAGAGCTACATTTTTACCCTTCCTCTCACTACCTTCTCCACCTCCTTGGAAGTTCATCTCATAGGTCATCAGGGATCCTATGAGTTCATTCACAGTTAAGACAGTCAAATCTTTTGACTCCTCAATCACAATGGCCTTAGTGTGTCATGCTGGGGATAAAGATCTAAGGATTTTCCTGACTATATCTGCCTCAACAAGATCCTTCCCTATCCCTTTAAGAGTGTTAGTGATCAAGGATAACCTGGCATACATTTCGGTTATATTCTCATCTGCATTCATCTTAAACATTTCATACTTGGAGGTGTAGAGATTTACCTTTGAAGCTTTCACTTGAGTTGTACCTTCATAGATTAATTGCAGCTCATCCCACATTCGCTTGGCCGTCTTATAGGCTGAGATACGGGCATATTCTTCCGGATGAACAGCACATTGGATGATGTTCAGTGCCGTCCAGTTGAGAGAGGATAGCTTGACATGGTCATCTGTCCAAGCGTCTTCGTTTGGTGGCAGATCATATGGCCCCACCGTGATTACTCTCCACAGTTTGTGACTCTGAGCCCTGATGAACACTTCTATCCTGTTCTTCCAAAACATATAGTTATTACCATCAAAAAACGGAGGGCGACTAATGGATTGACCTTCGACCATGAAGGTTCTAGGACCACTACCATTTACTTGATTGTTCGTCCACATGGCGTAAACCTGCTCTGATACCAAATGTTAGCGCAGCGAGAGTGATATAGAAGGGGGGGGATGAATAGATCACTCCCAATTTGCAAAGCTTAGGCGAGAAAATAAATCTACCGCTTATGCCCCTTCTAAACTAGCACACAAAGAATTGCAAATGCAGGTACCAATCAAGATCGAATAAGAAAATGATGATTAAGAGCTGAACACACAACTAGTCGAAGAGACAAGCAGATAGAGAGCACTGATAAAGATCGCAAACCACAGAGAAGACAACCGGTTTTTAGGTGGTTCGACTGCAGTCCTCAATCTACATCCACCCCTCACTCCAACTAGAGTGAGGATTCCACTAGCCACTGCTAGAGCACAGCAGACTCAGTCTGCGAACAACTTGTTGCCAAACAGCTTGAAAACCCAAGGGAGACAAATCCCTCAACCAAGCTCTGCTACCCACAGAGCTTGTAACCTGTTCTAGCACCCAGCACGAACAAAACCGGAGAGTGCCTCTCCCTTCCTCCACACACCGGAGGGAACCTGCTAATGACAACCCGTCACTAGCAACACCAGAGATCAGCGATCTCTCTTCCTCTGCAACCCAGAGGGAAACCGGAGTTAGACTCCCTTCCTCCACACACCGGAGGGGAACAGATCAGAAATAGACGAAGAACACATAAAGAAAATCAGAAAAGAAACTAAAGACTGATCGAGAAAACATTTGATACTGAGAGTTAATACAAATGTAGCTTCCTGGGAAGCAATTTCAGAAACCCGATACTGCAAACTCTCTTTCTCTCTTCACTGCTATCTCTCTTTTTCTTTCTCTCCACTAGTATCTCTCTTTTTCTTTCTCTTTACTGCTGGATCGAGCTCTCTGCAATACTGCCTTTTCTTTCTTGGCTCTGATCACCTTCATCGGTGGACGAAGGTTTCTATTTATAGCGGCAGCAGGTGGATAGGGCACAAAACGCGTGTGCCTCCCACGCTCGATCCAGAACCTTCCTGCCACGTGGCCTCATTGGATTGGTTCCTCTTGTCTTGGATCACGTGCACCCCCTTTATTTGGGAATAATCTTCCTCGTACCTGTAAGAAGATAAAAACCATTAACACGCAGTATGGCCACTAAAACTAAAGCTGCATGAGGTATATGATAACTGCACGACGTGACCAGTACACGAGATAGGAAAAGAACGACACCAGATACACTGTAACAGAACAGACACAATGAGGAGAACGACACGAAGTGAGGTTATAAAACAAGAAGGACATGAGGTCTAGGAAAGGCAACACGAAGACATAAGGGTGACACAAGGTGGTACATTCAACAGCACGAGGTGCTGCAGTGTTCAGTACGCGAAGAAACAACTAACGATATGAAGACGAGGACAACATGGACTGAAACCAACTTGAAGACGAAAAACAGATACCAACACTAGGTGTGGTCACAAGGCAAAAAGTACACTGGGTCAGAAAGACAACACGAACTAACAAACGGCAACAAAAGACGACACGAAGTGAAACAACACTTGAAAACATAAGAAAAACAACTCGAGCACAAAATAGCTCGAATGAACGACTCGTAGACAAGGCGACACGGGCTGACCACGACACGAAGACAAATAACTATAAATGACACGAATACAGAGGACTCGTAGACATAAGGGTAACACGGGGTGGTACAGAAAACAGCACGAAGTCAGAAGAGTGACACGGCTATCGCGACACGTGATGAAGCAGTGACACTAAAACAAAACGACTCGAGGAGCAACAGTAGGTGACACGAAGTTAAACAAGTAGAGAGAAAAAATGACACGAGATGAGGTCACAAAGCGACAAAGACACGAGGTCTAGAAAACACGACACGAAGACATGAGATAGACACGTTCTTCAACAACACGTGATGAAACTGTGGAAGCAGAAGAACAACTCGAAGTATTACCTCATACAAGTTTTCCTGTCAAGCATGGAAATCAACACGAAGTGTTGTACGCTCAGACGACACGAAATCATTTGGTGTTGGTGAGGGAAAGCAACACGAAGTGTGGCTTAAGTGACACAAAAACAATTCCCAAAATTACCTGAAGTGGCTCGAGGATTTACGTTAACACAGAGAAACATTTTTGTTCACAAAAATTCATAGTGTTGAAACCATCAAGACATTAAGACTCAGGCAACACTAAAATTCATTTGGTCAAATTGTTCAATTGAACAGGACATTCCCTTACTGTATAACCCATTCACTTACAAGATGAAACATGAGATTATCTTGAGATAAAGAAATGATTTATAGTGTGAGACATCATCAAAATCATAGGGACACAACATATCATGCCTGGAAATCAACATATATAAACTTCTAAAACATGATAGAGCAAATATAGGCCGACAATATGCATAGGTTCATGTAATCAACAAGAAAATTTCCTTTTTATTCCATTAAGGCTAGATCATGCATGAATACTATACTAGATGCATAGTCCTAATGAAAACATGAAATTCTCAAGGTATAATGCATGAAATCGAATGAAACTAGAGGGCTTTTATTCCTAACTTCAAGTTTAAGCCATTCATGAGATAACCTACCACTGTTTTGGGCTTTAGATTTTGAATTTAAGGCTACAAGTCAACCCTAGTTCTCTGCTCGTCCTAAACTAAACCAACAACTTCACGCCCTTCTATCTTTTGATTCCCTTGACATAAAGACGTGAAATTTTGAGGATAAGAAAAGGGTACTAACAGGAACAAATTGTTCTTAAGAACCTTAATTTAATTACCTCATTTAGGACTTCTATGTCCCTGATCTTCTTGGGTCAGTTGCACAGTTTCTTGAGTTATTGGTGTATGATCAACAACTTTGGAAGCCTCTAACTCCTTGTAGACTTGATCTACTAGAACGAAATTCAGAGGACAGTTAGTTCTAACTATAATAAACAAGTTCCTAGAAGAAACTTACCTCTAATTATGCCTCCTTACCTTAGTTCCACGTGAGCCAAAAGTAAGGGTCGCACACGTCAAATCTGGGGTCTATTTATAGGTTTAGCTAGGTTTTTGAGGATTAGAACGAACTTAGAGTCCCAATTAGGCTTCCAATTCGATCTTCTAACGTTCTAGACTTACCTAATTAGTAGATAGAATCGATCCTAGGTGATTTGGAAGTCAAAAATCTAATCTTTTCACGTTTTCTCATACTCACGGAACTGACAGAGCTTAGCGGTCTAGGACTAGACCGTTTACTGTCCCTTTGCGGTCTCGCGATAGACCGTTTTCCCTATTGGGCGCCGAATTAGAAATTAGTTCAAACTCCTTTGATATTATCCATGTTATTATCCTATTTACTTGTCTCCTAAAGAGTAATTATCTCTTTAATTTTGAGAATACACTAGTTGTAGGCTTCTAAAATATGGGCTAAGGTCCAAAATAATCTTCTTGGGCCAATTTATTTTATTAAATGGGCCTAATCTGCTTGGATTAGTGTAGGGCCTAAATAATTAGTTTTAATTAAGCATAATTCATTTAATAGCCCATTAAATGTTTTAATAATTATATTTTAATCCCGAATAATTCTTAGAAAATCCTCGGGCGTTACACCCTCCCCCACTTAAAAAGAATTTATCCCCAAATTTAATACATGGATTTATGGAGAGTGTACTTACATTCAAATAATTTTGGGAATCTTTTGCGCATGGCTTCTTCAGTTTCCCATGTTGCTTCATGTGGACATGACTTGGTCCATTAGATCTTGACCATAGGAATAGTTTTATTACAAAGTTGACGTACTTCTTGTTCAATGATCTTGACTGGCTTTTGCTCGTATGTCAAGTCTTTCCTAATCTCCAGGTTGTCGTAAGTAATGACATGGAATGGATCAGGTACATACTTCTTGAGCATTGAGACGTGAAATACATCATGAACTCCTGTTAATTGAGAGGGTAAAGCTATTCGATATGCGACTTCACCAATCCTCTCGAGAATTTCAAAGGGGCCTATGAATCTTGGAGTAAGCTTGCCTTTGATACCGAATCTTCGAATATCCCGACCTGGGGAAACTTTAAGAAATACATGGCCTCCTACTTGAAATTCCAGGTCGTGCCTTCGATTATCGACATATGATTTCTGTCTGTCTTGAGCTAATTGAAGTCTCTCTCGAATAAGCTTTATCTTCTCGGTAGTATCCCTAATGAGGTCGGAACCGAGGAATTGCCTTTCTCCTACTTCATTCTAGCAAATAGGCGAACGACAGCTTCTACCATACAGAGCCTCGAACGGTGCCATTTATATGCTAGCTTGGTAACTATTATTGTATGAAAATTCCACTAGAGATAAATGGTCGTGCCAACTTCCTCAAAAGTCAATAGCACATGCCCTGAGCATATCTTCCACCACCTGATTTGTCCTTTCAGTTTGACCATCAGTTTGTGGATAGAATGCAGTGCTAAAGTTAAGTCGGGTCCCTAAAGAATGTTGAAGACCCTTCTAGAATTGTGATGTGAACTGAAAATCTTGATCAGATAAAATGGTGACAGGGACACCATGTAATTTGACAATCTCCTTCATGTATAATGCTGCTAGTACATCCACAGACCATTAACTTTTGATTGGTAGAAAATGTGCAAATTTAGTCAATCGGTCTATGATCACCCATATACCATCATGTCCTCCTCTTGTCTTAGGTAAACCTATGATAAAATCCATCCCTATACTTTTCCATTTCTACTCGGGAATACTCAAGGGGTGTAATTTCCCAGTGGGTCTTAGATGTTCTACTTTTACTTGTTGACAAGTGAGACATCGGGATACAAAATACGCCACTTCTCTTTTCATATTAGGCACCAAAAGTTTCTTTTCAAATCTCGATACATCTTGGTAGCACTAGGGTGAATAGCATATCTTGACTTATGAGCTTCTTCCATGATCAATTTCTTAGTGTCATCATGATTCGGCACACAAATTCGGTCCTTAAATAATAGTCTTCCATCAATTGAGATAGAAAATTCCGGTCTCTGATCAATTTTATCCTTAATCTCAATCAATGTAGGGTCATTTTCTTGCAATTGGACTATATCCTCGATCAATGTAGGTTGAGACCTTATATTGGCAAGCATACCTCCTTCTCCTTCTCTGTCAATATCAAGATTTAAATGAGAAAAATCTTCAATAAGATAAGTTATACCTTTCCTGAGGCTTGCTAGAGTTGCCATTGGTTTCTGACTAAGAGCGTCAGCTACAGCATTAGCTTTCCCTGGATGATTTTAGATAGTAAAGTCGAAGTCTTTGAGATATTCCAACCACCTACGTTGTGGCATGTTCAACTCCTTCTGGGTGAAGAGGTATTTCAGACTTTTATGATCTGAGAATATAGTGAATTTCTTCCCATAAAGGTAATGTCACCATATCTTCAATGCGAATATAACCGCAGCTAGTTCCAGATCATGCACAGGGTAATTTTTCTCATGACGCTTTAACTACCTTGATGAATAGCAAATCACCTTTCCATTTTGCATAAGGACGCATCCTAGGCTAATGCCAGACGCATCCGTATAGACTTAAAAACCACCACCCTCAGTGGGTAATGTCAAAATAGGCGCGGTAGTAAGGTGTTATTTAAGAGTTAGAAAACTCTCTTCGCAATCCTTCGACCAAATAAAAAGATTTTCCTTTCTTATGAATCTAGTCAAAGGAACAGCGATCTTTGAGAAATCTTTGATAAATCTCCTGTAATAACCAGCCAGACCTAGAAAACTTCTAACTTCAAACACGGTCGTTGGCCAACTCCAGTTCTTAACAGTTTCTATTTTAGAAGGATCAACAGCGATACCCTCCTTTGAAATAATATGGCCAAGGAAAGAGACCTCCTTTAGCTAGAACTCGCACTTGCTAAGCTTTGCATAAAGTTTATGCTCTCTTAGCATTTGCAAGGCTATTCTTAAGTGCTCTTCATGTTCCTCCTTGGTTTTGGAGTATATAGGAATATCATCAATAAAGATGACTACAAACTGGTCAAGATAAGGCTTGAAGACATTATTCATTAGTTGCATAAATGTTGTCGGCGCATTGGTTAACCCGAACGGTATTACCACGAATTCATAGTGGCCATATCTACTCCGAAAAGCAGTTTTATGTATGTCATCATCTTTGATCTTGAGCTGATGATAACCTGACATGAGGTCTATCATGGAGAAATATTCTGCTCCCGAAATCTGATCAAAGAGTTCATCGATATGCGGCAACGGATATTTATTCTTAATTGTGAGTTGATTCAGTCGCCGGTAGTCGATACATAGCCTGAGAGATCCATCCTTCTTCTTAACAAATAGAACTGGCGCACCCCAAGGGGATGTGCTAGGTCGAATGAAACCCTTGTCTAGTAACTCCTAAAGTTGTTTCTTCAATTCCTTGAGTTCTGTGGGGGACATCCTGTAGGGAGCTATTGAAACAGGTGCTGATCCAGGAACGAGTTCAATGAAGAAGTTTACTTCCCTTTCGGGTGATAAACCGGGCAAATCAGATGGAAAAACATCAGGAAACTCATTCACGATGGGAATGTTTTCTAAGACGATCTCTTTGGATTCAAAAATGATTACAGAAGCAAGAAAAGCTTCACATCCTTGCGAAATAAGTTTGCAAGTGTGAAAGGATGAAATAATGGTAGGATGCTTCCTATATTTGATGCCAAGGAAGGAAAACCTTGGAAGGCTAGGTTTCCAAAAAGAGATAATCCGATTGCGACAATTTATATAGGCGTCGTGGTCCACTAGCCAATCAACACCTAGAATAGCATCGTAGCCCTCCATATCAAGGCATACGAGGTTTACAGGAAGGTTGTGACCTTCTATCATTACTTCACTATTAGGGTATAAGTTGTAAGTTTGGTTCTGGGACCTAATGGTGTAGTGATTGCTAGGTCCGAGGGTAAAGGAACTGATGAAATAGGTAAGGTTTTTGTAAAAGTAGTAGATATAAATGAATGAGAAGCACCAATATCAAATAGTACGAATGCAGGATGGGAATAGATTTGGATAGTACCTTCCATTACCCCATCACTCTTGGGCACTTCTTCATCTTCCAGAATAGCATTTAGACGAGCATGTCGCTTCCGTCCACCATCGGAAGATTGTTCCTTCATAAGAGGGCAATCCAGCATGCGGTGCTCCTGGCTGCCACATCGTAGACAAGCGCCGAGATGCTTCCAGCACTCTTCGGCCGAGTGACCGAACTTCTCACAGAAAGTACAAGCCGCCATGACTTGCTTCTCTTCTTCCTTGACCTTCTTGTTCTTGTGGTAGCCACTACCACTCCCATTCCGAGATCCTTTCTTGCTATCACAGGATTTGTAAGGTTCCGTGATACTAAATTTCCCCTTCTTTTCATGCCGATCAGACCTTCGGCTTGGCTCTTCTTTCTTGTCTTTTAATTTTTTGACCTTCTCTAAGGTCCTTTCACATAGATGCGCCCGTTCGACCATCTCCGTGTATGTACGAATATTCTGAGTCTTGAGTTGTTGAATATAGCCGGGCCTCAAACCGTCCATAAACCGGTTTGCATTTAATAGGTCGGTACTAATTAGATGAGGAGCATAAGGTGCTAGCATGGAAAACTAAAGTTCATACTCCGCTACCGTCATCATGCCTTGGCGTAACGAAGCAAACTCCATAGCCTTCCTCTCCTTGACATGTTCGGAGAAGTATTTGGCTCAGAAAAGTGTAAGGAAACCTTCCCAAGTATGAGGTGCATCTACTGGCGGTGCAGGAACTGATTTACACCACGTACAGGCATCTTTATTTAATTGGGATGTAGCAAGGTGAACCTTCTCTTGATCCGTACATTACATAACTTCAAAGATGCGGTTCATCTCATCTATCCAATTCTCGGCTTCATCTGGATTAGAAGAACCCGAAAATCGTGGAGGATTTAAGCTCCGAAAATTACGATGTAAGTCTCCAGCTCTTGCCCCTGCTCCAGCTTGTGCCATGTTTTGTAATGCGTGGGTAAGACCCGCAACGGTCTGTTGATTACCTTCCTGTTGGGTCCCGTGAGGTGTAAACGGATCTAGAAGGGGGGGTTGAATAGATCCTATCAGAAACTTTGGCCTATTTAAAACTCTTAGCTAGCGGAAGCTTAAACCACTCTTATTAAGTGAATGAATCACTTAGGCACGATGCACAGCGGAATTAAGTAGAGTGGCTCAAATGAAAAGACTTGAATTACAAGCTATGAAACATCCACGCTTCTTTAAGTGAATTACAAAGCATAACACATAGATGGACATGCAATAGCTTGCAACAACCGTGCGTGTGTGTGTATGCTATGTTGATCACTCAAAGTGCATATGTGTGTGAGCAATATAACCAAGTGTGGAAGCACACGAACCTGCGAATGGGGTTAGAAGATATAGAGCAATCACACAAAATAAACAACCCACAACACAGGAATTTTAAGGTGGTTCAGTTGCAACCCCGCAACCTACGTCCACCCCTCACCAAAACCCGGTGAGGCTTCCTTGCTGACTCACAGCTTGACCCGGGGACACGCCCCAAACCACAGAACAGAGAAAACTCTCTTTCTATCTTCCTACACACAAAGCCGGCAGGGACGGCTACACCGCAGATCGGAGAACTCCCGATTGCCTTCCTACTAACCACCTGGTAGGGACGTCAACACCGCAAATCGAACAACCTCCGATTGCCTTCCTACTAACCACCGGTAGGGACGATTCACAAGTTCAAGTGTTTAACAATATTGAAAGTAAAACATATGTGAAGGAATTAAAACAAGAGATTGAGTAAGAAGGAATTGGCCCTTGTATCGATATGCTTTGTTGATCAGCAGCAGGGATCTCTTCTTCTTGCAAATCAATCTTCTTGTAATCACCCTTGAATGGATGCTTGTTCTTCACGAAGTACTGTTCATGTGAACAGTAACTGTTCTTCCAATCTCCTCTCTTGATCTTCTTTTTGATCTCTTTGAATGGATGAAGAAGTGAATAGATGCTACCTTGATCCTTGCTTCCTTCTTCACAGATCTTGGAAGATGATCTCTTTGATATGAGCTTGAATACCTTGGATTGGATGAAGATGTTCTTCACGGAGTACTGTTCACGTGAATAGTAACTCTTCCTTCAATCTCCTCTTTTGATCTTCTCTTTGTATCTTCTTGAAGTGGATGAAGAGAGTAATTGATTCTACCTTGAATCTTGTTTCTTCAACAGCTTCTAGGAGTTTGAATGCTTCAGAAATCACCTTGGATGAATCGGAATGATGTAGATGATTTCTCTTGAAGATCTTGAATGAAACTAGCTTCCTTAGATCACCTTGATAGCCTAGCTTGCATCTGATCTTCCTTGAAGGTTGTTTGCCTTGATTTGAGCTTGAATCAACCTTGCTTGGATGAAGAACTTCTTCACGAAGTACTGTTCACGTGAACAGTACTTTGTCCCCTTTAGATCTTCAATTAAGCATATGGAAGCCCCCTTGAAGCATTAGGTTTTCCATCCCCTCAAGTGTTGGTTTTATAACCCTTGAATGGTCCATAGATGCCCCCTAGACCAGATCCACAAATCATGGAAGATTAGGTAAGATTTGATTAAACAAATCCATGGAAAGGGGCTGGCCACGAGGTGGATTTCGAAGTCAAATAAGGTTGGCTCGGGGCTGGCGGTCGACCTAAGGTTCCTGGCGGTCGACCGCTACTGTAAAATGCTGTAGACGAATGGCCCATGGGATTTCCGGTCGACCGCCACTGGCTGGCGGTCGACCGCTACTGAAAAAGCCTGTAGACGGTGAGGCTCTGGCTGGGGCGGTCGACCGCCCCTGTGCTGGCGGTCGACCGCCAGCTGGGTAGACCCCCAGTTCAGCCGGGTCAGTCCATTAACCTTTTTAGCTCCGTTGCTTGACTCCTTTAGCAGCCCATTCATGTCTATAGCATCAACCTTGACTGTCTTGTAGATTTGATTATAGAGTATTCAATCAAATTTTTGTTCCGGGGGCTCTGCCCCCGGAAACCCCCGCAAGGGGCGCTGCCCCCTTGACCCCCGCAAGGTTGATCCGCGTGCGAGGGCGCAACATTGAGCTTTCATACTTGCATTGAGCTTTCACATTTGCATTGAGCTTTGACATTTGCATTGAGCTTTCACGTTTGCATTGAGCTTTCACATTTGCATTGAGCTTTGACATTTGCATTGAGCTTTCACGTTTGCATTGAGCTTTCACGTTTGCCAATTCCACTTCATTCCTTGGATTATCTTGTAGCATGCTATCGAGAAGTTGCACCGACCTTGAATCATCCATAAGGTAAGACATGCACTGACCATATGAAGAATATGCAATGACCTTATGTGTGATGCTATTCAGCTTGATTTCTGTGTTTGAAACATGCTATATGTTCGTGTATCCAATATTGTCATATGCCTTGATATCTGTCAATTCAGTTGTCTAGATTGGTGTGCCATTCTTGAGCTTTTACACTGGAAGTATAATGACCTGAAATGTATGAATATTAACATTATCAAATGCAGGTATAGTTCATTAATGACTAAAGAGGCAGACATCATCAAAACCAACTAAAGAGGCAGACAGCATCAAAACCATAAAGGATGTAATCATGTTGCACACATGTTCAACATTCTCTCATTTGTTCAACACTTCCCAATCAACGCGATGAGCCATTATGCGAGTAAGGTACCTGAGAAGAGTAATGAATGTGTTAATCTATTGGAATGCGTGGGGTTAATCTTAGAAATAATTCTAATTACTATCTCATCCTGGGTTCTACCCAATTCCGCTTATAGGTTAGGAATTTCTTCCCTAGTTTCATAGGAGTGGGTCCTAAAACCTTGGACATAACCTATGACATGCCATTTTCCTAGGACTTCTAGTCCTAGGCTCTGATACCACTTTCACTGTCATGCCCCGAGCTTTTAGTACAGCGGAAGATGATTTCGGGAACGTGAACAATCAGCTAGTACGTCTCGAGCAAGTAATATAATCAGAGCGCAAGACAATCACCCAAAAGTAATTGCACAATGTAATTCTCTAAAAACCTTCACTTTTATTCCTTCATAAATAATTCCCAACGTACATAAGGCATTTTTGACTCTCTTTTGCTAGACTCCAGAAAAAAATAAAATTACATCATGACTCGACTAGACATTTAATAGCTAAGGCTCTTCTAGAATCATTGAACCTTCAATCGCCCTCGGACCCATTACTAGTATCATCCGAATCCGACTCACTTGTACTTCCTGAAAAATTAAGAAAGTAGGCAATGAGCACACTTGCCTAGTAGGTATCTTCGTATCAACATGAAGGTAATCTTTAAGTAATTAACATTTTTGCTGTAGAGAATAAGATAAACCATGCAAATATGATGAAACACGTATATAACCAAGTAACAAGATACGATCAAGTACGAGATACAAGGATATGATTGATCAAGTATATAACAAAAATGTAAGTTTGGTCTCTCCATGAACAAGAGTGTACTTTTCATAACCATGAAGGCTATGCACTAGAAAGTCATGTAACAAGCAAGAAAGTACTCTTCACTTAGTAGCACGTACTTCGTAAATTTATGTGGATCCTGTGGATATTTCACTTACTTATAGAGAGAGTACTCCCAACACAATGTGACGCCAGTAGCATCATACCCCATGGTTTAGAGTATGTTTCCGACAATCAGCCGAGAGGACTAGCATAGAGCCCCTGAACACAATCAATGCTCGAACTATATCTTCAAATATAAATCAAGCTACTTCCACGTTTATAACAATAATGTGGCCAATAAGTTCAACAATAGTTCCATGATAAGGTAACCAAAATATAGAACGTACCAATGATTGATCATAAAAATTCAAGGAATTGCATTAATAACTAGGTTATCCTATGGAAATAATTCGACAGCATAACGGTACATTCTTTATCTTTCATATTTTTAATATTGACTTATTAACATAGGTTCAGAGTCCAGATAATTATAAGACTATCCATGAACTCAAGAAAACCAACCCCAACGGTCAAACCTCAGGTTAGACTAAATCAGGAACCAAGCGGTCTATTACTGGACCATTTAGAAATTCAAGCGGTCTAGTCTTGGTCCATTTCATAAGACGGAGTCGACATTTTTAAAACAGAACCTCTAGAGCCTTGCGGTCTAGTGGAGGACCGTTAGGTATCTATTAGCGGTCTAGTGAGTGGCCGCTAGCAGACTCTGGCGGTCAACCAGATGGCCGCTAAGTTCTGGAATACATAAAACACCGATAAAAGTGCTTTATAGATAATAAGCTTTAATGATACAACTAGTTCGATGTCCTAGTGGGAATCCCAGACTCACAGAGTCTTACGGAGGTCTTGAAATAAGTTTTCGTAGTCCGTTAGAAGGAATATCCAATGGAGAGGTCATCAAGTCCAAGATTGTGTACTTAATGTGCAAAAAGTGTAACTAATGACAATATACCAGGATATGTGCCATGTACTTAAGAAATGACTCTAGAAGAGAGAGAATCGTGATAAAACAGTAATCAAGTTAAATCATGAATCCTCTATCATTTGAAACATGCATTTATTACAAAGTATATGATTTTGGTCACAAATTAACATAAGTTAAAATAATACTAATGAGCATAAATCATGAAATCTACTATGATGAACACTAGAATTAACTAAGTATATGAAACTCGTGCTCAAACCAGGAATAAAACTTAGTTAACTAGGCTTATCATATAGTCATTATAGCTAATCTGCAATATGTTTGGATTAACAATATTACAGAAATTAGTAATCAAAAATGGTCTAGTAAAGGACCGTTTCACGGTGGCTAGCGGTCTATCGGGCGACCGCTAAAGTTTCAGGCGGTCTACAGGAAGACTGTTTTCCCCCTCTTATAGAAAACTAAGTAATAGTAAGACAAAATACTAATCCAAGACATATCATGCTAGGAAATCGACATATATAAACTTCTAAAACGTGATAGAGCAAATATAGGCCAACAATATGCATAGGTTCATGTAATCAACAAGAAAATTTCCTTTTTATTCCATTAAGGCGAGATCATGCATGAATACTATACTAGATGCATAGTCCTAATGAAAACATGAAATTCTCAAGGTACAATACATGAAATCAAACTTTTATTCCTGACTTCAAGTTTAAGCCATTCATAAGATAACCTTCCTCTGTCATGGGCTTTAGATTTCGAATTTAAGGCTACAAGTCAACCCTAGTTCTCTGCTCGTCCTAAACTAAACCAGCAACTTCACACCCTTGTATCTTTTGATTCCCTTGACCTAAAGACGTGAAATTTTGAGGATAAGAAGAGGGTACTAACAAGAACAAATTATTCTAAAGAACCTCTATCTAATTACCTCGTTTAGGACTTCTATTTCCCTAATTTTCTTGGGTCAGTTGCATAGTTTCCTAAGTTATTGGTGTAGGATCAGTAACTTTGGAAACTTTTAGCTCCTTGTAGACTTGATCTCCTAAAATGAAATTTGGAGCGCAGTTAGTTCTAACTATAATAAACAAGTTCCTAGAAGAAACTTACCTCTAATTCTACCTTCTTACCTTAGTTCCACGCGAGCCAAAAGTAAGGGTCGCACACGTCAAATGTGGGGTCTATTTATAGGTTTAGCTAGGTTTTTGAGGATTAGAACGAACTTAGAGTCCCAATTAGGCTTCCAATTCGATCTTCTAACATTCTAGACTTATCTAATTAGTAGATAGAATCGATCCTAGGTGATTTGGATGCCAAAAATCTAATCTTTTCATGTTTTCTCATACTCACGGAACTCACAGAGCATAGCGGTCTAGGACTAGACCGTTTACTATCCCTTTGCGGTCTCGCGATAGACCGTTTTCCCTATTGGGTGCCGAATTTGAAATTAGTTCAAACTCCTTTGATATTATCCATGTTATTATCCTATTTACTTGTCTCCTAAAGAGTAATTATCTCTTTAATTCTGAGAATACACTAGTTCTAGGCTTCTAAAATATGGGCTAAGGTCCAAAATAATCTTTTTGGGCCAATTTATTTTATTAGATGGGCCTAATCCACTTGGATTAGTGTAGGGCCTAAATAATTAGTTTTAATTAACCATAATTCATTTAATAGCCCATTAAATGCTTTAATAATTATATTTTAATCTCGAATAATTCTGAAAAAATCCTCGGGCGTTACACCGTCACTGTTACTTAGCGGTCCTACTCAGACTGTCTTTGTTATGAAACGGCCACCTTGAGACTACTATTGTTCCAGAATTCCTCAAGTGTCGACTTTCCCTTCGTTCTGGTTGACACAGTTTAGCTGCGGCCTTCACTAGACCGTTAATATTGGTTAAGCAGCCTGACTGTGACCGTCTTCTGCATGAAACGGACCAGTAAATGACCGTCTCTCTCTGTCAGGTTCATAACCCGAGGTTTGACCTAAGGGTTGTTTAAATTCTGTTCTTGGATGATCTTAAGATTATTTGGATCTCAAACCTATGTGTAACAAGTTAATGTTAAGTTATGGAACTTAATTGATGTATCGTTATGCTGCCAAAATACCACTGTAGCATAATGTTCTTTTAATTCTTCTTTGAAATCTCATGTCAATTTTGGAGCGTTCTTACCTTGATATTTGTTATCATTGAACCAAAGTTTGAACTTGTTACATTATTGGCCATAATTGTATTTTCGTGGAAGTAGCTTGATTTATAACTTGAAGATGCAAGAGCGGGCATGGACAGTGTCTAAGGACTCCACTCTAGTCCTCTTGGCAAATAGCCGAAAACATACTATAAACCATGGGGTACGATGAACATTGGCGTTGTATTGCGCTGGGAGTACTTTTTTTTATAAACTGGTGAAATCGACAAATACCCACGAATAATCACGAGGCATTCTTGTGAAATTACATGCCTGCTACTACATTCTCGTTACTTGACTTTCTAGTGCATAGCCTTTATGGTTATGAAAAGTACATTCTTATTCATAAAAGGCCAACTTATATTCATGTTATATTCTTGCTTAAACATATTCCTAGTCTACATGAATTCTCATATCTCAATCATGATCATACCATGTTACTGATGTTACTTTGGGTTTTCACCGCATGTTCTATCGTCTTATTTCGTTTATCTTAATTCTAGAGATAAAACATTAATCATTTAAATATTGGCTTCATGTTGATATGAAGATACCTATTGGACATATGTGCTCATACCTGCTTTCTCATCTTTTTTAGGAAATACTAGTGAATCAGATTCGGATTATGCAAGTAACGGGTCCGAGAGCGATTGATGGTCTATTTGAATGAGAGAAGCCCTAGTTATCTAGTGTCTAGTCGAGTCATATTGTAATTTTTGATTTCTTGATTCTTATGATGTAAGGATGTCAAAAGCAATGGTCTTATGTACTTTTGGTTATTATTATGCTGAAATAAAGTTGGAGTTTTGAGCAAATTACTTGTGCAATTACTTTTATGTGATTGTCTTGTGCTCTGATTTGTTGCTTGTGAGAGGCTTACCATGCCGGCTGTCCACATTCCTGAGATTCCTTCCGCTGTATTAAAAGCTCGGGGCGTGATAATTTTTCTGCACAAGTTTTCGAACTCCTGCAATGCATCACTTTTGTGAGATAAAAATAATACCCATGTATATCTTGAGTAGTCATCAACAATCACAAATCCATAGACTTTTCCCCCAAGACTGTGAGTTCTAGAAGGGCCAAATAAGTCTAAGTGTAGAACCTCAAGAGGTCTAGAAGTAGAAACAATGTTCTTAGGTTTAAATGGAAACCTGGTTTGTTTTCCCATGGCACATGCATCACAGATTTTATCTTTATCAAAATTCAGCTTTGGTAGCCCTCTTACCAAATCAAGTCTCACTAATTTTGACAAAACACTAAAACTAGCATGACCAAGTTGACTATGCCACAACCATGCATCATTCGACTTATTAGCAACTAAACAAAAAATTTCTTTGGACAAATTTTCAAAATCAAGAATGTAGATGTTGCTATCTCTAGCACAAAAGAATTTTATTTCATTTGTTTGAGTATCTACAATAGAACAATGTGAATCTTCAAAAATCACTTTGTGACCCTTGTCACATAATTGACTAATACTAAGCAGACTTTGATTCAAACCATCAACAAGTAATACTTCATCATTGGACTGGTTAGGATTTTTATCTATTCACCCAATTCCAATAATTTTACCTTTATCTTTACCACAAAATGTCATCAATCCTCCATCCTTCTTTCTCAGGTCTGAAAAGAGCTCTTTATTCTCGGTCATATGTCTGGAACATCCACTGTCCAGATACCACTTTGTCCATTTGGCTCTCATGCAGACCTGCACATTCAAAGACTCTTCTCAAATGTTTTTAGGTACCCAAGCAAGCTTGGGTCCCACAGTGTTATCTTTGGTAGAACCATGAGATTTCTTGTATTTTCTTTCAAACAATTCATCATCAGCTTTCATGGTATTGCATACATACAGAGTGGCCGATCATTCCACAATAAAAACATGTCACATGAGATTTTCTAAAATTATTCCTTCTATATCCATAAAATCTATCAACATTTGAATCACACCATGCATTAACATTAGAGTAACGGACTGAACCAAAAGAATTTTGAAGTTTGTTGTTCACATAAGACTTTTTCTTCATGGGCATATAGTCCACACCATTGTCAACTTTTTTGGGTTTTTCATCCTCAACTTCATCAACTTTTTGTTTCCCTTTTACTTCTCTCTCTACAATGGTTTTCAACCTTTTCAGCTCATCATTCAAGATTATGAAGTTTATTTCAATGTCTTTCATACTTTTCTCACATGCATCCAATTTTGATTTTGTTTCATTCAATTGTTTCACCATGTCTTCATTTTCAGATTTTATAGTTTCCAAACTCCTATATGCACATTGTTTTTCAACTTCAAGACAACTTATCTCATCTTCAAACATGGTCATCCTAGAAAACAATTCCTCTTTATCATGTTTGAGTTTTTCAATAGCCTGTTAGAATACAACACATTTATCACATGAACTATTGGACTGAAAAATATCATGAAATTTCTTTTTCAAATTTTTGTTCTCACTCTTAAGTTTCTTATAGCTCTCATACAGATCAGCATAAACACATTCCCATTGATCAGCAGTAAGATTTTCAGAATCGGAGTTTACCTGTTCTTCTTCATCTTCTCCAGCCATCAAGCAAAGGTTGTGTACAATCTCCTCCAGCTCATTTCCTTCAGCTTAAGTGTTCAATTCCTCTATGTCCTCATCACTCCATGTAGCCCTCATAGATTTCAGCTTTTTATCTTTTCCTTTCTTCAATTTCTTCTGAAGCTCAGGGCACTCACCTCTCATATGCTCGACTTTCTTGCATTCATAACATATAATTTCTTCTTTCTTATTAAATTGTCTCTTCTTTGAAGCATTTTTCCTCAGAAATATTCTTGGGAAAGTTCCTTCCCTCCTTGCTTTCCTGAAATATTTTCTAGCACGATTAGTCACCTGTGGAACGCACTGGATTTCGTTGGATGAAAATATTGGGATATTGGTGGTTATATCGATTCGAGATCATCTGTCCCACCGGGCATGCCAGCTTGTGGAACGCACTGGATTTCGTGGGGTTCGTGAAAGATATCGGGGTGTTCTTTTTATTGGTTTATCGGTTTATCTAGTGCGAGGGTGTGCCAGTCACCTAGGTGACAATGTGTTCGGGCTTCAAGACTGGAGTGGTCCGAAGCCCGGGGTGCGCTCCGTCTGACTAATCAGACGATTGTAGATATCGGGTCGGGACTGGAGACCCGCCGCGCCATAAAGGCCGCGACGTTAATTACATCCCCTCGGAGAGGGGAAGTCCTCTGATTAATCGCCAAGAAAAGGGGCCAAATGACCTAAAGATCGTTCTTCATTAAAGCATGTGAGTTAGGTTGACATGATTTAAACCCTCCGCATCGGTATGCAAAATGACGTTCAAAACCATACAAATACTTGCTGCGAGTGCGGCAAATTTAATGCAAGTGCGGGATTAGATCCCGGTATATATATATATATATATCAGTCACTGACGGACCATCCAGTATTCGGTCGAGAGTCCATATTCGAAGCATCGAAGGTGACAACAAAGACATTCGGATATCTGACGTAGGTACGGCACATTTCATGTGGGTGCGGGATCGGATCCCGGAAGAAGTGGGTCAAGCTGATGAACTATCGGCCCAAGAGGTGCACGGATCATGACCATGTCGGGGATCCCGAGGTCCATGTCCGATACCACGGGGCATCATTACACAGTCCGGGGGAGCGGGTTGTTAAGTGTAAAGCCCGAAACTCGACAACGTGCGCCCTCGCACGCGGATCGACCTATGGCCATTAGCTTTAATTCTTTTCTCTCATTTGATTAAGCATTTTCTCCCTTTCAGGCATGCCGATTTAAGGAAGCAACGGGGACGGGGCGTGCCGGATTAGTATCAAGAGGAGGGCGCCGTTTTAGGGTCCAAGGGAGGAAATGGGGGCGCCGTTTTAAGGTGAACAGTGAAAGAGATGCAGAGGAGGCGCGCCGTTTTAAGGACGTTAGGGGGGGGCGCGCCGGTTTTGTGGCCACGCCGTTTTAAGGGTTGAACAAGGGGGGAGGTGCCATGGGGCGCGCCGGGTAGAGGCTTCCACGGGGGCGCGCCGTTTTAATGGTTAAACAAGGTAGGAGGGCGCGCCGGGTAGAGAGGCTCCCATGGGGGCGTGCCGTTTTAGCATTCAAAGGAAATGGGGGGTTACGAGAATGGTGTTAAATCGGTGCGGTGAGGGGTGACCGCGCCGGATTAGGCCACGCCGAGATAGCTTCAAAGAGGTTTTATTTCAACCCTTTTATGCTCTGTTTCTTGTTTCTTTAAACTGTAAGTCAGTTTGTTGATTAGTTATTCATCTTATGGATGGATTATATTTACGAAAAGAAGATTTAAGTGTTTTAATTATTTATTCAGGTGGATTAGCGTGGATGCTTAAGTGTTCGTTCAGGGGGTTCAGTTCACAGAGTTTACTGTGTGTTTCTTTTCTTTCACCCGTGGGCAAGTTCTATGATACGTTTATTCATTGTTCTTGGTGTTCTTGTATGTTCTTGACCCTGACGAAAATCGGGCAGCACCTCCCCTAGACCCGAAGGGTCCGGGGGAAAAAAATGGGGCGCGCCATGCGGAGAGAACTCCGACGGCCCCGAAACATCCCGGTGTGTGCATAAGCAACGACACCAATAAAATTACCCCATTTGGGGCCGGAGATCCCGAGGGCTAGCCTACAAGGGAAACCGGTGACCCATGGGTTGTTGCGATCATGTAGACTTCTCCCGTATGGGGCCGGAGGTCCTGAGGGCAAGCCTACAAGGGATTCCGGTGACCCAGGAGTCATCCGATCGTGGCCGAACACAGCGTGAGAGCCGAAGCCGACACATGAACATGGCGGAGGGGAGATCCAGGGGATAGCAGTAAAGAGAAGTGAATGCATGCATACGTATATATCTATCTACAGATACATATGTACATATCTATTCATATATGATCCGACGAAAACATATGGACTTGCAAAAGGGAAGGGATGAGCGAGCATCAAAATCGGGTTTCATGAGGGAGATAAGTGAGGATCGGGGTTGAAGGCCCCATGCGTCATTTCCATTTAAACAGAAGAGCTACATCGGGGCTGGACGTCGCCGAGCAGAATACAAGGGAAGAGGAGAAAGACAATGACCCACCCTCACACGGCTGGCTCTCACTCTTCCTCCCCTTTCTCTCCCACTCTTTCTCTCTTCTTCTTCACACAGGCTTCGGGCTTCAAGGGGTTTCTCTCAGAAGAAAAGCTTCTGCCTTTCAAGCTTCCAAGAGTTGTCCCTCCTCTCCAACCGATCAAAGTTCTCTGTGGTCGGCTTTTTATAGGGGCCAGTGGCCCTGTCGAAGGGAGCGGCTCCCTTTATTTTCTTCCTTATTTCTTCTTCTTTCCATCTTGCTTCGCCTGCAACGCCTTTGCCATGTCGCCGTGTCGAGTGCCGTTGTCGTGGACGTCACCTCCGCCGAGGCCACAGTGTGACCGGGAGGGGGGCAGAGGCATGGCCTCCTCCTCTGCTGGCATGTCCACCGCGAGACACGCCGCTTTCATCATTTGCAGGAGAATGGGTGGCCGACGGACGAAGTGAGCGTTCGACGGTCCAGGGCTCGAGAGTTTCCATTTGAAGAACATGCTTGGATGCCCAACGGATCGAAGCAGACATTTAGCCATTTTAAGCAGTTCGTCGACGTGCTGTTCGCAGGAAACAGGGGACCGCATTGATGACGGGATGGCTTCACTGCACGCCTGAGAAGCGCTTCAGAGAATAGGTTTAGGGGTTAAAACGGCGCCATATTCAAAGGGGCGCCGTTTTAAGCAAAGATGAAGGGGGAGGCCTCGAGCGCGCCGTGTAGCTAAACAAAAGAAGGGGCGCGCCGTGTAGCCAAACAAAAGAAGAGGGGCGCGCCGTTTTAAGAGGGGGGCGCGCAGTTTTAAGGCGCGCCGTTTTAAAGCCCCCCTCGTGCCGTTTTAAGCACTAAACGGATTCTTCTCGAAGTCGCGGCCATTTTACATGAATGTCGACATTCCCGGAAGGTTTAGGTTGCTATGTTTGACCTCTACAATGTTCCGTTCGCAGCCTCTGGGGCCCGATCCCAGACTCTGCGTGACTTTTCGAGCACATCGGGCTGTGTCGGAGTTCCCGACTCTTCTTTGATTCAGCTCTAGGCACGGCCGGCTGTAGAGTTGTGGCCATATCTTCCGCCCGAGGGGCTCCCTCATCGGCTAGCGGACCACCAAGCGAGTCCTCATCCTGATCGGGCGAGGCATGAGGTTTATTCGGCATTTTCATCTTCGGCTCGCTCTCGAGTGTCGAGACGTGCATGCCATATGATCATCATCGACATTTTTCGACGTCCACATCACCAGAGCCATGAACTCCTCCATATCACTATCAACCGGTGACTCTTCACCGCTTTCTTCTGAAGTGACTGAATGAACCTTCAATGCGATAGTCTTCTTTTTCTTGCCTTCTTCCTCAGCTAGCTTCATGATATTAATCTCGTAAGTCATCAGCGACCCAATCAATTGATCCATCGTGAGTGTAGTGAGATCCTTTGAATCCTCGATAACAGTCGCTTTTGTGTGCCATGGCGGTGAAAGTGACTGCAGCACTTTTCTGACCAGATCTTGATTTGAGTATTCCTTTCCTAAGGCTTTTAATCCATTCGTAATCTCACTTAGCCTTGCATACATGTCACTTATACTCTCCTCAGGCTTCATTGTGAATAACTCATATTCACGGACCAGCAAGTTTGCCTTTGTCTCACGAACTTCTGAAGTGCCTTCATATATCAGCCTCAGCTTCTCCCACATTTCCTATGCAGATGAGCACATTGACACACGTGAATACTCGTTAGGATCTATTGCGCACTGAATAATATTCATAACCATATAATTCAGACAAGATCTCTTAATTTGTTCTTCATTCCATTTATCCTCATGTGGACGCACTTTTCAACACGCTCATTTGTTTGTTCTTTAAGTCAGTTTATTCGGTGGGTTTATTCATTTGTTAAGGTGCGTGGGCGTGTCAGTCACAAAGTGACGATTTATTGTGGGCTCGATCTGACTAATCAGACGATTGTGTGGTTCGTGTCGGGACTGAGAACCCGCCGTACCATAAAGGGTACAACGTTAATTACATCCCCTCGGAGAGGGGAACACCCTTGATTAATCGCCAGGAATCAGGGCCTCATGGCCAGAGAATTAATTGCATGAAAGGTCTATTAGGAAGTATTGAAATCCCCATACGAGGGTGAGAAGAAAACATTCGAGATCATGTCGGTCATGTGCTGACCATTTAATGTTCGGACGAATGTCCGGCTCGAGAAAAGTACAATCGTCACAGGAAAACCGGAACATATGTATGCCGGGGTACGGTAAATTTATTGTCCAGAGGAACCAAAAATATTCAGTTAAATCCCGGTTAAAGCGGTCAGAAACCAACAAGTTTGTCGGCTCGGTGCAAGATCAAGCCGCGACCATACTGCAGTGGGCCCCCCGTTGTCGAAACAAGACTTCCATGAGCATCATTAATATTTCCGGTGCCGAAGGGCAGCGGGAAAATGTCCCGGGATCATATCCCTGAACCAGTATGTATTCAAAGGGAGCGGGTTGTTGGTCGAGGATACGGGTCAGACAATGTTCATAATCGGGACGGACCCGAAGTCTAAGCGTGACCCATCGAGGCCTTATTGATATTCCCATGCGTAGGGTCCGAGTATGACAAGAGCCTCCTTGTTCCATTCAGATTTTGTCGGTCATTCATAGACCTCTTTATGTTCGGACAAAGTTCTGTATTAAAGGTACGACGTAGATGGAAACAACCCCATACAAATGTATGTCGAGCTCACGGTGATTTCAAATAAAGAGCGGGAATGAATCCCAATAGAATGAATCTGATTTGACGAACTATAGGCCCAGAGCAATGCCGGATTACGACCATATCGGGATGGTTCCCAAGGTCCACGTCCAATGCCATGGGGCGTCATTGATTTTCTATTCACACACAGTCCGGGGAAACGAATGTCCCAAGGTATGCGTGCATGTCGGTCACTGGCGGACCATTTCTTGTTCGGACGGAAGTCCGCGTTTGTAGCGTAAGAGACAGTGACAAACCGTACAAACGTCTATTGTGAGTACGGCAAGTTTAATGCAAGTGCGGGATTAAATCTTGGTATATATGTCGGTCACTAACGAACAATTCATTATTCGGACGAGAGTCCGTATTTGAAACATCGAAGACGACGACAAAACCGTATGAATGTCTGTCGTAGGTACGGCAAGTTTAATGTGAATGCGGGATTAGATCCCGGTATATGTGTCAAGCTGGACGAACTATTGTCCCGGGATGTTTTCGGACTATGGCCATAACGGGGTTCCCTAGGTCCACATCTGATGCCATGGGACGTCATTGCTTTTCTCTTTACGCACAGTCCGGGGAAGCGGAGAGTTAAGTGTGAAGCCCGAACTCGCCAACGTGTGCCCTCTCACGCAGTCAGGTCGCGGGGGTCAAGGGGGCAGCGCCCCTTGCGGGGGTTTCCGGGGGGCAGAGCCCCCAGAACAAAATTTTGATTATAACAGAGGCGATATTGTCTTTGTACCATGACTTGGGGTGCGCTGACTTGGTTATAACATTTTTTATTATCATTGTTCCAATTGTTAAATTATATGGTTTGTTCTCACAGGAATGGTTTATATGATTTCTTTTCTTTCTACTAACCTCAAGCCTTCTATTTTCTTTTATTTGGTTAATTGTCCTTTATGAGGCACGTCGGATTAGCATCAAGAGGAGGGCGCGCCGGTTTAGCCACAAGGAGGGGGGGCGCGCCGGTTTAAGGTGGCAAGCTGGGGCGCGCCAGTTTAGGACCAATAAGAAGTGGGGCGTGCCGGATTAAGGCCAATGAACAGTATGGCGTGCGGGAATAAGTACTATTCATTCCAAGGATTTTGAGATGGTTTTGAGTGTGAAGCTAAACCGGCGCGGGGGGGGGGGGGGGGGTACCACGCCGTATTAGCTCACGCCGGATTAAGAGCACGCCGCGATAACTTCTTTGAAGTTTTGTTTCATTCTTTCTAACTTTGTTTCTTCTTTCCTTCCACCTGCAAGTTAATTTGACAGTCGAGTGGCTCATTCATTTGGTAAATTAGATTGGTAGAGAGGAGGTTTAAGTGTTTTGGCCATTTGTTAGAGTGATTTAGCATGAAGGTTTGAGTGTTTTTGTTAGAAGGGGTTTATTATGTAGGAGCTTGGAAGCTCAGTTTACGTTTGATTTCAAGAGAGGGGGGGCTTTTTGAGTGGGGTTGATTTAGTCTGAAGAAGCTTCATTTGTTTGTTCTTATGTGTTCTTGTTCTTTGTTCCTCTTGTTCTTGGCCCTGGAAAAAATCGGGCAGCACTTCCCCCGGACTGAAGCTTGCCAGAGAAAAAATAGAGGAACACCAAACGGATTGCTCCGGGGTGAAACTCAAAATGCAGACCTCACGTCGGTTCGTTAACCCACATGTGAGTGTGGAAGAGCTCGAGGACTAGCCTTCAAGAACTCTCACGACTCACGGGTAATGATTCCTCAAAGCGAGATGAATATGTGCTACGAAAGGCTATGAATGTTCATCCATCATACGGTTCCTTCGAAGACCATGCTATGGAGGAGATGGCTTCGAAGCACCATGGGTGAGTAGAAGACAGAAAGAGAAAGGGGGACGGGGGGCTAAATCCAAGAACCGTGCTTGCCAACAGACTTCCTTTTATTCATCCACGAGAAGGGGAAAATCGAAATACGAAAGGGGCATCTACCTAGGGCAGAAGGAAATACATTTAGGGGGCGAGAGAAGGAGATACATCAACGAGAGAGGGGGAACAGAGCACAAGCTCTTCCCCCCGGGCTCACCTCTCACTCTCCTCTCTTCTCTTCACCTCTCAGGCGTAGGAACGAGGCTTCTTCTTTTTCTTCTGAGGGAACTCCCAACTGAACCAGACTCTCTCTCCCGCTCTTGTCGTCTCTCTTGCTGAATTCCCCTTTCAACGAACCAGCCTCCCATAGATATAGGACGGGTTGTGTTTCTTGTAGAAATGGCCAGTGGGGGAGAATTCCCACCACCTCTGCCTTGTTCGCAGCAACGCTGGGAGTTGACTCGTTGCGTTGGATGCTGCTGGTTCGTGCCGTACGCTGCTGCTCGTCCGAGGATGGGATGTTCATGAATTTGCCGAGGCCTGCTTCGCCGTTGCCGCTTATATGCTGTCGAATGGATGTGGTGGCAGAGCTTGGTAGCATTGAATGCTATGCCCCCTTGAACCTGCACCTGAATCTGATAGGAGAACACAATATCGGTTGACAGATGGGACAGAATGGGGTTAAACCGGCGCAGCCAGGGGTGCGCCGGTTTAAACCCAAATGCAATTAGCGCGCCGTATCACCAAGTGAATAGGGGCGCACCGGATCAGCAAAGGAAGAGGGGGCGTGTCGGTTTAAGGACCATGCAAGGGCGCGCCGGTTTAAGCCCCAAGCAAGGGCGCGTCACTTTAGACTTCATCTCGGCTTCGCGGCCATTCAGGCGAACAGTTGTGCCCCCGAAGAACTTCAGCTGCAATGCTCCTGCTCCGAGGTGTTTAGTTTGAAGTTTTCGAGTCCCGGTCTGGGGCTTTGTGTGCTTTCTGGAATAAGCCAAACCCGTGTCCGAGCTCCCGAGCTTCTTCAGATTCGGCCTTTGGCAATGCCGACTGGAGAGCCGGGGTCATCTCTTCAGCCCGAGGGGCTTCTTTGTTGGGTGGTGGAGCACCGGGTAGGTATTCATCCTGCTTGGAGGAGGCATAGGGTTTATTCAGCCCTTCCGTCTTCGACTTGCTCTCGAGTGCTGAGACCTGCATGCCGCATGATCATCATCATTTTTTGACGTCCACACCTTATCCGGAGGCAACTGATGTGGTCCTTTGCTGACCACTCTCTAGACATCATACTCATGTGCTCTTAAGAACATAGTCATCCTATTCTTCTAGTACGGGTAATTTTTCCCGTCAAAGTATGGTGGACGTTGGATCGAATGTCCCTCAAAGAGCATTCCTCTATTAGCCATGATAAGATCGATGGATCTTTTCTCTACAATCACAAGATTGTTTAAAGATCATAGACCTGCTCTGATACTAGATGTTGGTACCAAACATACTAATCGTGGACAAGAAGGGGGGATTGAATTGTCCCCCAATCAGAATGTAGATTTTAAAGAAAGCACGATGGACTAACGATTGAACTAAGATATTAAACTAACTAAACTCAAGATGAAAATAATATTCGAAATGATTCACTCTGACTTCCTATCACACTAGAGATAGACAAGCAAGATAGACACACAACACACAAAAACAATCACACAGAGCAAGAGAGTTTTTAGGTGGTTCGGCAAGACCTTCATGACCTCCTGCATCCACCCCTCACCAAACTGGTGAGGATTCACTCTCTCAAATAGAGTGCACACAGAGTATTAACTCCACCCACACAAGTAGACTTAGTCTCCAATACGATCTGACAACCAGATCTACAAATCACACACACGCTGCCTGATGTGCAGCAAGCCTCACACGACCGTGCGCAGACAGTCACATACACACAAAATTTCTATAAATTCAGAAACAAAAGATGTTCAATAGAAGTAATTCAAAAGATCTAAAGATTAAGATGATTTCCCTGATCCATAGTAAAAGTTCTCCAGAAGAGGTGGATTTGTATGCAGCTTCACGAAAGTGAACTTCCACTTCTCTTCTTCTTCGTCGAGCTCACAGTTCTCTCTCTTTCTCTCTTTTTCTCTCTTTAGCACAGAGAATTTTCTCTATTTAGCTCTCACCGATCTCCCTCGTTGTAGCTTTTCCACCTTCTCTTATTCTTTTCAGCTTTTCCCGCCTTCATTTTTTTTGAAGAACAAGACCACTGGTATTTATATATCCGAGCTTTTGAATTTTTAAAGTTGGTTTTTCTTCTAGTTGCAATTTCATTCATCCAGGTGTTTTTGGAGGGAAAATATTGACATTCTGAGTCGTACGGAACCTTGCCAGGTGTCTAGGATCCCATGCCAATGATTGGCGATCGAAGGCATGTGACTTCTTTCAGTCGCTCGTAAGCTGACCCATTTTTCAGCCTTACCGAGTTATTTTTCACCCATAAGTTCCATTTGTCTCCCTTGGATACCCATTTGTCACCCTTATACGTCTAAAGTCGTCGCCACTTATGCCTTTTTCACTATTGTGGAATTCTTGGTCGATGGAGTCGACTCCAAGATCACCTGAGTCGACTCTACCTCTTAGCTTTTCAAAGCATTCCAAAGCTTTCACCCTAACGGTCTATTATTCAGCCTTAGGAAGTTATTTTACACCCTTAACGGCTATTTGTCAGCGTTAGGGACCAATTTGTCACCCTTGTTCGCTGGAGCCGTCGCCTTAGAGCTATTTATCTCTGCTTCAAGAGCCATCGCCCTGTGACCCATTTGTCACCACTAACTGCTCAATTGTCGCTGTTATCTTCTATTTTTCACCATTACTGACCTATTTGTTAGCCTTGTTACTCATGCATTTCACTGTGAATTTTTCTTCATCGTTGAAACCCTTTTGTCAGCGATAGCTTCTATTTGACTTCTTCAGCTGACAGGGTCTTCTGGCGATCTTTTGCGTTGACTTCAGGTCTAACTATTGACTGTGGGGCATGGAACGTAGTTCTCCTTGTATCTGGTGAGCTCTTGCATTGACTTCAGAACTGATGGGTCCCCTTGACCGGGTTAGACCTTTGACTAAGGTCATCTGATTGGATTTTGAAGTTGAGCTAGAATAAAGTCAACTTGGCCTTCATCCAAGTCAACTTGACTTCATCTTTTCTTCAGCCTCCAACCCTCTCTCTTACTCTTCAGCCTTATGACTTATTTGACACCCGTGTAGAGTCATTTTTCACCCTTAAGGCTTATTTGACAACAGTAAATAGCTATTTGTCACCCTTAGCTTCTTCAGCCGGCAGGTGAGCTCTAGTCGACTTGTTTGCTTCTGAAGTCGACTTGAAATGACTTTTTCTCCTGAATTTGACCATGTACGGGCAAAGTAAACACACCCTTGGTTAGAAAACATTCTTCCATCATCATCACAATATGCACACACAATTTGTCATCACTAAAGCCTAATCATCAAAATCAACATGGATATCCAATAGAATGCATGAGGAAATGAATTCATGTTCATGCAAATTCAGTGAGCACTAATGTTGATTGCTCGATGCGTGTAGGGGTGTCATTTTTATTGAGAAGGGTTCTATGGGGCTCCAGTGCAGAGCTATGCACAGGAATGCAACTATGCCCATGCTAAATGCAAAGAAAAATTCTTGTTCATGATGCAAGTATTTAGAACCTCTGGGCCATTCCATTCTATCCAACAGAATTGGTCAGATGTCCTCACGTAAGAATGCAACCATACCATGCTCATGGGACGGGTTGGATTTTCAGAATGCAGAAGAGGTATACTCAGAATGTATGTTGAATTCAGCAATGCAGGGAGGTCTTTAGTAGGCTCAATTGTGCATTTCATTTCAGAAATGCAGAAGGATTCTGCCTATGATTTGGGATAATGCAGCAATAGAACTGCTCAATGGATGCATTTGATATTTTTATCTATTTTGGATGCACATTCCTGCTGGTATTTGACTATGTTGTTTGCTTCACAGTTTCAACTAAGTGCACAGTCCAACATACTTGTACAAATTCTGATCAGGATTCAATCTTATTAACCTCCCCTTTTCCTTTGAAGTAATCTCTTTCGTACTCTCAAACAATGAGCTCCATTCGGATGTTTATTCATTGCAGCATTATTTTTATTATGTTGATGTTGTCACTGTTGGTTCATTTTCATCATTTCTTTTTAGTCTCAGATTCTGGAAAAATTTTGGCAGCACCTCCCCCGGACCAAGCACTTGGGAGATGGAAAAGTGAAGCACATCCATGGATATATCGGGATGGCCTCTACAATAGAGTGAGCCAAGACTGGCTGCTCTATGATCCCCAAATTGGGTAGGGAAGAACCCCGGGGGCTAGCCTACGAGGGGAGCTCCGCAAACCCGGGGATGATCCTTCCATTCCTTAAGAGAGTAAGCCATGAGCGGCTACTCTAAGACCCCAAATTGGGTAGGGAGGACCCCCGAGGACTAGCCTACATGGGGGCGCTCCACATACCTATTGACATGTTTTTCATTCTCTTCCCCTTTTGATTACCCTTCCAACGCCATCTTTACTAGTGTAATGTGAAGAACTAAGCAATAAGTAAATAACAAGGGGAAGGGTGTGGGATGCGTGTGATCGCCACCAAGATGCCGAACGTGATGGACACGCCGTACCTTGGAAAGAGGGGGAGGTACTCGCCTTAGGACCAGCCCTGTGCAGATGGGCGGCTTAGGAGGAACCGCATGCAGAGATGAGCGGCCGCATGACAGACCGTCTGTAGGGGCTGAAGGGGAACGCGGAATGCAGAACGACTGGCAGATGAATGGCTCAAACCCAACTGTAGGACGACGAAGAACGGTCCAAAGGACACCGCCCGTCTTTGTGAACAGACAGTTGGGAGCCGCCTAAGACTGCCACACCGTGAGTTGCAAAGGTCCAACCTCCACCCTTTCCAGCCGGCCGAAAAAGATGGGCCTCGCATTAGTGTGTTGCTGACCTGCAAAACCACGTGCAGAACACAAAGGAAAACCCAAGTTAGAATTAGAAAGTGTAGTAAATGCTCAAACAGATGGAAATGAACATGACTAAATGAAATGGGGGATACCTGGGGATTTTTAAACCCCTGGGGGCGTTAAAAAGCATAGGAGGGTGTGTGAATGATGCATGAAGATGAGAAAAACGTGGAAGAAACGTGGAGAAAGTGATACATGCAAACAAGAGAGAACGACAGAACTAAATGTACTAATGACTCAAAGAACAACTACTCCCTGAACCGGAGGCCTGTATGGACGTAGACGGCCTCTCTCTCTAGTGCTAGGTCACTCAAAGATTCGGCAGGGCTTCGCTGTCGACCAAAAAAATCTCCCCCTCCCAAAGCCTAGCCTTCAAGGTCTATTTATAGAGCATCTAGAGTCTTAGCTCGAAATTAGGGTTTCTATGCATTTTTACGTCGAGATAATGAAAGAAAAGTCAAAGATAATTGAATTATCTTTCACCCAGAAGAAACGGCACCAAAGTTGGCTCCATATTCGCGGAGAAAGAGTTCGAAGAAACTGGGGATAAATCCAAGAATGGAGAGAGAAAATCTCTTAAATCTTCAAGATGCGAGCAGTTAAACGGTCCTACGATAGACCACTCATCAGGTTGAGCGGCTATATATAAATTGTTTATCCCTGTCGGTGGAAATTCAAATATAAAAGAAATGTAAGTCAATTTATCTACCAACCAACCGAAAACCTCACCGTTGGACTCTCACAGATGAACGGCTAATTAACAACCGTCCAAGGATAAGAGCAGCCAAGAGTCAACCGTTTTATCCTTGTCGGTGATAAATGGATAATTAGATAATTATCTGAGAACCAACCCAGCTTTAGGACTCTGGAGGTAGAACGGCTACTATTAGCCCGCCCATCACGTTGAACGACCAATATTGAGACCGTATGAAAGCGTATCGGTGGAAATTTAGAAAATCAACCAAAATATCCCATAAAAATATGGACGGTCCATAAGCGACCGCTCGAATGGTTGTGCGGCTAGGGGTGAACCGTACATGTTGCTGGACACTTGAAATTCATAAGAATACTTGCCTAACCAAAATTAAGGCCCATTAAACCCTGAATTGAAGCAGACCTAGCCAGGGAGGGAGGCTATCGATAAAATAATCCCGAAGATGTTGCCTGAAAATAGCCCAACGAGTAATGGACAACTTGAGGCATCAAAAATAGCAGTAAGAGGAATAACTCAACTTGTCGATAAAAAATGGGTGTCAACAGATGCCCCTCCTTAACGTCATCTTTGTAGGGGAGCGATCGGAGGTGAAGCGGAAGCGAAATGGAACATGGAGGTGAAGCGGAAACAAAGCGGAGTGGACTGAAAAGCGGGTATTAAGGTAAAAGACACCCATTTTCACTAACAAGCAATGGGAATCTTCCAGAAAACTCTGAACCATTCACGAGGAACAGCCAGACTAAGAGCGACACCAGTCTGGAGGAACTAACTAAAATAAAAGGAAACACATGATCAACCTCATGGGGGACACAATCCCTCGGACCAATGAGGAGACCGGAATAAGCAGAAAATAATGAAACAGACTAAAACTCCAGACGGGGACCTCTTAATCAACCAAACCAAGTGAACAAACCAGAGAGAACCTTCCAACTCAGAGTGGAACTGTTCATCTTACTCAAGCATTGAACATATAGCTGACCATCACTTGGTGGGACATTAGCAGGCAAACCATGGGTCATGAATGCTCAAAAGATGCGTATGATGCATGCTGGGCTAAAATGAAAGAAATCATTAAAATGAATGCAAAGAAAACCACAAAAATAGAAAATACTCGAGAATAATATTGTTAGGCTAGGTGAGTCAGAGTCAAGACACTATCCGCAACCACGGTGTGCAGGATAGAACCATCCTCCCCAGGCTTTCCCATCCTAACAGCCTATCCGAAGATCAAACATGTGAACCTGGATCATCATCATTTTTGTTAAAGGGGAACATCAGATCCTGGAACACGTGAACAACTAACCGGTTCTCGAGATAATATATCATATTATACCATATAGTAATGCAGTAAGGGATATAGGGATAGAAACCCATACCTGACTTACTTGTGCAGGCGAAACAGCATGCTTTTTGGATTTTCATTTTCTAATTTTTATGGCTTTTTCATGTATAAGACCAATACGATAAACAAGCAAGTATAAACATGACGTAGACAGCATAATGATTAACTGAACGATAAACAATATGACATGACATAACAATCAAATGAAATGGGAGACAATGCAACATAACATAACAAAGGCAAACGAGCACATATGCAATGTCATGAACAGACAACATGCATGCATGAACATAGTGTGACAAGACAACAACGCGGCGGGACAACGCACGGTTGGGACAAGAACATGACGGATGACCACACGGTTGGGACAAGAACACAAGACACAAAGGGACGACTAACAATATGTGCAAGACGACTGACGACATGCAGTGAGGGACAAAACAACATGTGTGGGACAAAACGGTGGGATAAAAACACGTGACAAGGAAACGGTGGGACGAAAGACATGACAAATATCCACTTCAATCGAAACCCAAGATCAGAATGAAGCAGAACTGTCAGGTTCATAATCGTGAGACAGAGCCCTCTCATAAAGATATGATCATTACAAACAAAAGCTGAGAAGGACATGAGCTTCAGAACAGATTGAGAGAGTGGATCGAAGAAGGAAAGAACAGATCAAAGATGTGAACAGGAGACAGAGCACAAAATGTGGAGCAAGGAAAGCTTGAGTACTTGTAACATGCACACTTAGCAAACGGATTACGTATCTGTTCTCAAAATAAAATGTAAAAGATAAATATTTTTAGATTTTTCAATTTTCTTGATTTTTTGAATTTTGAAAATATTTAATTTTCTTGTTTTTTTTGTTCGAACAATATTTCATTTCTTTGGATTTTTGACAATATCTCTTTTTTTTTTGGATTTTTGACAATATCTCACTTTTTTAGATTTTTGACAATACCTTATTTTTTTATATTTCTGAAATAGCAATCCGCAACACCCAAAGACAGGCTCGAACTATTGGCCAGGGATCGCCGTCCCTCCCCTCTCATTAAAGACTTCCCTTGAGCAGGGCATGCATGTGAGGGTGGCTTACCACAACCAACCGCCTCTAAAGAACGGTGCCTCTACTAAGGCCATACCCGGGATACAACCCAGCCTAAGAGGGAGAAGCAGAAGAAAAATTGGAGACAAGCTTCGTGCAGGATGGGAGATATCAAGGCTCGAATTCCTTCCAGGGCACCACCCCTCAAAGAGATAGCATGTTGCGTCGGGGATTTGTGTCTTTGATTTTTATACCCATATTTATCAGGCACGCATGCGACAGGACGCATACGACAGGGCTCATGACGTCCCGCGGGGAACTGTACTGCCACTCTTGTCATGCCTTTGATTCATAATTTTGCATTAATTTATTTTCTCATTTTGGTAGCCCTTATTGGCCAGATATTACATGAAAGCTTACTTTTGAGGGTCAAGACTGCCTCTATTTGAGACCTCTCTCGTATTAGGGAGCGCCTAGGTTAGTCATCTTATCCATCAATCTCTTGCCCCTGCACTTGGCATAGCAGAGAAAAGAAAAGACCTTCGTGCATACCCAGAGTATGGCCAAAGCAGTAACGATGTTGCAATAGGGAGATCGGCTATGGCTTGCCGTGTAGTGTGTGAAAAACCCGTACTCAAAGGTCACCCTCAATAATCAGAAAAAGAAACTAGACTCCTAACACGGAGTTATCACCAGCCTAAGATGCTGCATAAGCTAACTTTTTTATTTGACACAAAATTAAGATCTAATTAGACAAAGACTCCTAAAGCCACTCAATCATGTTAAGGAATAATGTGCAGAAACAATAGAAATAATGGAAATGAAAGCATGTTTCTTGCATAAATAAAGATACCTTTGCAAATCAATGGCGTGGAAACAGGCATCCTGAAGCGATCTTGATCATCGAGCTTTGAGGAGCGAGAGTAGCTTTGTATTCCTTGTTTGTCATCATAAAGGATGAAAGGAGAGCAAAGGATTGGATTCCTCGACATAGAGGAGTGGCAGACATCATACTGGATGAAGAAGGGATAAAAAATGAAGAGAGACGAGGGGTAGAACTCCCTCATTAAGGCACTGAGGTCCTGATAACAAGGAACCAAGTACAGAATAACCAGGGATTAACTGAGATCAAGGCGGGCTAAAGCCTCGAAAATAATAAGAAAAAGGGTAATGACCTAGAAAGGGTGAGACAGAAAGAATAGACGAACCATAAAAAGATTGTGGCAAAGATAAGGGGGAAGAGGAACGATCATTCGACGTGGTCGGAGAAAAGGAATTAGAATCACCCGATAGGGTCGGGGAGGAGAATGAGAACCACCCGACAAGGTCGGGGAAAGAAAATGATAGACACCCGATAGGGTCGGGGAAGAAGAACGATGGTCACCCGACAGGGTCGGGGAAAGAAAAGGGTAATCACTCGACATGGTCGGGGAAGGATCAGAAAAACTACCCAACAAGGCCGGGGAACGAGAAACCCCCAACAGGATCGGAGGAGAAGGATGAAAGGCAGAATCCGGACGTACCCGGGGAGGAAAACTATAAGAGTCCCCTGGATCAGGGGAAGAGGAGGACATAGGCCGAGACCTAAAATGGTGTAGGTAGGAAAAGATGGTACAAACATGGTCAGGTGGCGGAAGGTACACCACCCAAGGATATGAACTGAGCAGAAGAAAAGATGAATGGACGGAAGAAGGAGAGGAGGAAGTGGACCCCCGAGTGCACAACTGACGGCCCTTGAACTTATGCCGTCGCCTATTCTTGGCAGAAATCTGCTTGCAACAACTCCACCTGGCACGGACTCGGGCCTTCGGGCTTCTTGTCTTGCACTGTCTCCTCAAGTAACGGGCCCACCTGGCAGACGGCCTTGCCCAATTATGAAGGTGCAGCTTCATTGGGGCGGTTGCCCCTAGTTGTGCGGTGCTAACCATAGAAGGACATTCCCGAACAGTCAACTCCTTGTGTTGTTTATTAGAAAAATAGGGAGCTATGTTGCTTGGCGTCAACAGCATAAGATTCGGCATCTCTTCTTGGTAATTAGACATGAAGCATAACTCCCTCGTCGGAAGTGCAGAACGGAATGGAGGGATGGTGATGCGCGGCGTTGACGTGGCCGCCTCACCAATAAGCCGAGGGAGATGAGACAAAAAATGTAGAATGCCCCTGGCCAATCTTGAAGACACGGCCAATTACCCCTTGAACGCTGAATTCATTAAACTTTTGGCGGCCGTGTAGGTTAGCACCACCCGGGTGGAAAACTTTTCTAGGCCAGTGAACTGAATAGCAATCAAGCGAGAGGTGATAACAACATCAACAGTGAATTCTCTGGTGAGTAAAGAGATTGCCACCGGCCTCGCTTTTGAAGAAACTGGCACCAGTGCTAAGGAACTCTTGTTAAAAACCATCTTCATAGCGAGTGCAGGCTCATTATCCCCAGAATAACCAGGGACCAGGACTCGGACCAACATGCGGCAAATGAAATCTTGAAGCTTGTAATGCATAGTCAAAGCTTGGCTCGGCTCTTTATCTCCCTGGGGACTAGACCCAAGGGGCACCAAAGGTAGCAAGAACCCGCTCTGTGGGGTAGAAGGAGATGGGGAAGTGGAGGTAAAAGGCTCGGAAAGTGTGGGTGGAGGTAATGCTAGTGGTGGAGGAATAGTGGCGATGATAGACATGGGTGGGGATAAAGGCAAATGTGGAGGTGTGGGAGGAGATGATGGCAAAGGTAGAGGCGTGGGCGTAGGGGTAGCTTGCTAAGGTTTGGATTATGATGATGAAGGGAGCGGCATCGGTAGCGGGGATGGTTGTGAAGGTGACGGAGTAGGGATCATTATGAAGGGAGGTGATGACGGTGATGGTGACGGCAATGGGATAATGGAAATGGCGATGGTGGAGATGGTGAAAGTGGTGGTGGAGTGGAGGAAGCAGCAAGTTGCGGCACTCTTCAATGTATCGACATGATACGTGGAGCGGCCTTGGGAGCAAGAGTGGTGGTGGAAGTGGAGGAGGGAAGAGGGGTATTTGCATGAACAGAGGTTTGGGTAGGTGAAGGAGATGGGATAGGAGTGGGGGAAGATAATGGAGCGAGTGCTTCATCAACTGAAGAATCACAGGGATGCCCCTGGTCTTGGGACGGAGATGGTTGCCTGGGCGGCGCTTGCTGATGCTACTGTTGTTTGTGGAGATCCAAAATAACCTAATGTATGACAGCCCAAACAATCATCCTCTTGTCTTCCAAGTTGTAAACCAGTTCCCGGAAGTTGGGGCAACCCTCAATCAAATGCCCCTGCTAACGATGAAACTCACAGAACTGGAATAAATTTTCGACCGCAGGTTGGCGAGGCATAACCGGAGAGAGATGCAACACATGGGTGGCCATCAAAGTCTTGAAAACATCCGTAAAGGATTCTGGCAATGGAGGGTGAAGAGCCCGCTCGGGGCAAGGTGAGTGTCGAGGGGTATGAGAAGGTAGTGGGGATGGTAGTGGAGGTTGCGTAGGTGAGGGGAGTTGCATAGGTGAAGGCAGAGGGCTAGTAAGTGAAGAATGTGGAGGCGTGGAGGGAGTGGGAATATAATGGATGGCATCCACCCGTTCGGGATGTGACGTTTCCTTGATCAGAGGTGGAGAGGTGTGGGGGAATAAAATAGCGAAGGGCTGACTCATGGAGGGCTGATATGCGGAAAAGTATATGGAGGTATAGGGGTGTGTAGGTGCGGAAGGCTGACCCGTGGAAGGATATGTAGTGGAATGCTGACTTGTGGGGGATGGCAGAGGGAAAGTGTATGTGGAAGGCTAAGGTGGAGGAGACTCGTGGTCAAGGGAGATTAGGAGTTGTTGGCTAATGAAGCGGGCTCGGCTGTAGAGCTGTTGCCAAGAAGTGATATCATTCAGGGCCAAGATGCATCTAAGCTCGGGCATTGCATTAGAAATAACCATCTTGATTTGTTCGCCCTCCGTAATATGCCCTGGAACTTGCGTGGCCAACTGACGCCAGCGGTCGGTGAAGGTTAAAAATTCCTCATCGGGCTTCATCTTCTCATGGTCCAGATCAACCACGGAGTACTTAGGCCCAACCTGGTCCTGGTACTGCTGAATAAATCTTGCTTGGATGACTTGAAAATTCACCACTTACTCTCGCGATAATGAAAAGAACCAATCCCGAGCCGGGCCTTCTAACGACAGACCAAACAGATAAGCCATTAAACGTTGGTCATGTCGGAATTGGGCTGACTCATAAAGGAACTCCTTCAAATGCACGTAGGGGTCACCGACTACACCATAGCGATGATAAGCCGGAATTTGTGAACGTGGTGGGAGCTGAAGACCTTGAAAGGCAAACAGGACATCCAAAGAAGTTTGGGGATTAATTTGACATTGAAGTTCATCAAGCTAGCGTTGGGCTTGAGCGATCATCTCCTCGGTAGGAAGAGTCCGAGAAGAATGTGGGCCAGCCTGAGCAAGAGAGTGAAAGTTTAGACCAGGATAATGATGGGCCGAATAAAGGGACCCAGCCTGAGGAGAAGGAAAGCCCGTTCCAGGAGTAGAAGGATACATGGGCCTGGAAGGATCATGTTTGTGGGGATGAGAATTGATTGGGCTAGCAACAGCACGGGCGGGATAGGAAAGCCCGTTAAAAGGAGTAGGCCCATTGAAAGAAGAAGGCCCGTGAAGAGAATAAGGCCCATTAGATGAATGAGGTGATGGGCCCGCGTGGGAAGAGGAATCCACGCTGGGGTAGGAAGACAGGGAAGATGAAGGATACTAGACAGAAGAGAAATGCTCCATGTGAGAAATGGAGACTTTATACAGTGAATTTCAAAGAAATACAAGGATAGAAACGAACCTAGGACAAACACAACTAAATGGAGGGACGCAAAGATGAACTAGTCTATGGGCTCAATTAACAAAATGATATGGAGGCAACACACAATGGAGGGAGAGAAGAATCAACCAATTAAACACCCAAGTTATGAATGATGCACGAAAATTTTATAAGTTCCTTTTTAGGACCTTAGTTGGTTAATTAGTATATGAATTCACTCGACCACAAGGTACCTAACCAGGGTAAGAATTGGAAATTGGGTGACTCTAAGGGACTCTCCCTTTTACAGATGCAAACCCTAGACTGGGGGGTGGTACGGTACAACTTGCCCAGCGTCCGTGCGGGAATCCACGGCTCACGGGGGCTTACGGAGGTCCTCGATAAGGTCACCTAGTCGGCTCCAAGGAGTATGGAGACGAGAGGAAACCCTACCTCGGTAGGAATGCAACTACAGATGATAAATATGCATGAATCCTATGCGCACCGGAGTGCATGCAATGAGTCTAGCCTAGAAACTAACAATCAATGAACAACAAGGATGACAAGCAATGATGCACACATATAATGACAGCAGGGGGAGATTAATGATCAGCACCAAATATCACGAAGATAATATAGCATGGCAATCAAAATGAGGCTCGGGTGCACTGTAGCATGACAAGGACGGTCTACGGGTGACCGTTCAGAGAGATAAACGGTCCTCCAGTGGCCGTTCAATAGTAGGGGGTAACAACACAAAAAGCACAGAATGTTAAAACGGGGGCGTACCTCAATGAACAATCTATCGACAGACCGTTCGCAATCTCGGACGGACCTGTATCAACCGCATAACGCCAGTAAAACCAACAGTGCAAAAACAAACGCGTACTTGAGCCAGCAAGATGGGTGGCCGAGATCTAGCCGTATGAAGAGTTGGACGAGCAAAGGAGGACCGCTGAAGGCAGCAGGCTCACAGAATAATCAGCACTGTAAGCAGAGAAGAACGGCTGATTCCTTGCCGCTCATAACGATGAATGGTTCTGTCGAAACCGCACAACTGCCAGAAACCTTGAAACCAGGAAACTAGCCAACAACCTGAAACAACTCAAGAAACGGGGAACTAACCATGCAAACAGACGGGTCAGCAAACCACTAACACGATGGGAACTAGGTGTCCCACCGTGATCGCCAAAAAATTGGGTGTTGAAATGTTTTTCATTATCTTCCCCTTTTGATTACCCTTCCAACCCCTTCTTTACTAGTGTAATGTGAAGAACTAAGCAATAAGTAAATAACAAGGGGAAGGGTGTGGGATGTGTGTGATCGCCACCAAGATGTCGAACGTGATGGACACGCCGTACCTTGGAAAGAGGGGGAGGTACTCACCTTAAGACCAGCCCTGTGCAGATGGGCAGCTCAGGAGGAACCGCCTACAGAGATGAGTGGCCGCACGACAGACCGTCTGCAGGGGCTGAAGGGGAACGCGGGATGGAGAACGACTGGTAGATGAACGGCTCAAACCCAACCGCAGGACGATGAAGAACGGTCCAGAGGACACTGCCCGTCTTTGTGAACGGACAGTTGGGAGCCGCTTAAGACTGCCACGCCGTGAGTTGCAAAGGTCCAACCTCCACCCTTTCTGGCAGGCCGGAAAAGATGGGCCTCGCGTTAGTGTGTTGCTGACCTGCAAAACCACGTGTAGAACACAAAGGAAAACCCAAGTTAGAACTAGAAAGTGTAGTAAATGCTCAAACAAATGGAAACGAACATGACTAAATGAAATGGGGGATACCTGGGGATTTTTAAACCCCTGGGGGCGTCAAAAAGCATATGAGGGTGTGTGAATGATGCATGAAGATGAGAAAAACGTGGAAGAAACGTGGAGAAAGTTATGCATGCAAACAAGAGAGAACGAGGGAACTAAATGTACTAATGACTCAAAGTCTCACGCCCCGAGCGCGGAAGGAACCGTGGAAAAACATGACGAGTTTATATCAATCATGTCAATCAGAGCAAGTAGAATTTTGACATCAAAACAGAGTGCGCAATAAGATAAGAATTTTAAAACATAACCAAGTACTGATACCATTGATAACAACTTAATCATTAAACAAAATCACATAACTCCAAGACTTAACGTTACTAATCAGGCCCACAAGCCTTAAATGTTACAAATTTTGAAATAGCAAAAGATCTAACGACAAGACTCCAAGGAATGAACTAAGGACGACTCGACACGATAAGGTGCAGTAGCACGATGCTTACAGATTCTACGCTCGTCACTCTTGCTCCTGCCCATCCGGGTCCGAGTCAGGGTCCGTATTACCTGAAAGGTTTGGGGAAAAGAACTTGATGAGCGAACGCTCAGTAGGAATTATATCTCAAGAACTAGCAATTGGTTTAAGTAACTACCTCTTCCAAATGAAAATGCAAGTCTAGCATGTCAATCATGTAAAACAGAATGCGATGGAATTGAACATGATAACGAGAGGAAATAACACGTACTGTCGATCCAAGATAGGGAATTTCAAGTATTCAAGATTCAAGTATTTGAACAAGTACCGAGTATATCAATAAAGTTTTTCATGTCATGAGATAATGGCTATTAACAAGCAAGTACTTTGCCCATTCCGGGCCACGCAAGTCATGTCAAGTCAATCAAGTCAAGCACGCGAGAGAGAGATAGTGGAGTGTCGTTGATTCAAGCAAGTACTTCGGTGCAATGTCACACCGTGATCAATATAACTCCCATGGGCACAAGTACTTTCGGGTGCTCCTCCCAGGACCAGATCGGGCCCTATATGCACGGACATTGTTACATGTAATATGTAGACAACCACTTTAGTGATAGCCATGGAATTTCAAGAACAAACTCATGTAGGATATCAAGGTAGATTCGTGGATAGGTTCCATAGAATTCAAGGAAGAACATTAGATGGACAGTGTCAAAACCAACGAGAACCATAACATGTCGATAACCTGGGTAGAATTGGTACCTTAACTAGGTAGCCATGATAACTTAAGTGGATGACTAAACATGTCACCAATCAAGGGACATGAATCAAGCTGAGAGATTGACCCCATCTATAAGGGACTCAATCCAAGACACCGCCTTGTGGAATATCATCATTCCACCGGCTAGGATTATTCTCTCATGGACCAAGATGGCACCATGAGAGGGACGGTTTACCACAAGACGTGGCAATCAAAGGCACAAGGTGTTTAAGGTACAACCAGCTCAGTCGGCCTTGAGGGAATCCAAGGCTACGAGGAGACTTACGGAGGTCCCAATGACTAACTTGCCAGTCTGAAGGAACGGAATGTCTAACGGAGGGCTCGTATGTCACCGAGAGTTTAGGTGTTTACGTGAACCAATCATGAAATAGGGACTCCATCTACGGACGTGAGATGAGAGTGCCAAAAGACCCGTGGTATGGGTCAAAATCGGAAAAAAACCGTGAGAACATGAATGTGTTAATTATAGAATTCATGTCCAACCAATTCTATAATTAACTATAATTAAATAAACTTATATTACTTGACGCCCGTGGGTGGCGTCATTTATTAATTATCATCCACTTAGAGGGACGCTAATTTTATGATTTTTAACTTAATTTATTTAACAAGAATTCACATTAATATCTATTTAATTGAATAATTTCAAAACATACATTCAAAGACACATTTATTTATAACAAAAGTTTTAGAGAAAAAAAATATATGATAATTAGGAGAAAAATATAAGGATTCTAAATATATATTTTTTATAATTTTCTATTACATATTTTAATAGATATCAATTTTCAAAGATATTGTTACAAGTATGATGAGGGCATCCCTTGCCCCTCCACATTTTCTCCGGACTCGGATTGTTCGTCGGCAAGCGCCATTATGTTAGTCATGTATTTTTGAGTCTAGTCATGTAATGTTCACATTTTCTTTAAGTCAATATCATGTAATTTTCCCATTATTTGAGTCATGTACCTAGGTTAGTGAGTCATTTTCCTAAGTATTGTGTCATTAGGTTGGTTTGTTAGGCTATTGGGCCCAATTCATTGGGCTTGGCCCAAGGGCACCCCTATCCTTTCAGTTATTTGTCATTGAGTCAAATGTCAGGGACTTTTGTAGAAATGTGGGTTTCCTATATATAGGACCCCATTCCACCCATTTCAACTTAATGAATCAATGAATGAAAAACTTGCCATTTTGAGAGTTTACACTTCTTATCTAGTGGAGAGATTCTATTTTTTAGGTGAGAGACCCTAGGGGAGAGATTCCCCACCCATCCCTCTCTTAACCTCTCTCTTTCACTCCCCTTTCTCTCTCCTCCACACCCAAATTCGAATTTTCTTCTCTCTCCTCCCTTCCTAACCACCTCCACTCCCCACCTACCCCATTTAAGCCTCTTCCCATTCCCTACAACCCGCATCAATACTCCACCCCTTCCCAAGACCCCCTCCACCAATCCTCTCCTCACCATCCAACCCCCAACTACCCCTCCCACTTTCCCAAGCACCCTTCCCACTACCCCAAGCACCCCTTCCCTTCCCCAACACAACCCCCCCCCCATTCCCAAGATAAAAAAATTAACCCCACCCTTAAACCTATTTTCAAATATCCTTTCCCTCTCTCCATTCCAACCAAATTCGCAGCCCCACTCCCACCATCTGTTGGACCCCCTTCCAGACCTTATTCTCCCCCTCCCACACCTTAGAACACCCCCTCCAAGACCCCCTTACAACCAGAGGTCACTCCCACACTCAACCACCCCCATTTCCCCTCCCATATACCTCATTTCCCCCCATCATCTTCAACCTCCAGTTTTCAGTTCACAGACAGCAGAAGAGTAGCAGATTGCAGAGGCGACCCCAATCACATCCCAGCGAATCTGAAGGCGCAAGAGGCATCCACGGAAGCGTCTACCTGTCTTCTCCGCAACAGAAGTGGTTTCGTCCTCTTCCGAGCTCGGTGCTGCCCAGGAGGCCCATTCTTCCACAACTGCGCAGATCTGTCCCTGCAGAGGTTCTGAGCCGGAGAAAAAGCTTCACCACGACGAACCCAGGAGGAATTAGGCCACGAGCCCTTCTATAAAGTTCTTCTCCTTCCTGTCTACTTTAAGAATCGAGAAGCAAAATCCTGTTCGGCATCCGGTAGCAGAAGTTATCAATTTTCTTCCTCGGCATTGCGACTCTGCTTCCCCACAGTCTGCACCGACCTCTCCTCACTCTTCTGGATCCACTGATCGTCTCAGGCATTCTTTGGCATCCCCGTTTGTTCTGATGCAAATAGGACTCGACCATGGTTCCAACGGTTCTAACGGCACCGGATTCGGAGTTCGGGAGCGGCCGGGGCAACCTCTTCTTCCTGCTGTTAGTAACTAGTTGCTGTCAGTCCGAGAATCAGAGACCCTGTTTGAGCTCCTGCCTAGGCCAGCAGTGACCCCAGAAGAATTCGGAAAAATTTAGAGGCACTCCAGTTCCAGTAACGAAGATTTCCTCACTGGTTTTGCCCTCGGCAAAATTTCTGATCAAGTACTGCAGCCACAGTACCGACTGTCTATCCATAATTACCGAGAGAAGACAGATTCGGCATCTTCACTTCATCATCGTTTTAGCCCTAGTTTTCCCCACCCCGCTTGGCCGGCTGAAGGCCCCTCCCTGCGTGGAGGTAGTTTGATTGTAATCCATTAACCCCCACCCCAAGATCCCCCTCCTGCGAGAGGTGTAGTGTTGTAATTTGTTTGGGCAGGTCAAGCTACACCGCCGCGGCGTGTGGGGATCCACTCTCCTCCCCGCTCGCCCTCGTCTCCGAGCGGGACCGGTTTCTTCAAACCGGTCGAGTGAGTGCTCCAAAACTTTGCTCTAATTCATGCTTGTTTTTTCAATATTAGTTCATAAACTCCGCTGGCCGTGACGAGAGCCCGATCCTTAAGCTCATTTGCTATAAGTGATCATCGTGGGAAGAGAGTGGAACCCGTGCCCTTTGGCACTTCGTCGGACCCTTGATTTGGGTAACCATACCCTTGGGGAATCAAACCTTGGCCTTGCTGGCCCTCTACCAGCAAGGGCCCAGCCCACACAACCTCCCCTTGGCATTGCCAAGTTACCCCGGGTCTTAGTGTGTATCGGGTGAGCGGTTGCCATTATCGGTCCATTTTGAATGCTTAATTGTGCTTGCTTGTTGAGTCCTAGGTTGTGTCACATCAAGTGGTATCAGAGCAAGTTCACAACTTGTCTCTCCACAAGTTGGTCCTAGGGTGTGTCTATGCATTTAGAATCCTCGGTTGCATCATTCTTATCCACTAGTATGGCCGCCTCATACCAACCTTGCCCATCGTCCCTCTCCATGAGTCCAAAACCCCAAGAGAGACCCATCACCAACACACATGACCTCCACAGCCATGTTGAATACCTCATGGGAGCTATGAACAATACCTTTGGGTGCCTAGATAGCATAAAAGGCCAACTTACCCGATTAGGTGACAATGAGCCCACCCCAAGGGTAGCTGATAGATTAGTCCCCCACCCACTTCCCGCCTTTGATGGAACCTCTCTTAGAGAATATTTAGATTGGGAAGCGGCATTGGACCAATACTTCACTTGGTATCCCATGTCCGAGGATAAAATGGCTTGGGTCGCCAAAATGCAACTAACCAAACAAGCTCAAACTTATTGGATGCAAATTGTCGGGCTAAGAATACTTAGAAGGGAAGCACCCATCACCCCTAGAATGTCAACATTCACAAAATTGCATGAAAGCCTTTGCAAGCACATAAGCAAAAAGAATGAGGCTTATAAGAGGCGGGCCGACTCCCATCGGCGTCACCAAGAATTCCATGAGGGTGACTTTGTGATGGTAAGGATGGAGAGGCTCTCCCCGGGAGCCATCTCCAACTTGAGGCCACGTGGGGCTGGTCCCTTCCAGGTCCTGAGGCGCATTGGTGCAAATGCCTATGAGTTAGATCTCCCCGAGGAATATGGGGTAAGTCCCACATTCAGTGTCGCCGACCTAGTGCCATACAAGGGACCCATGGTGGTACCTAGTGAGAATATTGAGCCCGATTCCCTCCATAAGGACCACCACTCATCCAACATTCACCACTCAAACCCAAGTGGACCCCATTACCACCCCTCCACCTAGGCCCATAATGGCCATCACCCCCCAACCCAAAACCCCTCACCCAACCCACCTCCCGCTTCCTACACCAATCTTTCCCCAACCTAGGCCTCCTCTACTTCCCCTTCCTATCCAAATCCAAGTCCACCCTTGCCCACCACCCCAAGTGCACCATGCTCCAGCTATCACCAATTCTCCCGCCTTAGACCTACCCAACCCATTAACACTAGGAATTGAAACCCACACACCCATCCACATGGAAATATATGCTAGTCCCGAACAAAAACCTACCCTAGAGGAAATCCAAGAACCTCCACTTCCACCCACCTCTCCTAGTCCGGATCCTCAAAAGCCACACACCTTCACAATGAATGAAGTCATACTCCAATGGCTCAAACAAGGACCCACCCTTCCTAGCTCACCCCCACCTCTCTCACCATTGAGATATCCATCCCAAATTGCCCCCCTCCACTCCTATCACACCACAATCCAATCCTACTATGAGGTAGAAGGTTGGGATGATCTCCTCAAGGGTTTAGAATGGCAACTAGGGTTGACTTGCTTATTGACCTTAGGAAAGGCCCACCCAAAAAGCCTTAGTCTCATCCACCCATGTGATGGTTCTATCACCTCGGTCTTCACCATTGGTTGCTACACTAGTGACCTCCTTCTCGTTCTCCCTATGGATGAAAAACCCATCATGATCCACTCCACTTCCATTGAGATCCCAAGTACCTTGATCGACTGGCCCACTAACGACCTTGGTCCAATTACCTTGAGGGAGGAGGACCCACCGTGTGAAGACCATGTGGGCATAGAGTCTCTTCTTCTAGGAAACCCAGTCCATGACCCCTTTGATCCCTTCCTTTGCGAGTATGGGTACCCACGTGACCCACTCACATCACCCACCACCCACCCTTTCCTACCCCCAACCACCATGTTGGGCCAAGCCCACCTCATCCATGACCCAGGTTACACCATAGAAATCATGACCTTAGGCAACACCCGCCTAGAGATCAAGAAAGTGCCCCACCCCATATCCACCTACCTAGATCCCTTCGACCCTTTTGAGTGGAAGCTCAAAGGCCACCCTACCATCCCACATGAGGAAGTCATCTTTGGGAAAGGAATTCATATGTCTTGGCACATCACACCGCTTGGCATGATTAGTCAGTCGGGTACATTCATCCACATCACCCACATGTCAAGTAGGAAGCATAAGTGGACCATATTTGGATGTAATGGTCCACCCTCTTTCATCATGAGTCATAAGCATGAAAGGAGCATACATGGATGTCCGGGTCCCCCAGCATTTGTCACCACCATGCATACCTATGGATGCCCCGGTCCTCCCAAATCATTCAACGTCCTCATAACATCAATGCATGATAGGTCTATATGTGGTTGTCCTGGACCACCTTTGCATACCATACATTGTTAACTCACATCGCATCATAGTGCATGGCATATGCATTCAAGCAAGTATCAAGCAACAAGCGGTGGGATTCACAAGAAGCGAGCACAAACTCCTAAGCACCACTTTGAGTTCCAAGTTGACAACTTGGTGATGATGGCTTTGGAGTGGCTCTACTTTAGGGTCACCTCCAATCTGAGGGCACGAGGACTTAGACCTTGCCAAGATCTGAGTGGCTTTGGCAACCCAGCTTATGGGTTGGACCTTCAAATGGGTTTTGGGATTCACCCCACTTCCCAAGTGGCGGATCTGGCACCCTCTAAGGGCACCGCGGTGGATCCTAGTGAGTGCCTCGAGCTTACACCTACCCTTGTGAGAGACACCCTCGGAGTGCCACCACAAATAGCCTGAGAGCCCGACGTGAGCACACGGCGGCAATACTAGGCAAGCAAGATCCCATCGCCAGCATGAGGGTATGACCGAGTCACTTTGTCGAGCTGAAGCGCCGTTCCCCGACTATGGTCGCGGGTTGAGTATGGAGATCGTGGATCGCCCAGAGCCGCAGTTCGATGTACTACTTCCCTGGTGGACCCATACTCGACGGGGTCGAGTTTTCCCCACCCCGGGGGTATGATGAGGGCATCCCTTGCCCCTCCACATTTTCTCCGGACTCGGATTGTTCGTCGGCAAGCGCCATTATGTTAGTCATGTATTTTTGAGTCTAGTCATGTAATCTTCACATTTTCTTTGAGTCAATATCATGTCATTTTCCCTTTATTTGAGTCATGTACCTAGGTTAGTGAGTCATTTTCCTAAGTATTATGTCATTAGGTTGGTTTGTTAGGCTATTGGGCCCAATTCATTGGGCTTGGCCCAAGGGCACCCCTATCCCTTCAGTTATTTGTCATTGAGTCAAATGTCAGGGACTTTTGTAGAAATGTGGGTCTCCTATATATAGGACCCCATTCCCCCCATTTCAACTTAATGAATCAATGAATGAAAAACTTGCCATTTTGAGAGTTTACACTTCTTATCTACTGGAGAGATTCTATTTTTTGGGTGAGAGACCCTAGGGGAGAGATTCCCCACCCATCCCTCTCTTAACCTCTCTCTTTCACTCCCCTTTCTCTCTCCTCCACACCCAAATTCAAATTTTCTTCTCTCTCCTCCCTTCCTAACCACCTCCACTCCCCACCTACCCCATTTAAGCCTCTTCCCATTCCCCACAACCCTCATCAATACTCCACCCCTTCCCAAGACCCCCTCCACCAATCCTCTCCTCACCATCCAACCCCCAACTATCCCTCCCACTTTCCCAAGCACCCTTCCCACTACCCCAAGCACCCCTTCCCTTCCCCAACACAACCCCCCCATTCCCAAGACAAAAAAATTAACCCCACCCTTAAACCTATTTTCAAATATCCTTTCCCTCCCTCCATTCCAACCAAATTCGCAGCCCCCACTCCCACCATCTGTGGACCCCCTTCCAGACCTTATTCTCCCCCTCCCACACCTTAGAACACCCCCTCCAAGACTCCCTTACAACCAGAGGTCACTCCCACACTCAACCACCCCCATTTCCCCTCCCATATACCTCATTTCCCGCCATCATCTTCAACCTCCAGTTTTTAGTTCGCAGACAGCAGAAGAGTAGCAGTTTGAAGAGGCGACCCTGACCACATCCCAGCGAATCTGGAGGCGCAAGAGGCATCCACGAAAGCGTCTACTTGTCTTCTCCGCAACAGAAGTGGTTTCGTCCTCTTCCGAGCTCGGTGCTGCCCAGGAGGCCCATTCTTCCACGACTGCGCAGATCTGTCCCTGCAGAGGTTCTGAGCCGGAGAAAAAGCTTCACCACGACGAACCCAGGAGAAATCAGGCCACGAGCCCTTCTACAAAGTTCTTCTCCTTCCTGTCTACTTTCAGAATCAAGTAGCGGAATCCCGTTCGGCATCCGGTAGCAGAAGTTATCAATTTTATTCCTCGGCATTGCCACTCTGCTTCCCCACAGTCTGCACCAACCTCTCCTCACTCTTCTGGATCCACTGATCGTCTCGGGCACTGTTTGGCATCCCCATTTGTTCTGATGTAAAGAGGACTCGTCCACGGTTCCAACGGTTCTGACGGCACCTGATTCGGAGTTCGGGAACGGCCGGGGCAACCACTTCTTCCTGCTATTAGTAACCAGTTGCTATCAGTCCGAGAATCAGAGACCCTGTTCGAGCTCCTGCCCATACCAGCAGCGACCCCAGAAGAATTCAGAAAAATTCAGAGGCACTCCAGCTCCAGTAACGAAGATTTCCTCACTGATTTCGCCCTCGGAAAAATTCCTGATCAAGTTCTGCAGCCACAGTACCGACTGTCTATCCACAATTGCCGAGAGAAGACAGATTCGGCATCTTCACTTCATCATCGTTTTAGCCCTAGTTTTCCCCACCCCGCTTGGCCGGCTGAAGGCCCCTCCCTGCGTGGAGGTAGTTTTATTGTAATCCATTAACCCCCACCCCAAGATCCTCTTCCTGCGAGAGGTGTAGTGTTGTAATTTGTTTGGGCAGGTCAAGCTACACCGCCGCGGCGTGTGGGGATCCACTCGCCTCCCCGCTCGCCCTCGTCTCCGAGCGGGACCGGTTTCTTCAAACCGGTCGAGTGAGTGCTCCAAAACTTTGCTCTAATTCATGCTTGTTCTTTCAATATTAGTTCATAAACTCCGCTGGCCGTGACGAGAGCCCGATCCTTAAGCTCATTTGCTATAAGTGATCATCGTGGGAAGAGAGTGGAACCCGTGCCCTTTGGCACTTCGTCGGACCCTTGATTTGGGCAGCCATACCCTTGGGGAATCAAACCTTGGCCTTGCTAGCCCTCTACCAGCAAGGGCCCAGCCCACACAACCTCCCCTTGGCATTGCCAAGTTACCCTGGGTCTTAGTGTGCATCGGGTGAGCGGTTGCCATTATCGGTCCGTTTTGAATGCTTAATTGTGCTTGCTTGTTGAGTCCAAGGTTGTGTCACATTAATATATATATATATATATATATATATATATATATATATATAATTTGATGGCTTTGCATTAGGTCGTCAAAAAGATTTGATGACACTATACTTGTCGTCATTAACAAATTGTCCCAATTTTTAGTCTTCTCGTTTCTCGACGTAACTACGTCGGAATTGAGCCTATGATATACCGAAATGACGGGCTCAAAAAACTCTACCTAACTAGACGTTCAAAATAATTTTTCGTTGAGAGATGGAGGATCTTGAGATAGGGGGCACGAAAAATGGTGCAACCACTCTCGCTATCTCGATCTCCATCCCACTAGTACGCCCATAAATTTTCATGGCCAAAGGAGACTCCGATACCCACGTATAATTTATTAAGGCGAAAACACCATAACTAATTTCTATAGTATTAAACCAAAACACGTAGTAAAAATCATGCAGAAATATCATGTGAGTTTTTAATCTAATTATAATCTTTGGAATGAAGAGAGAACACCTACAATGATGAATTAATTTTTTTGTTTGGGCTACGAAACTTGAGAAAACCTACCTTTTGGAAGATCAGAACGATGAACAGGATGAAGATTTGATGCGGTTACGGTACTCTGTTACAAACAGAGCAATCGCAGGAGGAAGAAGATGACGAGGACGATGAATATAGTGGCATCCCCCTCTTCTCGTCTGTCAACAGAAGGAAGAAGAGGAAGACGCTCGCCCCTTCTCATTGCAGTCAGCAGCAAGAAGAGGAAGAAGTTTTCCTCACGTAGGTAGCAGCACCAGGAGGAAGAAACGGACGCAGGGTGTCCTCTTCGGCTAGCTTGGCAGTAGGAGGAAGAGGATGCAGCAGGATGAAGACGCCCACCCTTCGAACAGCAACCAACGTTGGCACGTTCGAGGGGTATGCTTATGTATATATATAGGAGTATGGGGTTTGAAAGCTATCAACGGAAGGGTCTGTGCTTAATGTTGGCAAGATTCCACGGTTACCACTGTCAAGGTTTAAAACCTTCCCAGCTTGTAGCCACATGCCTCCATTTGCAAAGGGAAACCCTAACACTAACCATGCATTGACCGAGCATGCCTTAATGGGTTGCATGGTTTGGGCTTTTACAAATCTATAAATATATGTACGTGGCTTTGCATATTTCGGCCCATGGGTTAAACGGTTAGAGGTATTGGGTAATTTAGGAGATATGGGCCTTAACTTAGTTCCAGTTGTTAACCAATTACACAATAATGGGCTTGTTAATGGTTTCACGTGAGAAAACCTCCTTGGTGGGTTTTAACATGGGTAAAACCTATATAAGTTTTTAGCCCATGCGTAGGTGTTATGGTTATATACATAAGGGTTGGCCTCGCTTATTATATCTATATACATATATATATATAGGCTTGGCCCATTTGGGTATATATATATATATATGTACATATGTGGGTTTTGGGCTTTTAAATAAGTAGGTAAGCTCATATAAGAATTTATACCCTTTATATAATTAAACCCATTTGTATGAGACCCATTAGCCTTATGCCATTTTATTTTCACACACAGGGCCCATACGATTGTTGGTTTATCATTTGTGTGGGTTAAGGCCTTATATATATATTTAATTAGTGGGTGGTTCGTAGGCTTAGCTAGTAAAAGGCCACTTGTATATATATATATATGCGTATATAAGAAGTTTGCCCAAAATACAAGTTACAGTAAAGCCCATATAAGTATATACATTTATAATGGTTTAGTTATTTGAAGGTGGTTGGCCTTTTAATATATAGGCCTGGCCCATTAGGAGATATATATACATATATATATAGGTTATTCATTTGCATGGTATAATATACACCTTTATATCAATATATATGGGCTTGGGCTGGTATATATATATATATATTTGTATTAATGGTAGAAGACAATGTGTTAAGGTCCACTAATGTCATGCATTTCTCTTGGCTTGTGTTATATGTGCGTTAAAGCTCATTAAGTACCTATATATATATATATATAGCTTAATTATTTTTATTTTTTCTTTTCACACATGTTTAATTCATTTAGGATATATTTACTTCTTATTATTTATCCGGGGTATTACAGCCTCCCCCATTTAAAAGAATTTGGTCCCCAAATTCAATTGCGTGAATGGAGACATGGAGGGTATATAGTACTTACAATCTAGAATAATTCCGGATATCTCCTTCGCATAGATTCCTCAGTTTCCCATGTAGCTTCTTGTTCCAAACATTTGTTCCACTGCACTTTTACCATGGGAATGGTCTTGTTTCTTAAGACTCGGACCTCGCGATCAAGAATCTTCATTGGTTTTTGTTCATAAGTGAGGTCCCTTTGAATCACTAAGTTACTATGATCAATGACATGGAAAGGGTCGTGCACATATTTCTTCAGCATGGAAACGTGGAATACGTTGTGCACTCCCGACAGTTGTGGAGGCAAAGCGATGCGATAGGCTACCTCGCCAACTCTTTCCAAGATTTCGAATGGACCAATGAATCTCGGTGTGAGCTTGCCTTTAACTCCGAACCTTCTTATTTCTCGGCCGGGTGAGACCTTGAGGTAAACATGGTCTCCAACTTGAAACTCTAATTCCCTTCTTCTATTATCTGCATAAGATTTCTGTCTGGATTGTGCTACTTTAAGTCTCTCTCGGATAAGTTCAACCTTTTCTGTTGTGTTTCTTACCATATCTGGCCCTAGTAGTTGCTTCTCGCCGACTTCATTCCAACATATAGGAGATCGGCAATTCTGGCCGTATAAAGCTTCAAATGGAGCCATCTGTATACTGGCTTGATAGCTATTGTTGTATGCAAACTCGGCTAGGGGAAAATGATCATGCCAACCTCCGCCAAAGTCAATAATGCAAGCCCGTAACATGTCTTCAATTATTTGGTTTGTTCTCTCGGTCTGACCATCGGTCTGGGGACGGAAAGCAGTACTGAAGTTGAGCTTCATCCCCAATGAGTGTTGTAGACCCTTCCAGAAATGAGAAGTGAAGCGAGGGTCTCGGTCAGACACGATCGATGTTGGGACTCCATGCAATCTTACGATCTCCTTAATATACAATGCGGCCAAAACATCAACCGACCATCGACTTTTAATTGGCAAGAAATGCGCCGACTTGGTCAGTTGGTCGATGATTACCCAAATACCATCATGTCCGCCTCTAGATTTAGGCAATCCCATGATGAAATCCATACCAATTCCTTCCCATTTCCATTTGGGAATATCAAGGGGGTGTAACTTTCCAACGGGTCTTTGGTATTCCGCTTTTACTTGTTGGCACGTGAGACAGCGAGACACAAAGTCCGCTACCTCAGAAAGTTCTTTTTAAATCTTTGTACATCTTAGTTGCTCCAGGATGAATGGTATACCTAGAGCGGTGAGTTTCATCTAGAATTTTCCTTTTCAACTCAGGACAGTCCAGGACACATGTCCTTTCCTGAAACATTAGTCTTCCATCAACTGCCAGCTTGAACCCGGTTCTTTGATCTAGTTTCTCCCTGATTTCAATCATTCCAGGATCTTCATCTTGTAACTTCTCGATTTCGGATAGCAAGTCCGGATGCACACTCATGTGAGAGAGAGTAATACACCCATCTTTCTGGTCCATGCTTATGTTTAATCTGGAGAATTCCTCTAATAGTTTCCATTCCCGTATCATACAGCTGGCTATAAGGGCTCTCGGCTTTCGACTCAAGGCATCAGCTACTGAATTCCCTTTACCGGGGTGATACTAAATAGTGAAATCAAAGTCTTTTAAATATTCCAGCCATCGACGTTGCCTCATATTAAGCTCCTTCTGAGAGAATAGATATTTGAGGCTCTTATGATCGGAGAATACTGTGAATTGTTCTCTGTAGAGATAGTGTCTCCAGATCTTTAGTGCAAATACTACCGCGGCCAACTCCAAGTCATGCACCGGGTAGTTTTCTTCATGCTTCTTCAACTGCCTAGAAGAGTATGCAATAACTCTTCCATGTTGCATTAATACACAACCGAGGCCAATACCGGAAGCATCGGTATATACCTCGTACTTCTCTCCTTCAATAGGAAGGGCCAAGACCGGAGCAGTGGTCAAATGGTCCTTCAATGTTTGGAAGCTTCGTTCACATTCCTCATTCCACTCATATGGCACTTCCTTGTGGGTCAGCCTGGTGAGTGGTACTGCAATCTTCGAGAAGTTTTTTAATAAAACGCCGGTAATAACCAGCAAGACCAAGGAAACTCCTAATTTCTGTTGCATTTGTCGGTTGTTCCCAGTTCTTTACCGCTTCGACCTTTGCGGGGTCCACTGAGATTCCATCCTTTGAAATTACGTGTCCTAAGAAGGACACTTCTTCCAGCCAAAACTCGCATTTGCTAAATTTGGCATATAATTGATTATTCCTCAATATCTGCAATGCTATCCTCAAATGCATTTCATGCTCCTCTTCAGACTTTGAATATATCAGGATATCATCGATAAAAACCATAATAAATTTGTCCAGATGCGGTCTAAAGATGCTATTCATAAGCTGCATAAAAGCTGTAGGGGCATTTGTTAGTCCAAAAGGTATAACAGTAAATTCATAATGCTCGTACCTGCTTCAGAATGCAGTTTTGTGAATATCCTCGTCCTTGATCCTCAATTGGTGATAACCCGATCGAAGATCAATTTTTGAGAAATACTTTGCTCCAGAAATCTGATCGAAGAGTTCATCAATCCTCGACAGTGGATATTTATTCTTGATAGTGAGGTGGTTCAGATGCCGATAATCGATGCACAGCCTCATCGATCCATCCTTCTTCTTGACGAACATCACTGGTGCTCCCCATGGGGAAGTACTTGGTCTGATAAATCCTTTCTTCAATAGCTCCATAAGTTGCTCCTTCAATTCCTTCAATTCTGCGGGGGACACTCTGTAGGGTGCTTTGGACACAGGTCCGGCACCCGGAACAAGGTCTATAGTGAATGAGACTTCTCTCTCTGGTGGCAAACCAGGCAAGTCTTCAGGGAAAACATCAGGAAACTCCCGAACCACTTGAATGTCTTCTAGCCTAGCTACCTTAGCCTCCGTGGCAGTTACAAATGCTAAGAATGTCTCGCATCCTTTGTTGATAAGTTTATGGGCTCGAAGAGCAGAGATGACTGGTGATCTCTTCCGGGGAGTAATGTAAGTTAACTCCGGGTAATCCACAAAAGTTACTTTTCCATTTCGGCAGTCTACAGTTGCCCGATGGGTGGATAGCCAATCGGCCCCTAAAATTACATCGTACTTCTTCAAGTCTAAGCATATTAAATCTGCAGGTAAGTTGTGACCTTTAACTATAATCTTGCAGTTTGGGTAATGGAAAGTGACATCAGACTTATTCCCTAACGGGGTAGAAATCACCAAGTTTATCCATTCAGGTTCCATAGAGAATGAAGCAGCAAATTTCTTTGAAACAAAAGAATGTGTGGTGCCAGTATCAAATAGTACTTGAGCAGATTTAGAGCAGACAGACAAAATACCTTCCACCAACCCACCCTCGGTTGGTTCTGTCTCTTGGAGAGCTTGTAATCATCCTTGCTTCTTTGCCGGACGCTTCTCTTCCTTTGTCTCTGACTCACTTTGCTCGTTCATCATTGGACAATCAGGAATACGGTGTTCCTGACTCCCACAACGAAGGCATGCTCCAAGCCTTCTCCAGCATTCCGCAGCCTGATGACCCGGCTTGTCACAATATTTACAATTCTCCTTTGGCGGTGCCGTGATGGAGAAGGGTTTGTTATTGCCCTTCTTGAATTTCTTCTCCTTGGAGGGTTCACCTTTATTATTGGTCCGCTTCTTGAAAGAAGGTTTAAAAGTGTTGGGGCTCGTGACATTCTCCCTTTTATCCTTACCACGGATTTTGTCAGACAATTCTGTGGTGTCTTCTAGCAGCTGGGAACGACGCACCATCTCCGAGTATACTTGAATATCCAAGGGAGCGAGCTGAGTGATATATTGGGGTCGTAACCCATTCAAGAACCTTCTTGCCTTCATCTTTTCAGTGCATACTAAATGTGGTGCATATCTAGATAACCTGGAGAACTGGGCTTCGTAGTCGGCTACCGACAGGGATCGTTGCTTCAAGGCAGCAAATTCCGCGGCCTTTTTCTCCTAAACACGGTCAGAGAAATACTTGCTATTGAAGTGCTCGACAAATTCGGCCCATGTAACATGATCTTCAAGCAAGGTGGCCTCGACGGACTCCCACCAAACACAGGCGTCCCGTTCCAGTTGGAACGTGGCCAAAAGCACCTTTTCACCATCCGCGCATTGCATGACGCGGAAGATTCGCTCGATCTCCTTTATCCAATTCTCCGCATCCTCGGGGTTTGATGATCCTACGAACCTCGGAGGGTTGAGGTTTCTAAAACTCCGATGGAGGTCGCCAGCTCCATGGTGTGCCCCACCATGAGCCACCTGTTGCAAGGCCTGGGTCAGGCCTTGAACAGTTCATTGCATCTCACGCCATTGTGCGCGTTCAGTAGCCATAGTCCTACAAGAAGTTAATCTTGATTAGTTTCAAGTTATAATTGGTAGTCGGATGTCCTACAAGGACTTATACCCTCGGCACTACCCATCCTCACAGTTTACGGATAGACCTATCCTTGGACTTGGGTTTCCTAGGAATTTGAAATCCTAGGCTCTGATACTATAAAAACTGTCACGCCCCGAGCGCAGAAGGAACCCGAGAAAAACGTGACGAGTTTATATCAATCATGTCAATCAGAGTAAGTAGAATTTCAACATCAAAATAGAGTGGGCAATAAGACAAGAATTTTAAAACATAACCAAGTACTGATACCATTGATAACAACTTAACCATTAAACAAAATCACATAACTCCAAGACTTAACGTTACTAATCAGGCCCACAAGCCTTAAATGTTACAAATTTTTAAATAGCAAAAGATCTAACGACAAGACTCCAAGGAATGAACTAAGGATGACTCGACACGATAATGTGTAGTAGCACGATGCTTGCAGATTCTACGCTCGTCACTCTTGCTCCTGCCCATCCGAGTCCGAGTCAGGGTCCGTATTACCTGAAAGGTTTGGGGAAAAGAACTTGATGAGCGAACGCTCAGTAGGAATTATATCTCAAGAACTAGCAATTGGTTTAAGTAATTACCTCTTCCAAATGAAAATGCAAGTCTACATGTCAATCATGTAAAACAGAATGCGATGGAATTGAACATGATAACGAGAAGAAATATCACGTACTGTCGATCCAAGATAGGGAATTTCAAGTATTCAAGATTTCAAGTATTTGAACAAGTACCGAGTATATCAATAAAGTTTTTCATGTCATGAGATAATGGCTATTAACAAGCAAGTACTTTACCCATTCCGGGCCATGCAAGTCATGTCAAGTCAAGCACGCGAGAGAGAGAGATAGTGGAGTGTCATAGATTCAAGCAAGTACTTCGGTGCAATGCCACACCGTGATCAATATAACTCCCATGGGCACAAGTACTTTCGGGTGCTCCTCCCAGGACCAGATCGGGCCCTATATGCGCGGACATTGTTACATGTAATATCTAGACAACCACTTTAGTGATAGCCATGAAATTCCAAGAACAAACTCATGTAGGATATCAAGGTAGATTCGTGGATAGGTTCCACAGAATTCTAGGAAGAACATTAGATGGACAGTGTCAAAACCAATGAGAACCATAACATGTCGATAACCTGGGTAGAATTGGTACCTTAACTAGCTAGTCGTGATAACTTGAGTGGATGACTAAACCTGTCACCAATCAAGGGACATGAATCAAGCTGAGAGATTGACCCCATCTATAAGGGACTCAATCCAAGACACCGCCTAGTGGAATATCATCATTCCACCGGCTAGGATTATTCTCTCATGGACCAAGATGGCACCATGAGAGGGCCGGTTTACCACAAGACGTGGCAATCAAAGGCACAAGGTGTTTAAGGTACAACCAGCTCAGTCGGCCTTGAGGGAATCCAAGGCTATGAGGAGACTTATGGAGGTCCCAATGACTAACTTGCCAGTCCGAAGGAACGGAATGTCCAACGGAGGGCTCGTATGTCACCGAGAGTTGAGGTGTTTACGTGAACTAATCATGAAATGGGGACTCCATCTACGGACGTGAGATGAGAGTGCCAGAAGACCCGCGGTATTGGTCAAAATCGGAAGAAAACTGTGAGAACATGAATGTGTTAATTATAGAATTCATGTCCAACCAATTCTATAATTAACTATAATTAAATAAACTTATATTACTTGACGCCCATGGGTGGCGTCATTTATTAATTATCATCCACTTAGAGGGACGCTAATTTTATGATTTTTAACTTAATTTATTTAACAAGAATTCACATTAATATCTATTTAATTGAATAATTTCAAAACATACATTCAAAGACACATTTATTTATAACAAAAATTTTAGAGAAATAAAATATATGATAATTAGGAGAAAAATATAAGGATTCTAAATATATATTTTTTATAATTTTCTATTACAAATTTTAATAGATATCAATTTTCAAAGATATTGTTACAAGATATATATATATATATATATATATATAAATATATATATAATTTGACGGTATTGCATTAGGTCGTCAAAAAGATTTGACGACACTATACTTGTCGTCATTAACAAATTGTCCCAATTTTTAGTCTTCTTGTTTCTCGACGTAACTACGTCGGAATTGAGCCTATGATATACCGAAATGACAGGCTCGAAAAACTCTATCTAACTAGACGTTCAAAATAATTTTTCGTTGAGAGATGGGAGATCTTGAGATAGGGGGCACGAAAAATGGTGCAACCACTCTCACTATCTCGATCTCCATACCACTAGTACGCCCATAAATTTTCATGGCCAAAGGAGACTCCGATACCCACGTATAAGTTATTAAGGTGAAAACTCCATAACTAACTTCTATAGTATTAAACCAAAACACGTAGTAAAAATCATGCAGAAATATCATGTGAGTTTTTAATCTAATTATAATCTTTGGCATGAAGAGAGAACACCTACAATGATGAATTAATTTTTTTGTTTAGGCTACGAAACTTGAGAAAACCTACCTTTTGGAAGATCTGAACGATGAACAGGATGAAGATTTGATGCTGTTACGGTACTCTATTTCAAACAGAGCAATCGCAGGAGGAAGAAGATGACGAGGACGATGAATATAGTGGCTTCCCCCCCTTCTTGTCTGTCAACAGAACGAAGAAGAGGAAGATGCTCGCCCCTTCTCGTTGCAGTCAGCAGCAAGAAGAGGAAGATGTTTTCCTCACGTAGGTAGCAGCACCAGGAGGAAGAAACGGACGCAGGGTGTCCTCTTCGGCTAGCTCGGCAGTAGGAGGAAGAGGATACAGCAGGATGAAGACGCCCACCCTTCGAACAGCAACCAACGTTGGCACGTTCGAGGGGTATGCTTATGTATATATATAGGAGTACGGGGTTTGAAAGCTATCAACGGAAGGGTCTGTGCTTAATGTTGGCAAGATTCCACGGTTACCACTGTCAAGGTTTAAAACCTTCCCAGCTTGCAGCCGCATGCCTCCATTTGCATAGGGAAACCCTAACACTAACCATGCATCGACCGAGCATGCCTTAATGGGTTGCATGGTTTGGGCTTTTACAAATCTGTATATATATGTATGTGGCTTTGCATATTTCGGCCCATGGGTTAAACGGTTAGAGGTATTGGGTAATTTAGGAGATATGGGCCTTAACTTAGTACCAGTTGTTAACCAATTACACAATAATGGGCTTGTTAATGGTTTCACGTGAGAAAACCTCCTTGGTGGGTTTTAACATGGGTAAAACCTATATAAGTTTTTAGCCCATGCGTAGGTGTTATGGTTATATACATAAGGGTTGGCCTCGCTTATTATATCTATATACATATATATATATATATAGGCTTGGCCCATTTGGGTATATATATATCTATATATACATATGTGGGTTTTGGGCTTTTAAATAAGTAGGTAAGCTCAAATAAGAATTTATACCCTTTATATAATTAAACCCATTTGTATGAGACCCATTATCCTTATGCCATTTTATTTTCGTACACAGGGCCTATACGATTGTTGGTTTATCATTTGTGTGGGTTAAGGCCTTATATATATATTTAATTAGTGGGTGGTTCGTAGGCTTAGTAAAAGGCCACTTGTATATATATATATATGCGTATATAAGAGGTTTGCCCAAAATACAAGTTACAGTAAGGCCCATATAAGTATATACATTTATAATGGTTTGGTTATTTGAAGGTGGTTGGCCTTTTAATATATAGGCCTGGCCCATTAGGAGATATATATACATATATATAGGTTATTCATTTGCATGGTATAATATACACCTTTATATCAATATATATGGGCTTGGGCTGGTATATATATATATATTTGTATTAATGGAAGAAGACAATGTGTTAAGGTCCATTAATATCATGCATTTCTCTTGGCTTGTGTTATATGTGCGTTAAAGCCCATTAAGTACCTTTATATATATATAGCTTAATTATTTTTATTTATTCTTTTCACACATGTTTAATTCATTTAGGATATATTTACTTCTTATTATTTATCCGGGGTCTTACACAAAGAACAACTACTCCCTGAACCGGAGGCCTGTATGGACGTAGACGGCCTCCCTCTCTAGTGCTAGGTCGCTCAAAGATTCGGCATGGCTTTGCCATCGACCAAAAAAACCTCCCCCTCCCAAAGCCTAGCCTCCAGGGTCTATTTATAGAGCATCTAGAGTCTTAACTCGAAATTAGGGTTTCTATGCATTTTTACGTCGAGATAACGAAAAAAAAGTCGAAGATAATTCAATTATCTTTCAACCCGAAGAAACGGCACCAAAATTGACTCCATATTCGCGGAGAAACAGTTCGAAGAAACTGGGGATAAATCCACGAATGGAGAGAGAAAATCTCTTAAATCTTCAAGATGCGAGTAGTAAAACGGTCCTACGATAGACCACTCATCAGGTTGAGCGGCTATATATAAACTATTTATCCCTGTCGGTGGAAATTCAAATATAAAAGAAATGTAAGTCAATTTATCTACCAACCTACCGAAAACCTCACTGTTGGACTCTCACAGATGAACGGCTAATTAACAACCGTCCAAGGATAAGAGCGGCCAAGAGTCAACCGTTTTATCCTTGTCAGTGATAAATGGATAATTAGATAATTATCTGAGAACCAACCGAGCTTCAGGAGTCTGGAGGTAGAACGGCTACTATTAGCCTACCCATCACGTTGAACGGCCAATATTGAGACCGTATGAAAGCGTATCGGTGGAAATTTAGAAAATCAACCAAAATATCCCATAAATATATGGACGGCCCATAAGCGACCGCTCGAATGGTTGTGCGGCCAGGGGTGAACCGTACATGTTGCTGGACACTTAAAATTCATGAGAATGCTTGCCTAACCAAAATCAAGGCACATTAAACCCTGAATTGAAGCAGACCTAGCCAGGGAGGGAGGCTATCCATAAAATAAGCCCGAAGATATTGCCTGAAAATAGCCCAACGAGTAATGGACAACTCGAGGCATCAAAAATAGCGGTAAGAGGAATAACTCAACTTCTCGGAAAAAAATAGGTGTCAACAATACCCGGGGATTATCCTTCCATTCCATAATGTGCTGTCAATGACTACTGGCTCTATGGCTATTAATATCCATCCCTTAAGTGAGAAGTCATCCAGAGATCATGCTATGAGGTAGCAAATCCCCGGAGACTTGAGGGTGGTCAGATGAATTCTGAATTGATATAAGCCATAATATATATCCCTCTCTGATAACCGGTCCTGAAGTATATACGAAGAAACTTAGATGCAACTAGCGGTGTTGACATGATGTAGACTATATAATATATTACTGTGACAGATGCAGAGCATATGAGTAATAGAAGTTGATGCAGGATGGTCTACTGCTATCTTTATACATAAATCAGATAATGCAGTGGAAAATCATAGGTTCTAGCAGGTTTTTGAATTTAGCCAGAGCCCCAACAACCCATGGATGTGGGTGGCGAGGCACATTGCCATTTCCATAGGAAACAGATGCATTGAAAAGTGAAAGATATACATGTTAACGGGACTAGAGACCGTGCACATCAAATGCATAAAATCTTCCCAGATCGAGGGCGATGAACAGGGCCTACTGGCACATTGGAGAAGGGATTCACGTATTCAACGTGGTCCATGAGGGCGCTGGCACCCTGAGATGGCCAGCGAAAGAACATTCAACACATGATCGACAGACTGGTGGTGGGATAGAATCTGAGAGATGAATTCCCATTTCTGCAGATTAGAAGAGACAGGACCCAATAGCCATCCATCGTAATTAGATGGGCTAGGTTTGTACTTGCTCATAATCCTACCCATTCCTCCCAGCATAAAAAAAACGTGGGATCAAAGTAAAACAAAATTAGGAGGCTGGCATCAAGATGAAATTCAGGGGGGAAGAGCACATTTGCACCCAAAATCGGGCTAGAAGCATTTCATTCATTCATATAAACAGAAAAATACATCATCTAGGATCATTACATTTGGGAAGCAAAAAAGAAAACAAACATACAACAAGAAAAGAATGAAAGGAATGATGGGGGGAGGGGGGTAATTGACTCCTTTCTTGGTGAGCTGCTCGTTGCATGACTAGTCCATTATAGTCGTGTGTTCAGCTATTATTGTGCCTTGATATGACCCAGCTTGCAGTTGTGTTCCGTAGTTCTGTGTTCAATACGGAGCCGGGATCCTGCAAGTGCCGCTGTTATCGTGTTGTCGTTTCGTTGTTGTTTCCCTGTGAATCTATCTTGGCACTGTGTGGATCGAAATCTTGTCGGTTAGTTGTGCTGTACTCTTCTCGCCTGGTAGAGTTAGCAGACGACTCGAATCAGAGGTAATATCTGAGTGAGGACTGACTTGATTGTGTTTGTGGTCTGGTGCTGTCATTGGCGTCCTGTGTGCCAGGTTTCGTGGTTGTCTTTAGCACTGGACCCGATGCGTCGAGCTGTCAGCTGAGAGGACTATGTTTCCTTGTTTAAGTTGATGCTTGTCGTGTCTATCGTTTTGTTTTCCCGATAGCTATTTTTGTGGCATGAGTCGTGTCTCCTTTCCTATGAGACGTAAGCGACGTTACCTTGTTTCAAAGGTGTCAGACTTGTGTTCACTGGTGTGCCATGCTCGTTATGTGGATCGATTTGCCTTGAGATCCAGAGCATGTGCTTGTGATGATGGTCTGACAGTGTTCCTCTGAATGGTGTTTTTCGAGATTCGTGCTATTTCAAGTTGTGTCTTGGGGTTTGTTCTTCCCTACTTCTTCTTGTTCGTTCCTTAAATTTTGAGGATGAAATTTCTTGAAGGAGGGGAGGCTGTAATACCCTAGATTCTTATCGAATCTTTCGAATCCTTATCGGGGAGTTTCGGATCGCTTTTGTGGGTCCTGAGTTGAGTTTTACGATCCACGTGGGTTTTTCTCTCGTACAAGTTACGGAACCCTATGGTGAGTTTATTTCTCAGTTCATCGACTCGAGGATGCTACTGTTGCGATGTATTCTTTGAGAGGATCGTTTCGACTATTTTTACATATTTTTCTGAATTAGTCCATTTTCGGGCCAAAAATCAGAATTTCGAAAATTAGGAAAATTTCCTAATTTTTTTTCTTTTTCTTTCTTCTTCCTCTCTCCTCCCTTTCATTCGCGCGCGACCCTCTCTCCCCCGTTTTCTCTCCTCTCTCGCCCTCCCGGCTCCGGCTGCAGATGGAGGAGGCATGGGCAGGCAGTGGAGATGCCATGGCGATGATTGGGTGAGCGATGAGGCGAGGATCGGACCGTTTCTGGCGTGATCCCAATCGGTGGATTCAAAGTCGACGGTTGAGCTTGCGAGCTGGTTTTTGGTGTGGTTTAGTCACTCCGGTGTGCGGTATCTTCGGTGGAGGTAGGGAGATGGAAGCCCTACTTCTCTTCTGTGTTTCCTTGCAATTTCGTGTCGATCGGTGAGAGTTTGAGCGGGTTTCGTTCAGTTTCGGGAAAAGCATGCTCGGGGGTGTACGTCGGGTTCGCCAAAAAATGATGACGATTTTTGACTAGATTAGTTTCATTGTGATCCCCAGCATGTCTGTATTCCATTTTCGCTGATTTCATGTCGATTGGTCGTCATTTGGGGCCGGTACGAGCCTGGGAACCCCGGTGACCCAATTAGGGTCGATTCGTTAGAATCGCCCATTTCTTGCGATTTAGATGTTGCATGTGCCTCTTTCGGCCTGTGGAAGGTGTTTTTCGTCGACTAGGATTGTTTCCCCTGCGTTTAGACGTGAATGGGGTGTGGAATGGCCGAGATCGGTCATTCCCCTGATTTTTTCGCCGTATCGTGTTGGCGGTCATTTCAGAGACAGCTACTGGTCTCTGGCGGCCCCTCGATGGACCGCCACACTCCATAGTGTGTCAGTTAGTTATAGGTCGGTTTAGGTTTGCGGCCCAACCTTTGACTACCTCTTGCCTCTGGCGGCCCTATAGTGGTGTGCCAAGCTCAGCGATTCCTCGATTCTAGCGTAAGTCGGTTCAACTTGGCGGTCTTACAATAGACCGCTACGCTTGTTGTAGCAGCCCTAGTCTCGACCGCTACAGTCCAGTTGACTGTAGTCTACATTTTGAGTCAGTTGGCTTTAGCGGCCCAACCTTCAACCGCCTCTTTGTTTTAGCAGCCCATCCAACGACCGTTATGGTCCGTTTGACCAGAGTCAAACACTTAAGTCGGTTAGGGCGGTGTCTCTCGCGGCCTAGTGGTAGTCCGCTAGTGTCCGTGTGACGGTTCAATGTTCGACCGTCAGGTGGTTTGAATAGATAGGTCGGTTCAGGGTTGACTAAGCTTGGCGGCCTTATCCTTGACCGCTTCAGTCCCCTAGCGGCCCAATCTAGGACCGCCAGAGTCTGGTACTCTTCGGGTGTAGCGGCCCTTTCCTTGACCGCTTATTCTGGGTTGCAGACTAGAGGTGGACCGCCATGTCCCCAAGGGGTTTTTTTTCATTGTTTTTGTTGGGTCCCGTAGTGCAGGAACACGGATCTAGAGGGGGGGTGAATAGATCCTACTGCTAAAAACTATGTCCAATTAAAAACACCAACTAGCACACAGCGGAATTTACCAGATTGATAGGATTGAGGAAATTAATCTAAACAAGTTTAAACTTGATTCACTCAATCTCGCCGAGCTCACACGATAGCACAAACAGATATGATAGTGAACACACAATCACAAGAATCAAACCATAGGACACGGGGATTTTTAAGGTGGTTCGGGACCACGACGGGCTCCCTACATCCACCCCTCACCAAACCGGTGAGGCTTCAATACAAGCTACAAAATGTAGCAACACGGGGACGAACCCCAACACACACACGCTACTTTCACAGCAAAACACACACACGAGGCCTTGCCTCAACCTGCTGCCACAGCAGCACACACACACAAACACACACACATGGGAACACACCCCGAACAATATACCTTACACGGAGATACATCTCCGTCCACACACACGTAGGGCAATGCCTACACAACCACACGGGAGAAAACTCCCAACAACACACACGGATATACTCCGCATAAATCGACACACATAAGACCACACACACACTCGGAGACCCCTTTCTCCGAACACCCACACAAAATATTTTGTCAAATGTATATGTAACAATCACAAATATATGCTATGACCTTCCACACAACTTCTATAGATGTAAACTAGAAGAATGCATCAAGTATAAGGCTCCCCCTTCTTCATCAAAATCTGATTCTCCTTGCTCGTTGATGGATGATCATAATCTTGACATCATCTTCTTCCTCTCCTCTAGCCGCTTCTCTTTTCCTTATTCCAATCTCCTCTCTTCACCTGAAAGAGTAGATAGACATAATGAGTTCAATCTTTAAGCTAATCTCAAACAAGAATATAGACTTGAATGGTTTAGAGATTCCCCTCTTCTTCACCTATACAAAAGAATACATGAGCATTAGAGATGTTGTATCACAAAGATTGTAGCTCATATATATATGCAAGAGAGAGTGAACAAAGAACATGTAAATGATTATTACACATCTTTGATGCCCATTCAAAACTTTGAACAATCTCAAACAAAAGATATAGAAGTGAAAGATCAAGATTACTCCCTCATGAAATGCTTCTACAGGATGAAGAACGTTCTTGAAGCAATTTTGAAGAGATGCAACATGAACAGAGGTTGGATCTTGATTTCAGATGCTGCCTTCAGTTGTATATGATCTTGGGCCTTGATTCAAGCTTCTTCCTTTCGATTTCAGCTTCAGAGCAAGGTGGAAGAGGGCTTGGAAGCTTCAACTCCGATCCTGCACACCAAAGAATAGTTTTCAGCCATCTCCTTAGGGTTTTCACTCCAATAGGATGTTTTATAAGCTTAGAACGGTCAAGGGACAGCTTGGAGACCAGATCCACGAATTAGGGAGTGATATAGGGCATTAGGATGTGATTGGTAGGACTTTCGGAGCAAGAAAACGGCGGTCAAAATGTGCGGCTCGAGATCCGACCGGAATGGGTCGACCCTTGGGGTCGACCCTCGGGCAATCAGAAGCCAAACAGAACACTTTTTGTGTTCTGTTTTACAGGGGTCGACCCCAAGGGTCGACCCTCGCATTGCCAGAAACCAAACAGAACTAAAAATAAGTTCTGGGTTAAAGGGGTCGACCCTAGGGGTCGACCCTTTCAGGCAGATTACACAAAAAATAGCTCTGCGCGCTTCGGCGACAGGAATTAATTCTCCTAGCTCCGAACTCCGATCGAAGCAAGACTGGAGGCGTTGGAAAGAGGACTCCCAGAGCTACAACATATAATTTTTAGAGGGGAGATCCAATGGTTGGATTGATAATGGTGAAGACTGTAAGACAATTTGAGTTTGAAAAATAACTAAAACCTCCATCAAACCAAAGGGAAACAATTGAATAAATGTTACCATAATCCCATGAAGATCAACCATGATTTTTCATCCTGAAAAATATGATAAAGCAAGATGTTAGTTGACAATCAAGATCTTCACACCAAGCATTAACACTATGACCATGTTCACAATAAATTACATCATTGAACCTATTCCAAGAGTGAATGAGGAACGAGATATCCATTTAAATCCACATAACAACACTTACCTCATTGTTTTACCTGAATTCACATTTCTTGTTGATTGGTTGAATCATTCATACACATAGTCATGAAATTCAAAATCTCATTCTCCATTGCATGATGGTATACATGTGGAATTCAAAGAGTAAGGAGCCAAGCCACATAGAACAACATTGAGTCACATTCAATTTGATCATCATCCAAACTTTCAAACCACACATCATTACCTTGAGGGCAAGCAATGATATTTGCATCTCAATCATTCATTTAGCATTACCAAAGTATACATGCATGACATGAGGCTCAATAGGACATGATGCTCGAGTGTGCTTTTCACAAAGACCTTTCACATTGAAGATAGAGCAACCTCACCAAGTGTAGATGGAATGTATATGTAATGTGCTAACCTCAAAGCACATATGAACCTCAAAGAGTCACAGATGCATTCACATGATGATATCCCAAAATAAACAGTTTGTAATCAAACAGTTTGTAATCATTTCCACAACCCGTTCAAGTGAAGAGCATTCACGCACAAGGCTAAGCAACAAAGGCATTTTGTAATCATCAAAATCACATACACAACAATCTCCCCCATTTTGATGATGACAAAATATTATGCTATAATAATGCTCTCTCCCCCTTTGACATAATCAGAAATGGGGATCATGATGGGGAATCCAAAATGGCAAGAACCTATGCCAATGAGCACAATATGCATGAACGAATTGCAGAACTGTGGGATACCAAATGTTGAAATGAAACTCTTATACCAATTGTCTGATACTAATTGTTGAAAGTGGGAATGCAAATGTGCACGAGTTGCAAATGCGCACGAGTTGCAGCAATTGGAATGGTGTATGGCATGAACAATGATGAGCCAGCAAATAAGCACTCAAACACCAATAGAAAGGTATTGACTCATGCAAGACCTGATGAGTTAGCAGATAAGATCACGTGTAAAGCTCCCCCATTGACATTGACACATTAGATGACTGTTTTTGATTTTTAAATTTTTAATTTTTAGTTTTCTTGTGAAATGCATGAAGCATGATGTATGAAAATGATGAGACATGAAATGCATACAATGTAATCAAGCAGATATCTATAGATACATGCAACATAACTCCTTCACAAGAAGTGATACCAATTGATTTACAGTGAGGGGATAGGTGTAGGAGAAGTGCAAGTGAGTCAATAAGTTCAGAATGCTCATGATTACACCTAGAGGATTGTGCAGATAAATAGGAGAAGACGTACAGCAGGTCATTACAATTAATCAAATTTTCAAAATACATATCAAATCAAATTTCCATGTGCAAGTGAGTAACATGAGAATGAAGTTTAGCCATATGGATAACCAGATTTTCAAGTAAACACAATAGTAAGTGTACAAATTGTATTTCAATCTAGAGAACAGCGTATTGGAGGCTTCGCTCTACCTCAATCAAATATATCATCAGAAATTTTCATACTGACAATCTGAATTTTTCTAAGAAGGATCAGGTTCAAAATAATTCCTTTTTACGCGAGGAGACACATGGAGCTCATGCCAGAATCCCCGGTTACTCAGAATACTGAACCTTGTCACCTCATTTGAACAGAGATACTTTAGTCAACACTTTTCAGAAATGAACCACATCACGTCTCAGGTGACATGTGCCCAGTTTACTCAGTGAGACTTAGCATTGCTCTGCCTTTCATTCCAACCAATTTTTTTATGCGGAGGCAGGCAGCTTTTTCCTCAACTGTCTCTTATCATCCATGCAGCAAGTTGAATTACTTTAGAGTGTTGAAATGAAATTCTTTCATCCTTATGAATAACACTCAATTTCACATTAAAGTGCATGAAGTGTACAAATTTGATTCAACATGTATAGAGAAAATTTAACTCAAAACAAGATAGTGCAGCTCCCCCTATGTAAATGTAATAAGCATGAAATGCTCCCCCTAAGAGTTTGACATGAAACACACTTGTTAAGACTCAGATGCAACATTATTTAACAATGGAGTGTTTGGTCTTAGAAGTTTCAAGGAAGGGTTGAATAGCATATAATAACATGCAAGCATACAATGTAATGACATGCATATGCAATGCAAAATGAAAAGGTATGCAATCTCAATGCTTGAAATGTTGGCTCCAAAGATATGATGACCAATGTTGGAAGTATTGTTTTTGGCATTTATGCAACATGAAATATTCAAGATGATGCATTTCAAAATATGCACTATATGCATGCTAGAAATGCCAACTATGCAACAAGACACACGATGAGCTTCATCTTCCAAAAGTACTATGTGAATGATATGCAAATATGTAATGTGATGCAAGATTTCAGATTTCACATGACACTCTATATGCACCTAATGCAACTAATGCATGACACGCATTATCAATTGTTAAAATGTGACGACACAATTTTCTTCTGAAAAGAGAATTTAGAAAATTCATTCAAAGCATCAAAATCATCACATGTGAACTTTTCTTGAAAATAGTTGTACTTTTAACCAAAAAGATGAGTGGCACATTGGTAAAGATCATAGAACATTGATCAACTTCAGTCCTCAAGATGTTCAGCCATAAACATAATATCATCATGCTGAGAGAATGGAAAAACATCATTTTCAAATTTTCAGCATGCAAAACTCCCCTATAATCAATGCATGATTTCAGAAAATTCATTTAAGTTGGATGCCATATGCATAAATGATTCATGGTACCGGGCGGAGGCATATTCTCACGCATGGTGATAGCTTTCAGATAGACTTGACCTGTCCTTCCACATGTCACCATTTTATATACCATGTAATCATTGAAATGATGATCAGAAACAAATGTATGCACATTTGACATCCAGAGTTTAGCAAAAGGCATTCAATGTCTACACTCTCATATATACTGCTCAGATGTTCCAATGCCATTCAGCCAAACATTCATTTTTCACATGGTCAAAAGTAACCAAAGAGTATTCACGATTTCAAAATCACTGTCTGTCAAGATATGGCATTAACATCAAGATCAAAGAACTTCAAACAAACAATTTATTTCCTCACCTTTGTCTTGAGTTACCTTTATTGACATTTTCAGATTCTTTGCTCTATTTCGCTTGTTGTCATCTTCATCAACAAGCTCCTTTCTTTCTCTCCTGCAGGAAATATATCGATATTAGCCAAAGGAGTTCCATTGAGACCCCAAATTCGCATTTCATATAAGGCAGCACATAAGGATATGACAAGATCAAGAACCTCATGCCAAAACCCTTCCAAAACCCCTCTAGGGTAATGGGGTTAAAACTCAAACCAATCGGACCTCAAGATGGGTATTTCAAAACCCAAAGTGTAGACCTATTCTGGATCTAGGCACATGGTGATACATTCAAACGTTTGAATTCTTACCATGATTTCAAGGGTTGATGGTCATAATCAAATCTGCACTGTAAAGAGCTCAATTCATGTTAATATTAAGCCAATGCATATGAAGAAACTAACTTCAAGCCTTTTCATCACACATGACTCTCTCTCACTGCCTGCAATATCAGAAACTCAATTTCATATCAACCTCAATTCAATACAAATGAGAAAACCAATTTCAGTACTTTTCTTCCACAAGACAATCTCCTATGAGCTGCAAGTATGAATGATGAGCTTCAAGTATCAACTCAGGGACAAGCCCATGTTCACCAAGACATCACATCAGAACTGGCCAAGTCGACTTAAAGCCTTCCCCTTGACCTCAATGCAATCCTGCAACAAAGTTCTCATTTAGTTGTTTTGGGTACCCAAACCTTCTTGGGTCCCGGATGGTTAGTTGCACCTCTAGAGGGTGCCTTCCACAGTTCTTGGGCATGCATATCATCAAAATACATTAAGGAGCAAACATGCATGGTATGCCCAAACTCACCACAACCAAGAGACTTCACAGGATTCTCATAAACATGATAATCAAATTTCTGTGATTTAGCATGAATGTTATCATTATAAGCATGGAAATTTTTCTTCTTCACAACAGGATGAGCATGAAATTTCTGTGGGTCTGTAGAGATGTTATCATTTTTCAAACTAAAGCAATTGTTCATCCTGTGACCGAACCTCCCACAATGAAAACAGTTCAAAGGAGCAAATCTTTCAAATGGTCTTCTTGCATGAATATAAGAGTTATCAAGAGTTCTTTTTGTGTTCAGAAACTTTCTTGGCTTTGTGAAATCTTTCATTTTCTTGCATGCTTCTAGATCTTCAGATTTCATCAAAAAGCAATCATGCATCATATGGCCAAGTTCACCACAATAAAAACATGAGATTTTCTTTGTGGATGCATGTGTATGTGCAACAAGATTTTTCATGGCATTCATCGTGACACCAACAACATTTTTAGCCTTTTGATGCAAGTTTTATTTCTTTTTCAGACTTTCATTTGATTGCTTTGTTGTTTGAGGAACATATTGATTTGGAGACCCATCTGATGTGCTGGCTATATTAGAACTATGGACAAATGATGTGTAGACTTTATTTTCAAAGTTCTTTTTGTTCACAGGATTATAGCCCAGCCCCTCTTTTTGGAAATTCACCTTAGTCCCCAATATCTTGTTCAGATTTTCTTCCCCATTCACAAACTTACACAAAGAAGCATTCAGATCAAGAATTTCTTTTTCAAGTGATGAAATATGTAATTCATAGGAAATGATCTCATTTTCACAAGAAATGACTTTTTCATTCAATTGAGCATTGATGGTTTGGTAGCTTTCCATCTTTTGTTCTAACACAAGCATATTGTCAGATTCATCAACAATCACAGATTTCCCTTTTTCAAATTTTTCAAGATTTTTCAATCTACTTTCAAGTAGGGAGATCTGAATTAGCATTGCACTGTTCTCCTTTTTGAGTTCTTCATTTTCATTTGCAAGTTTATCATTCATAATCAATTCATTGCAAATATCCTGATCAATTGAGTTTGATTCCATTTTGTTTCTTAGATCTTTTTCAGTTTTCTCTAATTGATTGATTTTATTCTTGAGGGCAACATTCTCATTTCTCAAATAAGTAATGGTTTCTTTGTGACATTCAACATCATGCTCTAAAAGTTCATTCAACTTATCAAGCTCAGAACACTTATCATAAGAACCATTTTCATAGAGCATGTTTTCATATTTCTTTTTCAGTTTTCTATTTTCCGACTTGACTTTCTTATATTGTTTTGCCAACTCATCATAAGCATCAACAAGATCTTCAAGAGTAAATTCTTCAGAATCTGAATTTACCTCTTCTGCATTTTTGCCACTTTGTTGATCTGTATCATCGGCCATGAGACATTTTTGTCTTTCCTTCTCTTGAGCTTTGATCAGCCGGTCCATTAGCTCCTTCGCCGTCCTACAAGAAGATGCAAATGGATACTTGTTACTACTTCCAGAAGTTTTCAATAAACTCAAAGCAGTAACATTATCATGATGCATCATTTTATCCTGATTAGACCACTTGGTCTCATCTAGAGGTAATATGTGTGGACCATGACAAATCAATTTCCAAAGACTAGGATTAATAGAATTGATCACCATGCACAATTTACCTAGCCATGAATTAAAATTCAAACCAGTGAAGATTGATAAACAGTTCATTGATATATGTTCAGTAAAAAAATTCATGATTGTGGAATGCACTGGGATCACTCTGTAGATCGCAAGATCTAGGGACAACAAAACCTCGCTCTGATACCAATTGTTGGGTCCCGTAGTGCAGGAACACGGATCTAGAGGGGGGGGAATAGATCCTACTGCTAAAAACTATGTCCAATTAAAAACACAAACTAGCACACAGCGGAATTTACCAGATTGATAGGATTGAGGAAATTAATCTAAACAAGTTTAAACTTGATTCACTCAATCTCGCCGAGCTCACACGATAGCACAAACAGATATGATAGTGAACACACAATCACAAGAATCAAACCACAGGACACGGAGATTTTTAAGGTGGTTCGGGACCACGACGGGCTCCCTACGTCCACCCCTCACCAAACCGGTGAGGCTTCACTACAAGCTACAAAATGTAGCAACACGGAGATGAACCCCAACACACACACGCTGCTTTCACAGCAAAACACACACACGAGGCCTTGCCTCAACCTGCTGCCACAACAGCACACACACACAAACACACACACAAGGGAACACACCCCGAACAATATACCTTACACGGAGATACATCTCTGTCCACACACACGTAGGGCAATGCCTACACAACCACACGGGAGAAAACTCCCAACAACACACACGGATATACTCCGCACAAATCGACACATACAAGACCACACACACACTCGGAGACCCCTTTCTCCGAACACCTACACAAAATATTCTGTCAAATGTATATGTAACAATCACAAATATATGATATGACCTTCCACACAACTTCTATAGATGTAAACTAGAAGAATGCATCAAGTATAAGGCTCCCCCTTCTTCATCAAAATCTGATTCTCCTTGCTCGTTGATGGATGATCATAATCTTGACATCATCTTCTTCCTCTCCTCTAGCCACTTCTCTTTTCCTTATTCCAATCTCCTCTCTTCACCTGAAAGAGTTGAGAGACATAATGAGTTCAATCTTTAAGCCAATCTCAAACAAGAATATAGACTTGAATGGTTTAGAGATTCCCCTCTTCTTCACCTATACAAAAGAATACATGAGCATTAGAGATGTTGTATCACAAAGATTGTAGCTCATATATATATGCAAGAGAGAGTGAACAAAGAACATGTAAATGATTATTACACATCTTTGATGCCCATTCAAAACCTTGAACAATCTCAAACAAAAGATATAGAAGTGAAAGATCAAGATTACTCCCTCATGAAATGCTTCTACAGGATGAAGAACGTTCTTGAAGCAATTTTGAAGAGATGCAACACGAACAGAGGTTGGATCTTGATTTCAGATGATGCCTTCAGTTGTATATGATCTTGGGCCTTGATTCAAGCTTCTTCCTTTCGATTTCAGCTTCAGAGCAAGGTGGAAGAGGGCTTGGAAGCTTCAACTCCGAACCTACACACCAAAGAATAGTTTTCAGCCATCTCCTTAGGGTTTTCACTCCAATAGGATGTTTTATAAGCTTAGAACGGTCAAGGGACAGCTTGGAGACCAGATCCACGAATTAGGGAGTGATATAGGGCATTAGGATGTGATTGGTAGGACTTTCGGAGCAAGAAAACGGCGGTCAAAATGTGCGGCTCGAGATCCGACCGGAATGGGTCGACCCTTGGGGTCGACCCTCGGGCAATCAGAAGCCAAACAGAACACTTTTTGTGTTCTGTTTTACAGGGGTCGACCCCAGGGGTCGACCCTCACACTGTCAGAAACCAAACAGAACTAAAAACAAGTTCTGGTTTAAAGGGGTCGACCCCAGGGGTCGACCCTTTCAGGCAGATTACACAAAAAATAGCTCTGCGCGCTTCGGCGGCAGGAATTAATTCTCCTAGCTCCGAACTCCGATCGAAGCAAGACTGGAGGCGTTGGAAAGAGGACTCCCAGAGCTACAACATATAATTTTTAGAGGGGAGATCCAATGGTTGGATTGAAAATGGTGAAGACTGTAAGACAGTTTGAGTTTGAAAAATAACTAAAACCTCCATCAAACCAAAGGGAAACAATTGAATAAATGTTACCATAATCCCATGAAGATCAACCATGATTTTTCATCCTGAAAAATATGATAAAGCAAGATGTTAGTTGACAATCAAGATCTTCACACCAAGCATTAACACTATGACCATGTTCACAATAAATTACATCATTGAACCTATTCCAAGAGTGAATGAGGAACGAGATATCCATTTAAATCCACATAACAACACTTACCTCATTGTTTTACCTGAATTCACATTTCTTGTTGATTGGTTGAATCATTCATACACATAGTCATGAAATTTAAAATCTCATTCTCCATTGCATGATGGTATACATGTGGAATTCAAAGAGTAAGGAGCCAAGCCACATAGAACAACATTGAGTCACATTCAATTTGATCATCATCCAAACTTTCAAACCACACATCATTACCTTGAGGGAAAGCAATGATATTTGCATCTCAATCATTCATTTAGCATTACCAAAGTATACATGCATGACATGAGGCTCAATAGGACATGATGCTCGAGTGTGCTTTTCACAAAGGCCTTTCACATTGAAGATAGAGCAACCTCACCAAGTGTAGATGGAATGTACATGTAATGTGCTAACCTCAAAGCACGTATGAACCTCAAAGAGTCACAGATGCATTCACATGATGATATCCCAAAATAAACAGTTTGTAATCAAACAGTTTGTAATCATTTCCACAACCAGTTCAAGTGAAGAGCATTCACGCACAAGGCTAAGCAACGAAGATATTTTATAATCATCAAAATCACATACACAACAGTTTTGATTCCTAATTGTCATGGCTTGACCTTGTGGTTTGCCCGTTGTTCCGTGGGTGTCTCCTGATGTCCTATGAGGGCTATGATCATGTTATAAGATAGCCAGGAATGCCATTATATCGAGTAGTGTTCTGTGCTGCTTTAGAGTCATTGTCAGGTTCTGGTCAACCGGTGAGATCCAGTGGTTGACAAGTAGCCTTGTATGTGTCTCGACTATTCTGCATAGCTCGAGACAGTGGTTCTGGACACCTTGAGGTATTATCTTACCTCGGGTTACGTGTCCAAGTGCTTTGAGGGTCTTGATGCTCCCTCAGGTCTCCGTGAGTCATTTTATACGGTTATGTGGATCTGATGATCCAGTGTCATTTTCCTTGGCTTAGGATTAGGCTGATTGGCGGCTTGCTATCGCTGTTGTGCGACGATCTTGACTCCGAGTCGTGAGACTCAAGGATCGTTGTGTCAGTAGGTCTAGTAGCCCTGTCCTGAGTCTGTTGGCAGTTGGTCTACTGCCTTTCTGCTTCGTAGTACAGGTGACAGTGCATGTTTAGCCTGTCTGTACTGCAACACTTGTGTTTCAGAGTCTTTGTGTCTAGTGAGCCTCCACTAGTCGTAGCCTGACGATACGTTCTAGTGTCGGCCCACCTGGGAGTGGTGGCGGGGCAGTTCCCGAGATACGATTTTTAAGCTAGTTTCCGTGGGCCCCTGCTTTACGGTAGCATCCTACTGGGGGGGAAAACTAGCTAGAGCCCTGGCTCTAGGCAAGAGTCGGTGTGTGCACACGTGGTCAGGGGCGGTTTGGACGAACGTCGACGGGTATGACCCTGACTAGTCACTCGTTACTGTAGTTCCTGTTCTGGTTCAGTGAGTATCTCAGTCTCCATCATTCTCGACGTCCGTAGCGAGATACCTGTGGCGCAGTGTAAGATGTCAATGGACGCATCTGGCAGTTCTTCTAGTGAGGAGGTGCTTCCGTCACGTGACACGGGACTCTCGTGTTTCTCGTACGTCGTGACCTCTCCGGGTTAGTCTTTTCTTGGCCTTAACCGAGATCAGTGTCTGTTGTCTGTCTAGGTATTTTCTAGGGTTCTCTGCCTATTTTTGTAGGTCTTCACCTTAGACCTTATGCTTGGCTGACGGATCGATAACTCTGGACTTTGTGAGATCAGGGTTCGCCCTTCTGTTACTGTTGGAGTAGTGTAGGAGCCAAGGTTCTGGTTCGGTTCGGCTTCTTTTCCCTTTTCTTTTAGTTGTTCTACTCCTGCCTTTACTGCTTTCTTTTACAACTTTCTGGTTGTAGTTTAGCTTTTCCTGCTTTACTACTACTGCTGTTTTAGTTGTTGTTCCATGTTACTACATTGTTTTTCAGTGGGGATCCGCGTGACCCCTACTGGGCCAATGACACGAGGCTCACCCCTGCTTTTCAGGTGTGGTCGTCTCTGCTTCCCTTGCGGTTCTTGGTGTGGCGTGTCTGTAGTTGCCAGTGGTACCTGCGTCGGGCTTCCCCCGACCTCAGTGTACGTTTCTCTTTCTGTTGGACTGTACTTATCTTTCCTTTGGACTAGACTCTGGTATAATTGTTAATTTTAACTGTTAATTAAAAAGTAATTTTATTTCTGCTATTTTAGCAAACCTGATTTATGAAATTTAATTGCTTACTGTTATATCTGTGACTTCAATGTACTACACAACAGTTCTTTTATCCCTTCGGAGCTTTACAGCTCTTAGGAGGCTTCACGGGTTCCAAGTGGTATCGTGTCTACTCGGTAGTCCTATCGAGTATATTCGGTATGCGGAGTCTGGGTCGTCACACATACATTCTAAGTGACACTAAAGCATTACTCTAGCGTCCACACATATATTTGGGGCTTTCGACTTTTGGTAGCTTCGCACAACCCCCTTGTTTATTCTTAATTCTGGATTTCACTCTTCGGCACGAGTCTTCTTATTAGTTTCAGTGAGGATTCCCGACTACTAAGATCCATCCCTTTCTCTTTTTTATTGTAGTTCTATTTTGGACTTCATCGTTTGGCGCGAGTCTCTTCATGTGTCTCAATGGAGATTCTCGACTACTTGGAATCATCTTTTATTGTGATTTCATTGTGGGGCTTGCTTCACCATTTCGCGTGAGTTTCCTCATTTGTTTCAGTGGGGATTCTCAGCTTCCTGGATTCACATTCCACTTACCATTCATTCATTTATTTTTTTAAAGAAGGGGGTAGACAGCTTTTTCCTCACGATTGCCCCTCGTGTGGGTGTAGAGTTTTGAGCATCCATGAAGTATCAGGAAGAATTTCTAGTGTCCCTATAGATGGGATTGTTGAGCATACTGTGTGTGAAGTGTAGGAGTTTTGTTTTGGGTGTATCTCGCCAGTTATGGTAGTAACATAGCTATGACTCTTCCCCCGGATAGATGCACTTGTCAAAGATTTGCTTTTCATTCCTTAATGTATGCCGTGATGCACATATATCTAGAATCGGGGCAGCATTATTTAGCAAGGAAGCATGGTCCTAGAAAGTCGAAGGAAGTGCATTAATATATAGTATAAGCAAGCATGCAAGCAAGGTGAACAAGCACTCAGAATCAAATTTTTTTTAATCCTTTTCTTTTTTTTATACATGTGTATATATCATTTTCATACGCGTATATCCTATATACAAACATCATCATTCCGCCCAATGCGAGCACCTGCAAGTTAGTTATTTAAGAGCAAATAAAAAGGATTAATGTCATCACTAAATGGGAAAGGGGTTTTTTTATGTATTATGGAGAGTCCTAGCAGGACAAAGGGGTTGACGTTAGCCAACGGGTCATTTCATTCAAACGGTGGGTCTGTTCCGAAGGTAGGGTGGTAGGCCTCGACAGGATGTCTGAGCCAAAAAATAGAACAATATGCTTTGACGGAAAGTCTCGGCTGCTGAGGTGTATTAATATCATTGTGGGACTTGATGGTAGATGTTGGGATGGGCCTAAGCCAAACGGGAGTTATATGTGCTCAGAGAGCTGTCAGCTTAGATGTTGATGGTAGCAAAGTTAATGGCGAAGCTGTTGACTCGAACGCCGATGATGAACAAGCTGTTGGAAAAGCTACCGGTTTAGATGCCGATTGTGGAAGAATTGATGGCTTAGAAACCGATAATTGAAGAGTTGTCGGCTTGGATGTCGATGATGGGAAAGTTGTTGGAAAAGCTATCGCCTGAGTCACCGATGATTGGAAAGCTATTGGGGAAGCTGTTGGCTCGAACGCCAATGATCAAAGAGCTATCGGCTCAAATGCCAATGATAGAAAAGCTGTCGGGAAAGTTGCTGGCTAGAAAGCAAATGACTAGAGAGCAATCGGCTCGAATGCCGATGATCACTATAAGAAAATTGACATTAACCTGTGTTTTTAAAACGTGAGTATCGGTCCAAAAAATGTAGGTAAAACCTTTAGCCACGTTTCCTTGCCACACTTTCAAAACGTGGTGCTTGCTCGCGTGACTATAGGTTAGAAAAGTAGGTATAGGTCGATCTAGACCTACGCTTCCAAAGCGTAGGAATAGTCCAACAGAAGCGTAGGTAAAAGTCACCTATAGACACGTATATAAAAGGATATACTTACGTTTTTGAAAACGTAAGTATTACCTTTTGCCACATAGTAAAAGAAACGTATAAATAAGGATTAACATCACTTTCTAAAAAATGTAGAAAAATAATTTAACGTCAGTTAATAAAAAATGTAGGAATAGGTTATCTTTTTAAAAAATCATATTAATATATGTTCTCTCATCACCTATAATAGTGCATCCATTCATATCTTCACATGCATGCTATTGTATTACTCACAACTACGTTGATCTACACAATTCTCATTCACACCTATTTACAAATCTCATTCACTAAAGATAATTGAGGAACATACATTTACATGAATAAATCTGAAAGACATTCGTTCAAAAAATAATAAACCCATAGTACATCTAAAGCAACTTTATAAGTCTCTATAAATGAAGAAAAAAGTAATCTACATCCATCTCAAATGTATATAGGTGAAGAACATTTATACATGATTAACACCATAAATGAAAGACAAAAATTAAGGTCTTGACTGCAATTGCTCAAGAACATAGTATAAAATGAGATACTAAAGCTTTTGAGGAACAAGTTCAAAAACCTTCACAAGATTTACTGGTAAGAAATCCTTACATTTCCAACCCTATGTTAGATGAAACCATTTCCTACTTGAATGAGAAAATAAAGATCATCGGGTTTTGGTGGCTTTAACAGAATGGACCAAATTCTTTCACGAATAAGATGTCGATGGAATCTTTCACTGTCTAGTTTTCACCTTCCCCTGCTGAAAAACATAAATCAGTTATAAAGCCCGTAGAAAATGTTGTCCCCTAGTTTTGATGATAACAAACCATAGTTCATTGTTAATCCGTGTGGTGTGATTAATGATTTTGTTTAAGTTGTGATTTGGACAAGCTCAGGTGAAGGACTTGTTGAGTAGTGGATAGCGGATCTAGAGGGGAGGGGTGAATAGATCTGCCCCTCTTTTCGCAGTGCAACCCTCTTTAAAGCTAGATAATGATAATAGCAGGGGAATATAACTAGCTTAACGAAGGATAAAATAATTTACTTAACAAGATGATTACGTAATATAGAGATTGAACCTAAGCATGCATCTAACACAAAGCAATCGCACAATCAAACCACAACACACGAGATTTTAAGGTGGTTCGGACTGAATCCCCAGTCCTACGTCCACCCCTCACCAAACCCGGTGAGGCTCCACTAGTGCAGCGCACCAAACCGTAAATCGGAAAGACCTCCGATTGTCTTCCTCCTAACCACAGGTAGGGACGTCAACACCGCAGATCGGACAACTTCTGATTGCCTTCCTACTAACCACCGGTAGGGACGATCTTCAGTTCCAAATGTTTGAATGAAATGAAAAAAGAACAAGATATGAAAACATTCAAACAAGATATAGAATATGCTCAAAGAGAAAAGATAGTGTCTGAGATTGCTGGAGCTTGAATCTGAAGCTTCAATGGTATCTTCTTCCCTGTGAAATGATCTTCCTTGGATCACTTTGAGTTGATGAGGAAGATAAAGGATGCAGATTTGATCTCACTTGAAAACCTTGTGAAATCAGCTTTCTTGGATCACCTTGATAGCCTTGCTTGCTTCTGCACTTCCTTGGAGATTGCTTGCTTTGATATGAGCTTGAAACACCTTGGAATGGATGAAGAACTCTAGCCTGAAACACTGTTCACGGAGGTGCTACAGTACCCGTGGATCTCCTCCTTAGCCTCCCTTGGTATCTCCTTGTTCCCCTTGAAGCATTAGGGTTTCTAACCCCTCATGTGTTTGTTTTATACCATTTGAATGGTCCTTGGACATCCTCCAGACCAGATCCATGTTTTGTGGGTGATTAGGTGACTTTAGGATTAAAGAAATCCATGGAGAATGGCTTTACTCGGAGAGAAAACCGAAGTCAACATTTGTTGGCTCGGGGATGGCGGTCGACCGGAGGTAGGTGGCAGTTGACCGCTACTGAGAAAACCTGTAGCAATTTTGGTTCTGGAATTTTTGGTCGACCGCCTTGGGCTGGCGGTTGACCGCCACTGAGAAACCTGTCGACAGACGGTCCCTGGGAATTCCGGTCGACCGCCCCTGGGCTGGCGATCGACCGCTGGCTGGGGAAATCTAGGGTTTGCCCGGTTCAGTCCGTTAACCCCTTTAGCAGCTCATTCATGTCTGTGGCATCAAACTTGGCAGAATCTTGAGAATTTCTACTAAGTCTTTTGCCATCTCCACTTTTGCTCATTCAGGTCGATCCGCGTGCGAGGGCGCAATCATTGACCTTTCACTTTTGCCATCTCCACTACATTCCTTGGCTTATCTGTCATGAAAGAACATCAAGTATTTCAGTCATATGAGAGTGGAAAGCATCAATGACTTATAGTGTAACACCCGGTAAATTGTAAAGGGTCAAATAGAAATAATTACCTAAATTTTTAGAAGAGAAAAGATAAATATAAATCATGTATAACTTTACTAGGAATGAGATAACATTTTCTTACTAAATATAAAATAAAATAGGGTCACGGAGATCTATACCTGAAGATTTAAAAGAGAATTAGATATTAAAGTATGTCATTCCAATTCTAATTCAAGAAGAAATTTAAATTATCCGTGGGTAAGTTAATTATGAAATAGCGATATAAATAAATAATTAAATTATAATTCAGTAAAGAAAATTGACATATTCTTTTTATCCATTTGTGACTTAAACTAATAAAGCATCGAGAATAATTAAGATTATAAATAAGAGGAAAACTCAAATATTCATCTTAAAAAAAATAAAAATAAAATGAGACTAGCCGATGAATGTTCCCTTAAAAGATAAATTAAAACTTCACCGGATCGAACATGTCGCTGATACCTGAGACGATGATAAAAATTATTAAGGTAGATAAATAAATGAGTTTAATAATAATATATAAATGTATTTAAAATTCTCACTCAAATTGAGAATTTATAACAGTGAGTTTAAACTATTTAAGTGTTAAGACCAATCTAATTGCATTAATGGGCCTTACATATAAGAAACATGAAGAGGTCAAATAAAGAATAAATACTGGAAGCCCAACTTATAATACTACTTAAGATAGATGTGCTTTAGTTAAACCAAAGTCCAACACCCCACGTACAATGCCTAAGCTATACTAGCCCACAACCCTATATGACTTCCCAGTATACTTATACAAAGGCCCATAGCCAAAAGTCCAACCCGATTTCCCTACGTGTACATACTACCCATATATATACATATATATATGCAAGTGACCTTTTAATGATAAATACAACCCAAGCTCACGTGAGCCACAAAGCCAACCGAGCCCCACCCTAATGCATGTTTCGACCGTGGCATGCAAGGGTGGATGTTAGGGTTTCCTCCCAGAGAAAGATAGCAGGCGGCCGTAAGAATGGTAATGGAATATTAAACGTAGGAAAGGTCTTTAAACCTTTCTCTCATTAGTTTTGTCACCCCGTTAGGATATCCTCCTCGATAAAAACTCAACCCCATCAAACGAAGAAAGCCCTTTTCTTTGCTATTCTGCATGCGACAGACCAAGAAGGCGTGGCCTTCTTCTTCCTCTTCTTCCGTCTCCTTCCTGCTGAGGACGCGAGGGAGCTACAGAAGCGTCTTCCTCTCCTTCCTCTTCCTCCTGTGGCCTGCACTTCAACCGGAAGAGAGAGGGAGAGTCCATCTCTTCATCCTTCCCATCCTTTGTTCCTGTGCAAGAAACAGAGCACCGTTCTTCAAACAAGTTCATCGTCCAATCCATCCCAAAGGTAGGTTATCTCTATATCTCAGGCAAAACCGGTTAATAGTGCGTCATGCATGCAAATCATGATTAAATCTTCATGTTTCATGCTATTTTATGAGTTTTAGTAGTTTTTTTTTCTCAAGTTTCGTAGCCCAAACCAAGTTAAACCATGATTTAGGGTCAATATGATAGACAAAAAAAAATAATCATGCATTTATATCATATATATCATATCCATGCTTATCGTTGTGTTCTGGTGAAATTAGAATTTTTACAGTAAATAACGCCTTTTTTAGGGCGCTATTTTATTTCGACGCCCATCAAAAAGAGTCGTCAATTTCCAATTGAAATTAACGTCTTCATATCTGCCGTGTTTTTATGAATTGACGCCTTTGTTAAAGGCGTGTTAATAGAGAAAGGTGGCAGCCGCATCGTCGTTACTTAATTGAAAAAAAAAAAAAGAAACGACGAAAGACTAGTCGTCAAATTTCAAATATGTTAGTTATAAATTTTTAGCGTTTGTAGTTACTCATGGGTATAGAAGCATACTTTGGCCATGAAAATTTATGGACATATTATTGGGGTAGAGACCGAGGTACTGAAAGTGGTTGCACCATTTTTCATCCCCCTATTGTAAGTTCCCCCGTCTCTCATCGAAAAATTATTTTGAACATATGGTTATGTAGAGTTTTTCGAGCCGATCATTTCGGTATATTATAAGCCAAATTCTGACATCATTTAGTATAGAAATGGGGGGTTTAAAAATGCAATTTTTTTTGAATAACGACCCAAAATCGGTCGTTACTCAAAATGTGACGTCCTTAGTACAAGGCGTCAGATTCTATATATATATAAATATATATATATAAAAGTATATATATATATATATCATGTATGCTTATCTTTGAAAGTCAATATTTATTAAAATATATACCAGAAAATTATGGAAAAAATATATTTGGAATCCTTGTATTTTTCTCCTAATTATCATATATTATATTTTTTAAATTATTTTAAATAAATCAATGTGCCTTTTAATGTGTGTTTTTGAATTTATTCAATTAAATAGGTATAAATGAAAATTCTTGCTAAATAAATTGAGTTAAATTCATGAAAATTAACGCTCCCAAAGAGGATGCTAATTAATAAATGACGGCACCCACGGGCATTAAATACTATAAGTTTATTTAATTATAGTTAATTATAAGGTAGGATGGACATGAACTCTATGATTAACGCATTCTTATTCTCACCGTTTTTCTTCCGTTTTTGACCCATACCGCGGGTCTTTTGGCACTCTCATCTCATGTCCGTAGATGGAGTCCTTGTTTCATGATTGGTCCACGTTATACACCTCATCTCTCGGTGACATACGAGTCCTCCGTTGGACATTCCGTTCCTTCGGACTGACAAGTTAGTCATTGAGACCTCCGTAAGTCTCCGTTAGTCTTGGATTCCCTCAAGACAGCCGAGCAGGTTGTACCCTAAAATCCCTTCACGCCATGTACCCAGTTTTTGTACTCCATGACTTGATTGTTCACTAATTTCCTGTAAATTGGGCCGCTAAATATCAACTAATAAATAGTGGGCCCTCGGCCGCATGAATGCTATTGTCTGGTAGGATGGAAGTCCTAAACTAATGAGGAACCCATGAGACCACTGACTCATGAGGAAGCATGAACTAAAGACAAACCCATGAGACCACTGACTCATGAGGAGAAACGAACTATGATAAACCCATGAGACCACGGACTCATGAGGAGAAACGGACTAATAATAAACCCCTGAGACCACTGGCTCATGAGGTTAAAAATATCCTGACCATCTACGAGCAGAAACCACTGACTCGTTAGGAAAATTCTAGACTGACTTGAGTGCTTGAAAATCATGAACCTCTACCCAGAAGAAGGGTATTTACTTGATGATCAATTGTCTATTATCTCGTGATATGATATGGAAACGTCTTGCTCGATGTATCCTGTAACTTAGTTCAATTTTTATGCCAGATATTTCTTACCTTTCGCATTGCTATATTTCTATATTTTCTCGCTTTCACTCATTCATGATCATGATACATTACATAAGATGCTAATTACTTTAAGCAAGTTTGGATCATAGAGATGTAATTCCTACTGAGCATTCGCTCACCCAGTTTTATTCCAACATTTTTTAGGTAATCAGGTGGCTAGCGAGACCGAGACTCACATGGGAGGGACAAGTGTGCGAGCGAGCTTCGGAAATTAGTGAACCCGAGTCTTTCATCTTTCTTGAGTCTAGCATGATGTCTCTTATTTAGTTATCTTGTCTAGGTCATTAGTGCATCATCTTCTTTCCTTTCATAGTGACATAGTTGAGTCTTCAAGTTCTTGTAAGAGACTTATATTTGAAATAAAAAAATTTTTGTTGTTCCAATTATTTGGTCTCGTGCCATTGCTTTTGATCGTTCACGACTGTTTAACTGCCACGTTCCGAGCAAACGACACGTTCCGCTGCTATCGGTTCGGGGCGTGACAGAGGTGGTATCAGAGCTTCGGCTTTCAATTCCTTAGGGCATTAAGTCCAAGAGATAGGTTGAGTATCCTTGTTGGTCATCCTATAGGAATTCTATGAGAATCGGGTAGAGCCACGGGGTAAGTGTTAAATTATATTCACTCTCCAATTAAAATGTGCTTCTCCTGGAATATAAAAGGAATTAATTCTTATTTTATTTTGTAGAAATTTAACTCTTTATCTAGATGGCAGCTGTGCAAAATCAATGGCGTGAGGTGGTCCAAGGTTTGACTCAAGCCCTCCAGCAGGTGGCTCATGGTGTAGCGGATCGTGGTGCGGGAGAATTGCACAGAATTTTTCAAGGACTGAATCCCCCTAGGTTTGATGGATCCACCGACCCTGACAAGGTAGAACATTGGGTAAAGGAGATTGAGAGGATATTCCGGATAATGCAATGTTCGGACCAAGATAAAGTCTTTTTGGCAACATTTCAGCTAGAAAAGGATGCTAAGGCATGGTGGGAGTCTGTGGAAGCAACATTGCCGGATAATCAAGTATCATGGGCAGAATTCTTAACATATTTTAATGGTAAATATTTTTCTGAGAGAATTAAAGAAAGGAAGGCCGCAGAATTCGCATCGTTGAAACAAAGGAGTATGTCTGTGGCTGAGTATGAGGCCCAATTCTCAAGATTGTCAACTGAAAGAATGAAGGCTAAAAGATTTATGAATGGGTTAAGACTTCAGCTCATTCTCCAGTTGGCGCCAATGGATATACAATCTTATCCGGAGATGGTTAAAAGAGCTCAATTGTTAGTGGATGTCTTGGAGATGATAGAAAAAGTCAAGGCTCGGAGAAGAAATAATAAGTTAGCAAGGACAACCGAGACTAGTAAGAAGAGACCAAATTGTAGTGATGGGTCGTCAAATGGCAAGAAGATAAAAAGCGGAGATAGACAGGATGAAGTGTCGCAAAAGAAGTGTAAACATTGTGGAAAAAGAAATCATCGGACGGAGGAATGTTGGTGGGAGTTAGGTGGATGTCTTCGTTGTGGAAGCAAGGACCACAAGGTAGCAAGTTGTCCTCTTCTAAAAGATCAACCTCCGAAGGTTGAAAATCTCGATGGGACATGACATCAAGGAAAGCTTCAACCTTTGAACGAACTAACTGATGGAGTAACGAGAGGTACCCCTTAACTTTAAGCTAGTCCTATTTATTTCTATTAAAAAAGTATATTCCATTCGTTGCCCTTTTTAACATACTGTTGGTAATTAAGGTCATGGTGTAATAATTTTAAGCTGTTTTGGAAGAAAAAAATAACATGTAAATTTGGGGACCAAATTCTATTAAGTGAGGGAGGGTGTAACACCCGGTAAATTGTAAAGGGTCAAATAGAAATAATTACCTAAATTTTTAGAAGAGAAAAGATAATTATAAATCCTGTATAACTTTACTAGGAATGAGATAACATTTTCTTACTAAATATAAAATAAAATAGGGTCACGAAGATCTATACCTGAAGATTTAAAAGAGAATTAGATATTAAAGTATGTCATTCCAATTCTAATTCAAGAAGAACTTTAAATTATCCGTGGGTAAGTTAATTATGAAATAGAGATATAAATAAATAATTAAATTATAATTCAGTAAAGAAAATTGACATATTCTTTTTATCCATTTGTGACTTAAACTAATAAAGCATCGAGAATAATTAAGATTATAAATAGAAGGAAAACTCAAATATTCATCTTAAAAAAAATAAAAATAAAATGAGACTAGCCGATGAATGTTCCCTTAAAAGATAAATTAAAACTTCACCGGATCGAACATGTCGCTGATACCTGAGACGATGATAAAAATTATTAAGGTAGATAAATAAATGAGTTTAATAATAATATATAAATGTATTTAAAATTCTCACTCAAATTGAGAATTTATAACAGTGAGTTTAAACTATTTAAGTGTTAAGACCAATCTAATTGCATTAATGGGCCTTACATATAAGAAACATGAAGAGGTCAAATAAAGAATAAATACTTGAAGCCCAACTTATAATACTACTTAAGATAGATGTGCTTTAGTTAAACCAAAGTCCAACACCCTACGTACAATGCCTAAGCTATACTAGCCCACAACCCTATATGACTTCCCAGTTAACTTATACAAAGGCCCATAGCCAAAAGTCCAACCCGATTTCCCTACGTGTACATACTACCCATATATATACATATATATATGCAAGTGACCTTTTAATGATAAACACAACCCAAGCTCACGTGAGTCACAAAGCCAACCGAGCCCCACCCTAATGCATGTTTCGACCGTGGCATGCAAGGGTGGATGTTAGGGTTTCCTCCCAGAGAAAGATAGCAGGCGGCCGTAAGAATGGTAATGGAATATTAAACGTAGGAAAGGTCTTTAAACCTTTCTCTCATTAGTTTTGTCACCCCGTTAGGATATCCTCCCCGATAAAAACTCAACCCCATCAAACGAAGAAAGCCCTTTTCTTTGCTATTGTGCATGCGGCAGACCAAGAAGGCGTGGCCTTCTTCTTCCTCTTCTTCCGTCTCCTTCCTGCTGAGGACGCGAGGGAGCTACAGAAGCGTCTTCCTCTCCTTCCTCTTCCTCCCGTGGCCTGCACTTCAACCGGAAGAGAGAGGGAGAGTCCATCTCTTCATCCTTCCCATCCTCTGTTCCTGTGCAAGAAACAGAGCACCGTTCTTCAAACAAGTTCATCGTCCAATCCATCCCAAAGGTAGGTTATCTCTATATCTCAGGCAAAACCGGTTAATAGTGCGTCATGCATGCAAATCATGATTAAATCTTCATGTTTCATGCTATTTTATGAGTTTTAGTAGTTTTTTTTTCTCAAGTTTCGTAGCCCAAACCAAGTTAAACCATGATTTAGGGTCAATATGATAGACAAAAAAAAACAATCATGCATTTATATCATATATATCATATCCATGCTTATCGTTGTGTTCTGGTGAAATTAGAATTTTTACAGTAAATAACGCCTTTTTTTAGGGCGCTATTTTATTTCGACGCCCATCAAAAAGGGTCGTCAATTTCCAATTGAAATTAACGTCTTCATATCTGCCGTGTTTTTATGAATTGACGCCTTTGTTAAAGGCGTGTTAATAGAGAAAGGTGGCAGCCGCATCGTCGTTACTTAATTGAAAAAAAAAAAGAAACGACGAAAGACTAGTCGTCAAATTTCAAATACGTTAGTTATAAATTTTTAACGTTTGTAGTTACTCATCCGTATAGAAGCATACTTTGGCCATGAAAATTTATGGACATACTATTGGGGCAGAGACCGAGGTACTGAAAGTGGTTGCACCATTTTTCGTGCCCCTATTGTAAGTTCCCCCGTCTCTCATCGAAAAATTATTTTGAACATATGGTTATGTAGAGTTTTTCGAGCCGATCATTTCGGTATATTATAAGCCAAATTCCGACATCATTTAGTATAGAAACGTGAGGTTTAAAAATGCAAATTTTTTTGAATAACGACCCAAAATCGGTCGTTACTCAAAATTTGACGTCCTTAGTACAAGGCGTCAGATTATATATATATATATAAATATATATATATAAAAGTATATATATATTTATCATGTATGCTTATCTTTGAAAATCAATAGTTATTAAAATATATACCAGAAAATTATGGAAAAAATATATTTGGAATCCTTGTATTTTTCTCCTAATTATCATATATTATATTTTCTTAAATTATTTTAAATAAATCAATGTGCCTTTTAATGTGTGTTTTTGAATTTATTCAATTAAATAGGTATAAATGAAAATTCTTGCTAAATAAATTGAGTTAAATTCATGAAAATTAACGCTCCAAAAGAGGATGCTAATTAATAAATGACGGCACCCACGGGCGTTAAATACTATAAGTTTATTTAATGATAGTTAATTATAAGGTAGGATGGACATGAACTCTATGATTAACGCATTCTTATTCTCACCATTTTTCTTCCGTTTTTGACCCATACCACGGGTCTTTTGGCACTCTCATCTCACGTCCGTAGATGGAGTCCCTGTTTCATGATTGGTCCACGTTATACACCTCATCTCTCGGTGACATACGAGTCCTCCGTTGGACATTCCGTTCCTTCGGACTGACAAGTTAGTCATTGAGACATCCGTAAGTCTCCGCTAGTCTTGGATTCCCTCAAGGCAGCCGAGCAGGTTGTACCCTAAAATCCCTTTACGCCATGTACCCAGTTTTTGTACTCCATGACTTGATTGTTCACTAATTTCCTGTAAATTGGGCCGCTAAATATCAACTAATAAATAGTGGGCCCTCGGCCGCATGAATGCTATTGTCTGGTAGGATGGAAGTCCTAAACTAATGAGGAACCCATGAGACCACTGACTCATGAGGAAGCATGAACTAAAGACAAACCCAAGTCCTAAACTAATGAGGAACCCATGAGACCACTGACTCATGAGGAAGCATGAACTAAAGACAAACCCATGAGACCACTGACTCATGAGGAGAAACGAACTATGATAAACCCATGAGACCACGGACTCATGAGGAGAAACGAACTATGATAAACCCATGAGACCACTGACTCATGAGGAGAAACGAACTATGATAAACCCATGAGACCACGGACTCATGAGGAGAAACGGACTAATAATAAACCCCTGAGACCACTGGTTCATGAGGTTAAAAATATCCTGACCATCTACGAGAAGAAACCACTGACTCGTTAGGAAAATTCTAGACTGACTTGAGTGCTTGAAAATCATGAACCTCTACCCACAAGAAGGGTATTTACTTGATGATCAATTGTCTATTATCTCGTGATATGATATGAAAACGTCTTGCTCGATGTATCCTGTAACTTAGTTCAATTTTTATGCCAGATATTTCTTACCTTTCGCATTGCTATATTTCTATATTTTCTCGCTTTCACTCATTCATGATCATGATACATTACATAAGATGTTAATTACTTTACGCAAGTTTGGATCATAGAGATGTAATTCCTACTGAACGTTCACTCACCCAGTTTTATTCCAACATTTTTCAGGTAATCAGGTGGCTAGCGAGACCGAGACTCACATGGGAGGGACAAGTGTGCGAGCGAGCTTCGGAAATTAGTGAACCCGAGTCTTTCATCTTTCTTGAGTCTAGCATGATGTCTCTTATTTAGTTATCTTGTCTAGGTCATTAGTGCATCATCTTCTTTCCTTTCATAGTGACATAGTTGAGTCTTCAAGTTCTTGTAAGAGACTTATATTTGAAATAAAAAAATTTTTGTTGTTCCAATTATTTGGTCTCGTGCCATTGCTTTTGATCGTTTACGACTGTTTAACTGCCACGTTCCGAGCAAACGACACGTTCCGCTGCTATCGGTTCGGGGCGTGACATATAGTGTTCAGCCATTATCAAAACCATGAATATCAAATGACTCAAATGACCACAGGGGCACAACAGGACACTCAAGTGTCGACCTATCATCTGTACGTGTCGACACTTCATGAAGAAACCATTCTTGAACCGTTTCTGTTTGAGCTCTAGCCCGATCAAAGTGTCGACACCTCCTACAACTTGTAAACACATGTAGAAGAAAATTGTGATTGAACCATTTCTGGCTGGCTTCTGTTTGGCACCATGTGTCAACACCCTGTTGAAAAAGTGTCGACACCTTGGGTTCACCGTAACGAGCTTCATCTCTATCTGGCGCGCATGCCCCAACACTTCCATGTGAAGCCTCGACACGAAGGCTAGAGCTGCACGCAAGGGTGGCACATGTGTCGACACTTGGCCATCAAAGTGTTGACCTGTCTTGCTTGGAAGCCTTGTCTCTTCAAGATTCTAACGAGACGTGTTGACACCTTGTTTGAAAGTGTCGACACCTTCATGTTTGTCTAGAACGGATATGGATCCCGTTGCATCCACTTTCCAAGATCTGCAACTGATCTTGGAGGATCCGTTTGCACTTGAAAAGCTTTCTGGAAGCTCACCTTGTCAGAAGATCTGATTGGCTGGTAGAGAAATCCTCCAGATGCAGGCACCTTTGCAGATGTTGTTCCCTACCTACCCACGTACTAGCAAGCATGGAAGAAAAAGGTCAACGGAGCTGAGGAAGCAAATGAAGTAATAGGGATGCGATGTCCTGGGAATGGGTTCTACAGACGAGAGGGCTGGAGATATCGTAACCCACAAGAATAGAAGTCACAAGACAGCTCCAGTTGAAGCAGACTGGGCAATGTGACTAGGACGTCCTGCACATGGTTTTCTGCAAGCAGATATAGTGGGAGATAACTTGTAGAACGAGTGAGACGAAGAAAAAAGATACTCTAGTTCCCTGCTGAGCAAAAGAGAACAACAACAAGGGAAAGTGAGATAGGGCGGCGAAGAGCCTTTTTGGGAGATATCATCTTCGTCCTGCCGTTGGAGTGACTACAAAGCAACAGACCTTCTTCTTCATCTCAAGAGGTCTCACAGCAAGGAAGATAGCATCTGTTGAAGCTTCATCAGGTGCCTTGAAAGCTGCGAAGCAAGTTCATCGTTTCCTCTTGACATCGTGGTGAAGAACCAGGAAGAAGAAGAAGAGAACCAAGATGTCATCCAGTTCTCTCCTAGACAGGAGTTTTCTCTCCCATAGAACTTCATAGCCATACTCTGTTTGGTTGTCTCTTTTACAGTTTTATTTTTCTCAAAAACACATACTCTTATTATTGCTCCCTACCTGAGAGTAGGAAAATAGACGGTGTGTTCACGGGTCTGTGGATGTTGGGTTGCGTACCCTCAAGTGGTGTGGCAACGGAGTTAAGAGAGTTTATCTCTCTGTTGGAAGCTGTGAATCAATAGTAGTGCCTTTGCACTAGTGAAACCTCACTTGGTTGTAGTGAGGGGTGGACGTAGGTCTCTGGATAGAGACCGAACCACCTTAAAATCCCGTGTTCTTGTGGTTTGCCTTCTATCGTGTCTTGTAGCTAGATGCTTGCTTAGGAACGTCTTGATCATTTTCCTTACATTTAGCTCGGTAGCTTGTGTGTGTTCCTGCTTTACTAGTATAAGTTTTTATCTAGTTGTTATTTCTGCAAAGAAGGGGCTGATCTATTGACCCCTCCCCTCTAGATCTGCCTATCACTACTCATCAGAAAAGAATTCATATGATACATTAATCTTAACATTGTTTCTTAGGAGCTATCTAGATTGAAAGACATCAATACACAATTCACTCTTAAAATATTCTACCATGTTTGCATCTTAGACAAGCAATGGCAATACTTACAAGAAAAGAAAGATACAGAACAACAGTCCAATCGGCTAAAGAAAGTGGAGTCACTTGGAAAATAAAAATAATCAAACTTAGCAAAATGGATTATCTTCCCAAAATGGCATCTCAATCTTTGAGCAATATCTACTTACATGAAGCAAGACAATGCAATGAAAGAAAAGAGAGACTTACAGAGAAGAGAATTGACAGAGGTTTGACATATAAGAGTTGGCAACCTTTGATTTTTGACTCGACTTGGGCCGCCACTCCATGTTGAGTTGAGAAACTAAGATTGTACTATGTAAAAGCTCCAACTGCTCGTTAAATTGAGACTAAAATTTTTGGATGAGGGATCTGTTTCCATCTTCTATCTTATCTTTACACTCTACAGAGAGGCAAATATTGAGCAATAATCATACACATGCATGTCCTACCTGCAAGATAGCACCATTGCGTAGGAAACATATAACGCACAGGAACTGACCAATTTTTGCTAATAAGCCGGACACATATGATTCTGAACATTATAGCTCAGTTCGAAGCTCAAGCGCACACTCAACAAGTGCTTTCTCTGGAGAGAATGAGAATAAACAAGACCATGTCAAGATTTGATGGTGGACTAGAAGCATATCTTAGATGAACCTATACAACCATTGATGACCCAGGACGCCAGACTGAGTTGGTAATGGTAGGTGTCACTCAGGTAAGAGGTCCACATAGCTTCAAGTATATATTTGGAATCATAATCACAAGATATATACATTCATTGGATTGGACAAACTGTAGACCAACAATATCTATACGTCAGTTAGTATAAAAGAAAAGAGTACAATTGCCAGAAATTATTGACATATGGATGCTTTGGAGACAATAGTGCAAACTTCACATCCTCTCAATTGGGTAATGAGAGGTGGACTAAAAAAATTGGGTGCTGGGTGCTACTTGAACAGATGGAATTATAGCATAAACTATCAATATTCATTATCATACAAAATATTACCTTCTTTATGTGTGAGGGAGTTATCTCTAGCAGCAAATCAAAGTAATGTCTCCTCTTTGTTTTCTTTATTCTATAAATTCAAAGAGATAAATAGATGATGAAGACCACAGACACTATTATAGCTACAAAAATTCCAACAACTAAATTAACGAATTTTGGGCTTGACTATTATTCAAACAATATGGTCATTTTAGTAGTAGGTAGGAAGCTTCTACAACAAGTATTATATCGAACATATAATTTTATTTAACAATTACCTATTTTTTGTACCATGCAATTGAAGGCATTCTTTGGGTTCATCCATTGTGTTTACTGTTACCATTAAATAGATGATATAGCACCAAGTCTAGAGTTAAATTTAACTTTCATTCTATTTGAAATTTATAGGAAGATGGGAGTGTATCTCCATCAGGGTATAATGTTTAGAAATTAACAAGGTAGAGCCACACTTACACCTTAGTTATGCTCCTCAAAGTAGAATAGATAGTGGAGAAGTCATCTTTATGTCGAATCATAGTAGTTCAAATTCTTGGGGGATGGAGCAAGCTCCAAGCCTTATCCCGAGTCTTCTTGAGAGTTCTCAACAATATTTGGATGTACCATCACTCTTTATATTCATGAAATTGGGGGTACATCCCACATTCTCCTTAAAAAGAAAAATCAATTTCAAAGGAGATCACCTTTCTGGCCACCATAATAAGGCTATGTGTCCTAGAACTCATCACGCATCCGTTTGAGCTGTGTCCTTGTTAGAGGCTGACTATGCTTCCAAGGCTTTGGCTTTCACATTTTCTTTGTGATCTCTGCAAGTATGAAATCATAATAAAATTCTCATGATATTCAAAAACTGTATGTGATGGATAAGGCCGCAACATATTGTGTTGGCACCTTTATGATCAAAATGACGAAGACAATAGAAGAGAAAGAGGGATTTTCCATTCAAGATCCTCCAACATTATGAATTCACTGAAAAGGACCTAGAGTCATAGGGTTTCCTTCAAATCCCACATATCTATGAACTTGTGGAACTTGAAGGGCTTAAAGGAAAGAGCAAGAGTTTAAAATAGACTGGTTCATAAAATTTCTAGACAAAGAAAACAGATGAAATATGTAGTATCATAGAAGATGAAATATGTGATGTCGGAGGAGCTTAAAAATAAAAAAGATGCCCATAGAATACATAACTTGAAGAGATACAAAAGAGACATAAAGAGATCGTAATTCTGTGTAGTGATAAAAAAGCTTGTAGGATGAAGAAATACATGAAAATTGCATTTTCAACAACTCATGTGAAGATTCAGGAAACTTTGAATAAGAATTATATGGTCCATTAGTTTGTAAAGTATTTTATGACAAACCATACATCTGAATCAGATAATGAGCAGTAAAGCAAGCCTTTCTAGGTGCACTAGGCAAGTATGTAACTTCATGTAACGTAACCAATCATGCAAAAAACACTTTCTAGAATGCTAGAAGATAAGTGAAATACATATTTGATGGGGTCATCACAATCTGTTCCGGCACTCACGACCCTTCTCCTCACCCCGGAGGCGTCCGACATGATCTAGTCATTTATTTTTGAGTCATATGTAATTTTATTTGAGTCATATCATTGTAATTTTCCTTTTATTTGAGTCTAGTACCTAGGTATAAGGGTTATTTACCTAAGTTTAGTGTCATTAGATTGTCTAGGCTGGATAATGGGCCCAATTCAATGGGCTAGGCCCATGGGCGCCCCCACCTAGATAGAGCTGGTCAATTGTTGGTTTGTTAGGGTCAGTCTCGTCATATGAAAAGTCTGGAGTCTATAAATAGTCCCCTCCCCTCTCTCATTTGTAACCTTGGGTGATCAAATATATTGTGAGTTTTAGTTATTTATTTGGAGTGGATTCTCCAACCCCCCCTCTCTCTCTCTCTCTCCAAGAGGGGTGCACCCCCTTCTCTCTCCTCCCCCTCCCACCTACTTTCTCTCTCTCCTCCCCTCATTCAATAGTCACCACAACTTTCCACAACACCTCTTTACTCCCCCTCTAGCCCCAAGGGAGAACCCACCAATCTCCAAGCCACCCACCAACCCCCAACCACCCACTACCCTTTCCCAAGCACCCTTCCATCTCCCCAAGGCTGAACGGGTTCAAATCCTAGGCCAAATTTGAATCTCCCTCCCTTGTTGGCTGCCCCTCACCCCTCCCCAACTCCCCCTTCCTACCCTGGTCGCCTTCCCCATTTCCCCTTGCTTCCCTTGGCCATCCCACCCTCATACACACAACCCTACACCATCAGCCTATTCCTAGCTCATAGGTAGTAGAGTACTAGCGAATTTCTGAGGCTACCACATCATCACCAAGAAGCTTCAGAGGTCGTACCATATATCGGTGGAATCGTCGTTCAGTTTACTTCGCAACGGAGGTGGTCCCGCCTCCGTCTGAGTTCATGTCTGCTCGAGGGAGTCTTCACCGCCAGACTACTCAATTCCTCCCTGGTAGACACCCAACTATAGCTTGCAGAGGCTACCATGACCAGTACCTTGAAGATATTGGAGCGGCATTTGGCTGAAGGCTTCTTCTATGAGTCCCCTTTCATCTCCAAGAAGCAGAGCATCGTTTCAAGCCCGAAGCACAAAGTTCCAAATTTTCTACCCAGAGTGCGCAGGTCAGTCCAAGTGGACACAGATTCGACCTCCTTCCACTCTTTTGGCCCTCACGATCTTCTCCGACCTCCACCGACAGCCCCGTGGGTCTCTGTTCGAAGAGAACTCGACCATGAACGCAACGGTTCCGGTCTCGCCATCAACTGAGCACGGGAGTGGTTGTGAAAGCCTTCCCTTGCAACAACAGCGGTCCAGACACTGCCAGGAGCAGAGTGCAGCAGCCATGATCCCGACCCTGCCCTGGCCGTTGTCATCATCAAGAAATTCTCCAATAATTCTGACTTTCTCTTGGGCCAACCCAGGAGGTTTTGGCGCTGGTTTCATCAACAACGGAGTTCGGGAGAGCCCGTAGCGGAGCTGACAGCGACTGCCTATCCAGCTATTCCTAAAGCTTGCAGAACCAGGGAGCTCGGCAATTCGGCTTCTAGCTTAGTTTTTCCCCCACCCCGCCAGGCCAGCTGACCGCCCCTCCCTACGTGGAGGTAAATTTTGGTTGTAATATAGTTCCCCACCCTTAGTCCAACCCCTCTGCGAGGGCGTAGTGCTTGTACTAGAAGGTCAGCGGCTGAATCATCATCGGTGTGGCGTGCGGGTAGCCCACGCTTCCCTGCTCGCCCATGTCTCCGACCGGAGTCGGTTTCTTTAAACTGGCTAAGTAAACTCTCGTCCCTTGCTCCCAATTGTGCTTGTTCGTTTAATATTCTCCAATTGGAACGTCGGTTAAGGGAGAGAGTGCCTGGTCCCAAGGCTCCACCGCCTTCGTGCGACAACCGTGGATGTGAGTGAGTGAACCCGCGCCCTTTGGCCATTGCCGACTCATTGAGTTGGGCATCCGTACCCCAAGGGGAGGTTTACCTTGGACTCTGCTGGCCCTCTACCAGCAAGGGTCTTGTCCCACTTTCTCAACTCAGCATCCCCGAGTCACCCCCGAGTTGAGTGTACGCGCCATACGAGTGTCCGCTTACGTAGGCTTCTTAGCCTTGTGGTTGTGCTTGCATACTTAGGTCCAAGGAGCATTGGCCTTGTGGCTATCACCCCCAAGGTGGTGTCACATCAATATTCTATGAAACAAAGTTCACTATAGTCAAGTGGATTCTCATTATTTATTGAATTAAACATAAGCTCTGCATCAGGAGGAAAATATAAAAATATGCTTAAAAAGGGGAAGAATCAAGCCTTCATGGAAGAAATATCATATATAAATGTCATATGGAACTAAAAAATAGGAATAAATTCAGTTCTCTATTTTTCACTATAATAAATAAGAAGAAGAAATGCAGTTCTATACAAGATTTTATATATTAAAGCTATCTATGATTGCTTAGCTAACAGTATAGCTTTATGTTCGTAATGTGAGTTAAAAATTTAAATGCTTACGAAACATAATTAACAATTAAGGTATAAAGGTGGAGTCTCATTCCAGATCCAAAAACCCATCTTGAACACTGAAAAAATGATGATGCTATTCTAACATATAAAAAGACAGTGATGCTACATAACAGAGATGTGATTGCAGATCTTTTGAAGCATATCTCTGCCTTTATCAAAGACAAGTCATAGAGGATGCAATCATTCAACCTTAACAATAAAAAGTACCTAAGACCTTTGATTATAAGAAATATTTAAGGTTTTTGGGCAATAGAATCATACCATTTCATTTGGAATCCAAGAACTCACCACCCCTCTCAGACGCTGATACATGATGTAACTAAACCAATGTAACATAGAGAAATAGAGGAATGCTGCAGAACAGAAATGTGGTTTCAGCCAAATGGAGATGCAAAGTCATAAATGATGTATCCTACAATGTGTTTATGATTTATATACTACAAAGCAGCTTTATCAACATCCATCATCTCCGTGAACCATACATATCATCATTTTCGAATACCTTCACATGATAAATTCCCGAGTTTTTGAATGACGATGGTCCGTGTTCTGAACAAACAAATCTTTCTACATGCGAAAACACTACACTCAACTAAAGTTTAGATACAAATGGCAAGCTCTTTCAACATTGTTGATGATGCATATCTTGTGTGGACGGCAGATGCTGCCTATAAACATTATCATTATCCAGAGAGAAATGTCAGAGCCACTCATCTACCTATGCTCTGTTGTGATCCCACAAAGGTCATCGCCCGGTGCTGAGAAAATGAATGGGAACACTAGAATATGTGATTAATCAAAAGGAGATCAAAAACAACTTTAGTATGGACACAAATTGCCCAACCAGGTGGCAAAATAACACAAGCTCTTAGCATTCGCGTTCGCATCAATAATGATATGTACTTATAGAACAAATTAACTTGGCATAACTTGTCCAAACTAAAAGAAATTGTAACGAAAGCTCCAACAAGCCGATAAGAAGGGCAATGCATCTACGATGGCCTCTTGTTCAAAAACCATTTAGGCACCATATAAATGTGAAAGCTAATGCTCCAAATAATGATAATTAGGAAGAAGTGGCACAACATTGTGGTGAGGACACCAGAGCTAGAGTACGGCTCGACCCAGCGAGCTGCCAGTACCGGACACACAGCATGGCTCGATCGACACCGACCTCTTTGTGGCTGGGGGACAGTCTGGAATCTCCACCGGAGCCTTGTTACTTTAGTACGTATTTTTATACATATTTATATTTTATACATATTTGGTCGTATTTGGTGTGTATTTGGTGTGTATTCAGGTTTGTATTATTTTGGGTTTTATATTAGGTCAATGGGAGAATATTGACCAAGTATTTTGTATTTTTATTTATTTTGGTCCAAGGGGATTAAAATAACAAAGCCCCTTATGTTGACTTAGAGAGAGGGGCGCCCCCTCTTTTGTCTCCACATGGGGAATTATTTAAGCATTGTTTATCCCATTTCCCCATTATACCCCCTTGACCAAGGGTATCCTAGGTCATTTGGCTAGGTCTAGGGTTTTAGTATTTAATGTCTTTTGTTGCATTTTGATCAATTTTAAAGAAGAATTTTTATGTGAATTATGCCATGGGCACACCCCTCTCTCTCCCTTCTTGCTAGTTCTTCTTCTTCCTCCACATTTCTTCAGATCTAGGGCTGAAACCCTAAGATCTATGATAGATCTTCCTCTCTTTCTCTTCCTCTTGCTGCTGCAAACGATCACCGCCGTTGTCGCTGCCGTTCGTGCCGCCATCAAGCCACCACAACCCGGCTTCCATCTGCTGCCCTAAAATTCGTGGTTCGTGGATAGCAGCTCAGGAAAAGTGCTAGTACGGGAGATCCAACCGTCTGATCATGATGAGGTTTTGAGGGTAGGTTCCTACCATCGTCCACAATTCCCAGTTTAATTTTCACGTAGATCAGAGCCTGTTTATGCCCCTTTCAAGCCATTTGTTTTTCCCTCTCATAGTTTGCCTGTGTGCAGATCTGTGAGATAGTCTATGGTAGTCGAATTTTCCACCCCCTCGAACGTTGTTAGAAAAATAAAAAAAAATTATTTACGTCACCACCACCCTCCCCCCTATCCACCATAAAAATTCTAGGTCTTAAATCCTTCATTTGATTTTTGGTCAAACCCCTTGAACTTGCAGATCCCATTCTGCCCTGTCAGTCCAATATTCCGAGCCAGCATCAGTCAGTGTGGCATAGTCATTTTCATTTCCAATCCAACCGTTGGATGGAACATAAATTCCAGTATGTTCAATATCTCTGAGTCCTCTTTCCAACGGCGCTAACCACGCTCCGATCCGACTTTGGATCTGGTCGTGCCGGCCATTTTCGTGGAGGCGCGCATCTCTACTCCGAGACTGGCCAGCAAGGAGAGGTCCCCGGATAATTCTAGAACAAATACTTTGGGATAGCTTCAGCAACTGCCATTCCCGGGGGTCGACCAGGGACCCTCCGCCACCGTCCAAGTGCACCGCCACCTTCAGAAGATCCTAGGAGACCGACGTCCCTTTGGACGCCCGTGCTTGATGTCCTACCGATCAGAAATTGCAGATTCGGAGCCGCTGCCCGCCGCCGCCCGGAACCCGCCGCCTTGCTGCCCGTCAACCCTGGAATGGCGCTCTCGGACCGCTGTTGTGGCCTTTTACCTCTTTGCGTGGAGTGGGTCATAATTTTCATGCTGTAATTAATTTACTTATTGTACCGGGAGTGACGGTTCTCGGCCGGGAAGTCTTCTGCACGCCCCGAGCGTGGAGGTACACTCGCCACCCACATTGTCTTACTTGCTTAGCTAGTATAGGTTCCTACTGTCGCTGCATGTGAGTAGTTAATTCCTAGCTACTCAAAGTTAATCATCACTGTGAGTTGTGAGAGCGAGACCCATCCCGTGACTCAGTCCGAGCACGAGAGTGAGCTGACCACCCGAGACTCAAAGTTGGTTTCCCAACCATGCAGATCGTCATGTTTCCCTAGCCGGGGATGACTGTGAGTTAGCACTTCTTGTTTGGGGCATGTTCACCTCTTCTGGAGCTCTTTACGTGCCGCGTTGTAGTGTTGTTGCTAGTCGCGTCATCTCTTTAGTCGTGTCGTCCTATAGAGTCCAAGGTCGTAACAACTCCGAGTCGAGTCCCGTTGTCGTCCCGCATAAAATTGGTATCAGAGCCGGTTTGAGTCTAGGGTAGTCGGTTCAAGGTGCTCCATTTCATCTGGTATATCCAAAGGTGTTCCCAGAACGATAGGCTATGCCTATTGGGAAAGGGGCACACTTGCGTGAGCGCAGTCTTTGGATCAAACCTCCGCCTCGTACCGGATATTGGAGTCTAGGTCGTCTTCCTTTTTGCATTGGTCCTTCCATATAGGTCGTAGTGAGTCACCCCTTAGTTCCCTTAGGTCCCATTGCATGCCCACCCGTGGAGATGCCTAGTACCATCGCCCTGACACTATGGGTGAACCCCGAGGTGCCAACCCGGGAGGCCGATCACTGGAGGACTTGGTGGCTCTACTCATGGAGCGCATGGAGAGGTCCGACCAAACTCTTAGGGAGCATAGGGAGAGGTCCGACCAAATTCTTAGGGAGCATACCGAGCGTATGGAGAGCCGTTTCAAGGCCATGGAGAACCGTGCTCAGGTTTCCGACCGATCTATCCAAGGTCTGGTTGGAAGGATGGAGAGTGTGGAGAGAGTCCCCCGCCAGGAGCTCCCCAGAGCTGTCCCGGCCCCTCAGGCGCCTACTACCCAGCCCGCCCCACTTAGGGCTGAGGAGCGACAGCCACGTGCCCCCGATGTTGAGGACTACGAGTCCGATACTGATTATGGGGGAAATGGCCGACGCCATCATGGTCACCGACCACAGAGGGATGATGAGGACAAGCGGGTCCTCAGGACGGTGCGAGCAGACCCTCCCACTTTTGACGGGTCCTTGGACCCGAAGGTCTATCTCAATTGGGAGGCCAACATGGACTGGTATTTCGAGTGGTTTGAGATGACGGACCACCGGAAAGTCAAGTTCGCCAAAATGAAACTGCTAGGGTAGGCACAGACTTATTGGAGGAACATGGAGAACCTGTTGTTTCACCGTAAGGAGCCCCAGGTCGAGACGTGGGATAAGATGAGGGACAAACTCAGGAAGAAGTACCTTCCTACCACATACCGCCAGCGTCTCATAGACAAATGGCAGAGTCTCACCCAAGGAGATCGATCCGTCTCGAATTACATCGCCGAGTTCGATGAGTACTTTCTGCGATGTGACGCCACGGAGGAAAGGTCCCTGACTGTTTCCCATTTTCGGCGTGGTCTGCGGCCACACCTTCAGTATGAGCTTTTCCATCACAAAGTGTCCAAGTTGGAAGACACGTATCAGGTTGCCCTCGAGGTGGAGCAATTTGAGGCGGAGTTTACTCCTACCCCGCGCCAAGGGCTTACATATCCGCGTGTGTCTGATCCTAGGACCACGCCTAGTTCCTACACTCGATGGCCTGTGGCCCGCCCCCAGGAACCCCCCTCCAGAACCTCACTGCTCCTAAGCACCCCCTCCCTCCGAGGGATCCTCCCCTTCACCAGTAGGCACCCGTCCCTACCCCTAGGCCTCCCCAGCACGCTGTGCCGACTCGGCCCCTACTTCCTACACCCCCAGTCTGTCTTGTGGACAAGGGTAAGGGGCCGATGGGTAGTGGAACATCCCAGGGCTTCGGGACACAGGGAACTTACTATAGGTGTGGTGGGGTTGGCTACTATTTAGCCAAGTGTCCCACTCGGGAGTCGCTTGTCATCTCTGATCCCTCTGCCAGCGACCCCACACCTAAGCTAGTACCGATCAGTTACAAGGCTGATCAGGACCTAGCGGAGGAGTTCTTTGATGAACTAATGAAGGGAGAGCCAGTTGATGTCCCAGGTACCCATCATCAGGTGATGTACAGCTGGGTGTAGTCAAGTGCATCCTAACCCAGCCTCAGGTGAGTGACGACTAGCGTCGTACCACCATCTTCCATACATTTTGTAGGCTGGGAGGAAAGGCCTGCAAGATGATCATAGATAGCGGGAGTTGCATTAACGCTATCTCTATGAGCACTGTTAGGCGTCTGGGTTTGACGCCCGTGGATCACCCCGCAGCCTATAGAGTTTCTTGGTGGATTCTACTTCCATCCCGGTCAGGCTACGATGTCTGGTGCCACTGCAGTTCCAGGCTTACCATGATGAGATCTGGTGTGATGTCTTGCCTATGGAGGTGGGTAGCATTATCCTAGGTAGGCCTTGGCTTTTTGATTGGGATGCCACCCTTCAAGGTCGGTCGAACACTTGCACATTCGACCACGGGGGCCATAGGATCACCCTCCACCCCACTCAGCCGAAGGATCCGTCTGTCCGAGGACCAGCCGGCCCCAGCACTTCGACTCCTCCTAGTCAGGGGACGGTCGATCCTTCCACCTCATCCTTGGCGCGGGCTACTACCGCTTCGACTACTCCTAGCACAGGAGACCTCCCACCCCGGAGGTTAATGATGATTAGCCCGCGAGAGATGGAGCAAGAGGTGACCGGGGGTAGCCCTGTCCTTGCCGTTGTTGTCCGAGGAGTGGAGGATGTCACTCCTGGGTCTGATGATGAGCACCCCCAAGAGATAGCTGCGATCCTACGGGAGTTTTCCGATGTCTTCCCGGAAGACCTCCCTGAAGGCCTTCCACCTATGAGGGATATCCAGCACGAGATCGACCTTGTCCCGGGCTCATCCTTTCCCAACCTTCCCTACTACAGGATGAGTCCCACAGACCATACCGAACTTCAAAGGCAGGTCGAGGAGTTGATGAGTCGGGGATCTCTTAGGGACAGCAAGAGCCCTTGCGAGGTTCCCGCATGATTGGCCCCGAAGAAGGATGGCACATGGAGGATGTGCATTGATAGCCGTGCGATCAAAAAGATCACAGTGAAGTATCGCTTTCCCATTCCCCGATTGGATGACTTGTTAGACATGATGTCGGGAGCCACTATCTTTTCAAAGATGGATCTTCGTAGTGGCTATCACCAGGTGCGGATCAAGCCTGGGGATGAGTGGAAGATGGCATTCAAGACCAAAGATGGTCTTTATGAGTGGTTGGTTATGCCCTTCGGGATTTCCAACGTCCCTAGTACCTTCATGCGGTTAATGACCTAGGTTTTACGCCCTATGATAGGGGTATTCTTGGTCATCTACTTTGATGACATTCTTATCTACAGTCGCACTAGGGAGGACCACTTAGACCACCTTAGGTAGGTCTGTGTCATTTTGAGGTGAGAGAGCCTATTCCCCAACCCGAAGAAATGTGCCTTCAAGACTGATCAAATTACTTTCTTCAGGTTCATTGTGTCTAGAGATGGAGTCTTCGCTGATCCGGAGCAGATTAGGGCCATCAGGGAGTGGCCCGAGCCCCGCACACTCCATGATGTCCAGAGTTTTCATGGCCTAGCGACGTTCTATCGCCGCTTCATTCGCGGCTTCGGTTCTATCACCGCCCCGATCATTGATTGCATAAAGAAGGGGGCATTCGTATGGACTAAAGCTGCAGCCACGGCCTTTCAAGACATTAAGGAGCGTATGACCCAGGCACCTGTCCTTGCATTACCAGATTTTTCTAAGGTATTTGAGGTCACATGTGACGCTTCTGGAGTGGGTATTGGTGGAGTGTTGAGTCAGGAGTCCCACCCCATTGCATTCTTTAGCGAGAAGCTTAATGATGCCAAACTGCGTTACTCCACATATGATAAAGAATTTTACGCAGTCGTCCAGGCATTGAGGTATTGGAGGCACTATCTTTTGCACCAGAAGTTCATCCTCTTTTTTGATCATGAGGTCTTACGATTCCTCCATACCCAGAAGAAGTTGAACGCTCACCACAGTCGTTGGGTGGAGTATCTCCAGGAGTACACATTTGTGCTCAAGCACAAGGCAGGGGCGGAGAACAAGGTCACCGATGCGCTGAGTCGGCGGATGATGATGTTGACCACGATGAGTGTAGAGGTGGTAGGTTTAGAGAGGCTAAAGGATGTTTATGTTGATTGTCCGGATTTTGGTCCGATCTATGCAGCCCTTCAGGCCAATCCCTCGCGTGATTATAGCGAGTTTGTGCTACAGGAGGGTCACCTATTCTGGGGTGACAAATTGTGCATCCCACAGACTTCTGTTCGTGACTTTCTCACGTGGGAGATGCACGCTGGAGGTCTTGCTGGCCACTTCAGCCGGAACAAGACCATAGAGGCAGTTGAGCATAGGTTCTATTGGCCTAGCTTGAAGAGGGTTGTCGCACGCATCATGGCCCAGTGCCACACTTGCACTATGGCCAAGCAAAGGAAGTAGAATACCGGCCTCTATACTCCCCTCCCCGTCTCGGATAGTCCATGGCAGGACATTAGCATGGACTTTGTGTTGGGATTGCCCTGCACCCTCCAACGGCTTGACTCTATCTTTGTGGTTGTAGACAGGTTCTCAAAGATGGCATTATTCATTCCTTGCTCCAAAACGTCGGATGCCTCTAGAGTTGCCTGTCTATTCTTTTCACACTGTGTCTCCAGGTTCGGACTCCCACGCACTTAGTGTCTGATAGGGATGTGCGCTTCACTAGCTATTTTTGGAAAATCCTTTGACATATGATGGGCACCCAATTGAAATTCTCCACTGCATATCACCCCCAGACCGATGGTCAGACTGAGGTTGTCAATAAGAGTTTGGGGGATCTTCTTAGGTGTCGGGTCCGAGATTGAGTCAGGGATTGGGATTTGGTCTTACCCTTAGCAGAGTTTGCCTACAACGATTTGGTCAATAGGTCTACCGGCATGAGCCCCTTTGAGATTATCACTGGTCGTAGACCTAGGAAGCCCATAGACCTGGTTCCATCTCCTATCCTGTCCCGTGTGTCTGAGTCAGCCGAGTCCTTTGCCGATCATATTAGACAGTTGCATGAGCATGTGCGTCGTCACATTGAGTCCAGCAACGCACGATACAAAGAATTGGCTGATGCCCACAGACACCACCGTGAGTTTCAGGAGGGCGAATATGTCATGATTAGGGTCAGACCTGAACGGTTTCCCTCGGGAGTCATGAAGAAGTTACACGCTAGCGGTGCCGGTCCCTTTCGAGTAGTGAGGTGAGTCGGATCAAATGCATATGTTGTGGACTTGCCAGAGGATTACGGGATCAGCTCCACTTTCAACATCTCGGATCTCATTGCTTATAGGGACCTAGCGGTGATACCTAGTGAGCACTTTGAGCCGTCTCCACCCATTGTGAGTGACACCACCCTAGAGTGTCCACCTCCAGTCTTGTTACCTCAGCATGGAGAGCAGATAGAATGTATACTGGACGAGCAGGTAACGACTACTCGAGGCGGAGTGTATCAGCGCTACTTGGTGCGATGGAGGGGACGGCCCGTGTCTGATGACACTTGGATCACCCGGGACGAGTTACAGAGGATAGATCCAGATCTGCTGGATCGATACTACAGCGACCCGGACCCTTACTCAACAGGGTCGAGCTTCTCCCACCCGGGGAGAATTAGTGAGGACACCAGAGCCAGAGTTCGGCTCGACCCAGCGAGCCGCCGGTACCGGACACGCAGCACGGCTCGGTCGACACTGACCTCTTTGTGGCTGGGGGATAGTCTGAAATCTCCACCGGAGCTTTGATGCTTTAGTACGTATTTTTATATGTATTTATATTTTATATGTATTTGGTCATATTTGATGTGTATTTGAGTTTGTATTATTTTGGGTTTTATATTGGGTCAATAGGAGAATATTGACCAAGTATTTTATATTTTTGATTTATTTAAGGGGGGATTAATATGGTCCAAGGGGATTAAAGTAACAAAGCCCCTCATGTTTGTTGGTTTTAATGTGCCCCTTCTTTTGCAAGATGGGCTATGATGCCAACTATGAGCAAATAATGAGCCAAGTAATGAAATCAATCAACCCTTGAACATGCGAATCATGAACCTAGGCAACCAACATAAGCTCTAGCATGGGCATGCTATCTCAATCAAAACTAAACTAAGCAAGAAAAGAAAAACACACGCCGGAGCATGGAATAAAGAATAAGGAAAACACACCGTAGAGGTGGAACAAGCAAAAGTAAAGAAGAGATATGATGAAAGAGAAAGCTAATGCCCAAACTAAGGAAAGATGTGATCGCCACCAAGGTAAAAAAAATAAGCCAAAGACCTGATCAATACCTTGGAATAGGAGGATGATGCACCCGCCCATGGGAGAGAAAAACAATCAGGAAACTGCAGCTCTGTGGGATGTGACGGTCGAAGGATGGTGCGTCATAGGACTGTGACGGTCCCACGATAGACCGCTACAACACTCTAACGCGCATGTGATAGACCGTCAGAGCTTCTGTAGAATAAGGTTGGGAATCTTTTGATCTCCAAGCTTTCCGGCCGGCCAGAGAGCTTGGGCCTCGTGATATGGACTCTGTAAACCTGCAGAAGAGTGTAGAACACAAGAAAAATAACCCAGAGTCGCCCTTTCACAAAGTAGTATCAATAATCCAAAGAACTTATGAACATGCAAAAGGAGAGGGAAATACCAGGGAGATTGGTTTTTTAAACCCCTCTGGGGCGTTTTAAAAGATGGGAGTATATTTTGAAATGTATGCAACAGATGAAAGAACGTGAAAGATGGATAGGGACAATGCTATGATTGCTTAGAAGAGGGGAAAACACTAAGAACAATGACTTGACTGAACTAAACCCTTGAAACCGATACTCCCTGGACTTTGGAAGTAGATGGACGTGGGAAGTAGCTCTCCTTGATTGGTTCTAGCTCCAGGATGCGGCAGCACTTCGACGCAAACTCCAGATTTTCTCCCCTTCAAGCCATGAAGTCAAGGGTTCTATTTATAGGCCCTCAAAGTCTAGGTTCGAGTTGAGGATAATCCAGCTAGAAAGTAGGAAGTTTCTTAGCAAACTCTTGAAGATAATACTCCCAAGAGTCCATAGAAACAAACATAAGGTTCTGAGGATCAGATTTGGAAGAGAAATCAAGGAAACAAACTCTCAAGTCGGCCACGGAGTAGCAAAGAAAAGGCCAGGCTTGTCAGGACTCTCTGTTTGATGTAACGACTGCTCGATAGACCGCCACAGGGATGTAACGCTCCAGGAAGAGACCGTCACACAACCTTATCCCTTAAGAAGATAAGATCAACAGGGGAAGTTTTCAAACGTTGGACTCTAGATGGATGTAACGGTCAAGTGTAGATGCGTTACAACAAGGTAACGATCGCACGATAGACTGTTACACTCAACGAGTAAGCAAAAAGATAAGTGTGAAAGAAGCCTTAAGCTTAAGGACTCTGCAAGGATGTAACGCATCAGGGAATATGCGTCAGAGATCTGTAACGCCCCATCAAAGGACCGTTAGAGACAATAGAGTGCTAAAAAATGAAAGCTTGCTAAGCTTCGTCCAACGGAAAAAAGGCAAGGAACCAGACTCAAACAAGGAGACATGACTCAAGAAATGGACCTCAAACTGATCAAGAAGGCTCAACAAAGGTGAACAACTCGGAGCATCATATAGAGTGAACAAGGAGATGACCCAACTTATTTGTCATAAAATGGGTGTCAACAGATGCCCCTCCTTAACGTCCTCTTTGCAGGGGAGCGAGCGGAGGTGAAGCGAAAGCGAAATGGAACATGGAGATGAAGCGGAGATGAAGTGGAGTGGACTAAAAAAGCGGGCGTTAAGGCAAACGACACTCGTTCTAAACCAATAAGCAATAGGAATTTTCCAGAAAGCTTCGAACTAATCACAAGGAAAGGCAACCAAAGGACGCATGTCTAGAGGAACTAACAACTAAGGAAAGGAAAACACGGCCAGCGGCCGGAGCAACGGAAAGGAAAGAGACAATTAACTAAACTCCGGACAGGAATCTTCAGCTAACCAAATCAAGTGAGCAAACCGAAGGAAACCTTCCAATTCAGAGTGGAATGACTCCTTTTATTCGAGATCATTAAACACAGCTATTTCACCATCATTGAGACACCTGGACAGATGAGGTTCATGAATGCTCAAAGATGCGTATGATGCATGCTGGGCTAAAACAAAGAAATCATTAAAACAAATGCAAAGAAAGATAAAATAATAAGATACTCGAGAATAGTATTGCTAGACCGGAGACACCAGGGTCAGGACACCATCTGCAACCACGGCGTGCAAGATAGAACCATCGTCCCCAAACTTTTCCAACCTAACGGCCTATCCAACGATTAAACATGTGCACTTAGATCATCATCATTTTTATTTAAGGGGAACATCAAATCCCAGAACACATGAATGACCAGCCGGTTCTCGAGATAATATATCATAGATAACATATAGTAATGCATTAAGGGATAAGGAATCGAGATACAATACCTGACTTACCTGCCTGGCGAACGGAAAAGCATGATGACCTAAGGGTATGAGCTTCAACAAAAGAGGTTAGCCATCAACAATAAGCATGACTTCGATTGATAAGACAAGGCATGGCCATTCAATAAGCATCAAAGCAAGATACTTAAACAATCATGAAAATTCTGATAAATATAGCACCATCATTCATCAAATACTTTGAAGAATTTAACGGTCTGAGAATGGTGCGTTAGAACACTCTGACGGATCAGCCTTGGGCCGTTAGAGTATGGCGGTTCACATTCTTCAAGACATCGTTTCAAATGACCTAACGGTCCATAGAGGATGCGTCAGAGATATGTGACGGTCTTACGCTAGACCGTTACATTTCATGAGCGTTCAAAAAAAAAAAAAACAAACCGAACGGTCATTCGTTCATTCAACCACAAACGCCCAAAACCACAACCGTGCCAAAAAACCTCCACCGTCCAACCCCGTCCGATGAACGATGGCCGGCGGAGAGCCATCCCAGCTACCGAAGGCGAGGGAGAAAGGGAAGAAACGAATGGCCATCCGGCGCCTCCGGCACTGGATTGAGCAAGAGGATGCTCCAAGCCTTCCGACGAGCAAACCAACGGAGGAAGCTCCCCCCATGACCGTAGAGGAGGCCGAGGAAGCTATGGGGGAGGCCATAGGTGAGGAGGAAGCCACGGCAAGGGAGAAAAAGAAGAAGAGAGGCCAAGACCCCGAGGTAGGCCGCCCACCCCAAAGCTTCAATTTTTAATTTTTTTTGTTGCATGCATGCATGTATGTTTGGAGGGTAGAAAACGGGTCTGGGGACACTTTAGGAATGATTGTAGGCCATATGGCCATTTTGGAAAGCCAAGGAAAACGAAGGGGAGAACACCCCTTTGAAGGGAACATGACGGTCGTTGCAGCGACCGTCACAACTCTGACGCACCACCCCTGGTGCGTTAGAGTACTGTGATGCATCACCACAGGGCCGTCAGAGTAACCAGAGGTAGAGACAAAAATTTAGGGGTTTTTTAATTATTCAATTTCTTTTTGTTTTTCATTATATTAATGCAATGAAATGAATTTATGATGCAAATGACTGACTTATGCTCTACATGTGTAGGGGAAAAGAAGAACGAGGATTTCTTGGCTACAGATCCGGGCAGTGTACCAGGCATTGCCCGAGTTTCAGAGAGAGAGATTGGCTGCTATGGGCTTCGCCGAGGTGCTGAGCATCGAGGTGACACGGATGGACACGCCTCTCTTGTATGCGCTCCATGAGAGATGGGATCCGATCAGTCGAGCTTTCATCTTCCCCTGGGGTCACATGAACCCAACACTGGAAGATATGGCCAGGATCGCCGGATTAAGAGTGCACGGAGCAGCGGTGACTGGGTGGACATACGGCGACTATAGAGAACTAGCCCAGGAGCTGCTAGGGCTGGACTTGATCAGGCCGGGGCAAACTTCATCCCAGCTTTCGAGATCAAGACTGCAGGATAGCCTGGGATTGACAGGAGCAACGATAGTAGTCGGGGAGCTACCTGAGCAGCATCTAGACAGGGTGATTGAGCAGGTACGCCCACGAGTGGCGGCGGAAGCTGGACAGGAAGGAGACCGAGTCCTGAGACGGTTCCTGATGCTATTGTTCGGGAAACTGCTCTTTCCGACTCGAGGTGATGTGATCATCTGTAGACTACTGCCACTACTAGAGGATCTGGGTAGAGTGGGGAAGTATGCATGGGGAGCGGCAGTGCTTGCCTTCCTCTACGAGTCACTCAGCACCACGGACTGACAGATAATGCTGGGCGACTTCTCGCCTTTCCTACAGGTAAACTTAACTTAAATGCCTTCCTCTATGATTATGCAAATGTAATTCATGAATGCAACTGATATGTTGACACTCGACTCTAAATGCAGATTTGGAGCTTCGTCTACCTCCCGGGGATTGGGTGAGGTACACAGCTACATCCTGAGCGAACCCCGATCGCGAGGCGATGGGTAGTAGTGAGCGACATGGGATCGATCAGCAGGCTGACCCGGGCAATCCAAGATGATCTAGACTCATTCCCGCATACGGCGGCAAGCTCCGAACTTAGAATGCTTCTACATGCCTTAAAAATGCTTTTAGATGCCTCTAAATGATTCTAAATGGACTGACATGACTTTTAGGTGAGATGGACCCCATACCGAGACGAGGGCCACGAGGGACAACCATGGGTCAAGGCATCCCTAGCGTACAGTGGGCGAGATGTATGGCTGCACTGCATCAACGTCATCGAGCCCTTGCACTACCGACTGATCCTGCAGACTCGGGGATTACATCAGCCAGAGGTGACCTTCCCGCGCAGAAATGACGAGCGTCTGGGCAAGTCTTCCAAGGGTATCAGCGGCAATGTAGATTGGTGCACCCGAAAGGCCAAGTATGTGCATGACTGGAACATGAGAGGCCGGGCGGTGAAGGATCGGGCAGAAAGTGACGAGGCTTACCTCAAAGCCTACTCGCAGCGGTATGGGGACCAGGTGTTCAGAGGCACCCGACGACCGGTATGAAATTCTAAACTTAACCCTTGTCTAAATTAAAGCTATATGTACACTGACTCATGCTTTCTAAATGCAGCTAGACCCTCAGGGACGTATAGCCGAGCTCGAGGGACTTCTTCACGTCACCATCCAGCAGCGGGATGAGTACCGGACTGCTTTGGAGCTCCTGGTGAGATTCTACACTTAAGACTTAAATGCTTATGATGCGAATATGACTAACTTTGACTTCTAAATGCAGCGGGCTGAGGGAGCCCAAAGAGCGGGACCGGATGCTCCATCTTCATCATCACAGCCTGCCGGGGGACGGGCTGAGCGAGATGCAGATTTTACCCGGGCCGTAACTCGAGCCGAGGAGGCTGAGGCTACCCTCGTGGAGTGGGTAAGAATCTAAACCCTTATGCTTCTTTTTTAGACTTAAATGCCTAATGCTTATGCAAACACCGAAATGCTTAATGGACTGACAATGCAAAAATGCAAAATGTAGGCGAGGAAGCTGACTGCAGCGGTAGCCGAGGCTGCCCATCTCCGGGCGGAGGTTGCCAGACTGAGCGCAGGAGAGACCCGCCGGCGTGCTGATGATGAGGTGGTGGAGCGACTTAGAGCTGACGCTCCGCGTTTGAGGGGCGAGCGAGATCAGTTCTGAGTGCAGACCATCGAGATGAAGGGCGTGATTGCAGGCATGAAAGAGGCCCTTCGACTTTTAGGGAAGAAGTCAGGGACTAGCTGCAGGAGCCAGAGCATTGCTCCCAGTAGTGGATTCTGAGACTACTTCACCGGCTCCTCCGACCATCGGAGGAACGAGGAGGCAGACCGGAGATGACACCGGGGGGAAGAAAGCAGCGTCCAGGAGCCACCAGCAAAGTGGCATGAGGGCACTGGCGATAGTGACGGCCCGAAAGATAGACCGGCCGAGTGACTGTATTTTCTTTTCCTTCTTATTCCCATTACTTGTACATGACTCATGAAAAATGGAAAAAAATCATTTTTATGTTTTGTGTGTTATGTAGATGAATGAATGAATGTGAGTATAAAATGGATGTGAATGTGTGAATGAATGGATGAAAATGTGAACGTGTAAATGTGTGGGTGATTGAAGTGTGAACAGTGTAAGATCGGCAGGTCAAACCACAGGCAAAAAAGAAAAAACCAAACCCATAGCAGAAAGCGTGACGGTCTAGAGAAGACGCGTCAGACCAATGTAACGCACCGTGAAGAGGCCGTCAGAAATGACAGAGGGTGGACCTCAAGCAGGGTAGCAGAAAATGTGACGGTCCAGGAACGGAGCGTCAGAGTTAGGTGACGGTGAAATGCCAGACCGTTAGACATGACAGAACGAAGATGGATTTGAAGCAGGATGCAGAAAATGTGACGATCCAGAGACGGAGCGTCAGACTGAAGTAACGGTCATTGCTCAGACCGTCAGAAATGGCAATGAAAAATCGAGCCCATAATGTGTATTAGGAAGGTGACGGCCCAGGAATGGAGCGTCAGAGAAAGTAACGGTCATAGCCCAAACCGTCAGACATGACAGAGAGAGATTGAACTAAAAACATGCAGCAGGAAATGTAACGGCCCAGGAATGGGGCGTCAGAGGCACCTGACGATTTTACGATAGACCGTTAGGGAACAAAGCGTACTCCGAGGCAGATTGTGCCATGAGAATCCAATCTCGAAGCAAGGATGCCTTAACCCTATCTAGAACTCTCCTAGACTCGAGATAAGGCCTTCCAACCCAAATCTTATCATTCTAGAGACATAATGAAGCCTTTAAACCTAGGAACCAACCCAAAAATTGTAACTTTCCTCAATTCTCTGCTTCAAGGGCTGAAAAAAAACTCACTAATGGCAAGGAACACCATGAAGAGGAGCTTTGGAGCGATAAGCATGGAGGAGAAGGCTTACACCGGGCCTAAAGCAGCCAGGAAGGAGCATGGGGATCTGCAAAGGCTGACATCTATCCCCAAGCATCTTAGCTCAAAGCACCCAAAAAGTGGTAAGTCCTAATGATTTCAATCAAAGTTCATCAATGAATTTCTGCACTTCCTTCTTATGATTCTCTCTTCTTCTTCTTCTTTCTTCTTTCTAGCCTCTTCCTGGTCCAAGGTTGATGTGAAACGACCTCGGGAGGGGGTGGCCTTCTTCAACCTTCAGATCATTGTCGCGCTATAGGTTCCTAGCGCCTTCATGAAGATCGCGCTAGGACGATATGGCGCCTTCTCAGACAGCAGCCGGACGATGAAGTTGGACTTAGGGGCGCTCGTGGATGACTTCGGGGGAGTGATTCACAAGGGGAGGGCACATAGGAGGGTGGATATGACACGGGGAAATCTTTAAACAAAACATGGGGGCCCTAAACATCGATTAAACTAACCTATTGCTAGCTAGGATAACTTGGTGAATGTGGGAGCGGGGGTGGGCGACGAGGGAGAAAGGGGTATGGCAGGGCGAACTAGGACCAGTAGGGTGTTGGCTGGGGCATCACACCCGATCCCATCACAGGACCGGTGCAACCAAGCTCCGTCTTGGTCATAGCCACGTCGTTGACGGTGGTGGAGGGCGTCGATCGTCGGTGGAGGAAGAACGGAGCCCGAATGGGGCCTCACACCCGGCCTCTTCTCAAAGCCGATGCACCCGGATCTTCGAACGGCCTCCGTGAAGGGGAAGAGGGAGGATTAGAAGAAGAACATGGGCATCGCACCCGTAGAGGGGAGGAGGGAGGGGTTCCAAAGATTGGGGGGGAAGATAAGAGATATAGCCATGCTATACTCTTCAAACACTCATTTTCTCAAATCATTTCTATTCCATTACTTAATCAAACGAGATGGAGTACATATATAGGGGGGAAGGGGAAGCCTAAAAGACACTAAAACATCAATTACAACAGTGGGAAACAGCGAACATTGAATTCATTGAGAGTTCCAAGGGCTGGGTAGTTGGGGCGTCTGCAGTTGACCGTCTACCTGAGAACGCGCTAGGGAAACCTAGCGCCTTCTTCAGGTCGCGCTACCCAAAGGTAGCGCGTTAATCTCCAGCCCAGCAGCTTCATCGATCGGCTTTGGCGGCAGCTAGCTTGATTTCCATCAAGCCCCTCCACTTTGGAAGGTTCGTCCTCTAACCTAGAAGCTCAAGATCCCAGTCTGTGAGAACAGGCTGGTTCCCTAGGCTCTGATACCATTTGATGTGAAACAAGATTGGAACCCACTTGAATCCCCTTGAGTCTTCTCTCTCCCTCTCTCTCTAGCTCTCTCTCTCTCTCTCCCCCTCTAAATCTCTCTCCCTATCTCCTTGGGGCGAACCCCCTCTCTCTCCTTCCCCCCCTCTCTCTCTAGTTCGAAATTCCCCTCTCTCCTCACCCCTTGCCACCTCACTTGCCACCTAGGCAAGCCCCTTCAACTCCCAAGGCCCCATTACTTCTCTCCATTAACTATTCCACCTTCCCAAGCACCCTTTCACCTTCCCAAGGCCACTTTCCACCCTTCCCAAGCCATATTCCTCCATCCAAGTGCCCTTTCCCCTCCCCAAGGAGCCTCTTCACCTCCCTAGGTCGACCACCACACTTCCCCATCCTCCCTAGTTCGCCCCTCCTCCATCTTCCTCCCCCTCTTGGCTTAGGCCGCACCCTCCACCCCCCACAACCCCTAGCTGCGTCCACCTTCTCCACCACCCCCCCCTGCTGATTTCGCCCATTTCTTCCCCTCCACATCCTTCTCCCCACCACTCAAGAGCCCCCCTAGCTTCACCTAGCCGCACCCCTCCACCTTCATTCACCAAAGAAGCCATCTTTCCCCTCATAGAAACTCCAGCTTTGTGTGCAGGCCAACCTGCAGATTAGCATTCTGTTGCAGCGACATCCACGACTGCATCCTGGTGCTGCTGGTGGCGTGGCCTATCTTTCTGGAAAGGCCTCCCTGTGCTCTTCGCAGGCGAGGTGGAATCACTCCATTCCGGGTTCGTGGCCGTCCGTGAGGGCTGTTCTACCCCGACTGCGCTAAACGCCACCTACAGAGAGCCTCAGCCCGATTGAAAGCTAGTTCACGACCAACGGCGATGGATTCAGGCTGAGATTTCTTCTTCAAATATCTTCCTCCATCTGTCCACGACCAGAAGCAAGAAGCAGAATTTAATTCGGCTTCAGGGACCCAGAGTTGCGAAGTTTTCCCCTCAGTCACGCGGGTCTGCCTCCTGCAGTTTGCAGTGACCAGTGGCCACTCTTCAGGGCACACAGACCGCTCTCGGCCTTGGATTGCATCTCCGTCAACTCCGGCTGAAAGCTACCTCGACCACAGAGACGACGCCGCTGGTTTCGTGCCATTTGGAGTCCGGGAGCGCCCGTGACAGCATCTGCAACCGGCTGCTACAGAACCAGGAACCACGCGGTGCCGCCCCTGCAGAGAATCAGAACCAGCAAGAGCGAAGTGCCACGATCAACCAAGGCTGAACCAGGCTCAGGTTTCTTCATAAAAATTCTGCTCCTCTCTGTCCCCGTTCAGGATCAGGTGGCGGATCGGCATTCGGACACCGGAGGACAGAGATACGAATTTTCTCCCACAGCAGCGCGGGTCTGTCTCTGGCAGTCTACAGCGACCAGGGCCCACTCTCCTGGGAACACCGTCCATTCTCAGCATTGGATTGCAGCTCCGTCAACTCCTGCTGAGAGCCACCTCGACCAAGGACGTCCCAGAGCTGATCCCGCCACATTTGAGTTCCGGGAGTGATCGTGGCAGCCAGTTCTTCAAGCCCCTGCTCCTGGAACCTGTGCAGACCAGAACACTTCGGTCCTGTTGCAGAGCCCCTACCGGCCAGCGACGACCACCAGAAGCCCGGCCAGAATTTACAGGCCTCCAGGAGCCAATCACCATCAATGTGGCGCCAGTCCCACGCCATTCTGAGGTCGTCAGCGAGCTCGGGAACTTCCACAGCACAGACGGGTCAGCAGATCGGGCAGCAAGCAGAACTCGGGAAGATCATTTCAGTTCTTTCCATAGTTTCCTCGCCCCTTTGCCTGGCCGGCTTACCGCCCCACCCTGTGTGGTGGTAGTGTTTGCTGTAATTAATCAATTCCCACTCCTGAGATCACCCTCCTGTGCGAGGTGTAGTAATTGTACTCTTGGCATGCTTTTTGAAGCTACACCGGCGCAGTGTGCGGGGACCACACTTCCCCGCTCGCCCTCGTCTCCGCCCGGGTTCGGCGTCTTCACGCCGATCAGGTGAGCACTTGGCCACTCTTCTTTGCTGGTTATTACCATTGCTTGCTTAGTATTGCTTTTAGTTGTCCGTCGGAGGTGAGAGGAGCGCCCGACCCGTAATTCAATCAATTCTTGTGTTCGCCGCAGAGCAAGTTGAGAGAGAGCCATTGCATCCCACGCCCTCGGCGTGCCGGCCGCCCTTGAAATCGGGCATCCCTGGCCCATTGGGATCTATCCCTATCCGGCCGACCCTTGGAACCGCGAGGTCCAAACTCGGACCCTAACCCCCATCGCCGGTCCTCCTACGGATCCGAGCGTGCTTCCGCGAGCGAAACCGCATGTGTGACGTTGCCGACTCATAGTGCTGCTTGCTATCCTAGGTCCAAGGGAGTCGCGTCACATCAAATTAGTATCATTATCCTCCGCTTTATATTCTGTCACATCAAATTGAAAGTTTGCATCCACTTGAGTCCAACTCTCTCTCTCACTCTAATTCTCTCTCTCTCCTAGGGGCGAACCCCCTCTCTCTCCTCCCTCTCTCTCTCTCTAGTTCGAACCCCCTCTCTCTCCTTACCCTTGCCACCTCACTTGCCACCTAAGAAAGTCTCTTCACCTCCCAAGACCCCATTACTTCACACCATTAATCACCCCTCCTCCCCAAGCACCCTTTCACCTTCGCAAGGCATCCCTCTCCCTTCCCTAAGCAACCTTCCACCTCCCAAGGACTCTTTCCCCTCCCCAAGAAGCCCCTTCACTTCCCTAGGTCGACCACCCCACTCCCCCATCCTTCCAAGTTCGCCCACCACCCATCCACCCCCATCCATTTGCCTAGGCCGCACCCTCCACCCACACACACACCCTTGCTGCGTCCACCCTCTTCACCACCCCTCCCTCTGCAGATTTCGACCATTTCTCCCCTCCACATCCCTCTCCACACCACACAAGAGCCCCCCCCCCAAGCTCCACTTGGCCGCACCCCACCCACCTTCACTCACCAAAGAAGCCTTCTTCCCCTTCATACTAGCTTCAGCTTTGTGTGCAGGCCGACCTGCAGATCAACCTCCGGTTGCAGCGACGGCCACAGCTCCATCCTTGTGCTTCTGAGGTCGTTTCCTACATCCCTGGAAAGAGCTCCAAGTCATCTTCGCAGGCGAGGTGGTGTCACCTCATTCTGAGATCGGAACTGCTGGCTAGAGCGATTCTCCCACAGTCGCGCAGGGAGGACTCCATCCAGCACCAGAACCGACAAGAACGAAGTGCCACGATCAACCAAGGCTGAACCAGGCTCAAGTTTCTTCATCAAATTTCTGCTCCTCTCTGTCCCCGTTCAGGATCAGGTGGCGGATCGGCATTCGGACACCGGAGGACAGAGATACGAATTTTCTCCCACGGCAGCGCGGGTCTGTCTCTGGCAGTCTACAGCGACCAGGCCCCCCTCTTCTGGGCACCACGACCAGCCACGGCATCGGATTGCAGCCCCGTCAACTCCTTCTGAGAGCCACCTCGACCACGGACGCTCCAGAGTTGGTCCCACCGCATTTGAGTTCCGGGAGTGACCGTGGCAGTTGGTCCTTCCAGCCCCTATTCCTGGAACCAGTGCAGACCAGAGAGCTGCGGCCCCGTTGCAGAGTTCCTACCAGCCACCAGCGACTTCCAGAAGCCCTGTCAAAATTTGCAGACATCCAGGGGCCCGTCACCGACAATTTGGCGCTGGTCCCGTGCTTTTTCTGAGGACGGCAGCGGTCTCGGGGAATTCTACAGCACCGACTGGTCAACAGATCAAACTCCAGGCAGCACCCGGAGGCTCACTTCGGTTCCGTCCTTAATCCCCCCTTCTTCCCCCCTCCCCTTTTGCCTGGCCGGCTTACCGCCCCACCCTGTGAGGTGGTAGTGTTTGGGATGTAAAATCATTAACCCCCACCCCGAGAACCCCCTCCTGCGTGAGGTGTAGTTGTGTAACAAAATTCTCGCAGGTGAAGCTTCACCGACGCAGTGTGCGGGGAACACACTTCCCCGCTCGCCCTCGTCTCCGAGCGAAGTCGGCTTCCTCAAGCCGGCTAGGTGAGCCTCTAAAACTTTGCTCCGTCATTTCTGTTCATTTCATATCCGCATCACTAGTCCGCTGGTCGGTGAGGAGGAGAGCTCGATCCCGGATCCACCTTTGCCGTGTGGTCACCGTGGTTAGTGAGTGAGTGTCCTAGTGCCCCAAGGCACCCCGGCCGCCCGTGATTGTGGGCCTTCAACCTTTGGGAGGGACAACTTAGCAAGTGCTGGTCCTCTAACCAGCTAGGGGCTAGACCCACTATCTCTACTCGGCATCACCGAGTCACCTAGGGGAATCGGGTGCGCGCGGTGTTCGGCGTTTTGTGCTTGATCTCCTACTTGTGTGCTCTTGCGAATTAGGTCCAAGGGTCTCATTTCACCTTGCTGCATTTTAGTGTCACATCAAGTGGTATCAGAGCATCATCATCCTTAGGCGTGTCGCACCAAATGGTATCAGAGCAAGTCGTCCGGTTTGTCCCAATAAGCCGGGGTCCTGCGATTCGAGATTCGAGGTTCTAGGTCGAACCTTCTCCAAGCGGAGGGGTTTGACGGGATCGTCATCGACATCGGACTTGATCTTCCGTCTTAAAATATTTGTAATTTTTTTTTTACATAAGGGTCTTTGAAGTTTGTCTTTTGATATCCCTAAGTGTCTTTAAGGGAGTTATAATGAGTCCTAAGTGTCTTTTCATATTTCTAGACATTAAAGAGTCTTAAGTTTATAAGAGAGTTATAATGAGTCATAGGTGTCTTTTCATATTTCTAGGCATTAAAGAGTCTTAGAGTTTTTAAGAGAGTTATAATGAGTCATAAGTGTCTTTTCATATTTCTAGGCATTAAAGAGTCTTAGAGTTTGTCCTTTGATCTTCTTTGTGAAGTCTATAAAAAGAGTCTTGTAGTCCTTATTTGAAGCAATAGAATGAACAAAAAATCAGTTTAACTATGGCTATGAGTGTTCTTCCAGATTTTTGGAACCCCAGGTGAGAGGCCCAACCCCACTTCGCCCCGCCATGGAGGTAGTCCGTGAAGCTCCGGTGCATCATCTTCGAGAAGAGGACGGGTGTGAAGCCCCATCGAAGCTCCACGATCTTCCTCCTTCACCGTTCAACCGCCGTCGTCGTCCATCACCACTGCCACCACCGCCGTGCCAACTGCAACGCCTGCAACC